>CM077576.1:5049254-6249254 GCA_039657325.1 Stephania cephalantha | reverse complement strand
GGGAGGGAAGAAAATTGAACAAATTGAAACAAAAACTGAAAAACACAAAACCAAACACGAAAGATCGAAGCTTTCAAGACCAAACAAAACTCTACCAAAACCCCATTACCGAAAACACAAAAACAAACCCTAGACACCACAAAACCCCAAGAAACTCACATGCAATCTTCGAGAAACCAAACAATAAAAAAAAAATCTGAAATCGAAACCCTAGAAACCAAAAACAGAACTCACATCGAGAATCCCCAGCAAGTCGTCGACCGAGCTGGGGGTCGCCGAGGCGCGTCCGGCTTCGTTGAGCTCGAGCTCCAGTTCCTGGTCCGTCATTTCTCCGAATCTCCGCAGACCCTTCAAAACCCTATCGATCACGAACTCGATTTTAGACTCCACGCCTCATCAAAAAAACCCTAGAACGAACCCTAGAAACCAAGACGGAATCGGAGGGGACTAAATCTAGGGTTTGGTACGCGAAATCGATTCAGACGAACAACATGGCTATTGGTGAGAGTGAGAGTAGAGAGGTGCGAGAGAGAGAGAGAGCGGTGAGGGAGAGGTTTGTTGAGACAGAGGTTTTGAGAGGTTTTGAGAGACAGAGAGACAGAGAGAGGTTTTGAGAGACAGAGAGAGAGCTGAGTGATTTTAGGGAGAGACGGACAGTTGTGGGTATGTAGATCAAGCATGCACGAATCTCGAGACATAATGAACGGTTGAAAAAAAAGAAAGTTTTGGTGGGAATGTTGGCGCCATTTTTTAGAGACGGAATTTAATTCCGTCTCTAATTCCGTCTCTAATTCCGTCTCTGATCCGTCTCAAATCCGTCTCTGAATATTTCCGTCTCAATTCCGTCGCTAACTTTTTAATTTAGACTAATTCCGTTTCTGATTTACTATTTTCGTTTCTAATTCCGTTTCTGATTTGCTGTTTTTTTGTAGTGAATATTTCACTTTATAACATCATTTCATCTTATGGAGTTATGAATATAAACACCAAATATTGGTGATGCTCCAAAAAAGCTCTAAATGAGTGGCTGGGTCTCGAGCTACAAAATTAAATCAGTCAATATGAATTACAATTCTGCAATTTTAATTACCTATTCGTTGAGGCTATGCAGAAATGTGACTGATGAGGCAATGATAAAAACCCACGTGGTACGCCTCGATATATTATTGCAACAAAATATCGAGCGCGTATATCAATTCAAAATGAATATTATGAATTGATTTCTTGTCTCATGGTAGCTGAGTAAGATTATGAGATATTATACATATAATATCACTCATGTCCAATTGGTCTAGCTTCATGTAATATATGTTGCGTTATAAAATGACCATAGTCGCAATGATAAAATTATGGACGTGGAAAAGTGAAATGAATCGGTAAAGGTCTTGGTAATAATTTTATCGAAAGTAGAATAAAAGTGGTGCACCACATGCATGAAATATGAAGGCAAAATTATTGACAATGAGCATGCTCAAAATCGTGAATAACTATTTCACGTATGAAAGACCATTAAGCCTATATACATGCCCAAATATTTTGGTGACCTTTACCATGCCAATCAAATGCTAAATTACGAATTTTATGGCTCATTACAATTGACACATTGAGATGTGTTCAAATCATGACCTAAATAAAGGCAAATAATGCATGTTTTGCTCATTTTGGTATATGCACATTATAATATAAAAGAGAATATTTATCTAATTTGAACTTAGCGAAGGCTAACGTTCGAGACAATATCTCGGTACAACAATTATATTGTTAATGCTTTATCTAGAAGAAATATACTTAGAATAATAGAGAATTTCTCTATATGATTATATATGATTTAATCTCGAGAATGAAATCCCAACTTTAGCTTCGAAATATAAAAGGCATATTAAAATGAATGTCGTCATAAATCGAATCATCTACCGACATTCATAATATGAAGCGATCGTTTTGATTATCCATAATCATTAATAATGTGAAAAAAATATTATAAATTCGCATGGACATCCTTTATGGAACCTTATTTCTTATTAGCTGGTGATCATCTCAAGGCAAATCAATAAAATACTTATATTGATTTAACTCTTCATTAAGCATATTATAAGATGCTTTGAGCCCCTAATTGACCTAATAGGGGATTTATTTATAACATATCTTGATAATTGTTACTTTATTAAGCAATTTTATCTCCATTAGGGGAGATATAAACCAATTCAAGAAAGTAATGGCATGAAATTGTTTGAAACGCATCAAATGTGTTACATTGTTCTCCATGTATAAATTTAATATGAACTTGAAGTTTAAATGATCATTGATAAACAACAAGATGCAATTGTTAATATAAAAGAGTGACAAAATCATATGTTCTAGCATTACAAGTTCGTATAGAAAATGATGTCCGCGTGCAATAAAATGCATAAGAACCACCAAATGCTTAAGGTGTAAAAGACTAGATATTGTATTTTTAAATTACTTGCAATGTAATATATGATGTCTTGCCCATATGAAAATGAGGAAGAGAATCAAAAGGAGTTATTGATTAGTGCATTGCACTCTTTTTCCCTTAGCTATGGTTTTATCCCATTAGGTTTTCTTAGCAAAGTTTTTAACGAGGCAATCCTAACAATATTAATACTACATATCAAAATTGAAAAGTTGATTTGTACTCTTTTTCCTTTTGCTAAGGTTTTATCCCACTTGATTTTCCTAGCAAAGTTTTTTAATGAGGCAATTCTATCAATATCATACTCTATATCAACATTGATGAGAACGATGTACTCTTGTTCCTTTACTAAATTTTTCCCACTGAGTTTTTTTAGTAGAGGTTTTAACGAGGCATGTTCTCTCAAAGCAAGTGTCATCCAAGGGGAGTATTGTAAATGTAATTGAAATTGATGACTCTTTCTCTTTGTATTCCACTTATTCCATGTAACACCCACTATTAATTCAAGTATTAAGTTATTGTATTAGTATATAGATGTAATTTATGCCATTTGGTCTTTGTCTCATTAAGAACAAATTGGCTATATAAGGAGATGAAATTCATGTAATATGTACACAATGTTGGAATGAAAAGCTCTCTAATTTCTTTCTTACTTTCTCTTGTTTTATTTTCTAGTTCTTTCTTTACTTTCCTAGCTTTAGTCTTAATTATTTTACAACAATAATGTTTTTTTCTAATTGTGTTGCAATTAGATTTCCTATTCCTATTAATAAACCGTTGTTGTGTTGCAATTAGAGTAGTCTTCATTAATAGGAAACAAATCCAAAATAAAAAACGGCTAAAAAATCTAAAAAAAAATAGAAAGTTGACATCATGATGTCACGTGTCAAATTGTGAGAGCTACTCTCATGTCATATGTCGCATTGTGATAGCTCATCCCAAAAACAATTTCTTTATATATATATATATATATATATATATACTAGTTTTATTATCGTGCTTCGCACTATCGAGCTCGCTCGCTACGCACGCGCACTTGAATTCCTAGAACTTGTTATTTTTATTCGAAAAATGCATATATGATTCATATAATAGTCTCTATATATAGTGATTCATATCCAAACTTAATAAATTCATAGCTCATGGAACGTCCAATGGTCTTATCAACAACAACCTTAGCTTCCTAAAACATGGCTACGATGACTACCCTTAAGTTGCTCTTGCGACATGTGGTATAAATGCAACATCAGACGAAGTTGAAAAAAGTTTCATCCTTGATCGAATACATGATCAATGTTTTTTTTTTCCAAGAATACATGATCAATGTTTGAACAGTTGAGAGAATGCAACATTCAAATTTGATTGATAAATATAGACTAACCTAAAAGTTATAACTATAAAATAAGGGGTAAACGTAAATAGTATATCAATCCAATATCTCCAACTTGCAACTCTGTCCTAATGCATTGAAGACAAATTGAATTACAAATCTATAAGAGGCACACACAACACATTCAAAGTTGGGACGCTTAAATACAATTAAAGCAAGTCATGGTTTTAGAGAAAGCAAGAAAAGGGTCAAATAAATTACAGTGTACATAAGCGAGCGGCGAGCGCAAAGAAAGCATATGGAAGCCTTACAATCGAAAAACTTAAATTGGATGATAAAACATATAACTGTAAAATACATGATCAATGCTTTTTTTTTCCAAGAATACATGATCAATGTTTGAACAGTTGAGAAAATGCAACATTCAATTTGATTGATAAATATAGACTAACTTAAAAGTATTAACTGTAAAATCAGGGGTAAACGTAAATAGTATATCAATCCAATGTCTCCAACTTGCAACTCTGTCCTAATGCATTGAAGACAAATTGAATTACAAATCTATAAGACGCACATACAACACATTCATTGAAAGTTAGGACGCTAAATAAATTACAGTGTACGTAAGCGAGCGGCGAGCGCAAAGAAAGCATATGGAAGCCTTACAACCGAAAAACTTAAATTGGATGATAAAACATATAACACGAACAACTACTTATATTAAAACTAAAAGTGAAATTCCACTCAATCTTGAAAAGATTTCACTTAATCTTGAAAGATTAGAGCGGAGATATTCTTGTAAGTTAAAAGGGACAAAATTGACTATTCAAGTCACGAAGGAAAAAATCCCTATTCGTGCTTTTAATATATAGTTAGATATATATATATATATATATATATTTTTTTTTTAAAAAAAAAAACAACCGAATTTAATATTTTATTTTGAAATCACAAATTAGATAATTAATAAGTATTTTGAGACTTTTTTGTGACCTCAACAAGAGTCAAGCCTATAACCTCTCTAAATCTTGCCTTTTATTAAGATGTCTCATTTATCTCACTAGAATTACTTTCAGGGACGAAGCAACGTTGCAAGTGATCAAAATTTCTTTCAGGGACGAAGCAACGTTGCAAGTGATCAAAATTTTGGAAATTATCATATCCACCGTATATTCTATAGTGGATGTGCATAAGATTTGGGCCTTCCCCCTAAGTTAAATGAAGAAAGCCCAAGCCTAACCTAAATCAATCACTTGATTTGCCTTCCTCAACCCATTTCTTCAACCTATTCAACGCCACCTCTGTTTTTTATTCTGTATGTCATCATCAGCCCCAATTTTGCATATATATTTAATATTTCTAAATTTCAAATTGATCGGTGTTTCCTTATTTTGGTTATACTATAATCATAGCCTAATATTATATTTTTAATACATTTTGTATAAAATTTCTTTAATATAATTGGATGTTATGTACTATATGAACATTTGGATGTTGGCTTCGATCCCGATAACTTTGGTTGTATTTTTTTTTTTAATTCACTTAAGTTGCATTTCAAGACTTAAAAACAAAGAAAGTAAACACTAAACACACATAGATACCAAAAAAGAAAAAAAAAAAGAAAAGAAAAAAACTCCCACACATAAATTAATTAACTTTCAGAAAATGCAGTTTCCGAAAGACCAAATTCTCATATCTAATGTCAAAAAAAAAAAAAAAAAAAAAAAAAAAAAAAATAGAACAAACCAGACCTTAATGGTAATATTCCATTCAAGCATACATTGAAGTGGCACCCGAGTTGCCCTCACCGAGAGGTTGTTGCCCCCACTACTGTGAGGCCCCCCTCCTTCTCTCCTTCGATCATCTACTAAGTCTACACGTGGTATCCTCCGATGAGCAGCCCTATGACCCTTACTTCAACCTTGAATCCAAGCCGCGCCCTCCCCAAAACAATGCCTAGCAGCCGTCCCCTTCTACCTTAAACTAAGAACCAATCCACCCCCACCCCCTCGGGCACCAAACAGAATCCAAACCCCAAGTCCACCCAGCGATCCAACATCCCTCCCTGAGCCCCCAACACAAGCTACCATACTCCCCCTACCCTCACTAATGGCTGACGACTTGACTAGAGACCTAGCCCGTTTCACCCTCACAGAGAAGGAAGCCATACCACTCAAGATCTGTTTAAACCCAAACTCTACGGCCCTTAGGAAATGCAACCTTAGCATCATAGGCCATCTTTTAACTCACAAGAAATTCAATAAGAAAGGCCTCAGGGAAGAGCTGGCGAAGGCGTGGAACATTAGAGCTGAAATCTCGTTCTTTGAAGTGGAAACGAACATTTTCCAAATATCTTTCACGGAGGAGAAAATGAGAGACAAGGTCTTAAATAGCGGGTTGTGGCTCTTTAAGAGATGTCTTTTCCCTGTTCTGCAATGGCGGGAGGGACTGCCCTTAACAGGGGATTCCTTCACCAGCGTGCAATGTGGGTCCAAATCTTCAAACTGCCACTACAATATCGTAACAACGAGGCGATGGGATAGATTAGGAAAATAACTGGTGGAGCCGTCGAGACGGGAGAAGGTCGCTCGACGGAAGGCATCGAACCCGAGAAATTCATGTGGGTCAAGGTAGAGATTCCCCTCATAATCCCACTAATGCAGGGACTGTGCCTTGAAGAAGGCAACTCCCATTGGGTGCCTTTCAAGTACGAGAGACTCTCAGCCTTGTGGTTGTCTAGACCATGAGGAACCTTGTTGCGCGTTCAAGATGGAAGATAGGAACAAAGGACTGCAAAAGGCGTATAGCTTTGGGGCCTGGCTTAATGTGGGAACCCTACTCTACCGTTTTGATTTCCAATTTCCTGAGTGCACCCCAAAGAAAGCAGAGATACCAGGGACCTTGCTTTCCTTCCAGACGCCGAAAATCGAAAGCACGCCGGCGCATAACCATCCTCGGTGACAAACAGTGGTGCCAGCTTCTCGAGCAGAGCCGGCGAATCAAGAAACCAAATCTGGTGCAATGATGGTAGTGGATTCAGATCTATCACATGTCAGTCAAGTGTCAGCTACGTCACCCCTTACCCTAGATCCCTTGCCACCTACCCTTTTCGAAGTCAACCTCCAACCCATCACTGCAATTCCCCGTACCCAAGCCGCCGTATGGCCATTCACCTACCCGCCACACCACCCTGATGTCACCACATCCAACCCGCCACCCAGCCAATCGTCACCCCCAATTAAAAATACACGCGACCCTTTTACTGGACCTGGACCCCCAAGAGAAAATTATCCATGTGCCGAGTCCATAAGACCCCAATGACCCTTTTGGCATCTCCCAAGTCATCCAAAAGCCTCGTACACCAAGAAAACCAAATGAGACCCACCTAAGATACACCGCAAACACATATCACATGTTGTTCAATACCTCGAAGCCCATCCCACTATTCGTGAGCCATCTAAACGCAAACGACATTCCCTTTTTGATCATCACAACTCCACTACCATGTCCATCCTAAACTCTGCACCACATTCGCCCTTCCAAAACCAGCCCCTATCAGGAATCCATCACCCTCATACCAAAGGCCCAAGAAATCCAAAATGGAATAAGTTGATACCCAGGTGGTGGTAGCCAACCTTGATAAGCCCAACGGGGGTCAATAATCCAAAAATGATTTACTAGAATTTTCAGGGTGTGGGGAACACTTGACAATTCGATCACTGAAGAAGTTAGTCAAACTTCATTCTCCACCAGTCATTTTCCTCCTTGAAACAAAAAACTCCACAAAGAAAATTGAAGTCATTTGCATTCAACTAGGTTTTTACATGCGCACTTGCAGTGGAACCTGTTGGGCGTGCGAGAGGTCTCGCAGTGTTTTGGAATGATCCCAATGCCATTGAAGTGCTGAAGTATAGCCATAACTTCATCAAACTTCTCATCCGTGACCACCACTGAAAATTTGCCTGGCGTGTGCTAGGCGAGTACATAAATCCCATTTCCTCCATAAAGGAAATAAGTTGGAACTACTTGAGAGAAGGATCAAAGACATCATTGAGCCCTTGATTTGCCTTGGGGACTTCAACAGTACCACAAATCATATAGAGAAAAAGGGTGGAATACCTTGGATAAGAACTTCCAATAAGGACTTCTTGAACTTCATAAGCAATGCAAACCTTGTCGACTTGGGTTTCTCGGGCTCACCATTTACATGGTCGAATAGACGCACTAGCAATGACTTTGTGGCTGAACATTTGGATAGAGGCCTCGGCTAACCTTCTTGGCTACAACGCTTCCCCGAAGCGTCCATCACACGCCTACCTTGTGGAGGCTCAAACCACCTCTCACTACAGCTTACCACTCATCAAAACTGACCCAAACCTCGTACTGTGTTCCGTTTCGATCATCGGTAAGTAAACTTTTTGGAGTGCAGAGGAAGTATTGAAGAGGTATGGCAGCCAGTAATAATTGAGCAGTACTACAATGACTTACCAGCACTTTTGGGGTGCACAAAAAAGGAGGTACTTAAGTGGCGGGCAAGCCGGCCCTTGGCCAACTCCAAACGCCTTATGAGACAGTCGGAGGAGGAATTATCCAAGCTTCACGAATCCACCTCACCGGACTGGACGACGATCCGATAATTGGAAATGAATTTAGTTCAGGCCACCCAGGCCAAAGAGGGGCATTAGAAAGTTAGAGCAAGGGCGGATTGGCTTCAACATGGTGACATGAACACGAAGTTCTTCTATGAAAAGCTTAAATGTCATTGTCGAGTGAACATGATCACCACTCTTAGGGATGACCAAAGATCATGGGTCACTGATCAACATGAATTGCTTAACCATGCGGTACATTTCTTCAATACTTTTTACACAAGCAATGGAGTTCAATCGCCACAAGACATCCTACCCTTAATAAGCCTTTATATTAGAAGGGAGGAAGCCAATGAACTCATAGCAAGCGTCACAGATAAGGAAATCCGCCAAGCCACCTTTGCCCTTCGTCCTACCAAATGTCCCGGACCTGACGACTTCATAGCCAAATTTTTCCAACAATTTTGGGAACGTAGCACCACTGTCCAGAATCTATTCGCCTACAACCATCTCCCCCTATCTCTGAACCAGACCCTAATCACCGTAATCCCCAAAAACCCATACCCCTAAACCATCCATGAACTACGTCCAATCAGCCTTTGCAATGTAGCCTGCAAGATCATATCCAAAATCCCTGTCACAAGGCTAAACAGGGTCATATCGCTGCTCATCAGTGAGAATAAATGCGTCTTCATCTCAGGTAGACAAATCGTAGATAATATTTTGATTGCTCACAAAGCGCTCCTCTCCCTCAAGAAAGAGCATTTTAATGGTAACTCCATGGTTGTTAAAATTGACATGAACGAAACCTACGATAGAATCTAAAGACATTTTTTTATTCGCATCATGGAGCGTATGGGATTCCCTCCCCCATATGGTGCGATTGGATCTATGCACTTATTTCTTCAGTTTCCTATAATATTTTGTTCAACGGGGGAAGTTCGCAGATAATCAAGCCATCGCGGGGACTCCACCAAGGGGACCCTCTCTCCCCCTTGTTGTTTTTTATTGTCTCTGAAGGTCTCTCGTCCATTTTGCACCATAATATCCAATGTGAACAGCTCCGTGGGCTACGATTCTCCCCATCCTCCCCCTTCTCTCTCACCTATTTTTTACAGATGACGCAACACTCTTTGGGCAAGCCACCTTCGAGGAAACTCGTCAACTGAAGTCCCTGCTGACCACATATTGTCGTGCCTCCAGCCAATAAATCAACCAAGCTAAGAGGCGAATTGTCTTTGGTAGCCCTGTCAGCCCGCAAGCCAAACAAACCATTAGCAGTATTTTACAAATGCAGGAAAAGGAGTCATTCGGAAAGTACCTCGACTCCCTTATCGACTTCGGAGCCTCGAAACAAATCCTTAGCAATGTTATCAAAGAGGTCATCTATGGGAAGAATGAGGGATGGACGGAAAAGAAATTATCTCAAGTGGGGAAAACGATATTAATTAACTCATTGGCACTGGCGACCCCAATCTACCAACTATCCTGCTTCAAGGTCAACAAGCTATTCACTAAAAGAGTTCACACCTCCCTATCCAAATTCTAGTGGCATAATGATAGTCGAGGATTGAAAAGGAATTGGTGCTCTTAAGACACAGTGGTGCAACCGAGGAAAGCTAGAGGTCTGGGCTTTCGCAACTTGGAAATGATGAATTCGACACTTCTAGCAAAACAGTTTTGGCGTGTAATTCACCATCCGCATTCCCTCCTTACCCACTGCTTGCAAGCGAAATACGCTAGGGGGATTTCACTAATGGATGCCAACCTCGGCAGATGGCCATCTTGGGGCTGGCGTAGCCTCCTAATTGGATGTGACCTCCTCAAGAAAGGGTTGCGATGGCAAGTTAGAAATGGGCAGTGCATATCTAGTCGTGATGATTCGTGGCTACCGAAACAATGGAGCTTTAAACCTATGTTGGTTCGCCCGGGCTGCCCACCCTTAGTAAGAGACTTCACCGATCAAGCAACCCTATCTTGGAATCACTTCTTGGTACAACGTTTCTTTAAAGCTGGCGATGCTAGAATCATCTTGTCAATTCTACTCCGACGAACCCAGAAAGAAGACATACTACTTTGGCATTTCACGAACTCGGGATGCTATATTGTCAAATCTGGATATAGGATCACAAGCGACCACTCTATGTTGGCCTGGCAGAGCATTGTACAAAGGAAGAGCCCTCAAGAATCTCGACAAGAAGAGGAACAATGGTCGAAATTGTGGGCAGCTAGTTGCCCACCCAAAGTCAAATATTTCTTATGGAATAGCCTTCATGATCTGGTGCCCACCAACAAATTCCGCACCCAATGGAAAATAATGAACAACCTGATATGCCCAATATGTGAGAAGGAGGACGAATCCCTCATTCACATGCTTTGTGAATGTGCCCATGCTCACCGGTTCTGGCTGGGTTGCCCGGTGACGACCCAAAACTCCGAGGCAAATCGGGTATCGTCACGTCGCCAGACACGTCACCAAGCATGTCATGTCACCGCACACCTATCTTTGACAGCCCGTGACCTAAACCTTTGTATTTATCTTATTCACCTTAAGTTAGTATTTATGGATGTTTTTATGAATATTTACATTAAATTAACTAAGTTAAGTTGTTTGCGATTTATTAAGTTAACATAAGTTGAATATGTAAGCGGAAGTATTTGAAACATGCAAATATCGTAAAAATGAAAAGTTGCATTTTATAAACAACTCTATAGTGTGGAAACCCGACATGAGATACCATGTATATCAAGGAGCGACGAAAGTACAAAAGATGAGCATATACATGTATCGTATACAAGTCATCCCAAAAATTCCATAAAAGCAAAAAAATACATACAAACACCTACGCAAAGTGCGATGGGGCTCTCCTAGCTCGAGGTAGTCGCTTAAGACCCCCTTGCCCCGGCTGTCGTAGGATCTCGCGATTTGTCACAAAAAACAATGACAAATCCCAAGTGAGTAAATCTCGAGAGAAATGCGTTAGCTAATATTCACGAAATCCAATAAAATGGCTACAATTCATGCAATTTAAATAAGGAACAAGAATAAAGTAATCGCATAAAAATAAGTCGTTGAGAAGTCGAATTTGGACACGAGTATAGCGTGACGAGAGAACCCTAGTCAACATTCGGGAATCGTCTTAGCTAAACCGAGAGGAACCCATGAAGATCACCTCGCCAAGCATCTCACTACGTCGAATGAGAGGAACCCATGAATGGGAGAACCCCATCCAAACATCTCTCGAGATGAACCCATGACGAAGACTTAAGTCTTCGTCAAACATCTCTCAACCTACGGGTCTCGCGAAAAATAATCACCGCATAGCCCTAAAATGGCCAATTACTCGAACAAGCGCAGGGTAGCTAGCCTCGAGGTGTGAGTCCGTGCCATGCCCGACCCCTTCGACAAACACACATACACACGTGGGAGTGGATGAACAAGAAATGGACAACAATAAATAGCACAATAGAATAATTGAAATGTGAAATAAAGTAAGTACCATAAATGAATTTTAACTAATTTTCTCGTGGGTTTACTTACCTCAAACAATCGCAAATTGCCCGCATAACGTCCCGCACACGACTCGAGATACGTACCCGACACCCGACTATGGTATCCAAAATCCCTGGTGTGCAATTATACAATTTTCATCATTTTAGAGTCACATTAAATGAATTTATAATGTGAGACCAAAATTTGTAATTTTTATTCCAAAAAGTCTGATTTTTGGCATACTTTTCGAATTATACCGGGGTGTCAAATGCCTGAAAAAGCTTCGAACTCATTTTCCTAGCTTTTCTTCTAATTTTTTATATTTTCTGGAATGTTTCGGAATTTTCCATAATTTTTATCTATTTTAGCTATTTTTATCTATTTTTCTGTTATTTATTTTATTAAACATTAGTTTTATTATTTTAGATAATTTTTTTTATTATTTTTTTATATATATGGGTTGGACTCGGGTCGACTCGGTCGATCGGCCCACTGCACTACTCCAGGGCCTTGGTCGGCCAACCCGACCTCGGTCCAACGACTCGGGTCAGGATCGGCCCGACCCGACCCGCCCGGCCTTGGTCGGCCCAACCCGCCTATTAAGGGGGGGGGGTAGCCCCCCCATTTGGCAAAAAAGAATTTTTCTTTTTTTTTGTACAAACAAACAATAACAACATTAACAACAATAATAATAACAACTTCCACAACTATAATTTTACCATCTCTATCTCATCATTAAACTCCAAATCAAGACACGACATGTTTGTCGCAAATCAGCATCGCAAGTCTGTTGTCGTTCAAAATGAGACTTGCGTCTGTCGCTACTGTCCAAAAGACAGACGCTTAGCAACAAATTAGCGACAACACCGAGTATCGCTAATATTTAAATAGTAAATTTTTAAAAAAGAATTTAAAACAAGAAATAGTAAAAAATAACCCGCTAGAACTCCCAAAACAATTAAAAAAACTACAAATATTACTTTAATTGGAAAGATATTTGTATAATATCAAGATTTTACAAACAATGTCTACCAAAAAATCAGATTTTAACATTTCATAATTACTATTATACTATAAAGTAAAGGATCAACATTATTCAACAAATCGACAAACAACTACACAAGCTACACAAATTTGCATACATATAATGTGTACAAAACACTCTTATAGCATTCTTTCACCTAGGTATATAGATAGGCACTTGCACAAATTCTTTAGCTAGTAGAGGATATCTCATCCAGATCCCGAAAATGAAAAGGAACATCAACATTATTCGACAAGTAACCAACATATTCCAACACAAATTAAAACACATCACATCAAATATTAGTGAAATTAAAGACTGAATACTCTTCTTAAGCAACTATAGATGTAGGTCGTTTATTAAAAAATTAGAGTTGAATATCAACATAGATACCTTGTTCAACTAATTGGTGAAGAGTCCAAAATGAATAACAAGATAACAAGAACTTTCAATAGATTGTCCAAATTGAACATGAGCATAGCAATAACAAATCAGTGTTAAATTTCATTCTTCAACAACAAAAGGTCAACTTATTACAATCAAGAGCTCAAGATATAATCACGAACTTATTACAACCAAAATGCCAAGATATAATCACATGATCTCAATATTACGTTATAAACCAATTTGAGATGACTAATTTACAACAATAACACTTATCTGATAAAACTAGCTATTAAGGATATGCATGTAACCATAATATTACAATAAATAAACAAGAAATAATTACAATTCTCATCATCAATGATCAAAGAACCTTGAATCATGCATGTAAATCTAATAACCCTAGCTAAACAAAGAAATCTATAAACAAAAAATCTAGCTACAACAATGAATAAATAAACGAAACAACAAAACAAAACTCACATTGATAGAGAGAACTTGAAACGCAAAAAAAACTATACTAAAGAAAGAAATCAGTTATCAACCATTTCACACTCATATCACAAAACACTAAACACGTACAAAGAAGCACACAAGACTTGAATCAATGAATAACAAAGTGCGAGTCGATTAAGGATTTTTTTAGAAAGAAATCGGTTATCAACAAGTAAGTTTTCTCCTCTATTATTTAGAGAAAAAGGTACGGATGTGTAGCTTCAATATCAAGCAAGACATTCATGGATCACTAAGGATTATTTTTTTCTTTGATAAGAAATAAACCACAAATTGCCCAATATAAGACTCGAATTACAAACCTCTTACCCAATGAGTCATCCACTTGATTGGAATGATACAAAGCTACAAACCAAACGACACATTTTTCGAGGGTATACTATCACTTAACCATGAAAACACTACGAAAAGATATCGGTAAAATTGCTAATGTTGATGCAGATCGCACACACAATGCAACAATAGCAAAGATTTCGTACAAACAACTTTCAAACAACAAAACTAAACACAACCGTATGGAGATGTAAAACAGCTATCCTAGCCGTCGAATGGCATTATGGAGATGTAAAACAATTATCCTTCATCTCAAATGGGTAGCAACAAAATACACTCAATTCAATCTATATACGAAACTAAAATAAACAAAACAAGTTAAGAGTAAAGTAAATCACTTATTTGGATTAAAAGACGTAAACGATCTAAAAAATAAGTGTTTTTCTCACCTTGATCATAAAAGGATAGCAAGAAAACACACTCAATTCAATCTCTAGACCAAACTAAAATTGCCAAAACAAGTTAAGAGTCAATTAATTCACTAATTTGGATCGAAAGACTTAAACAATCTTAAAAGTAAGTATTTCTCACCTTGATATCAAAAGGGTACTAATGATGTAGGATATTTGAACCTTTCTCTGATATGTTTTCCCACCACTTAACCCATCTCTTCCCTCTATCACTACCCATAAAGATAATTTGACCATCACTACACTATTAATGAACATGTTAATGGAGATCTCACAGAGAATCCAACCGCATAGCATCCATAGTAGATGTCCCACCAACTTCAAATCAATCCAACCCACATGGAAACAACTCATCAATCCAATATGGTTAATTATAGTGCATGCCCATAAGTGAAATCTATCAAAACAGGGTGAATACACAAAAACATGAAAATCAAGGAAACCCCATATTAGTATTACTATAACATAGAGAGAGAGACTAGTTGGTTGATCAACCCCAAAAGGCACAAAGAGTTGAAAACAATGAAAAGATACAAACTTTACCCTTCTAAATCACAACCACAAAAAAGAATATATTATGTTCCTACCCCACTATTGAAAACTCTCAATAAGTAGCATATCGGGGAAATGTTTGAGTGAACATAAAGATCATATATGGATAAGTGTCTCGAATTGGAAGTATAATGAATAAAATAAATCTAGAACTTCATAACCGAAAAAACGATTCGAAATATAATTTACCTTACACATAAGTCGCATTCGTTTGAGTGGACCTTGAGATGATCTCCTTTCATTACGTACACAATATAGCCGCCAAACAATCAAGAATCTCCATGTATTCCAATCATTAAAAAATCTTTCAAAGTTTCAAGCTAAATCATGTAAAACTTGAAAATTGAATATAAACTAATGTAAAGAAAGTGCACAACATCACCTAGTCTTGACGCTCCTTCCCAGAGACATCTTGGACTCTCAATCTTCCTTCCACATATTCCAAGAAAATATGCCGCATCTCTCTAAATCTGCAACGTTAAATAGTTGGACCACCAAAACTCACAAGCAATTAAAATTAGACCTTTAAAAATGCCGACTATCGATTTAATTCATTCTCTATATGGGTTGCAACATTACTACGATAAAAAATGAAATAGAACAACATAAGTTTCCTACAAACTGTCATTAAAATTCTTTCTCCAATCAAGTATGCTCTAATAACTCTAGAAAAAAAAAGAATACAAAGCAATTCATAGGTTAGCACCACTACTTTTGAGGTATTAAAGATTGATTGGTTGAAGTAAGAGAAACCTTAAACTATTATTATCTACAAAGATGAATATGGGTGATTAAGAAATGTATTGTTGATCTTAGAGATCATTATTCCTCAAATGCTATGTAATTAAGAAAATTCTAAATATTCTTGTAGGCATGGTAGCACATTCTTCTTAGTGTAATTCTCTGCTTTCTGTTTGTAACTAACTCCTCTTCTTCATTGTTAGCTTATACCAAATGGTATCTCAAGTGCCTAAGATTGTGGCATTTAACAATGGCACTTACATAATATTTATCGATTAATGTCGATGACATTATGTGCTTTGCATTCTTTTTCATCTTTTATCTCTACCGGTACTAATAGAGAAAATAGTGCCCCCTGTAGTAGAATCAATTTCTAAAGCCGTACTAATGAGTAGAG
Organism: Stephania cephalantha; assembly: GCA_039657325.1. Lineage (NCBI taxonomy): Eukaryota > Viridiplantae > Streptophyta > Magnoliopsida > Ranunculales > Menispermaceae > Stephania > Stephania cephalantha. The sequence continues at coordinate 6,233,054 of CM077576.1, read as the reverse complement.
TAGCTCTTCACTTCATTTTCAAATGAATTTTTAATTTAAAAGGAAAAAAATATAACGCATCAAACTTTGAAGCAATGGGATTAAATCGGCACGGTAGCATCCGCATTAAAGGTTTTCTCAAGTAAACATTTGGTCAAGGTAAACTTAATTACTGCATGATGTTCCCCATAAAATCAAAAGTATATCCGTCAAGACTCTAGAATTCGAAGACATTTTTCTTAAATAAGAAATTTAAGAAATAGCAATTTAGAGCTGCCATAAATTAATTTTCAGTCATTACATAATAATTTTTCTTCATCAAAATAACTAAAGTGGCAAAGGAATTTCAATATATAGCTCAAACAAACTCATCACCAACTCATGCAAGATGTTCTTTCATTTTGTATCTGTGAACTGGGGCTAATTTAGTTATGCTAAGTTCAATCCATGTCTTCCAGAATTACTTCTTTTGACACAATGATTGTAGTTCACACTAAACAAGAAAATAACAAAAAATTATTTTCATTTGCTATGCCTCCTCTTTATTTCTATTCAACTTTAAATATTCTTTCAACTATCGCTTGCTAAAGCAACTAGCAACCTCATACTTACATAACAAAACTCTTTCCAATGAATCATTCAATCATGCATTTATGGATCGTACCAATATAAGATGCATAAAACAATCTAAAATGTGCTATGGGATTATAGATAAGGTGAGAAAACAAGTACTCACTCCTAACTAATAACTCGTAACCGACAATAAGACCAACAATTTCTTAACACAAGGCTTCCACACGAAAATTTAGTGGCTTAATGAGACCCGAATACTTTGGGCGTAACTTAGGTAGGGTTTCGTTGAAATATTGAAGGCAAAACTTAGATTTCCTAATTGCAATAGTAGAAGAAAAAAACATAAGGAATCAACAGATTTCAAAATCGCAAAGAAGAATAAGATTATGCGCAAACCTAGTCGGGGGTTTGTTGTTTCAAATGAATCATCATCATCGCAATGAGGAATACGATCTATGCAAAGGTGCTCGGCGAGGATGTACTGAATCGAATCAAGCGAGCTTGTGCTGGGACTGTGATTCGAAGGTCCACTGCGCGAACTTCCTGGTCGCGAGGCACTCGACGAGTCTGCTATGCCTTCGTGCCAATCCACTGGGGTGAAGCTCGGGCCGACGGCGGTGTCGGTGTGCGAGCGGTGTATGAAGGGGAAGGCGAGAGGCGGCAGAGTCGCGGAGGAGGAGAGCGATGGTGGTAATGAAATAGTGGCACTTCACGAGTCTGCTATGCCATTCGTGCCAGTCCACCGGGGTGAAGCTCGGGCCGACGGCGATGTCGGTGTGCAAGCGGTGTATGAAGGGGAAGGACAGAGGCGGCGGAGTAGCGAAGGTGGGGAGCCACTGCGGTAATGAAATAGAGTCACTCAACGAGTCCGCTATACCATTCGTGCCACCCACCGGGCGAAGCTCGGACCGACGGTGACGGTGTGCGGCGGCAATGGTGGATGAAGAGGAAGGATGGAGCCGGCGGAGTCGTGGAGGAGGAGAGCCACTGCGGTAATGAAATAGACCGGGATGACGACGATGATGAAGAGTGGCGATATTGATGGCGACGATGATGAGAGTGGCGAGGAAGATGAAGTGGCCGTGAAAGGGGTTTGGGGGTGGTTTGCGCGGAGAAGGGATGAAGAGGATGGGTTTTGTTTATTTTAATTTTTCACTTTGCTACATATCGAGCGACATAATCATGTATGTTGCCGATCTCGTAGCAAATCTGTCACGCCTACATTTACTCATTGGCGGGAATGTATGGCGGGATAGATCGGCGACATATTTGTGACAAAATACAATCGCCACAATGTTTTGTCACAAATCATCACTTTGAATAGTTGTTTTTCGATCAACAGATTGTTTAATGCACAACTTGTTGTTGATTTGTTGCCGTTTAGCAATAGATTCTTTCTGTCACAATTTTTTGATGCTATTCCACCGTGTTCTTGTAGTGTCACCTCAATTTTTAGAAGTCGCCGACGTGGGAGGTGATGCCGGAGCAAAAGGCCGAGAGTGTGTTGCGGGAGTGAGGAGACCTTGTAATAATGAGGCAAATCAAATGAGTTGGAGATGGAGTCTCGAAGAAGAACTAGAAAGGGAGAGAAGAATCGGTCATGGAGGGAGAGGGAGAGAGAAATGTTTGGGTTTGGTTTGGAGAGGAGAGAGAAAAATTAAGAGAGAGAAAAATGAGGGGTGGTATGAGGTGATGTGATAGGTAGGTGTGATGTGACCTATTAAACCCTTGACTATCCGACGCGCGCCGAACGCGTCAATAATATATAAAAATACATAAACCAACTATTTTGTATAATAGCGGCAAAGGGTCGATCCCACAGGGACCGGTAATATTTCTTTGGTCAAAAATAACAAAATGGGAAATCGGGGTTTTGAAGGAGTGAATAATAAATCTAATATAAATATAAACAAAGTAACTAAAGCAATGAAAATAATTTAAAAACAATTAATAAAAACACCTAGGTCAAGACATACAAGTTTGGTTCGGTAAAAGATTGGATTTGGTCGTCGATTTATGTAAAGTATGCAAATCAAAATATCCCAAAGTGTAGCTATAGACCGGTGACGCACGCGGTTCCTCGACTTCCTAATCTCGATAGCCAAGGTACGACGGTGACTACTTCCCTAGTCAAACACATAACCATATATTCAAGTGAATTATGTTTACTTGTGTTGACCGCATTGAGCTTCGTGAAGACACTACACCTGACAATCGGATCACTAGTGTGTCCGATTTAGCCTAGATCCTTATGGTATTCAACCTTGTCCCAAAAGGGTCTAATCAATCGGTATGGTCGAACGCCACTACTATGGTCTTATCGCACAAGTAGGCTTACGACACACTGGCTGATAAATCAAGATTTAAACAAGTGTTTAACCTTGATTATTAAAATAATACCAAAGGAAATAAAATATTAATGAAAAGACTGAAATTAAAATATATAAATCTCACAATTCCATTGATATGCGCAGTCGAACCTCCCTCGCAATCTTGCCTAGATTAGAGATTTTTTAACCTCCCATAAAAAAAAACACAAAGAACAAGTAAAAATACAGAATGGAGGAGTGGTAGAAGTCTCGGCCAGAGAGGCCGAGAGGAGTCCACCCCCCCTAAAACTATATGCCAAAAACTGGAAAAACTCTAAAAAATAGACTCCCCTCGCTGCTTCTGTCGATCTCCTATGTATAAAAATATACTATGCCACGTGTCAGTGCTTGATTGGCTGGTTTTTTAATGTTGTTCCCACGTGTCATCGCGTGATTGGGTGGCTTTGCTGTGAAGCTGACGTGGCGCGAGATGATTGGAGGAGGGCTGCTGGTGTGACGTGCTGGTGTGAGAGGGACTGCCACGTGTCGCAATGGGATTGAACAGCCGCAGTTGTTGACCAAGAAGACTTTCGACACGTGGCTGTACGTGATTGGCGGAGACACCTCAACATGACATGCTAGACCAATAGGAACCTGCCACGTGTCATGACGTGGCGGTTTGGTGCTGACGCGGCGTTTGCTGATTGGTTAAATTGCGACGCCACGTGGCAGCGTCTGATTGGCTGAATGCTGACGTGGCATCATTTTATTGGCTGGAATACTCTGTCCTCGACCCACCGAGTAACGCGTATTTCGAGGCAAACTGTCCGACATCCGATTATTGCAAGTGAATACTCCATTTTGAGTATTTTTTCGCTACAAATTAAACCGCACACTCGGTTTCACCTAAAAATGACAAAACATATTATTTAATATATTATTTTAAATATTTTCACTAATTATTATACTAAAATAGACTACTAATTACTAATAAAATACCGACTTATCACTATCTCATACACCAAGCGTTACGCGCACTCCCGCGACGTCACACTCGCGTTACACGCACCCCGTGACGTCGCACTCGTCGTTACTACCTCGCGCACAACTCGACCAATAAAATATCAACTAGTGCGACGTGAATTAAATAATAATAAAACAATTAATCATGCATCACATAAAAATAACTATTAATACCTTAAATTTACAGCGTGCCTAGACTTGTCAAGAGTGTCCATATGAGTTTGAACTACATATCATAATCTGTGATTAATACCTTAATTAAAATTAAATAATGTGGGCCATTACGTGCCCCCTTGGCCTAAAGTATGTCATATGTACCCAAAGCGGGTTTCCAAGTCTTATGGCGGTTTTTGGTGTCCCAATTGTAAGGAAGTGCAGGCGGAACTGACGTTTGGACGTGGCTTGCCTTGGGTAGTTGGTTCCTATGGAAACGTAGAAACAAATGGGCCTTTGAGGGCACTTTATTCTCCATCAAAGACACTATCGACCTCACCCAACAACGGCTCAGCGAGTGGTGCAACTCACAAGAGCACCGACGTCTGCTGGAACCAAAGCTTAACCCACTTGCTTCACAGCGTTTCTTCACTGCAAATATCCTATGTGTCGACGCATCAAAAAACCCAAAGAACGGCCAAACGGGGTTGGGATGGATACTTCGAAAGCAGGATGGCCTCATCCACCTTGCGGGAAGTGCATGTGTTTCTCACCTTTACTGTGGATGTTGACTACACCGAAGTTCAAGCCATTCACTCCGCAATCCTTAGCATCCAAAGAACTGATAGTAATGTGATGATCATGACAGATTCTATAATTCTATAATGGAAGCACTATCACTAGGAAACCATGAGTTCCACCACGTCCCTCAAATGTGTAACATTGTTGCGCATGATCTGGCGAGGAAAGCCCTGCATTCTTGTTCATCCACCTTATGGACTGACTCTATGCCTATGCACATTGGTTCTGCTGTACTAAAGTTGTTTGGTTAACGAAAATTTTTGACCAAAAAAAAATCATACATTTAAGTGGTTCACACAACTCGATAAGCTTCGCTGCACACGAGTTTCCGCATCTAAAACTTAGGTCAACAAGAGTCAGGATCAATTTGAACGGTCCAGATTTGACGACATCTTCCATCACTGACGAAGGATCTTTCGTTATCAAAAGATAAAATCGAATACAAATAAAACCTTTCACCTCAAGATGCGCACTTTGATTTTTTCTTTGATTTTTAAGTAAAATATAAATTTTATTAATCATTAATTGCTCGATACAAAACTAAAGAGGGAGACATATAATCAACTGCCTTAATAAAAATAAATTGATAATTTTATTTGTTCAAAAGAACTATTATAAATTTGATTGCGAATGCGATTATGAAATTAAAACAATGTGACATCAGGGACTGCTCTCTACAATATGTAGAACACATGATAATACTCAAACTCTATTATTACTCGATCCACAAATACATAAATATCAAATCCATCCTTAAAAAGTTGTTCAAATGGATCAAATTAGAATTAACTAAGCAAAACTTCGACGACCCGAAAGGTCTTGAACAACACGCCTGGCCCACCAAACCTGCTCGCAGTTTTGGGCCAAGCCCAGACCCCATACGGGCCAAAGTCGGCTGGCAGCTTGATAGCTCGTCCTTTGCCCAAGTCGAAAGCAGGCAAAGTGGGTCTTAATGTCGGGCACCCAAGCCCGCCCGATTTTGTTTAAGAAGTCAAAAAACCTTGAGCAAGGAGGCAGCCTCATAATTAACAAGAGAGTTGGCGAATATATGTCAAGATTTCGGAGTTGTAGTTGCATCTGCAATAAACACAGGCTCACAAGAGAAGATGATGTTTTCTTTCGGTTTTCAATTCGGGCAAGGGCGGGCAAGAGGCCCTCCATCCTGTTTGCGGGGCTTCTAGGTGGTGTCCGACAGTCAGGCAGGCAAAGTGGTTAAGGCTCGGGCTGGGCTCGACCCGAAAAAAAGATCATGGTTATAAGTCTTGAGCTTCCTCTTTTAGTCTTGCGGAAGGAAAATGCCCATGAAACAAATAGTTCAGTAACGGATTGCTGCAAAACACGTTTTCAAAGCATGCAGTGCACCTGCACGACTGAAAGAGAAAAACAGACTATTCTGCTGCAAACAAGGCCACCTCAACAAATGCAACGACATGTCCTATATACAACAACAACAACAACATAACATCGATCCCAAATTAATTGAGGTCGCTACATGGATCAAACAGACTTATCATTGCAATGGCGAATGAAAGGAATATCCATTGGGTTAGGGTAGGTTCTATGATTTTTTTGTGAATTGGTTTGTTTCCCCTTAATCGGTTTGTGACAATATCTTCTATGTTCTACTGTTCACTTTGACAGTGCGATTGCGTGTGAATGCACCGCCGCCATCCTTATATCTATCGTGAGATCGGTGACGTTGAGGATCACGCCAAAGGTTGGCGAGATGGATTCGTTTTTCGAGACATCGCGCCCATTGCAACCGCTGATCATGAAGCCACCATACCCGTTGTAGATTTAGATACACCGTAGTTAAAGCTTGTACCTAGACGGCTAAACATTTAGAAATTTTGCCAATTCGTCCGAATGTTCTATGTATATGCAAATGTTGTGTTGTGTTTTAATTGTTGTTTACTTATGGATGGACCCTTTTTAGAGTCGGTTTGAATGTTACGAGATTTATAATTAATTAAGGTTCTAAGTGCAAATTGTCGTGCTTTGGATTTTCAATCTTGCATTGTTAGTTTGACGACTACGGAGATTTTTTTGAAACTGTAATGTTCAAATTCATCCATTCCCGATATCGCGGTCAAGCGTGTTCGTGAAACAACCCATATTTTCGGTCACCAATGACCGACAAGTATTCAAATATATCGTTCTTGTATAACCGAGTCCTATTTCAATTTCTGGTTGTATACCACCGAGATGGATTGACCATTTCAATTAGCCCGACTCTCGTCCTATGACGACCGAGCCTACGAGACCTTATCTAAGTGGACAACCGATACGCAGCTTAACTCTTCCGATCTTCGTGGCCGAGACTGCGACTTCCCAAAAATATTAGCTTATGTCTCGGCCAAGGCCGAGACGGTTGACACAGCCTCTCGGCTTTGTGTGGCGAGAACCACGATTTCCCAATTTTTTTACATTTTAAAAAACCGCCACACACACATTACATCTACTCTATCAAATGTAACTTAATTCGTCGATCTTCAACCGAGCCCTAATTTGGAGACGAAATCGGCTCACACACCGACCCTACAAAATGCGAAACCTAGAACAACGAAGGAGAAACACACGGTGAGTGACGGAGAACACGATTTCGGGATTCCTCTCACCGGGTCGGTTCAAAACAAATGAATTCTTCCACCAGGAATTCGGTGAACGAGGGTGGTGGTGGTGGTGGGGGTGGTGGGGTGCCCAGGGTTTTACGAGGGTGGGTGAGAGGGTTTTTTGCACGAGGGGCATTTTCGGTATTTTGGGTTTAATTTTTGGGTGCCCTGTGTAAATCGATTTGTGCCCACATTAACTCGGGTGCCCTCATTAAATGGTGGGGTGCCCTTAGCGCCCTAAAAAAAATCATACATTTAAGTGGTTCACACATCTCGATAAGCTTCACGCACACGAGTTTCCGCATCTAAAACTTAAGTCAACAAGAGTCGGATCAATTTGAACGGTCCAGTTTTGACGACATCTTCCATCACCGACGAAGGATCTTTGGTTATCAAAAGATAAAATCGAATACAAAACCTTTCACCTCAAGATGCGCACTTTGATTTTTTCTTTGATTTTTAAGTAAAATATAAATTTTATTAATCATTAATAGCTCGATACAAAACTAAAGAAGAGACATATAATCAACTGTCTTAATAAAAATAAATCGATAATTTTATTTGTTTAAAAGAACTATTATAAATTTGATTGCGAATGCGATTATGAAATTAAAACAATATGACATCAAGGACTGCTCTCTACAATATGTAGAACACATGATAATACTCAAACTCTATTATTACTCGATCCACAAATACATAAATATCAAATCCATCCTTAAAAAGTTGTTCAAATGGATCAAATTAGAATTAACTAAGCAAAACTTCGACGACCCGAAAGGTCTTGAACAACACGCCTGGCCCACCAAACCTACTCGCAGTTTTAGGCCAAGCCCAGACCCCATACGGGCCAAAGTCGGCTGGCAGCTTGATAGCTCGTCCTTTGCCCAAGTCGAAAGCAGGCAAAGTGGGTCTTAATGTCGGGCACCCAAGCCCGCCCGATTTTGTTTAAGAAGTCAAAAAACCTTAAGCAAGGAGGCAGCCTCATAATTAACAAGAGAGTTGGCGAATATATGTCAAGATTTCGGAGTTGTAGTTGCATCTGCAATAAACACAGGCTCACAAGAGAAGATAATGTTTTCTTTCGGTTTTCAATTCGGGCAAGGGCGGGAAGAGGCCCTCCATCCTGTTTGCGGGGCTTCTAGCTGGTGTCCGACAGTCGGGCAGGCAAAGTGGTTAAGGCTCGGGCTGGGCTCGACCCGAAAAAAGATCATGGTTATAAGTCTTGAGCTTCCTCTTTTTAGTCTTGCGGAAGGAAAATGCCCATGAAACAAATAGTTCAGTAACGGATTGCTGCAAAACACGTTTTCAAAGCATGCAGTGCACCTGCACGACTGAAAGAGAAAAACAGACTATTCTGCTGCAAACAAGGCCACCTCAACAAATGCAACGACATGTCCTATATACAACAACAACAACAACATAACATCGATCCCAAATTAATTGAGGTCTCATGGCTTACATGGATCAAACAGACTTATCATTGCAATGGCGAATGAAAGGAATATCCATTGGGTTAGGGTAGGTTCTATGATTTTTTTGTGAATTGGTTTGTTTCCCCCTAATCGGTTTGTGACAATATCTTCTATGTTCTACTGTTCACTTTGACAGTGCGGTTGCGTGTGAATGCACCGCCGCCATCCTTATATCTATCGTGAGATCGGTACGTTGAGGATCATGCGCCAAAGGTTGGCGAGATGGATTCGTTTTTCGAGACATCGCGCCCATTGCAACCGCCGATCATGAAGCCACCATACACGTTGTAGATTTAGATACACCGTAGGTTAAAGCTTGTACCTAGACGGCTAAACATTTAGAAATTTTGCCAATTCGTCCGAATGTTCTATGTATATGCAAATGTTGTGTTGTGTTTTAATTGTTGTTTACTTATGGATGGACCCTTTTTAGAGTCATTTGAATGTTACGAGATTTATAATTAATTAAGGTTCGGTGCAAATTGTCGTGTTGGATTTTCAATCTTGCATTGTTAGTTTGACGACTACGAGATTTTTTTGAAACCGTAATGTTCAAATTCATCCATTCCCGATATCGCGGTCAAGCGAGTGTTCGTGAAACAACCCATATTTTCTGGTCCACCAATGACCGACAAGTATTCAAATATATCGTTCTTGTATAACCGAGTCCTATTTCAATTTCTCGGTTGTATACCACCGAGATGGATTGACCATTTCAATTAGCTCCGACTCTCGTCCTATGACGACCGAGCCTACATGCGAGACCTTATCTAAGTGGACAACCGATACGCAGCTTAACTCTTCCGATCTTCGTGGCGAGACTGCGACTTCCCAAAAATATTAGCTTATGTCTCGGCCAAGGCCGAGACGGTTGACACGATCTTCGGCTTTGTGTGGCGAGAACCACGATTTCCCAATTTTTTTACATTTTAAAAACCGCCACACACACATTACATCTACTCTATCAAATGTAACTTAATTCGTCGATCTTCAACCGAGCCCTAATTTGGAGACGAAATCGGCCACACACCGGACCCTACAAAATGCGAAAACCTAGAACAACGAAGGAGAAACACACGGTGAGTGACGGAGAACACGATTTCGGGATTCCTCTCACCGGGTCGGTTCAAAACAAATGAATTCTTCCACCAGGAATTCGGTGAACGAGGGTGGTGGTGGTGGTGGGGGTGGTGGGGTGCCCAGGGGTTTGCACGAGGGTGGGTGAGAGGGTTTTTTGCACGAGGGGCATTTTCGGTATTTTGGGTTTAATTTTTGGGTGCCCTGTGTAAATCGATTTGTGCCCACATTAATCGGGTGCCCTCATTAAATGGTGGGGTGCCCTTAGCGGCCTAAAAAAAATCATACATTTAAGTGGTTCACACATCTCGATAAGCTTCGCGCACACGAGTTTCCGCATCTAAAACTTAAGTCAACAAGAGTCGGGATCAATTTGAACGGTCCAGTTTTGACGACATCTTCCATCACTCGACGAAGGATCTTTGGTTATCAAAAGATAAAATCGAATACAAAACCTTTCACCTCAAGATGCGCACTTTGATTTTTTCTTTGATTTTTAAGTAAAATATAAATTTTATTAATCATTAATAGCTCGATACAAAACTAAAGAAGAGACATATAATCAACTGTCTTAATAAAAATAAATCGATAATTTTATTTGTTTAAAAGAACTATTATAAATTTGATTGCGAATGCGATTATGAAATTAAAACAATGTGACATCAAGGACTGCTCTCTACAATATGTAGAACACATGATAATACTCAAACTCTATTATTACTCGATCCACAAATACATAAATATCAAATCCATCCTTAAAAAGTTGTTCAAATGGATCAAATTAGAATTAACTAAGCAAAACTTCGACGACCCGAAAGGTCTTGAACAACACGCCTGGCCCACCAAACCTACTCGCAGTTTTAGGCCAAGCCCAGACCCCATACGGGCCAAAGTCGGCTGGCAGCTTGATAGCTCGTCCTTTGCCCAAGTCGAAAGCAGGCAAAGTGGGTCTTAATGTCGGGCACCCAAGCCCGCCCGATTTTGTTTAAGAAGTCAAAAAACCTTGAGCAAGGAGGCAGCCTCATAATTAACAAGAGAGTTGGCGAATATATGTCAAGATTTCGGAGTTGTAGTTGCATCTGCAATAAACACAGCCTCACAAGAGAAGATGATGTTTTCTTTCGGTTTTCAATTCGGGCAAGGGCGGGCAAGAGGCCCTCCATCCTGTTTGCGGAGCTTCTAGCTGGTGTCCGACAGTCGGGCAGGCAAAGTGGTTAAGGCTCGGGCTGGGCTCGACCCGAAAAAAGATCATGGTTATAAGTCTTGAGCTTCCTCTTTTTAGTCTTGCGGAAGGAAAATGCCCATGAAACAAATAGTTCAGTAACGGATTGCTGCAAAACACGTTTTCAAAGCATGCAGTGCACCTGCACGACTGAAAGAGAAAAACAGACTATTCTGCTGCAAACAAGGCCACCTCAACAAATGCAACGACATGTCCTATATACAACAACAACAACAACATAACATCGATCCCAAATTAATTGAGGTCGGCTACATGGATCAAACAGACTTATCATTGCAATGGCGAATGAAAGGAATATCCATTGGGTTAGGGTAGGTTCTATGATTTTTTTGTGAATTGGTTTGTTTCCCCCTTAATCGTGTTTGTGACAATATCTTCTATGTTCTACTGCTTCACTTTGACAGTGCGCTTGCGTGTGAATGCACCGCGCCATCCTTATATCTATCGTGAGATCGGTACGTTGAGGATCGCGCCAAAGGTTGGCGAGATGGATTCGTTTTTCGAGACATCGCGCCCATTGCAACCGCCGATCATGAAGCCACCATACCTTTGTAGATTTAGATACACCGTAGGTTAAAGCTTGTACCTAGACGGCTAAACATTTAGAAATTTTGCCAATTCGTCCGAATGTTCTATGTATATGCAAATGTTGTGTTGTGTTTTAATTGTTGTTTACTTATGGATGGACCCTTTTTAGAGTCGGTTTGAATGTTACGGAGATTTATAATTAATTAAGGTTCTATGCAAATTGTCGTCTTTGATTTTCAATCTTGCATTGTTAGTTTGACGACTACGGAGATTTTTTGAAACTCGTAATGTTCAAATTCATCCATTCCCGATATCGCGGTCAAGCGTGTTCGTGAAACAACCCATATTTTCGGTCCACCAATGACCGACAAGTATTCAAATATATCGTTCTTGTATAACCGAGTCCTATTTCAATTTCTCGGTTGTATACCACCGAGATGGATTGACCATTTCAATTAGCCTCGACTCTCGTCCCATGACGACCGAGCCATCGAGACCTTATCGGAAGTGGACAACCGATACGCAGCTTAACTCTTCCGATCTTCGTGGCGAGACTGCGACTTCCCAAAATATTAGCTTATGTCTCGCCAAGGCGAGACGGTTGACACGATCTCGGCCCGTGTGGCCGAGAACCACGATTTCCCAATTTTTTTACATTTTAAAAACCGCCACACACACATTACATCTACTCTATCAAATGTAACTTAATTCGCCGATCTTCAACCGAGCCCTAATTTGGAGACGAAATCGGCTCACACACCGACCCTACAAAATGCGTAAACCTAGAACAACGAAGGAGAAACACACGGTGAGTGACGGAGAACACGATTTCGGGGATTCCTCTCACTGGTCGGTTCAAAACAAATGAATTCTTCCACCAGGGAATTCGGTGAACGAGGGTGGTGGTGGTGGTGGGGGTGGTGGGGTGCCCAGGGGTTTGCACGAGGGTGGGTGAGAGGAGGGTTTTTGCACGAGGGGCATTTTCGGTATTTTGGGTTTAATTTTTGGGTGCCCTGTAAATCGATTTGTGCCCACATTAATCGGGTGCCCTCATTAAATGGTGGGGTGCCCTTAGCGCCGCCCTAAAAAAAATCATACATTTAAGTGGTTCACACATCTCGATAAGCTTCGCGCACACGAGTTTCCGCATCTAAAACTTAAGTCAACAAGAGTCGGGATCAATTTGAACGGTCCAGATTTGACGACATCTTCCATCACCGACGAAGGATCTTTGGTTATCAAAAGATAAAATCGAATACAAAACCTTTCACCTCAAGATGCGCACTTTGATTTTTTCTTTGATTTTTAAGTAAAATATAAATTTTATTAATCATTAATAGCTCGATACAAAACTAAAGAAGAGACATATAATCAATCTGTCTTAATAAAAATAAATCGATAATTTTATTTGTTTAAAAGAACTATTATAAATTTGATTGCGAATGCGATTATGAAATTAAAACAATATGACATCAAGGACTGCTCTCTACAATATGTAGAACACATGATAATACTCAAACTCTATTATTACTCGATCCACAAATACATAAATATCAAATCCATCCTTAAAAAGTTGTTCAAATGGATCAAATTAGAATTAACTAAGCAAAACTTCGACGACCCGAAAGGTCTTGAACAACACGCCTGGCCCACCAAACCTACTCGCAGTTTTAGGCCAAGCCCAGACCCCATACGGGCCAAAGTCGGCTGGCAGCTTGATAGCTCGTCCTTTGCCCAAGTCGAAAGCAGGCAAAGTGGGTCTTAATGTCGGGCACCCAAGCCCGCCCGATTTTGTTTAAGAAGTCAAAAAACCTTGAGCAAGGAGGCAGCCTCATAATTAACAAGAGAGTTGGCGAATATATGTCAAGATTTCGGAGTTGTAGTTGCATCTGCAATAAACACAGGCTCACAAGAGAAGATGATGTTTTCTTTCGGTTTTCAATTCGGGCAAGGGCGGGAAGAGGCCCTCCATCCTGTTTGCGGGGCTTCTAGGTGGTGTCCGACAGTCAGGCAGGCAAAGTGGTTAAGGCTCGGGCTGGGCTCGACCCGAAAAAAAGATCATGGGTATAAGTCTTGAGCTTCCTCTTTTTAGTCTTGCGGAAGGAAAATGCCTATGAAACAAATAGTTCAGTAACGGATTGCTGCAAAACACGTTTTCAAAGCATGCAGTGCACCTGCATGACTGAAGGAGAAAAACAGACTATTCTGCTGCAAACAAGGCCACCTCAACAAATGCAACGACATGTCCTATATACAACAACAACAACAACATAGCCTCAGTCCCAAATTAATTGAGGTCGGCTACATGGATCAAACTTTTCCATTGTGCTCGATTAAGTGCCAACATGTCCTAAAAAAAAAAAAGAGAAAATTAGATCTAAAGATGAGATTCCTTAATAAGGTTTGTCAGATTTAGGAAACTATCTACATGTGACGTTCTCTAATTAGGAAAACTGATAACTCACAAACTCACAGCAGGGTCCTCCCTACCAACTTTGTTTAAATTAAGCAAAGGAAAGATAAACAGCGGCTCAACGTCGGGTAGGAATTAGAACTGACGTTCAATTAGAGTCTTCGTTGCTTGTCGTTCCACTTGCGGAAACATTCATTAGCTCGTTTGCAATCACAGTTACAGTTGATGGTTCCAATTCTTTGCTTGATTCTTCTAGTTTCTTTTCTTCTACTTCTTCAAAATCGTCCACTTCGTGTTTCTCTTCAGCCACTTCCATGCCATCTAATTCCTCTTTCTCTCCTTCGAAACCGTCTGCCCCCTTTCTCTTCAGCTTCTTCGGTATCCGCTACCACCTCTTTATCTTCAGCTTCTTCAGTGTCCTCTACTGCCTCTTCCACGTAAGCTTCTTCGGCTTCTTCAGTATCCGCAACCACCTCTTTATCTTCAGCTTCTTCAGTGTCCTGTACTGCCTCTTTCTCGTAAGCTTCTTCAGCTTCTTCGAGATCTCCTATTTCCCTTTTCACTTCAGCCTCCTCAGTGTCATCTACTTCCCCTTTTTCTTCAGCTTCATCCATGTTGTCTGCCCCATCTACATTGCCCGCGGCCTCTTCATTTCTCTCCTCCAAATCATCTTCTTTTTCTGGTTTATTATCAGCAAGAACACTGGTAGATGAAACCGAACCACCGCTTCGCTTCTGCGCCTGCATTCGACCCATGTGTTTCTTACCCTTCTGGTGACCAGCCATAACTTTTTGACTGTGGGTACCTACGCTGCAATCTTCGCACCAATATCTATATTTCTTCTTCTTTTCCGGTACCTTTTGCTTTTTCTTCCCCAGCTTCACATTCACTTCCTGCTTTTTTGCAGGTTTTTTATTTGGTCGTTCAGGTTTGTTTTCCAACGACGTGGGCTCCTTCGGGTGCTTCTCAGTTATTTTCTTGGCCCCCAGCTCAGCCTCCCTCGCTCGGTGCTTCCTCCCTTCAAGATGTTCTTTCAGGCCTTGTTCGGAGGTGGCACTCACCTTACATAAAGCACAATTCCAATCCTTCGCAGCTTTTTTCTTCGCAATGATTGGGTTCAGCTCTGCTAGCTCCTACTGCAGCTAGCTTCCTCTTTGTCCCTATAAAATCTCCGGTAGTTGGCTTGGCCTGCAACATTATGAACATGAAAATATTTGTTAACAAAGTAACAAACATTAAGAAAATGGAGAAAGTCGCTTCAATGTGTACACACAAATAAAAATAGAGTATTTAACGATAAAATGCCTGTACCGAGTCCTCCATTCAAAAGAAACTAAAATGAAAGTTATCTTGTCAAAGAAAGCCTTGACCCCTAACATAACATTCACTTAAGGAAAGGAGGAAAGCTAGGACAGTGACCTATTTTGATCTAGGAATCATACCATGTGTAAACTCAAGAACATAATATACTCGTACAGTGTTTGACAAGCGTTATATCATGAAAACAACACATAAACAATAAAAAGGATAAAAGAAACTTCCCCCTCCTCCCTCTCTCTCTCTCTCCGTAAGGCTTACAAATGCACCGCCATTAGATTACCAAAAAAAAAAAAAGATTAAAACAAATGAAAGGAAAAAAAAAAAAGGGATTCGTCAATTCTTCATGTTTTACTTTCCTTTCTACACTTCCATCAATCATTTTCTTGATAGTATTTTTATAGCAATCAATGTTGTGCATAACAAGAAAGAGTGAAATGAATGTGTATTGTGTTGCTCAATCCAACCAAAGCAAAACATGATTCATTCATGAAGCACCTAAACTCAAGCAACTTTCTCCGATAAATCCAAGTCGTCATGATTCATTCATGCATTCAAAATCAAAACAGAATTCATACATTTCATTGATGTCACTCACGCCATGGTAGAGAATTCAGTTCTCCAAAAAGGACTAATGAAATAGGCAACCAACCAACACAATGTTCAGCAGCACTAAATAAAGAGACCATCGGTCGCTGGTCGCTAGCTCTCCAAGTCGCAATATCAAATCGCATATGTCGCCACAAATCAAAGAAACCATCTCAATCCAATAAAAACTGCAATCTTCAACTAAAACAGCAGAGAATCCAATCAAAACTGAAAGAAATAATCCACATTCAACAAGAACTATAAAACCAGGAATGTAGATTCTTACCATGAACATGACTTGCCTAGCAGGTCCCTTGTCATTATTGCCCACTTTCGCCGCCTCAGGCCGCTGGAACGGCAACCTATCCAAGCTCCCAACCTCGGTATTACCTGACGGAATCGCTGTCCTCTCATTCGAGGCAATGTCGTCCCTATTCCTACTCAACAATGCAGGAAACCTCGCGGTCTCCTGCGGCCACATTCCAGACGACAAACCCCTAGAACAAGCCCCATGATCCCCTCGCCGCAACGCCATCTCCTCTCCATCGCCAACTCCCTTCTCACCTCCATCTCCAACTCCCTCCTCCTAATGATCTCCGCCGCTATAATCTCCTGCCGGATCCTCTCCTTCTCCATTTGCCGCTGAATCGCAAAATCCACCCTCCTAATCTCACCCCCATCAACCCCACTGCATCAAAAACCCCCAAAAATCAATCAAAAACTCCTCAAGATTCAATCTTTCACACAAAAACGCGTAGAAATTGAGTCGATTAAACAAAAGGGTAGTCGCAAAATTAGGGTTTTGAGATGATACCACGCAATGCTTGTTCGGTGAAGTAGGAGTTCGTCGCAGAGGTCGGAGAGACAGAGTACACGGACTTGTTGTCTTCCGATTGGAGACTGAAATCCATCGTTCTGCGATCACAATCTGCGACTCTGCAACGCAGATTCAAACAAGTTGAACAAATCTTGAACGAACGAGTAAGGAAAGTTAGGGTTCTGTGTCGTTGTTGTTCAGTGTTGTGAAGAACAGAGAGAGTTCGGTTTTGGAGTAGTACATAGGAGCGGAGCCTGATATAGAAAATGTTGCATCACGGTTTGATTGTCCTTTTGTGCGTATCTCGAGTTGCGGGTTTGATGTTTGATTGATGATTTTGATTGGGTGTGTTAATGATGGAAGATTGCGTGTGACGTAAGTCGAATAACGTATCGTGATTCGGTATCTGACGGTTTTCGTCAGCGGTGGGATATGTCCTCAGATCTGGGCCGTTGAAGGCGGTTCTGACTTGGTTGACTGAGTGTGTCTTTTAAGAGGGCCGCTAAGGGCACCCCACAATTTAATGAGGGCACCCAGTTAATGTGGGCACAAACTGTTTTACCCGGGGCATCCAAAAATTAGCCCCGAACTACCGAAAATACCCCTCCCGCACAAACACGAAAAAACCCGCGCACCCCACCACCCCCTCCACCATCTTCACCGATCTTGACTCCAATAAACAATTTGGTTTGAACCGACCAAAGTGAGATGAATCTCCGAAATCGTGTCTCACCTTGTGTTTTTCATTCGGTTTACGCTTTTTTTTTGCGTTCGTAGGGTCGGGGTGTGAGCCGATTTCGTCTCCAAATTAGGGCTCGGTTGAAGATCGTCGAACACACAGATTTTGCGCGAAATCGATCGTTTGAAGTTACGTTTATAGTATAATTAAGTTACATTTGGTATAATAGTTGTAATGTGTGTGTGGCGGTTTGTAGAATGATAAAAAAATTGGGAAATCGCGGTTTCGGCCACACAAAGCCGAGATCGTGTTAGACTGTCTCGCCAAGCATGGCCGAGACGAAAGCTAAATTTTGGGAACTCGCAGCTTCGACCACGAAGGCGGAAGAGTTCACGGTGTCTCGCTTACGCATGGCCGAGAATACTTCAATTATCTCGGCGAGAGACATGACGAGAGCTACAATTAGTGATAGGTAATGTGGCGTCGGTGGTGTACAACCGAGAATTTTCTCCTACTCTCGGTTGTACACTGCGAGAGGTTAGAGTAGGCTCGGTCCTCTATGACCGAGACATTTCAATATATCTCGGTCTGCGAGGCCGAAACAATCGCGCACATCGACGAAACTTCGGATAACCTCATAAAAAACACAATAAATTCGCAAAATTACCTCAAGTTCAACCTCCTCTTGCACCGTAGCAAAATCCTCCATTATATAGTGGAAACAAGTTCGGATTTGAGGAAATTACCAAACCCTACGTTGACAAACAAATCATCATTTTCACAGCTTTACCCAACTAAACGGTTCTAAGAAACCATCATATGGTTGTCAAACATTGTTACATCGTTTGTCGGATGATGTCAATCCGCAAGAATCGATAAACGCTCGTCAAACGCAATGTGGCTTTGTGGTTCAAGCTTGGTGGTGGGGTGCCCTTTTTCTTTGTCAAAATGATTTGTGGGGTTTGAATCATTATATATACAGGGGCAAAATGGTCTTTTCCGGTTTGTCTGGAATTTTACAAATAATTTGGGTGCCTTCATGAAAAGGTGGGGTGCCCTTAGCGGCCCTCCTTTTTAATTTTGGAAAGTAATGACGAACGTACGGTTGGTGTATGCGTGTGCTACGCATAAATCGTTGGATCGTACGAGATGTGTTCTCAAACGCTTCAATCAATGCATGGTTTTTTCATGTAACATAAGTGGATAGGAAATTCTTACCTCTCTCACGCGAGAAACCCTAGCACCATCGACTGCCCCTCTTAGAGGTCCTCTACAGCTCACCGGTTTTGGGCCGTCGACGTCGACTCGGCCGACCTCTCCTTCTTCCCTCTTCTTCTTCTTCTTCTTCTTCTTCTTCTTCTTATTCTTCCCTACCTCATCGTGCACTCGTTTTTTGCTTCTTATTCACCCTCCGTCCATCATCTCCACCACCACCTCTCCCACCACTACCCGTCCCTTCCACCTCTTCCTCTTCAATCAGTCCATCCTTCTTCATAGTCGTTTCTTTTATTTTCCGTTTCTTTTTTCACCTTCCTCTATTTGTTTGGCAACCAAAGGTCGCTAATGGTTTTTCAGTGTGGCTACCACCGATGGCCCCCGTTTGTCTAGGCTTCGAACAAGAGGAGAAAAGAAGGCGAGACAAGGTTGCAAGTCTTCATCTTAACATCGGTGAACGTCGACGACGGCGACTTTTAGTGGTGGCGAGTTGCGTATCAAAGTGGCGTTTTGCTTGTGCGGAGGCGTATATTCCGACAGTCTCCCTGTATTTTCTTTCTTTTGAACTAAAGATCTATGATATTTATCCCATTTGTGGGTTTGTTGTCCCTTATATGGGGTTGTTGTCCTCATTTAAGAGGTTGTTGTCCATGTGACGGCCCCAAACCTCACAACCTCGGCCTCCCCCAGCCTAAACCTACGTGGACTCTCGCCAACCTGTCGCAGTCAATGCAGCCTAGTCAGCCTTTTATCCAAGTTATTCAATCATTTGTTGCTTATTCGATTTGTTATTTAGTTTAACAAGTCTAATTTACGCAGTGAAATTTAAGAAATATTTAAAGCAACTTAAATAAATAAATGGTAGTCGAGACATGCTTAGGTGTGGAGATCCTTCAAAAGTAGATCTCGTGTATATATCTCGGTGATAAACAAGCAGTGTGAAGAAGTGTCATATACATGTATCAAACGTCTCAAAACCCAAAATGAACCCTAAAGTAACCAACAACATAAATATATATATATATATATCATATGTACAGTCCAAAATATCAAAATAAACCTATTGTAGTAACGGAGATGAGCTAACTCGAGGGAAGATCAGAGGAATTCACCGATCACAGGCTCCTTGCCTTTGCTACTAGATGGACCTGCAATTGTCACCAAAAGCAGAGACAATTCTAGTGAGTAAACCCAAAAAAGTTCAATAGTAATTCAGATTAAACAATAAATAAGTCCATAAATTATGCTGGAAAGAAATAAGGTACTGAGAAAGAATCAATAAAATGCATGGTAGACGGATTGCAATGGTCAACGGTAGGGACCAAGTGACCCGAAGGCAAAGGATAGGGAGTAAGTGGTCCTGAAATTCTACACGTGGGCTCAAAGCCATTTAAAACGTGTAAGTGTCTAACTCTGGTGCGATAGGTCAAGCCGCATCGGCCGCACCTAATCCGTTCGACACTATCAGTTCACTTGACCCGTAGTCCGAGAAAACATTCTAAAAGGAGCCACATACTAAACTGGATGCTCAACCACAATGGAACTCGAATACCCGGAGGAGCCACGACACATGCACTACAAAAAATAGTAAATTAGAAATGGAATTAGCAACGGAATACGTGTCTGTTGCTAATTAGCAATGAAATAGCAACAGAATGTGGAAGGGAAAATGTTTTACCGATTCGAAACGGAATACCAACAGATTAGCAACGAAATTAAATTACGTTGGTAAAAAAATCCGCGAAAATGTCCCGCCTAAAATTCTCTTGCTAATCTGCATTGTAATTAAGTGTTGCAACGAATTCTAAATTCCCAACGGATTAGCGACAAAATTGGCCTAATCCATCGCTAATCCGTTGCTAAATGTGATCCGTTTGTATTCCGTTGCTAAACTAGAAAGTAAGATAAAAAAGCAAATACCTTTCATCCCAACTTCAACTCCCTCTCCTCTTGAAAAACTCATCTCCCGTCCGTCCGTCCTCCTCATCTACTCCGTCTTCCTCATCGCCTTACTCGAGTCTCCTCCGTCCGCCCTCTCCACCGTGTGCGCCTCCTCTGTTCGCCCTATCCACCGTGTGCGCCTCCTCCGTCCGCGCTCTCCACCGTGTGCGTCTCCTCTGTTCGCCCTCTTCACCGTGTGCGCCTCCTCCGTCCGCGCTCTCCACCGTGTGCGTCTCCTCTGTTCGCCCTCTTCACCGTGTGCGCTTCCTCCGTCCGCGCTCTCCACCATGTGAATCTCAGGTAACAATCGCCCTCTCCATCGCCTCCAACTCCCGAATCTCCTACCTCTCCCTCAATTCCCCAAAAACCTGCCCACACCCTCATCAAACCACCGTGTGGCTCCTTTTTTAAATAACAATGATTTACATTTGGTACTTGTAGGTGCCAGTGTATTTCTTAGTGAAAATTTTAATCAAGCAAGACAATACATGAGTTTATGGTAATGTTAGGTTTGAGAGTGATCTGTGGTACTGAGGCGAGGTTTCATGATCAAGGTCATTTAATTACCACCTAACTTAGCAGATGTGTGTCATCTCAAACATGGAACGTTAGTGGAACTTCAAAGATTTTCCATGGTTTCAGAGTTGTTGTTGCTATTGCCATTAAAAGAAATTAATTAGTTTTGTATTTTAGGAAATTGAAGGGATTGCAATGTTAAAGCTTGGTGTGTGAGGTGATTGAATTGGGTTAGTAGTGGTGGTGGTTGTCACAACAAAGGGTCGGAGAGTGATGTTCCCTCTGGGGTGAAGGCATTGTTGATTCTTGGATTTTTCCTTCAGACTAGCTATGCATATGGTATTAATTAAGGTTCATATTATATATTATGAAGATGATGATCATAGTTACACATATTGTTTAATTAATTTCAGTTATATATATAGATATATAATTAATGCATTACCTTTGTTTTGTTTAATTAGCCGAGATCATTAGATAGTTTGATGATCATACATACATGCATGGAAATTTTTATTGATCGTTAATTAATTTGGTGTACAATCTGATCATATCTAATCATCATATTATTCGATTTGGTTATATAAGTAGTACATGCCATCTTTCTCTATATGTATATATATTTATGTCTCTATCTATGTTGTTTTGTTGGCTTGTTGTGTTAATGCATATATACATACAAGTGAATGAGTTGTTCAAACTGAATTAATTTCTCGTACACTATTCTCTTATTCTCTTGTCCTCACCACACAATTACAATGAACCTTGGCTGCTGTTGTTGCTGCAGGATGGTGCAACGCAGCAAAACTGGTTGTTTTTTCTTGTTTTGTCTTCTTTCTCCTTTCGATTATTCTTTCTTTCTTTCTTTCTTGTTTGAAGGATCACCTAATTTGGAGTGATTAGTGCCGAGATTATAGGATGCTCTATTTAATATTCCTAATTAGCCGCCACAATCCTCTAAACTATAATATATTTTGTACCAATAATAACGTATTATATTATTAATATATATGCTAATATCGGTCATCGTGGGAATAGTCGACTCTACTTTGGATATCTTAATATATTAATTTGAATTACATTGGAGGGTGTGTTTGGATGATTGTCACTAATGAGTGAGATGATCATGATGAGAGGGGGATTCAAGATTTGGGCATTTTGGATATAATTGAGAGCACGTGAAAGATATCGGTAGAGATGTGAATGTTGGATATCACTCACTTAAATATGATAATGGAACAACAATACTAAAAGAAATAACATTTTCAATTTTATTTCATAAAGACAAGCACAAGTTGATTTCTCAACAACAAAGACGACAACGACAAAGCTTTGATCCCAAATTAGTTTGGACCTAGCTAAAGATTGTTTTTTCAACAATGGGAGAGAAAGGAAGAAAACAAAACAAATAAAGATGAACTACAAATATCAAGCACACACTAATTCAAAACACACAATAATATTTGTTCAATCACTAGCATTAGAGATAATTTCATGGTAATATTCTTACTTGATTATGATTGTGGGAAGCAAGTTTATCTAAAGTTGGTTGCAGATCACTAGAATCACTAGATTGTACACCGACATTAGTTTTGGAAGTTCAATTTGAAATTTGAATATTACACCTTCCTTAACAATTTATTAATTGATTTTAGTAATTGAATTTCATATACATGTCCAGCTTTTAAGGTTGAAGAGTTCTTAAAACTAAAAATTATTTAAAACTTATAGGTTTTAGTCGTTTGTTATAAAGATGTTAATTCCATGTTGCGGACGTGAGTTCTAGCGATTCAACATGTATGGTTTTGAATTTTTTTATATTGGGGTGTTCAAGATTATCTCTTACTAAAAGATTCAACTTGTGACCTTGACGCACAAAGCGAACAACTAGTAGGCCGTGTCGACGACACACGAAACCCCTATTATTTTTTACTTATTTTTGTGGAGGAAAAAGAAGAGAGAGAACCTCTTCATGTTGAAGAATAATATCTGCCACACATAGAGGTAGAGATAACCATCTCTTGGATTAATTGTGTTTTTAAGTAACCTTTTCTGTCAAGTGTTTGTGTTGTTGTAGTTGGGTACTGGGTCGCTACACTTGTCTGTTCTTGGCTTCATTGATATTTTAGCATATATATACTACTAAGTCTTAATAGCATTTGCAAATCTTGTAAAACATTTTATGCAAGTGCATCACTTGCGACTAAAACTTTGTTTTAAATCAAGTTGAATGGTGGGAGTGTTTGGTCCATGTTGTCAGCCTGAGCTAGTTAGAGTAATGCCATAAGTTTTTATTTTGTTAATTCAATATTCTTATCATAATATGAAAAAGTAAGTATAGATGGATCTTTATAAGAAATTGGGAATCGAGTGATAGAGGTTGGGTTAAGTATTATGAAA
Organism: Stephania cephalantha; assembly: GCA_039657325.1. Taxonomy (NCBI): domain Eukaryota; kingdom Viridiplantae; phylum Streptophyta; class Magnoliopsida; order Ranunculales; family Menispermaceae; genus Stephania; species Stephania cephalantha. Next base: position 6,209,614 of record CM077576.1, on the reverse strand, counting down.
AAAAACTAATGATTTTTCAATGACTCACCTTAGCTATTATAAGTCCATGGATTCCTCATTTAATAAGTTACTTTGACAAAGATGTTGAGATAATTGAGAGGAGTTTTTATTTGGCATCACGAAAACTTTTATCGAGTTTAAGACTACATTTTTAATTCGAATAAGAGCTTTACTATAGTAACGTTGTTATGCATTGTATTTTGAACATATCTCTCTTTCTTTTAGTATGATTATTAGACTTATCTCAAATTTCTCACCATTTCGAATGCATTATTACACAATGTAAAAAAAAAGAAGAGCTACTTTAATTCAAAGCCCTAAAACTGACCTGAACCTTTCTTTATAATTGAAAAATGACTCAGTATCATGAGAGAAATAATCATTTTTTATGGCATGTAAGAGAAAAATAATCACTACTTTGATCACAACTTCTTAGTTTTAAATTCAAAGGGAAAATTTTAAAAGTAGTGTCTCATTTCTTTGACTATCAAAGGTTTGTTTTCATCTGATTCTTAAACTTGGTTTTGCTATTTTCTAGGTAGTGAAGGTGATCATCCCGACTCTTCGAAATCATTCGTAATTGGGAGTGTCGTATTCATCATCTTAGTTGGACTCAAACCCCGTTCCTTCTCTCCCGTATTCCTTATAGTGGGGGAAATTCAGGTAAATTTTGTAATTGGTCAATGCATTAATTTCGATTAGAAATTGTGATTTGAATCATTTTATGAATTTCTTGAAATGTTAATATGTCTTGGATTTAGCCTTTTAATTCATGCTTACATGATATTGACAAATGTTGGGGAGATGTGAGACTTTATAGGCATTCTCCCGCTGTTGTTTATTAGGTTATGAAATTTTTTGTGTAGTATATGTTATTGGGGAAACTCAGCCGAAATTTTTGTTGAATATGAAAAACTAATGGTATGATGTTATTGGGACAAAAAAAGGATTTGAAGTAGCAAACAAGAACATAAATTGGATGAAAGAACAAGGTCTGAGCTGTGGAAGTTACAAAAAAGTAAATAAATTGGAGCTATTATTGCTTTATGCTAGTACTTTGGGTAGAATGAAAAACACAATCTTTTATATTGATAACATTCATAAAAATATAAAACCTTAGCTCTCGCTTTGGTCTAGTGAGCTTTTCCATGAACTACTCTACCAACACCTTTTTTGACATCCAACAATGATACCAAAAGTAACTTAATGATTCTTGTTTGATTTACATAAAAATATACAACCTTAGACCTTGGATTTGGTCGACTTTAACCTTTTCCAATCTTAACAAGGTTTACCTACTTTTCAAAATTATTATCTTTAGCTATCTAGTTTAATACCTTGAGGGATATAACAAAAATGGATTGATTACGTACAATAATTTTGATTTGCGTCATGCCTTTCAATCTTACCTACTTATAAAAGTCATGCAGCATGAATGAGATGGCACGAGTTCAACTCACGTCGAACTTCAATTGGTGCATTACAATTTATTAACATTAAATTATTTTTGACATGTAATTCTTTTCTTTTGCTTGTCTATTCATTGTGGCATGATATGCATGTTGGTATTATCAACTATTCCTAATTAGTGATCTACTGTCATTTAGTTTGGAATATATTAACTTGTTGTAGATAACATCGTCACCATGCAAGCCTAGAGATGTCAAAGTCTTCATTGAACAAAGCCGTTTAATTCATGTTAATATGATATTATGAAATGTTAGGCAGATGTGAGACCTTCTAGGCATTCTCCCATTGATGTTTATTAGGTTCTGAACATTTTTGTAGTCTATATTATAGAGGAAGCTCACTAAATTTTTGTAGAAGTAACATATATTCATGGTATAGCTAAAGGCTTTGCAATAAACTTTACAAAAACATTTTATAAATGTATCATAAGACATTGATTAGTCTAACAATTATGAAATAAAAATGGAATTGTCGACATTTGCATCTAAATTATAAGTCATCGTATTTTGTAGAGAATGTCGATCGCGAATAGAGAGTGGATGTATAATCGCCTCGATAACGGGTTGATTCGAAGGGAATTTGTTGTGAGGGTACAAGAATTCATACAACAAAATTAATAGCATTACTTCTTTTCTTTTTCTTCTTTTTTTCTTCAACCAAACTGAATCAATTCCAATAATAATCAACTCCACTAAAAATCATACTACCAACAATGAACTAATCTAATATACTATGTATTAAATCTATAACATCAAAATTAAATGAAATTAAATATTAAACTTACTTGGCTTAATCAACATGATCTCCACATAGAAATTTGTTCATCCCCTTCAACAAAACCACCTCTACACCTCTAACTTAAATAGAGCTAAATCTCTATCTCTCTCTTTTATGTTCTCTCACGCACTCACTTAGGGACACACACCCACACTCCAAATATGTGGTCTTTATTAATCTCAAGCTTGTGGTTCTTACTAAGCCACATCAATTATAATTGTTTTTTAAAAATTCTAATTTGTGAAATGACTAAAATGCCATTTATGAATTAATTTAGGCATTTCAATTAAATAAGTTCTATTAGACCAATTTTAATCAATATCATTGACCTACGCAAATACCGTGTACACACGCATCTCAAGAATTACCTCACTCGCGAATCGACGATCAAAATAAAATAATCAAATTATGTACATCTTTATTTTAGAATTACCAACTTATGAGTCACATTATGAAACTTTGAGAGAGGATAATTGACAATAGGCTAAGGAGATAAACAACAATATCGAGAGAACCAATTTGGCTTCATGCCTGGAGGTCAACTATGGAGGTGATTTTCCTTGTAAGACGATTGTTAGAAAAATATAGAAAAAAGAAAAAAGATCTTCATATGGTATTCATAGATTTAGAAAAAAATATATGATATGGTCTCTAGAGATGTTCTTTGGTGGGTTCTAGAAAGAAAAATGAGTGCATGCTAGATACATAGACACTATTAAAGATATATATGATGGAGTAGTAACGAGTATAAAGACATTTGGAGGAGTTACAAAAGAATTCCTCATTACGATAAGATTACATCAAGGATCAGCTTTAAGTCCATATCTATTTACTTTAGTTATGGATGAACTAACTAGGCATATTCAAGAGGATATACCATGGTGTATGCTATTTGCAGATGATATTGTCTTAGTGGATGAAACAAAAGATGAAGTGAATAGGAAACTAGAACTCTGGAGGAATACATTAGAATCTAAAGGCTTTAAGTTGAGTATGACGAAAACTAAATACATGCACTGTGAGTTTAGAAACACTAGACATCGAGATGATATAGTGGTAAAATTAGGGAAAGTAGAAGTTTCTAAGGTGAACCACTTTAAATACATATGATCAATAATACAAAATGATGGTAATATTGAGAATGATGTCACACATAGAATTCAAGCTTGGATAGAAGAAATGGCGGAGTGTAACAGGGGGTGATTTGTGATCGAAATGTTCCTACTAAGTTAAAAGGAAAATTTTATAGGAACGCAATTAGGCCAGCTATGCTCTATGGTAGTGAATGTTGGGCGGTAAAGCAACAACAATTACATAAAATGAACGTAGCGAAATGAGGATGCTTAGGTGGATGTGTGGTAAAACTCGTAAAGATAGAATAAGAAATATAGAAATTCAAAGACGAGTAGGAGTAGCACCAATTGATACAAAGATTAGGGAAGGGCGGCTGCGTGGTTTGGTCACTTGCAAAGACGGCCTACAAATGCCCCCACTAGAAAACTTGACTCAATAGAAACCGTAGAGATTCGACGAGGTAGGGGTATGCCAAAGTTAACATGTGATGCATTAATTAGAACGGATTTGAATAGTTTAGAAAGCTCACCATCAATTGCACTTAATCGAACACAATGGAAAAGATTGATCCATGTAGCCGACCCCAATTAATTTGGGGCCGAGGCTATATTGTTGTTGTTGTAGTTGTTGTTGTTGTTGTTGCGTACATTTTTATGTTAGATGGGTAATAAACAAATCATCCAAAAATAAAATACATCGTGTCGACTCCCGAGGGTTGACCAAGAGTATGCTACATCACGACCAGGTCCGGTCACAATCCTGAAATGTCACGTGTCATGAGTTAGAATTTTTAAGGTCGTTACATACCACTCGTGGGGTTGTTGCCCTCTTCGTAAGGATGTTGTTCCGAGTTTTAGTGGATTGTAATATATGTTGTTCTCGCTATAATAGATTAGTGTACCCTTTTTCTTGGGTGTTAAGAACATCATTGCAACATATTTGACCAAAAGAAAATGCATGGTTTTTTCATAGGAAAGTAAATACGTTTTATTTAAGCTATTAAATTCATTAAATTTCTTTTTTTTTTTCACTTTTTTTGTTCTTGCAACGCCAATTTTATGCTTTATAATTAAGCTATTTAATTTTATTAAATATTTTGTTTTTTAAGTAAAATGTTGAGGTTAAAGAAAAGGGTAAAATATAAAGAATATAAAAGTACCTTTAAATTTAGGAAACGACTTATAATTTTTAAAAATAAATTTTTTAAAGTGTCCTATAATTATGAACGAAGAGAGTATATGTTAATTATTGTAATTAATATGAGCCTCTTAAAAAATACTTAGAGTTTATTTATATTAGAGCTGTACTTATCTAAAAATGCAACTTTATTGAATAAGTTAAATTTTTTTTAAGTAGCTGAAAAACAGGGCAACGTGCTCAAACTAGGGGTGGCAAAACGGGTTCGCGTGTCGTGTTCGTGTCGTGTTGACCAACTCGGGTGACACGATTAGGGTCAACACGAACACGACCCATTTAATAAATGGGTTGACACGACACGAAACGAAATTTAAACAGTTAACACGACACTACACGTGTAACACATTAAGTTTAATGGGTCATGTTAACTTTTAAATTCAGCATGACACACTAAACTCATTTAACATAACAAACATATTTTTTTACTCCAAAGTGACCCATTTATTATATTCAACTTTGTTAACCTCCTCTTTTCATTTTTATAACCCATAAATGACAAATATCGTAAGACAATCATGCATGATTTATAAAAATTAAGAAGACCAAACTTTAAAAAATAAATCAAAAATAGAAATCATTCACTAACATAGTTTAAGATAAAATAAACTAGTTGCCAAAAGATGAGTGGAAGGAAGACAAAGAGGCTAGTATTCAAGTTGCCAAAAAGGATGGTGTATTGTATTTGTTTTGGATTTCCAATAGACAATAATTATGCCAAGTACATGTGTCAAGTTTTCTTATGACGATTCTAGTAAAAAAACTTAAAGTCTAAATAAGGAACTTTAATTTTTAATTATATTGTAAATCTCACCACTCACCTCATCATACATATTCGTTCCTAAAATAAAATATTAATATTTAATGACTTAAATGGGTTAAACGGGTTGTACACAAGTTAGCGTGTTAACTTGTCACCCGACCCATTTTATTTCGTGTCATAAATGGGTCGATACGTTTCGACACGTACTCGTTAAGCTTAACTCTAATCTGCTAATTTTTCGTGTTAGATGTGTCGTGTTATCGTGTGATGACCCATTTTGCCACCCCTACTCAAACACGAAAAAGTCACAACAAACAAATTCTTAGGTGGAAAACACCCCCAACATCGTCAAGTAAGATTGTTTTGGCGGTTAATGTAGAATTATTAGGCCCTGATGAAAAGCTCCCTTCCGAAGTTTGCTACATAATTTGTCACTATATTGCTTCACAATAAGTGTGAAAAATATATAAGTGCTCAATCTCTCTCTATGAATTGCTCAATCTCTCTCTATGAATTTTTTGTTGAGCCTAGGCCTATGTTGTGGGAAAAACCAGTTGATCAATTGCCATTAAGGTCACGCATTAGTCCTCCCAAAACTCTCCGCGCCCATGGATTTCTGCACACTTAGTTAAAACACAGCCATTAAGCCCCCAAAGTCGATGAGCTTTGAGGAAGGGGACAAGTGTACCAAGTCTAAGTCCGTCATTATTTCTAATTTGGACTCTAGTTATGATTTTCCACACTAAAAACATTCTTATTTTGAGTGTGTTGGATTAGATCGTCAAATTTACCTATCAAATGCACAATCTAAATTTCAATTCTATTTACTAGTCTTTATAAAACCAAAAAAAAAAGAAAAAAAAAAGAAAAAGATCTATTTATACTGTCTAGCCATTTGGCCGTCAATTCTGGTTTTTAATGAATGGTGGGAATTGTTGTGATATGGATTATCATTTTGATCAAACATTTTATCTTAACATCAAGCATAGCTCACATTGAATGTAACTTGTCACACTATGTAACTTACATTCACTTGATTATCATGTAGCTTGTACACTTTGGTTACTTGTATTCTTATGTGACTCAAGCTTTTGGAGTAACTTGTACACATTGTATTGCTTGCAGTCTTTGTTCAAAGTATATGAGTTCATTATGACAAAGGCTCTATATAAAGGGGTTCTTTCTCTTGTAATTGACACACCAATGTTTGAATGAAAATCTCTACATTTCTCGACTCTAACTCTCTTATCTCTTGTCTCATACTCTTCTCTACTCGTTCTAGTAGTTCTTAGTTTATACCTTCCATGCTTAAGTCTCCAGTAAGTCCACAAGTTCTAGTCGGCTTCCAACTTGCTTCACAACACGTTATCGCACGAAATTGCCCTACATGAAAAGGTCTTCAAGATCAAGAAGCTTTTCAAGGAGACAAAGCTAAGAAGGTATAATTTTTGTTAATTTAAATAAGCTCAATTTATTTCCATATTATCATAGTTAATTTCTTTTTTTTACATGCATTGTGACGGCCCCCGAGTTCCACAACCTAAACTGGGCCATGCTCGCTTTAGACTTACGTGGACCCCGAGTCAATCCTCGCGACGTCAACGGAAGCCTAGTCGCCTTCCTAACCAGCTTATCATTACATTTTCATGAGTTATTCAAATTTGTAAGTTATCAAAGATTATGCGGAAACAATTTCAACTTAAACAAATCTAAACAATTCTACACAAATCGGTTAAGACAAATTAGAGTATGGAAACCCCGTATATACTCCATGTAAATATCTCACAAAACTCATATATCCCATGTGTCAAAATAATATACATAAATAATATAAAACCTACATAAAAATGTGAGAGGAAAGCCGCTCCAAAGTCCTCACAATAAATCTCCTAGCACTGGCCCCTTTCCCTTACTCGATTTCGGATCTGCACTCAGTTAAACATAAGAATAACGAGCCCAGGTAAGTAACGCCAATAGGATACTAAACAACATTTCAAAATAAATAAATCAGTCTATATTCATGCAAGATAGAAAGAAAGGTATACGAACGCATTAATAAATAAAAGACTGTAAATAAATCAAAAGCAATCGATACATGAGTGTCCAAAAATGCAAACAGAGAGGCGCAAGTAGTCCCGACCAATAGGTCGTTGAGTCTTGGCAAAACATCAAGACTTGGTTTCTAGGACTTTATACACTCACAAGCCCTAAACTCATGAGATAGTAAGACTTCTTGGAACAACCACACTAAGAACTCACACCCCGTCAAAATCGCATCCAATGCAAAGTGCATCCCGAGGTCATAACTCGGGTATGTTACCTCACCACCACTCCTTCCAAGGATCACCGTTGACTCACTTGCCCTCGGACAACTCAATTAGAATAGAATTCCAAGGATGGATAACAAAGCAATAACAAAGCAAAGAACAACAATATTCAATAGCTTAAAATGAAATACTATGCATTTCTTAACTGGTTTACTTACCTCAAATCCACAAACTTGTTCCTAGCCTATCCGGCCTCCCGACACTCCTAAACGTGTTTTTGAATCCCGTAACTCTTCCTTAGATTCATGATATCATATTATAAGTTTTTGAGTGCATTGGAACCTTTACTTGGGGTATTACACCAATTTAGAGTGTTTAAGGAACTTTTGAAAATTGCAGATTTTTGTACTGCCAGGGTAATTAGCGCGTTAATTTTGACATTAGCGTGCTAATTTCCAACTTTAGCTTGTTACCTTAAACCTCTAGCACGCTAATTCGATATTTAGCGCGCTAATACATATTAGCGCGCTAGATTATCCACCTAACGCGTTATGTGCAGTGAGAACCCATAATTCGCACTTCGAATCTCGAGTTTCCTCTACATATAGGCGTTGTTAATGGCTTGGGATACACCCCCACTAGGGGTCCCTAACATCAATCCCAACGTATAAACAACAAAAACAACATTAAATTGAAGAATTTGATCAAGCTAAGTTGATGGAGTTACCTAGCTTGTTGATCTTCTTCTTCCTCACCAATCTTTCCCTGAATTGCTCACCTCTCCTTCTCCTTGATCACTCCAATGACCTCTCTTTTCTTTCTTCTTCCTTGCCAATGACTTTGGTGTGGAAATGGAAATAAAAATGTTGATTTATATGTATTGGATAGGTTTAAAACTTAGCCATTGATCTTATGTGCACACGTATCTCGAGGCATGTCTTGTGATCCACCTTCACTCAATCATATACCCAAGTCATGCACAAATGACATCACAAGTTGACTCATCCAAACTATAGATGGCTCAACACATATCTCGATGCACATCATGTGGCCAATTCATTTATTTCTTAACTTAGGCTCACCTATTTTCACATTAACTTTATTAGTTTAAATTGTTCAATCATATATACTACATAATACATAATACAAACATCAAACAAAAATAGCATACCTCGGTATCGACTCCCAAGGTTTGGACATACGTATCACGACAAGTGGGTCCCACGTACGACCTTGAAATGACATGTGGCACGAGTTATATTTTAGGGTCGTTACATGCATTAATTATATATGTATTTTACTCATATATTATGCATTGTAACATCACCGACTACGAAAGTATGCTCGCAATTGCGTCTTGAACGTTCTTCTACATCGAAATCAAAAGCTAATGTGACAAATAGTTTTTTTTTCTCTATACTATAAAAGATTAGTTGTGCTCTATTCTTGATTTTATAATGCAAATAGTACTATGAATTTGAGTTGATAGTGGGCAAGCCTTGTCCCCAGAAAGCTAAACATTGAAAGGGAGACGAGTTATCATGTATAAAGAAGCATGGTATTAAGTAGACTTTGTCTCGCCACTCAACCCGAAGGTTGTCCCACCAACTCATATGAATAATACATTTTTTTTATTAATGAATCAAGTTGTAAACATATATTTAATCATATGTTCTTTTTTTCCATAAAATGAGAAAAGCTATTTTATATTACATTTATTTCAAAATACTATTCAACCATAATTGAACTTGTTACCTTATTATATTACTTGTCATGACAATTATATACTACAATTTATGAATAAAGCATATATGCAAGACTGTGTTATATACAATCATTCTCCAATATCTCTTTAGAGATTTGAAAAGTGAATATTTCACTTTATATATCTTTTCACCTTATGGAGTTATATATATAAATACCAAAAAACGTAATGCTCCAAAAAGCTAAAAATGAACTACTGGTCTCAAGCTACAAAATTTAATCGATTAAATATTAATTATAATTTCACAATTTTAATTACATCTACGTTGAGGCTATGTGGAAATATGATTGATGAGACAATAATAAGGTCACGTGGCCCGCCTCAATTTATTATTGCAACAAACATCGAGTGTGCACGTCAATCCAATAAATATTAAGGATTGATTTCTTGTCTCATGGTAGTGAGTAAAATAATGAGATATTGTAAATATAATATCGCTTCCGTCTAATTGATTCACTTCAAATAAGACGCATATGTTGCATATAATGATCATGATCACAATAGCAAATTTACTGGACGTGGAAAAGGTGAAAAGATCTGGTAAAGGTCGTATTGACAATTCTATCAAAAGTTGGAATAAAAGTAGTGCATCACAAGAAAAAGGTATATTATTATTGAAAATGAACATGTTCGAATTGTGATAAGTTATGTCACATATATAAAAAGGTCATTAGGCCACACTAATTATATATTGTCATATATCCAAATATATTGATGACCTTTACCATGCCTTCATTAAAATAAAAGCAGACAAAACTTTTTAAATGAATCACATTATTAAAGGTGACTTATGATTCGAAAATAGTGATATATTCGTATTTTATTACGAAAAGGTATTTCTTTTAATACCTTATTTTTAATGAAGAGATGGATCATCAAGTTATTCTTATAAATTATGGCAACATATGTCTTGCTAAGAGCACTAAATGCACACTATCATGAAAAAAGGAAAGTAGTTCTTGAAGTTAAACTTAGCCGAGGCTAATGTTACGACAACATTTGGTACACGAAATACTTTGTTGCCTAGAAACAACTATAATGTTGTCAATGTCTTATTCCGAGGAAATTTACTCAAATTATTTGAGAATTTCTCAATATGAATTTGATTTTATTTGAGAATAAAAATCTCACTTTACTTTCTGGACTATATTACAAAAGGCATATTGAAAGAATGTCGTCATAAATAATTTAGTGACATTCATAATATAACACGATCAATTTGATCATACATGATCATTTATTATAAGATACCTTGAGCTCATATCAGGAGATTTATTTCTTCACGTTTTACTAGTCGTCAATTTAATAAAGCAATTTTCCCACCATTAAAGGGAGATATATAAAGCTGATTCAAAAAGAATGGTGTGAAATTACTTGAAACACATCAAAACTATTGCATTACGATCCATGTATAAATTAAATGAACTTGAAATTCAAAGGATCGTTCATTAGAAACAAGTTATAAATCAATTACTTGATGCAATTACTAATGAAAAAACAATAAGATGTTTCACTCATGTCAACATAAGGGGAGAATAATAAAGATGTATATCGATTAGTATATTGCACTCTTTTTCTCTTAGTTTGTGGTTTTATCCAACTGGATTTTCCTAGCAAGGTTTTTAAAGAGGCAATCATAACAATTATACTCCATATAAAAAAAAAATTATGAGAGCAATATACTCTTTTTCCTATACTAGATTTTTTCTCAAATGATTTTTCTAGCATAAATTTTAATGAGACATTTATATTCTCTCAAAGTGTATCAATCAGTAGCACTATTTTCTTTGGCTATGGTTTTGTCCCATTGGGTTTTCCTAGCAAAGTTTTAAATGAAGCAATCTTTAACAATATTATACTCATCTCAAGAGTAATGAGAACGGTGTACTCTTTTTCTTTTGCTAGATTTTTCATAGAGTTTTTCTAGTAAAAGTTTTAATGAGACATATATATTTTCTCGATAAGTGTCATTTTATGGGGAGTGTTGTGATATGGATGATCACTTTGATCAAGCATGTGGATGACCATATTGTATTGTAACATCAAGCATGACTCACATTGAATGTAACTTGTCACTCCATGTAACTTACACTCACTTGATTATCATGTAGCTTGTACACTTTGGTTACTTGTATTCTTATGTGACTCAAGCTTTTAGTGTGACTTGTACATATTGTATTGCTTGTAGTATTTGTTCAAAGTACATGAGTTCATTATGATAAAGGCCCTATATAAAAGGGTTCTCGCTCTTGTAATTGACACACCAATGTTAGAATGAAAATCTCTACATTTCTTAACTCTAGCTCTCTTATCTCTTGTCTCATACTCTTCTCTACTTGTTCTAGTAGTTCTTAGTTTATGTCTTCCATGCTTAAGTCTTTAGTAAGTCCACAAGTTCTAGTTGGCTTCCAACTTAATTTACAACAGAATCTACTTTCCTTTATAAGAAGTAAGAACGCACAATGGTCCCGTGATCCCCCAACGCATTGAAACCCACACTAATGATTCTAAATTAGTAATTCTTTTGTTTTCCATAAGAACTGAATTATGAAATTAGGATTCCTAAGATAGTATGCACTATAGACTATAAACTTTCTATGAATTTATTTGGACTCATGAATCCCACTCATAGAGAGGATTTTGAGATTTTTATAAATATTTAAGGGATATCAAAGAAATTATATAAATGGTTGTGTTTGCTTTATTTATTGCTTGGGGATGACTTTGAAATAAAAAATATTTTTGAGTTCGGTCCCACTAAATAACATCCAGGCAAATGCACTTTTCATAATCTCGGAGAGGAAAAACCCTATAAGTATTACCTTAATGAGGGCTTGATTTTAACTCAAAACTATTGTTATGGAGTAGCTTCAAACACCAATCTATTTGGTGAGTGTACAATTTTTTAACTTTTTATTTGGAAAAAAAAAGTTAGACGATGCGAGGGTAGACTTAAGCTAATTTGGAGACTAGAGTTATACATTTTTTGGTATTTAAAGACATCTTACAAATACTCTCATAGATAAAATTCAACTCATTAAAAATCGAAACTTTAGATAATGTAGGGCACACTTAAGCTAATTTAAAACACATTGATTAGGAGGAATTCAAAAGATTTTAGAAAAGTACAATATCAATTACACTAAATAAAACACAATAAAAGAGTTTGATCCATGTAATGGCCGATTCTAAATTTAAAATTGATGCTTGTTATTATTGTTGGAACATTTACTATCCGTAAGCTTACTAAATCATGGCTAATCCAAATTCAAGTCGAGTTTATCAAACAAAAGGTAAAGCACTTTCAACAAAATTAATTGAATTTATTGATAGAGATCGAAATCATAATCTCCGCTCAATGCTTGAGTACGTAAGCAAGCACCCCACTAATTTCAGACTCAAGAAAGAAGAGTAGAACAACCGCAAATACGAACAATCTTGACCGAGAGTTTTAAAACTTTTCTATTCCAATCATTGTGAGGAGACTTTTAGTCCAAAGGACTCGAGCGACATCTGGGAATAGTCTGATTGGCGCGTGTCCCGCATCTCAATGGTTATCCAACGGTCAGAACCTCTTCACGAGACTCCAAAACATCATCCACGTGGGGCCCTCCCATCTCTCACAAAGATATAAAACAACAAAAGAAAAATCTTCAAACAAACAATGGCGAACGAAGAAGAAGAAGAAGAAAACGAGCGAGTAATCGTCCGAGACTGGGCTGAGTTGACTCAGGAGTGCCTGGTGAACGTGCTGACTCGGCTACCCTTCGAGGACCGATGGCGCGGACCCATGTTGGTCTGCAAGGCCTGGCTCGCGGCCTCCAAGGACCCCTCCCTCTTCGCCGTGTTCGACCTAGACCCCCATTTCGAGTCCGTCCGCGAGTCGACTCACTGGTGGTCGCCCGATTTCGAGAGGAAAATCGATTCGATGGTTCGGTCTGTGGTCGACTGGGGCGGACCCTCTGTGAGAGAGATCCGCGTCAGGCACTGCTCGGATCGGTCTCTCGCTCTGGTCGCCGAAAGGTACGGTTTTTGAGATTGATTTGGGTTTTCTGGGGCAATTGATTGATGGGTTTTGGATTTTGGGGGATTGTTGATTGTGGTCGAATTAGGGTTTGAATCGATTCGAATCAGGCATTGCTCGATCAGATTCTCGCTTTGGTTGCCGAAAGGTGCGGTTTTTTCTTGATTTTTCGGGCAATTCATTAATGGGGTTTTGGGATTTTGGGGATTGTTGGTTGTGGTCGAGTTTTGGATTGATTCGTAAATTACGTGTTAGAGAGATTCGAATCAGGCATTACTCGATTATTCTCTCGCTTTGGTCGCCGAAAGGCGCGTTTTTTCTTGATTTTTTGGGCAATTGATTGATTGGGGTATTGAGATTTTGGGGATTGTTGATTGTGGTCGAGTTAGGGTTTGGAATTGATTCGTAATTTACTTGTTAGAGAGATTCGAATCAGGCATTACTTGATTAATCTCTCGCTTTGATCGCCAAAAGGCTCGATTTTTCTTGATTTCTTGGGCGATTGATTGATTGGGGTTTTGGGGATTGTTGATTTTGGTCAAGTTAGGATTTTGAATCTATTCGTGAATTATTTGCTAGAGAGATTCGAATCAGGGATTATTGGGATCAATTTGTTGATTTCTTTGGAAAAGTTATCAATTTTTTGGGCAATTGATGGGGAATATGTGTTTAGGGTTCTGATTTTTATTGTATTACAGTTAGAGATTTGAATCGGGTCCCAATTGAATATTATTTGGAAATTTAGGTTTTTCTTGCTTTGTGTTTAAGGATCGATTTGTGTTCGATCCATTTCATGAAAAGTGACAAAATTTTTATGCTAAACCCTCCTCCATTTTCTAAGAATGGAAAATGAGCTTGGGGCCTCCCTCCCCTACTTTTCGGGTATGAAAAATGGATTTGGGACCTCCCTTACCCATTTTTCAATATGGAAAATGAGCGTAAGAGTCCTCCTCCTTTATCCGGACTTGGGACCGGCTATGTAGCGCACATAGTGTTCAACATAGGTAGCCGACCCCAATTAATTTGGGACTGAGGATATGTTGTTGTTGTTGTTGTTGTTTGTGTTAAGGATTGATTTGATTGTTGTGATTGAGAAAGTAATCTGTTACATTGATTCGCAGATGAGCAAGTTAAGGGTTAAGTGAATTCATTGAATGAGAATGGGAAACCTTGTTTTGTGGGATTTGATTTTTGAGCACTACAGGAGAGGTAATCATTGCCTAGATTGTTGAGTTTTCTATGATTAATGTGGAATAAGAGAAACAGAAGTGTTTTTGATGTTAAGGCAGATGATTGGGTTAACGTTGTAAAAATTTTCGAAGTTTAGGCATCAAGATGGGTGTCCAATAGCAAATTAGGTTGAATGTTGCAGTATGGATGAGTGTTTAAAGAGAATGGTGAAATCTTTTGTATCAAGTTATGATTTTTCAATTTTTCATTTTGGGCGGTTTCTCCCAATGGAAGATGAGGCTTTTGCTGGAGGTGGAGAATGTTATTCTATGATGAACGAAAGTGCTCTAACCAGAAGAAATACATCGGGGAAAAATGTTTTTCATGCTTATGAGAGATGGCTTTATTCTTTCTTTTTACAAGCAAGGACAACAACAAAGCCTCAGTCCCAAATTAGTTAAGGTCCGCTACATGGATCAAACTCTTCCATTGCACTCGATTTAGTTCAATTGATGACTTGTTTTCTTAATCCTTTAAATCCTTCCTAATTTACAAATAGAACCTCTTTCTTATCAAAAAAAAAAAGTCTTTCCTAATTATTGTTTCCCAAGTTGCTTTGGTCTATACCTACATCGTCAAATTTCGTCACTTTCTATTAAATTGAGTTTTCCAATGGAGGCAGTTGTAGGCCTTTTTGGAGGTGTCCAAACCACCACAATCGCCCATCCCAAATCTTTATGTCAAGCGGTGCTACTCCTACTTTTCTGTTGAATTTTATGTATTTCTTATTCTATCTCTACGAGTTTTACACAAATCCACCTAAGCATTCTCATTTCCGCTACATTCATTTTATGTATTGTTGCTTCTTTATCGCCTAATATTCACTTCGATAAAGCATAGCCGATCCAATTGCAGTTCTATAAAATTTTTCTTTTAGCCCAAACCACCACAATCGCCCATCCCAAATCTTTATGTCAAGCGGTGCTACTCCTACTTTTCTGTTGAATTTTATGTATTTCTTATTCTATCTCTACGAGTTTTACACAAATACACCTAAGCATTCTCATTTCCGCTACATTCATTTTATGTATTGTTGCTTCTTTATCGCCTAATATTCACTTCGATAAAGCATAGCCGATCCAATTGCAGTTCTATAAAATTTTTCTTTTAGCCTGGTAGGGATATTTCGGTCACATGTTACAATTATTACACTCATCCACTTCAGCCATATGTTTGTTTGATCCATTTTGAGTTGGCTTCTAGGAGTGAAATATATGCACTTTCACAGTTGCCACAACTTGAATTAAAATTGTTGAACATTGGTGCTGCCTATTTGGATTTTCGCTGTTAGGTATACCTGTTCTGTAATGACATTGACTGTTGTATTATTTAGGAGATCCACATAATAAAGCTATTACATGCCAGACTCCTATGTTAGCATGTACGCATCAGGCAATCTGAATAACTTAAAATTAAAAGTCTAGTCTTCACTCAATACATTTGTGTGGTAGGGGGAATATGCTCATATCCTACTTATTTAACATTAAAGTTCTGTAAATTTCATATTTGCATTGCGGTGTTGCTGTGACATTTTGCAGGTGCCCAAACCTGCAAGTTCTTTCCATCAAGAGTTGCCCAAACGTAACGGATTCAACCATAGGTAAGATAGCATTAGGGTGCCCTATGATTTCAGAATTGGACGTAAGTTATTGTTATGAGGTGTCCCATACGTCTCTGGAGTTAGTCGGAAGGAATTGCCCTCACCTCAAAATCTTGAAGCGGAACCTAATGAACTGGTTGGATCCTTCTCAGCACGTTGGCATTGTCCCGGATGAGTATCTAAACCTTTGCCCTCAAGATGGAAATTCAGATTGTTACATCATTGGAAAATTTATGCCTAACTTGGAGCATCTCGAGGTTCGGTTCTCAAAATTATCTACTCGGGGACTTGCTTCGATTTCTGAAGGTTGTATTAAACTGGAATACTTGGACCTGTTCGGATGTGCAAATCTGAGTAGCCGTGACATGGAGAATGCATCGGGCAATCTAAAAAACCTGAAGAAGCTTGTGAAACCAAATTTTTACATCCCCAGGTCAGTCTTCCATACAGAGAGATACAGTCATTGGAGGTTGTATGATGAACGCTTCCAGACAAACGTTTTTCAGATTTGAGATTAAGAAATGGCGGTAGTGATTCAAATATCATCGATGATGGAACTCTCATCTGCTTCACCACTGGCCTCGAATATTGGAACATGTGGTAAAATTTGTTCCTCTTTTCTTTTACACTTTCTGCGATAACTATTTCATGTTAAATGTATTCATCCAAAAACTTCGTGTTGAATGTATGTTAAACTGTTGTATTATAGAAACTTCACAAGTGAACTGTTGAAGCTGGATCTATGCGCACTTAGAAGCAAAACAGTGGTTGGGTTGGGTGATTCAATTTCCTTAACTAGAGGACTTGAGTTCAAGCCTTAACCATAGAGATGTTGTCAGAGATGTTTTGAGATCCATAGTCTACAAAATAAAATGATTAATTAAACTTGCATATTAATGAAGTTAACAAAATACCATTCAAAATGAGTTTAAGAAGTACATTCAAGATCCAAATATATAAGTATTTGTAGAAGCTAGGAGGTTTCTAAATAAAAGGTTATTGTATACGAGGTTAATTACATCTATTTTTAACAGCAAACTTTTTAATGATATGATTTTATATTCTAGACAAGGTGAATATAGTCCTAGGAAAATAAATGTAATGCCACTTTTATTCCATTGTCAATTTGTCAAAAGCATCAAAACTTCCTGTAATAGATATGGAAAAGGAATTACTTGTCACCTTAGACTACAAACCTGTAAACAAGAGCATCTTATACATATTAAAAAAATGAAGTAATATTGGTGGCAGTTTTAAAGCCACTTAAAAGTCCGATAATGTAGCTTATACATGGCTGGTGACACAATATTCCTTGGATACATGGGAGACAAAAACTGGATTACATATATATTGTCAAGTGGTTTCTTTTAGGCAAATAATCTTTTATGCAATTATTGTTTGCCACTTAAAGAGAGGTCTCAAGTTGGAGATTGGTGCATAATGGTTTCACTTCTAATGATTTTGACTTAAGGGTCTCTTTTAGGCAAAATAATCTTCTATGCAATTTTTATACTTTCAAAAAAAAAAAGAAAAGGCTCTCATTTTTCATTTTTTTTTTTTTTTTCTTTTAGGCAAAATAATCTTCTATGCAATTTTTATACTTTCAAAAAAAAAAAGAAAAGGCTAAAAGCCCCCTTGTTGTAATTTAAACTTGAGGCAAAAGATATAATTTATTTAGGGAATTATGAGATAACTCTCATTTTTTTCTAATATCTCAATTGATTTTATAGTCTTGTAAGTGAGATATATCATTTTGACTTTATCTAATTTCTTACTTTTATTCCTCTAAAACTTCACTGGTAGATAAGAAGATTTTTACATTTTTCACGTACGATTTCAAGTCCAAAGAAATGAAGGCGAAAAATGTGTTAAAATAACTTTTTGAAGAATTATGACAGTCAAGGTGAAAAATAGAGTAATTTCATTAAAGGCAAAAGGCCCCATTTTTCAAATTTCGCCTAAGGCCTCCAAAATATCTGGATATCGAAAGATAATTGTTGAATCTGACTCTGGAGTGGCGCTTCGTCTGATCACATCACAAGAAGAAGAGTATCATCCTTCAGGTGTTTTAATTCGAGATTGTAAAGATCTTCTTCATTACCAGTGGGACATTTGACTACAACATACCTACCGAGAGGGCAACCAAGTTGCTAATCGTCTAACCAATATGGCAATAACTAGAAATGATTTGTAAGTCATTAAACATTAATGATCTTTGTGTGAACAAACACAAAGATCATCTAATCTAAATTGCGGAAATAAAATAAGAATTACCTCCAGCCATTGTTGTTCTTTCCAAAGCTTGATCTTCCAATTTCTTCTTCTCCTCTCCTTAATGGTGTTCGGAGTCAAAACCTTTTTTGGAGAAAAAAAAAATTGGGGACCAAACTACGTTGATTAATATCCCAAAAGATAACCGCCCATCAACCGTTATCTCTAATCATAATTTGACACTTGTAATGTGTGGGGCCCACATGGATCACTTAGGATAAGTATAATGTAAAGAATACTTACATTCTCCCACTTGATCCATATACACATTACCACCAAAATTAAGAAATAAAATACATGAATCATGGCGATAGGTCCTCTATCAAGTGAGTAATATCTTCCATGTATCACAATGCATTTAAATTTCTTAACATATTGTCATAACTTAATGAATAAACCTCATGTTTATTCTTGGTCCAAACTTAATGATATTTCTCAAATCAAATAAAACATGAATGTGTACACAATACATAAGTAAAGAAATACCTCAAAGAGTTCCAATAAACATCATTCTTACAATAATAATCACATAATGGATCTAAGTCCCATCCTATCAACATGATCCTTAAACTTCATTGGTGGCATGCCTTTAGTTAAAGGATCTGCTATCATTAATTCAGTGCTAATGTGCTCAATGACCACTGTTTTGTCCTTGACACGTTCCCTTATGACTAAGTACTTAATGTCGATGTGCTTGCTTCGACTCCCACTTTTATTGTTCTTAGCCATAAAGATAGCAGCTGAATTGTCACAATACATTCTCAATGGCCTAGAGATAGAATCCATGATTTTAAGCCCGAGAAATGAAACTCTTTAGCCAAACACCTTGAGAAGTAGCCTCAAAACAAGAAACAAACTCGGCCTCCATAGTGGAAGTAGCAATCAATGTTTGCTTTGCACTTCTCCATGATCTGACTCCACTAGCTAGCATGAAAATAAATCCCAATGTTGATTTACGTGAATCAATGCAACCAAGAAAATCCGAATCGAGTATCCAAGTGACTTCCAAAATATTAGTTCGTCTATATGTAAGCATGTAGTCCTTTGTCCCACGAAGGTATCTCATGACCTTCTTTGCGGCTCTCCAAATGGTCCATACCCGGTTACTTTGATATCTTCCTAACATCCCAATCGCAAATGCTATGTCGTCTTGTGCAAACCGAGCATACATCAAGTTTCCAACTACCAAGCATAAGGGATGTTAAGCATTTGTTCCCGCTCGAGCGCATTTTTAGGGGATTGGTTCAAACCGAACTTATCACCCTTCACATGGGAGCTATACTTGATGAACAATCCTTCATTCTGAATCTTTCCAAGACTTTGTTGATATAGGCTTCTGAGACATTCCAAGAATACAACGTGTTCTATCTCTATAGATCTTAATGCCAATAACATAGGATGCATCTCCCATGTCCTTCATATCAAAGCTATTAGAAATGAATTGTTTCACTTCATGAAGCATACCCTTATCATTTGTTGCAAGTAAAATGTCATCCACATATAGAATGAGAAAACAAATTTTGCTCCCACTAACCTTCTGATATATACAATTATCCATAATATTCTCAACAAAACCAAATGAAGAGATAACATCATGAAACTTCAAATACCACTTTGTCGGGAGGCTTGTTTCAATCCATATATAGATTTCTTAAGCTTGCAAACCAAATTCTCATTGCCAATAGAGGAAAATCCTTCTGGTTGTTTCATGTAAACCTCTTCCTCTAGTTGACCATTAAGAAATGCGGTTTTCACATCCATTTGTTGCAACTCAAAATCAAAATGTGCAACCAAAGCCAAAATTATGCGAAGAGAATCTTTCTTAGATACGGGAGAAAAAGTTTCCTTGTAATCGATTCCTTCCTTTTGTGTGAATCCTTTTGCAACAAGTCCGGCCTTGTATATCTCAATGTTGCCTAATGAGTCCTTCTTTGTCTTAAAGATCCATTTGCATCCAATTGCTTTGGCTCCTTTAGGCAACTCAACAAGGTCCCAAACATCATTTGATGACATAGAATTCATTTCATCATTCATAGCATCATACCATAACTCGATTCAAACACAATTCATGGCTTGTGAAAAGGTTTCGGGATCATTCTCGACTCAGACATTATAGTCCAATTCTTGCGAGATACACAATGAAATCACTAGGTATTGCTGACCTTTTAACTCTAGTAGATCTTCTTAATGTTGCATCAACATTTTCTTGAAGATCATGTTGATCAACTTGTTCATTTACTTGAGGTACTTCATGAATAATTGGTTGTTCTACCATTTCAAGTTCTTCATGAACAACTTGATCTACTTGGAGGATTGTCAACAACTTGTGGAGTTTGAACTCTTTGTTCCTCAATTCTCAATGGAACCTGAGCAAAACTTGGAATGACATACATATGATCACTACTTGATTTAGAAGGAAGATCATCAAAATGAACCCTTTTAGGAACATTATCCTGAAAATGATTCCTCCCACTAATCATGTCATTCTCTAGAAATTTTGCATTTCTAGATTCCACAATTCTAGTGTTATGAGAAGGACAATAGAAGCGATATCCTTTAGACCTCTCGGCATATCCAATGAAATACCCACTAATGGTTCTAGGATCCAACTTCTTTTCATGTGGATTATAGATTCTCACTTCACACGGGCATCCCCAAACGCGTATATGTCGCAAACTAGGTTTCCAACCTTTCATTAACTCAAATGGCGTCTTTGAAACACCTTAGTTGGAACCCCTTGTTTAATATATACACTGCCGTTTTAAGAGCTTCACTCCACAAAAAGATAGGTAGAGTTGCATTACTACGCATACTCCTAACCATATCCATCAAGGTCCTGGTTTCTTAACTTTCTGCTACACCATTCTCACTTGGAGAACCTGGATTGGTGTATTGAGGAACTATTCCTTGCTCTTGAAGAAACTTAGCAAATGGACCAAATGCTTGTCCATCTTCGATGTATCTACCATAATACTCACCTCTTCATCGAGATCGACAATCTTAATTTGTTTCCCACTTTGTTTCTCTACTTGACCTTGAAAACTTTAAAGGCATTCAATGCTTCATTTTTATGATGAAGCAAGTAGACATACATGAAACGTGAGAAATCATCAATAAAGGAGATAAAGTATTTTGGACCAGTTTTAAAGTCCATATCTGGACAACATATGTCAATATGGATGATTTCTAATAATGTTGAACTTCTATGAGCACCTCTCTTGGATACTTTAGTCTGTTTTCCCTTTATGCGGTTCACACAAATATCAAAATCAAGAAAGTCAAGAGCACTTAGTACTCCATCATTTACTAATCTTTTGATTCGATCCTTGGAGATATGTCCCAATCTCCGGTGCCATAACATAGAAGATTCACCATTCATGACACTTCTTTTCAAACCAGTAACATGCATTGCAGTGGCATTATTTTCTAAATTCAAACAAAATAAACCATTCAATAAAGTACCATGTCCAACGATATTTGATTTAAATATCAAATCAAAAGATGTTCCAGAAAAGTTGAAGTGAAATCCCAAATACAACAACTTGGAAACTGAAATTAAGTTTCTGGAAAAATTAGGTACATAGAAAACATTGTCCAAATTTAAAATAAAGCCACTAGACAATTTTAAGATGCATGTTCCAACAACTTCCACATGTGAGCGCATTTTATTTCCTGAATAAATGCTCAACTCACTTCCCGCTGGTTTCCGCAGATTTATCATATCCTGCAATGTATTGGAAACATGGATTGAAGAACCAGAGTCAATCCACCAAGTGTCATGTAAAGTATCAACCATATTAGATTCAAAACAAACATATGAAATTGATATACCTTTCTTTTGAAGCCACTGTTGGAATTTGATGCAATCCTTCTTCATGTGTCCCTTCTTTTTACAGAAGAAACACTTGGATTCTTTCTTCATAATTCCACCTTGGGGTTGCATTTTGTCTTTCCCCTTCCAGTTGGCTCTCTTGTCCTTTTTCTTCTTGTCCACCGTCAGCAACACACCATTCTCTCCTTGCTCCATAATCAGTCTACCCTCCTCCTGAACACACATGGTCGTCAACTCGTTGATCGACCATTTATCTCTATGCGTGTTATAAGAGATCTTAAAGGGTGCATACGAGAAGGGAGTGTGTTCAAAATGTAGTGGACTAAGAAGCTCTCAGACATATCAACCTCAAGTGTTTTGAGTCTGGCCGCTATGTCCCTCATCCGCATGATGTGCTCGCGCACACCCTTAACTCCGGTCATCCTGGAGTGATGAGAATTGCATGATTAGAGTCTTGGCGATGCCTTATCGGATGTCTGAACCGATCCTCGATGGCCTTAAGCAATGGATGAACCTTGTCATACTTCTCCACCGTACCTCGAATACTAGCCGTTATGTTCGTTTTAATGAACATAACACAAATGCGGTTAGATCTCTCCCATTTTTCGTAGAGATCAACCGCGCGTCGAAAGAAGACTAGCCTCGGTGATTCTTTGGTGGTTCGTCCTTACGTATGGCAAAATCTATATCCATTACTCCCAAATGGAGGAGAATTCTCTCATTCCATACCCTATAATTCTCTCCATTAAGAGTCGGGATCTCAAATTTTAACTCAGAACCTAAGACGGGTATATGAGTAGCTGCAAATATTAAATAAATAAATACATGCTTAACAACAAATAGAGACTACAAATAATATGTTTTACCAATGCAAACATAATAAAAGAAATAAATCAAGTGACGTAAAAACATGCCTGTGGGCTAATGCCTTTACTCAATAAGATTCATTAACCATATAATAAAACTATCAAATTATTTTCATTTTCTCAATTCCTGTGGGTAAATTAAGAAAATACAATTTGATATTCTATTCTAATTAATTATATGAGTATAGTAAAATATCCTGTGGGATAAATTTTACCACAACCATATTACTAATTACAACAAATGCATGAATGATCCTATATAATTTAGATGATGTGGCCACTCTAACATTATTTAAAAATTTCACATGCATGGATCATCCTACATTTAATCAATGAATTTCTTAATGTATTGCATCCTTATTTAAACAATACTAACAAATTATATACATGCATATATACTTCATGGCATATTATCTCATGTATTATTTAAATAAAATAATTAATGTGCCTGAAAATTAAATATATAGAACATAATACTCATCAAGTGATTATCAACTTGTACTAAACATGTATCAGTTCTATTATATATGCATATATATATAATCCCTCTTATGCACGTGTACTACTCTTAATATGTAGGCTTCATATTCATATAGCATATGTCAGTTCTATTATATATGCATATCCATGCATATTGAACATGTCAAACAAATATATGTGACATAGCTACACTGTTTTGTATAAAATTTCATATACTAGAGTGTAGCAAACATAAAAAAAATTTTGCTATTCCGCCTAATTTGATTTCAATGATATACACACTTTAATGTGCGTACAGGAGGTCAAATTCGAATTTATAGGAAATTCTTCGATCACCGAAACTAACTATGTGAGTATTTCGTTTATCCAAAATTCCAAAATATTACGAAAAATCCTTTTCGGCACATGTATTAATAAATCCAATAACGCCAAACAAATCGGATTTTGAATAGAGAAACACAAAATACCAAATAAGGATCGACTCCAAAAAAAAAAAAAATTCCAATAATGTCGATCAAAACAATACTGCGGAAAAATTCTAGATCGACATGATATGAATCAAAGGTTTAACCACAAAGCTCTGATACCAATTGTAAGTCATTAAACATTAATGATCTTTGTGTGAACAAACACAAAGATCATCTAATCTAAATTGCGGAAATAAAATAAGAATTACCTCCAGCCATTGTTGTTCTTTCCAAAGCTTGATCTTCCAATTTCTTCTTCTCCTCTCCTTAATGGTGTTCGGAGTCAAAACCTTTTTTGGAGAAAAAATTGGGGACCAAACTACGTTGATTAATATCCCAAAAGATAACCACCCATCAACCGTTATCTCTAATCATAATTTGACACTTGTAATGTGTGGGGCCCACATGGATCACTTAGGATAAGTATAATGTAAAGAATACTTACATGATTTTCTATATGTTATTACCTCTCCTCCTGATGAACTCCTTGACCTGTTAATGGATTCAAGGAGTACTATGTATCAACGTTTAGTATAAATGTGTAACTTACCTTGTTTGACCGAAAAAAAAAAAAAAAAAAAAAAAAAAAAAAAAAAAAAAAAAAAAGAGTATCTTTCATATCAAAAAAAAGAAAGAAAGAAAGAATGGGAAGTTAAATGAATTGATGTTTCCTGGTTTTGATTCTTTTGAAATTTTCTAGTCCAAAGGTGGACTTCATAACCTCTGGGTAAATGAAGATTTTGTTCGGACCAAACCTATCAAGATGATTGTCTTTAATTTAATCAAGACCCCACCTAGAATTTATTTCATTATCATCAAATTAACTAACTCTTTTACCTTTGCCAAAAGGCTTTGGTGGGATGGGCGAGACATTAAATTAAAGGCAAGATTTGAGGAGGTCGAGGGTTTAACTCTTGTTGAAGTCAGTATATACAGAATGCAACTCCCTATAGCAACACAAGCTGATCACAGAGGTAATGCAACAAAAACTCGAGGGATTGTTGTCACAAAATCTATGTTCGGAAGCACCTCAAACTACGTACCCACATAGAATCCTCTATAAGCAAGGGAATTGACAAACTAGTTAGTTAGTTTGACTACTGATATTACACATACTTAAGTTGATGCCCGCAAAGGACGTGGTGTTGTGCCAGTAGGACATCATGTGGTAGAAATTGAGGATTCGATTAGTGATAGCTGCATTATATTGACTTGGTTTATCTTGAATTATGGGATTGGGGTGTCTGGTTAGTTCTCACTAGAATAGATAATGATTTGTTGACATCCTTTTGTTACCACATTTTGCGACATGGTTGTTGAGGTTCCATATAAATTCATGAAAAAATGTGCGTACACATTTCGATGCAAGTTTTAAGGGACCTCAACGACTTTGTAGCAAAAGGTTGTACCCAAAGAATGTCACCAAAACATTTTTACAGTTATATAAGTAAGGAGAGTGATAGGTTTTTTGCCGTAAGTAGCTTCCGCAACACTTCTCCGCAAGCCCGTAGATCTCCACAATCCACTAGTACCGATATTATCTACCTTCAACTCATTCTACTTTGGGAAGAGATCCACACATAAGTACTTCTTTAGGAAGTCACCATTAACTGATTTGTGACTATTTTTCAATTCACACATTCCCAACCAAAAAAAAAGTTCAAGAAACCCACATATATATATATATATATATATATATAAAAGGACACATTCATTGATAATTGTCTCAATATAAGAACATAGTGCACGTGTATTACCAATCAAAACAGTACAGGGGAATATGTGTAATATGAGTTGACAAGTAACATTCCTCAGAATTAGAATACAGTACTGATAAGAAAGAGAGATCCAAGGAACACAAACATGGCAACTGAAACAAAATTTATCATGGAGGCTCTAGGTGCAGAATTTCGACGACCCGAACGCGGCATATTACGAATCTTCTTCTTCATGTGGACTTGAAGCCTTGGATCAGCCACACCATGCTCATGTACTTGCTTAACATGTTTGTAACGTTGATCAATATAAGTGCCATTAAAATCTGCAAGTGCTGTAGTAGTGAAGTCACTAATAGATGTTTGTTGCTTATGAGCATGGCTTCGCAAAGCAGAGGAAGAGAGACATAGGACAATGAAAGAGAGAACTAATGAAAACATTGTTATGTAACTGATGTTGTTGAGTTATCTATGATGCCCAAAGAGTATTAATACGCTTATATAGAGGGAATTAAATAAAAAAAATGGAAAGAAACAAAGAATCAACCGCCCAGTACAAGTAGCCGACAAGATCAAAGGAAGATAGAAATATTTGACAACTTTCAGTATTCTCCCACCTATGCATTTTGGTATTTCTCATACTTTATTTTCCTTCACTCATCAACTTTACTTTAATGAAACTTTTGAATTTATACCCGCAAATTAACCTTGAAAAGAAAATTTAAAATAATTATTTACCAATAAAAAATTGTAACACAATTAGAAAAAAAGATAAACAAAATATACTAATTAGGAACGTACAAATAACTAAAGATTTACATATAATTACTCCCTCATCCATTTATACGAGAAGAAAGTCGTATTTGACCAATTCTAGTTTCCAAGATTATAAGTAATTTTCTATTTTAACATTGAATGAACCAATTTCACCCCTCTTAATTTTCACATTCAACATTTACAGCCCTTAAAACATTCAGGCCTCGTTTGGTTCGTTTTTGCCAACTAACAATGTGAGGAGTTAACTCAGTGAAATATCATATTTTCGTGTTTGGTTCAACTTTAAACTTACAAGGAAGTTGCAAATCTTTAAACAATAAAAGACATGAATTGACATAAATACCCTTCAAACAAAAGAGATGAATGTGGATGATAAAATGTAATTAATGAGGGGTAATTATGTCCAAAAACTCTTGGGAGATAACTCGGCCTAAGGGGGTGGGGGAGATATCCCTCACATTTGGGTGTGAGTTGAGAGATAACTTGGAGGAAAGTTGGGCAACCAAATAAGATTAGTTCCAACTCTCCTCCAAGTTATCTCCCGGGAGTACAACTCCAGCAAGGCAAGAATATTTGATGGACAACTCATGAGAAAACTAAGACAAGTTTCCTTTAATCAACGAAGAATATATTTGCCACATCATTTGATTGAAGACGCAATATGGAAAGTTTCTAAAATTTTGTATCGTGTTTTCTTTATAAAGTGTGTAATCAAGAATCGCAAATTGTCCCTTCTTTGGAGACCAAAATTTGATCTTGAGATAGACAAACGCTAGTTCGATTTTTATCTTTTTTATAAACCTATCAAGGAGACTTAACTTGTAAGCCGAAGGGATCTCGGGTTAGTAAAAGATCATTGTAAGGGAAGTGAGTAGTGTAACAAAGTTCGGTGAGGAATCACTAGCTAGATGAGAGATCATTAGTTAGGGATTTTGTGCAAATATGTACCTCACTTTCTCTTTGTTGTTGTAGTTTGGCACATTCATTTTGTTTACTATTTTGCATTATTTACTTTTTGTGTGCATTGATCCTATCAAGTCGTAATGACCCAATATTTATTGATGTTGTTATTTAGATTATTTTCGGACTCGGGCCTTGATCAAAGCCCATATGGATGCCCCGATAGGCTAAAACACGCTTTGATCGGGCTTAAATCATTATTTGTGTTTGTTGGTTGCATAATTGTGATATTAATTATTATTTATTTCATAACTCATCACATGTGTGTATTTATATTGTCATACCGTGTGAGATTGTGTGATAGGTTAACGCCTCTTAAAGCGTCTCGACGCAGGTACCGAGTAGGTGTATTGAGGGTACAATAAGTATTTATAATGCTACAACAACAACAACAACATAGCCTCGGTCCCAAATTAACTCAGTCGGCTACATGGATCAAACTTTTCCATTGTGCTCGATTAAGTGCAATTGATGGTGAGCTTTCCAAACCATTCAAATCTCTCATAATTAATGTATCCCATGTTAACTTTGGTCTGCCCCTTTACCTCGTCGAATTTCTACGCTTTCTATTGAGTCAAGTTTTCTAGTTGGGGCATTTGTAGGCCGTCTTTGCAGGTGACCAAACCACCGCAACGGCCCTTCCCTAATCTTTGTATCAATTGGTGCTACTTCTACTTGTCTTTTAATTTCTATATTTCTTATTCTATCTTTACGAGTTTTACCACACATCCACCTAAGCATCATCATTTCTGCTACGTTCATTTTATGTAATTGTTGTTGCTTTACCGCCCAACATTCACTTCCATAGAGCATAGCTGGCCTAATTGCGGTCCTATAAAATTTCCTTTTAACTTAGTATGAACATTTTGATCACAAATCACCCCTATTGCACTCCGCCATTTCTTCCATCCAACTTGAATTCTATGTGTGACATCATTCTCAATGTTACCATCATTTTGTATGATTGATCCTAGGTACCTAAAGTGGTTTACCTTAGGAACTTCTACTTCCCCTAATTTTACCATTCCGTCATCTCGATGTCTAGTGTTTCTAAACTCACAATGCATGTATTCGATTTTCATCCTACTCAACTTAAAGCCTTTAGATTCTAATGTATTCCTCCAGAGTTCTAATTTCCTATTCACTTCATCTTTAGTTTCATCCACTAAGACAATATCATCTGCAAATAGCATACACCATGATATATCCTCTTGAATATGTCTAGTTAGTTCATTTATAACTAAAGTAAATAGATATGGGCTTAAAGTCGATCCTTGATGTAGTCCTATCGTAATGAGAAATTCTTTTGTAGCTCCTCCAAATGTCTTTATACTCGTTACTACTTCATCATACATATCCTTAATAGTGTCTATGTATCTAGCATGCACTCTTTTTCTTTCTAGAACCAACCAAATAACATCTCTAGGGACTCTATCATATGCTTTTTCTAAATCTACGAATACCATATGAAGTTTTTTTTCTTTTCTCTATATTTTTCTAACAATCGTCTTACAAGGAAAATCGCCTCCATAGTTGACCTCCCAGGCATGAAACCAAATTGGTTCTCTGATATTGTTGTTTCTCTCCTTAGCCTATTGTCAATTATCCTCTCCCAAAATTTTATAATGTGGCTCATAAGTTTAATTCCCTGATAGTTTGAACAACTTTGAATGTCTCCTTTGTTTTTGAAGATTGAAATAAACGTGCTTCTTCTCCAATCCATTGGCATCCGTTTTGATTTTAAAATTTTATTGAAAAGGTTTGTTAACCAAGTCAATCCAATTTCTCCTAAACATTTCCAAACCTCTATGGGTATTTCATCTGGGCCACATGCTTTCCCTATTTTCATTCTTTTCAATGCCTCTTTAACTTCTACAATTCTAATATTGCGTGTATAGTTTACATTTCTTTCTTGGTGTGGGTTTTCATCTATTATAGTATCAACTTGACCATCATTAAATAAATTATCGAAGTAACTTCTCCATCTCTCCTTAATATCCTCCTCGCGCGTTAAAACATTTTGATTTTCGTCCTTAATACATCTTACATGACTTAGGTCTTGTTTCTTTTTGTCTCTTAATTTGGCTAGCCTATATATATATTTTTCGCCATCTCTATTACCTAACCTTGTATATAGATCTTCCATGAAATTTGTTTTAGCTTGACTAACTATTTTTTTAGCTTGTTTTCTAGCTTCTCTATATTGATTGTACACATCTTCATCTTGACATTTAAGTATTTTCCTATACATCTCTCTTTTAGTCTTAATTGCTCGTTGGACATCCTCATTCCACCACCATGTTTCCTTCTTTGGTGGTCCCAAACCTTTAGATATACCTAATACGTTTGATCCCACTCTCCTTATGCAACTACTCATTTCTAGCCACATTGTATTAGCATCTAAGTCAAGATTCCAAATATTTTCCTTTAGTAGTTTTTCTCTAAACTCTACTTGTTTACTATGTTTTAGGTTCCACCACTTTATTCTAAGGTCGCTAACTCTTTTATTTATATTATGTCGTCGTGTTAGCTTAATATCAAGTACTACTAACTTATGTTGGGTAGTAAGTGCTTCACCATGTATTACTTTGCAGTCTCTACATATTTTTCTATCTATTTTTCTTGTTAAAAGAAAATCTATTTGACTCTTGTTATGACCACTACTAAAAGTAATTATATGCGACTCCTCTTCCTAAAACTAGTATTTGCTAATACAAGATCGTATGCTTTGAAGCAAATTCTAAGATTGATTCTCCTTCTTCATGTCTATTACCGTAACCAAAACCTCCATTAACTCTCTCAAACCTATCGTTACTTGCCCCGACATGCCCATTTAAATCTCCTCTAATAAAAATCTTTTCATCTAATGGTATACTTTGCATAAATCCATCCATATCGTCCCAAAACTTGCGTTTGATGCTCTCGCTTAATCCTACTTGTGGTGCATAGGCGCTAAGTATGTTAATTTTTTCGTCTTCAATAATTAATTTAACTAGAATCAATCTATCCCCCATTCTTTTAACCTCTACGACCTTATCCTTATAATCATTATCCACCACAATTCCTACTCCATTACATTTTCTATCTATACCGGTGTACCACAGTTTAAACCATGTGCTTCCTATTTCTCTACTCTTTTCTCCTACCCATTTTGTCTCTTGGAGGCAAGCAATATTGACTCTCCTTCTAATCATGGTATCTACTAGTTCTATTGACTTCCCCGTAAGTGTTCCTAAACGAATTTTTTCTCCCCTTTGTATTTGTTTTATATTTCTATTTTGTCTAAAAGATCTAGTGTCCGTATCTATGATTTTATTTTTGTTTTCGTGTTTGTTTTGAACTAGCTTCTTTACCCACACCCGTCCTTTGTGTGGGAATCCTTGCTCATTTTTCTTCACATCCGGACGACGATGTGAAGGGACTAGCTTCTTTACCCACACACGTCCTATGTGTGGAAACCTTTGCTCATTTTTCTTCACACCCAAAGCGGTGATGTGAAACACACCCTTGCTCATTTCTCACTACGCCCGGCTCCGATGCGTACGCGTCGCTAGGTGGGAACGCCTCAACGTTTATATATGTTTGATCCATTTCATGAAAAGTGACAAAAGTTTACGCTGGCTGTCAACCTATCGCAACCCTCCTCCATTTTCCAAAAATGGAAAATGAGCTTGGGGCCTCCCTCCCCCACTTTTCGGGGAATGAAAAGTGAGTTTGGGACCTCCCTTACCCATTTTTCGGTATGAAAAATGGGCGTCAGAGTCCTCCTCCTTTATCCGGACTTGGGACCGGCTATGTAGCGCACATAGTGTACAACATAGGTGGAGTTAAGTATTTATAATGCTAACTTGAATAAAATGACTAGAACCAGGGTGAATATTACATAAAATAGATAATCAAACTTTAGGCTAAATCATAATAATCGGGGTACAACAACGATTGACGCACCTCGAGATGCGTGTCGAGACGCGGGGCATTGGGTGCTGGGTAATTAGGTACTAGGGGAAGTGGTAGTACACCAATTTAAAAACTTAAATAGCCTACGTATGTATAGAAGGGGCTAAGTTAAATTAATTGAATCAATTGATTACAAATGCCTATAGTTGGATGAAAAAATTGATTCGTAGATTTGCCTCGAGATTCACACTAACATGAATTTCTAGGAGATTTGAGTTGGGAATTAGTGTCAACAAGATGAAAGTTAGTGGGAGTAAGAGTCCAAAAAGACCATTAGATTGACATCGGGATACGTGTTCACATTTAATGTAAGGCTATTATTTAAACCAACACTTAGTGGATTTTTGGTTCAAACAACTACAAAGTTGATGCCAATTGAAGCCGGAGTACTACATTTCATAGAGATTCGAGGATTGAAGATCAAATTGAAGGTTCAAAATTAGGTAAAAATAACTTCATTTTCCACAATTCTTCAACATGGTTTTCAAAACTTGGTTTTATAATGAAAATTCGAATTCACTAATAACCCACTGTTTTCACTGATCTAATATGATAATTGTAGTGTTTTGAGACTAATATTATCGACTAATTGAGGATTTGTGAATATGAGGTTTAGTTTACCCATGAATTATGGTTTCAAAACTGAATTTTAAGCATCTTTGTATTCTTGAGGTTTCATGATGAATGCATGTTGATTATGTCAATCTATGCAAATTTTTGATTTAAATCAACTCAAATTGGTTACATTTATGATGATTCATGATTATTGATTGAGTTTTGAGGTTCTGGTATTATTCGAGATCATTTGGGGATGATTTATAATGTTTTGGGGATGCAGAGCTGCGTTTCTGCAGTTCCGCTCAAGCGTGGAGCGCGCTCTTCCATTTGAGGGAGCGCACTTACTCCCATAGGCAGCCCCAAATTAAGTGACTTTCATAAAACAACCATATCTCCCTCATTTTAAATTAAGAGAGAACACAACCACATAGAATCATTAGTTTTCAAAAATAAAGTCATCACCTATATAAAAAATGGATCAGAAGTCAAGGGTTGTGGATAAGTGTGACGGCCCCTTCTACAAAACAAGGCATCGCCCGTCCTAATCTTGTAATCAAGCCTTAATCCAAATCACATAAGACTTAATTACGTATTAATCAGCCTTTCGTCCCTATATTCCTCAATCACATGTTGCAATATATTATTAAAGTCAAAGTAAATTAAAATTTCTTTATCATGTTATGCGGAAGCTTTCATTATCCAAAATCATAAATGTGGAAATCCAAAAAAATACAACATCAAATGCATGTATATATATGTAACTAGTCACTCAACCAAATGTACAACCCAAAATGACATAAACAATAATAATACAACAAAAGTCGAGACATACAAAATTAGTGAGGAGAGTCGTCGAACTGCTCAGAAGTCGTCGAACTGCTCTGAGGAAGTCGCCGATCTTCTCCTTCCCTGGTCTGCTGCTGCTCGACGGACCTACACCCACCGTCACAAACTAGACGGTAAGTATAGTAATATTTAAGTAATAACTGGAGAATTCTATGCCACGTTTCCAAAATATAAGACTGATATGTAAAAGCATAAATTGCGAAAGCATTGCTAAATCAAATAATGCCAGTAAATACCACAGTTGAAAATGTAGAGACTGACACAGACTAAGTCGAGATGATCTACGTCCGGTCGGCGGTGAGAACCTATCACCAAACCTTTTCCACTACTATATAGAGCTGCGCTCAACATATCTTATACCTAAAAGTGAAGCTGCGCTCTACGCATATACATCATCTATCTCATTCTTGCTGATCACCCCGAGTCCCATAACTCGTGTGCCGCGCAAGTGTAGTGGTGAGTGCCGGAACCCCGGTAGACCCATTTCCCCGTGAACCGCGCATCCCTCGTGCAATGGACACTAGATAATCCCTACTTTAGTTTTTATAGACAAATAATTCCAAATATCTAGGATTCCAAAACAAGTTAGGCTACAAAGCCCAAAGAACAAACACAAGTCCAATTAAATCCAAATTTTCCTAATAACATGCTTTTCATCATGTATCTATCAAGAACAACATCAAGAGTAGAAATTGGAATCAATGAAACACTTCACAAGGCATCATGTCACAATATTCAATCATGAATAGACACAAGAACAAAATGATGTAAGATTACAAGTAGCAATGTCTACAAATAGACCAATAAATCAATAAGAGAATGAAATGAAATATAGAATTCTCGCAGCTTTACTTACAATTCACACGTTTGTCCTAGCCTATCCGATCCCTCGATACTCCATAATGCGTGCCCAAACTCTCGGGGATCTCCCATTAGTTCCCTGGAGGTGTTTAACAGGTGTTAGAGTGTATTTGGACCCATTTATAGTATTTAGACCATGTTTGGACTTAGCTAATTTTTAGTACTGGCTAGGAAATTAGCACGCTAATTGCTATATTAGAGCGCTACCCGGCTGTCTAGCGTGCTAACCAGTATTAGCGCGCTAATTCAAACATTAGCACGCTAATTCATTTATCTAGCGCGCTAATTAATATTAGCGCACTAGATTTTCGACCTAGCGAGCTATGTGCAGCAGAACCCAGAATTCTGCACTTCGAATTTCAGGTTTTTGCCACACATAGGCCATGTTTTCGACTTAGGGACCCTCATACATGTTACATGAGGTCCCCAACACCTATCCCAACACACAACAACAACAACATCAATTTATATAAATTCACCAAGTTAAGCTTTGTTAATGGACTGGAGGAGTTACCTAGCTAGAAGAACACCTTCTTCTCCACCAAAACCTCACTGATTCTCTCCCTTTCCTCCTCTCCTAAACCACTTCAGCAACTCTGTTCTTTCTTTCCTCCTTGCATTAACGATTTCATGGAGATAAGAAACCAAAAACATTGACTTATATACACATTTAACCATGTTGAATGCTAGCCATTGATCATGGTGTGCACACGTGTCTCGAGGCTCATCTCATGGACCACCTTGTCCCACTTGTCCCTTAAGTCATTAGTGAGTAACTCAACATGTAGACACCTTGTCTCTTGATGAGGTTATGCGTGTCTCGATGCACATCTAGTGAACCTTGTTTTATGTTCACTAACGTTAGGCACATTTAATTTGTATGTCTATGTGGCCACATTAAAGCCACTAAAACCACTTAGAAATGTACTTTTGAACTCAAATAAATTAAGCTTACCTCGGTAAGCCGCTACCTCGGTCCCACATCGACACGCGACTCGAGGTACGTCCCCGCTAGTCTCGATACCTATACACCCGTATAAAATTGACTTAATAGTCTACACATATACAATACACTAGGCATACATCATAACAAAAATAAAATATACCTCGGCCCTTGCCTCGGTCAATGTACATATCGTGGTGTGGGTCCCACGGTACGGGTCTTTGAACCTGTTTAAGGACATAAGCATGATTAGAAATTTCGGGCCATTACATAAAGATGGTTTGATTGTGAGTTTTGGGGTTGAGATTAATTTAGAGATTTAGACATTAACTTGGTGACTCAAACACACCTAACACAACTTCAATTGGCATCAGGGACTAAGGGAACCATAACTCGGGTACTAAGGAGCTAGGTGAGATCAGATTCGATGGTTCGGAAAAATCGGAGCGTGTATTGAGATGCGTAAAACCCAATTGAACGTCACTTGAGTATTTACTTGCTTTCATTACTGCTTTTATTCTATTTCAGTTTAGTCATCTTTTCCTTATCGTTGTTTGTTTCCATATTATATCATTGATTTGGTTTGGTTGAACGGTTGTCAGCTGAGTTTACTCACGCCAGGTATTTCCGTTGTGTGTTTATAGCACGCTAGACAATAACATGTGTATCAGGAGTCCTCGGTGAATGATGACCCGAGCTACTTTATCTCTAGCGGCCCATTTTCCAACCGAACCGCCACGGGGGCCAATGCGGGCCTACAACCCGACCTATCAAGCACCAAAGAGTGTCCCACATGCAAGCTCATCCACCATTTAATCATTACTAAGCTCAATGAATAACAATTTACTGTTTAAATTGTTTATGAACTCAATTCATCTATTATAATATTGTTTCAATCCTTAATAAACCACAGCGGAAGTCTTTAAACATGACAAATAAAATATTAAACATCGAAGTCATGTCCTTAACTCAAATACCTGGTGTGAAAAACCTATATGTCATCATATATAAAAATACACCTCAAGGTATCAAAATGTCAAAAATATAAGGTCCTGAAGTGTCTTTCAATCCCAAATCCCCAAAATAAAAACAAAATACACATAATACAAACGTACAAGTCTGGCTCAATATCTCTGAATCACAGGTATTCTGCAAGTTTGCCCTTGCCATGACTCGTACTCGGATCTGCACTCAAGTCATCGCAAAAAACAGATGACAAGTCCAGAGTGAGTATTCTCAAGGAAATTAAGCGAGCAATACTGAAAGTAAATACTGAATTTAAACAAAACTATTAAATAAACATGCGGAAATAAATACGGACAACTGTGATCATCGCATAGATAAGTAATAGTGGAAGCTCAAAGTGTGTTCCTAGAGCCTAGAGTCAGACTAGTGCCATACTTCGGACTTTCCATAGAATACTGGCCGCGAGTACCACTCAAGCAAGGCCAGTATCTGGATCTGCTATGTGGTCGACGTATAACCTACGATGCACCTACACGTGCCCCGATGCGACTCTCGGGTCGAACTATTCACCGTGATCCCTGACACACGTGTTATGGCCTAGTGGACATACACACAGGAATGGTACGGAGAGAGAGCCTCAACGTCCGTCAATTTAAACCAAAACCAAGAAATAGTGTATTGAAAGACATAATTTGAATTCAAAAGCCAAAATAAGTAAATGCTCAAGAAATTTCAGTTGGGATACTACACACCTCAAACCGCACTCCGTGTCCCTATAAATAACCCCCGACACGGCTTCGCCAAATCCCCGATATCCAAATTACCACCCGAAAGAACATATTCCATTTATAATTGATTTTTAGTCAATTGGATATATATTATGTTACTTAGTATAAATATTCTAAATTCTGCAATGTATAGCGCGCTGTGCCTTTTGGGTAGTGCCCTACACATTCTGGGTGATAAGTCGTTAATTATTCATATTATATATAGTTTATTTATATATATTTTATGTTTAAGTCTTCAAAATATTAGCCTAATTACATTTATTTATAATTTTCAAGTTTATGGGGTGCATGGTCGAGATCGAGTGCGAAAAGGGCATGAAATGTGCGTTTTGGCCACCGGTGGCGTGTTGTACGTATAACGAGGTAGCATTGGCAGTGTTTGAGATGTGCTTTATTTGAAGTGATGCATGGATGCGTTCATTCAATTCAACAGATTGGATAAAAGAAGTTAATTAGTGGTGATGACATCATCACAAGGTCATGAGGATGATGTTTCTTATTTCATAGGAATTAGGGGCAGGCAAACCGCGGTTTGATGGTAAAAATCATCAAACCGTCACCAAATCGAGGACTCGCGGTTTGGTCGTTTTGCAAACCACCACCAAACCACGAAACTTCAAAACCATAATCAAACCGACTACGGTTTGCGCGGTTTGATCGGTTTGGTTTTGCGATTTTTTTGCGACACATTTTCAGCCAAAAAAGTCACACATTCCATACAATCCCATCAACAAAATATATGTTCATACATGACCATCCACCAAAAACACAATAATACACATGAACTAAATCAAAATTTTGAGTCTAAGATCATTTTGAAAGTTAAAACAACATGAAAATGCTTCAACTTTATTTCAATACATTCCGAGTTTATGAGTGGTTTTTGCGGTTTGGTGAACCGCGATTTTTTGTAAATTAAAACCACCACCGAACCGTGGAATTGCGGTTTTCAAGTTTTCTAAACCGCCCCAAACCGCAAGTTAAAAAAACCAGACCAAATCATGTAGTTTGGACGGTTTGAACAGTTTTGGCGGTTTTGCGGAGATCAATGCCCACCCCTAATAGGAATGGCCACAGAGACATTATAATATGAAAACATCACACTTGATTTTCCTATCCAAGTTCAAAAGAACAATTTCTATCCATGGATCAACCTCGATGTGCGCATTGATCAACAAATCAAAGAAATTTGGAAATCGGCAGTACGTACAACACATATGAAGACTTTAGGTTTATTTAGCAACGGAGAGGTTTTCTATTTTTTTTTTTGGAGTTCGACTTCTATTTCGGTTTGACCAGACGACTTCTATATTAACGCCTCTCTTCTTGGGGCCGACTTTTTTCTTCCCCATTTTTGTTTTATTCTTTGTTTTGTGTTTTTTCTACTATGAGATGCTAACCCTCTAGCCTAGGCAAGAGTGCGAGGGATGTTCGACTGCGCATATTCATGGATTTGTGAGATTTATATATTTTATTTTCATTGCTTTTCATTATTATTTTATTTTCTTTGGTATTGTTTAAATAATTGAGGTTAAATTCATGTTTAAACCTTGATTTACAAGTCAGTGAGTTGTAAGCATCCATCCTTATGCGACAAGACCACAATTGACCCTACCAATTGATTGACCTCTTTTGAGACTGGTTGATTACCTTAGGAATCTAGGCTAAATTGGTTATACTAGTGATCCGGTTGTCTATGTATAGCGCCTTCACGAAACACATTGCGGTCATCGTGTTATAAACCCAATGCGCTTGAGTATATGGTTATATGATTGACTAGAGAAATACTCACCGTCGTACCTTGGCTATCGAGATTAGGAAGTGCGATGAGCCGCGTACGTTTCCGGTTCTATAGCTACGCTAGGATATTTCTGAATTGCATATTTTATAAATCGAAGACCAAATTCAATCTTTTATTCGAACCAAACTTGTATGTCTTGATCCAGGTATTTTTTTATTAATTGTTTTCAAAGCTATTTTATTGTTCGTTAATTTATTGTTATTTAGATTAGTTATATTATTCATTTTCTCAAAACCCCCGATTTCCCTTTTAGTTCTTTTT
Source organism: Stephania cephalantha (assembly GCA_039657325.1). Classification (NCBI taxonomy): domain Eukaryota; kingdom Viridiplantae; phylum Streptophyta; class Magnoliopsida; order Ranunculales; family Menispermaceae; genus Stephania; species Stephania cephalantha. Next base: position 6,171,101 of record CM077576.1, on the reverse strand, counting down.
TTAAACCATAGAAAGAATACCAATCTTCGTGGGATCGACCCTTTGCCATTATCCAAAATAGTTGGTTTAGGAATATTATTTTATTGACGCGTTCGGTGCGCGTCAATTTTTTGGCGCCGTTGCCGGGGATTGGTTTTTTTTTCTTACTTTGGTGTTTTATTTTTTTTTCTTTGGTTTTTTTTATTTTTTGTATTTTTATTTTTATTTTTTATTTTGTATCTAGTCCCTTGTTCTTGACATTTTTGCAGGTAATTCCATAATGGCCTCTTACACCTACAATTATGTTCGATTCGAAGACTCATATTATCATGGTGTGAATGGGGTAGGTATGTCACATAATGGACATCAGTTTTCTAATTCGGAATCTTTTGTACAACAGGTCGTGGTTTGTGGAAATTGTGGAGAGTACTTTCATCCCACATATGCTTGTCCTCACTATCCGAATTATAGGAATCATCATGGTTCCAGTTATGCTTTGTCATAACCCGACTTCTATATGTCTAGGCGAAGTCCACAGATTCCTCAACATGAAAAGAGGTCTATACGAGACATGATGAATGACTTGATCTTCAAAGAACTACCTTTTCAACAAAGTCATCAACATGAATGGAAAACCATTGCAGACATTGAGAGAGATATGATCTCCGATTGGCTTTCTCAAAACACCACTCAGCAGCCCTTGCAGGAGAATAAGCAACATATGAACCCAACGTTGCGAAATTCAGAAATTCAAGTTACTGCTATACTTGAGTATTTGATGGATGGGAAAGAGTTGTCTCCACATTTAGTTTATGACTCAGAGGAGACCGTGAATGCTGCTACATTAAAAAGTGTTGAGTTTGATGAGTTCTCAATTGTAGAAGAGTATTTGAGCGAACCGGAGGAAACACTAGAAGTTTCTTCACATGAGACGGACATTACCATTGCACATAGTACATATGATGAAGTTGAGAAAGAAATTGAAGTCATTTCAGAAATACTAGAGGAACAGCAGAAACAGTGCAAGGAAGGCCAACCACTGGTGTTGGTGAAACCACCCACCTTCCCATGCATATTTGTTAGACCTTACAAGGGGGTGGAAGTAAAGGAGCGTTTGCAGATCTTCTGCACTACTGACACCTTTGTGTGGGATGATCATGATGTGACAGATTCGTTTGTGTTAGAGGTCCCCAATGATCTCTCAATTCTGAAGGAGGGCGTGCATACTACATTTCCTAAAGCTATAGATGCACCATTCGTTATAGATATCTCGAAAGGATAGGGCATCACGTGATGAATCGCATCAAGTCTAGCCAGAGACTTAAAAGAAAGGTACTCGTTGGGAGGCAGCCCAGCTTTGTTTTATTTTTTATTTTTTTCATTTATTTCAGTTTTATTTTAGTTTTAGTTCTTTTATGTTTAATAAATCCCTAACTTGTTCCCTTGAATCTTTGCAGGTGTTAGGTTTGATAAGCACTGGAGGCATTGGAGCACCCCCTTATTTTTGTTAGGTTTGACTATGGATTACATTTTTGGAGTAATTCGAGCATTTTTTTTTGGGAATTAACATATCACTAGAATTTTAGGCATTTTGAGACTTGGTTGGGACATATCCGACTTAAGTCGCCGTATTAGCGGCAGGTCTTTGAGTGGACCCAAAAACCCTAGACTTCATTCCATCATCATGTTGATTCCACCCTTAATTGAAAGACTTCGGGTTCGCAAGATTTGGGATGAATCATGTGAGTTAATTTCTATGTTTATTATTTCTTGCTCTTGTTATGATTGTTTTCCCATAGTTTCCTTAGTCACCTAGACATGAGAGATTTTGTTCATTCGCTAGTTTTCGGAGATTTTTGTTATGCATGCATTTGTATCATCTTTTTATTTATTTATCCATGTTCTTTTTCACCACTATTATTTTTCTTTTTTTTGTATGGATTCCTTGACTTGTTTTGAACCTCGAGAACAAGGTTCAGAATAAGTTTGGGGGTATTTTAGGATTAGTGGATTGAGTTGGATTGGATTTCTTTGCGAAAGACCGCAGGTGGGATCGTTTAAATTTTTTTAATTATATGTTGTTATATGCGGTTGACGGCTGGTAATGGTGGTGTTTTACGTCACTTATTTATTCATTTCTTCTATTTCTTTTCCCTCCATGCTTCTCTTTCTCATTTCATTAGGATTTGATACACTTTCATGCATGTATTTAGTATAGTTTTCCTTTTTATATTGTTTAGAGTCACCTAAAATTTTGTTTCATGCCTTTGGTTGTGGATGAGTACATTATGGTTGCCTTTTTGACTTGAAACTTAAAAAAAAATTAGGAGAAACACTCACTCGAGTTCGTAGCCCGGCATTTTTATGATTTCATGATTAGGGACTTAGTATGATTGTTAAGGCTTGTGCTAGATACCAAAATGGGCAGACGGCCAATATTGTGTATGTGATAATATTTTAACCCACATTGGAAAATTTGCTAATTATAGTGAAAGTGAGAAGAGCTAACATGAGTTTTCTTAAATTAAAATATAAAGAGTCCTGCAAGGTTCCGTAGGAAATGGAGCAAGAATCTTGTGGTAGGAAAAAATGAGGAAAGCGGTCCACAGGAAATGGAGCAGGGACCGTATTACTTGAGAAAAATGGAGAAAGAAAAATAGAGAATATATAAAAAATGAATAGAGGCGAAAGTGTATGGAAACTTCTCAAATAAAAAATAATTTGTTCGAGTGCTTGTAACTAGATTAAATGAGATTGTAAAATTGCGTGCTTGAATGTAAAGACCAAGAAAACTCGTGAGTAGTTGATGGCCTTTGTCTAGTCCGAGTCTATGTCTTTAAAGTGTGATCTTAATTGTGTTTGGGTTGCGGTTCTTGACATATCATAACTCCGATATTTCCTGAGTGGCTTGTTAACTTGGCGACTATGTAAACCAAATGAACTCCATGAATTTTAAATCGGGTATAGGATTAGTTTAGTCAGTACATAACTATATTAGGAGTCTAGTTTACTTGTGTTTTGTCATTTACACATTTGCTCGAAACATGCAAAGTTTTAAGTTTGGAGGTATTTGATAAGTCGTTAATTATTCATATTATATATAGTTTATTTATATATATTTTATGTTTAAGTCTTCAAAATATTAGCATAATTATATTTATTTATTATTTTCAAGTTTATGAGGTGCGTGATCGAGATCAAGTCTGAAAAGGGTATGAAATGAGTGCTTTGGAGACTGGTGGCGAGTTGTACGAATAGCGAGGTAGCATTAGCAGTGTTTGAGACGTGCTTTATTTGAAGTGATGCATGGACGCGTTCATTCAATTCAACAGATTGGATAAAAAAAAGTTAATTAGTGGTGATGCATGAGGACTATGTTGGTGTTTTTCCAAAAGTAGGGTTGTTTTACAATTTATTTCACAAAATATGGAGGTTTTTTTTTATCACGAAAGTAGGCAATAACGCCTTCTCAAAAGGCGTTATTGGGGTGGATGTGGGTTCGTGGTGCTGACTTGGCGATGACGTGGCGGCGTTTTGTACAGATAGCGCCTTTTGAGAAGGCGCTATCTCGTACATGTGGCCGCCACGTAACCGCCACATCGCCGCCACCTCACATAGGTTCATTTAGCAACGGAGAGGTTTTCTATTTTTTTTGGAGGCCGACTTCTATTTCGGTTTGACTTCTCTTTTTCCCCATTTTTGTTTTATTCTTTGTTTTGTGTGTTTTTTTACTATGAGAGGCTAAACCTCTAGTCTAAGCAAGACTGCGAGGTGGAGGTTCGACCGCGCATATTCATGAATTTGTGAGATTTAGATATTTTATTTTCATTGCTTTTCATTATTATTTTATTTTCTTTGGTATTGTTTAAATAATTGAGGTTAAATTCATGTTTAAACCTTGATTTACATGTCAATGAGTTGTAAGCATCCATCCTTATGCGACAAGACCACACTAGTGGCAATTGACCATACCAATTGATTGACCTCTTTTGAGACCGGTTGAATACCTTAGGAATCTAGGCTAAATCGGACACACTATTGATCCGATTGTTTAGGTGTGGTGCCTTCACGAAACACATTGCGGTCATTGTGTTAAACCCAATGCGCTTTAGTATAGGGTTATATGATTGACTAGAGAAATAGTCACCATCGTACATTGGCTATCGAGATTAGGAAGTGCGAGGAACCGCGTACGTTGCCGGTTCTATAGCTACACTAGGATATTTCTGAATTGCATATTTTATAAATCGAAGACCAAATTCAATCTTTTATTGGAATTGAACTTGTATGTCTTGACCTAGGTATTTTTATTAATTGTTTTTCAAAGCTATTTTATTGCTCGTTAATTTATTGTTATTTAGATTAGTTATATTATTCATTTTCTCAAAACCCCCGATTTCCCTTTTTGTTCTTTTTTTAAGCCTTAGAAAGAATACCAATCTTCGTGAGATCGACTATTTGCCACTATCTACAAAATAGTTGGTTTAAGTATATTATTTTATTCACGCGTTCGGCGCACGTCACTGGGCAAATAGATGTTCTTCGAAAAGAAGAACACTAGCGCACTATATGCTTCCACCTAGCTTGCTATTCGTCATGTAGCGCGCTAAGTGACCTCCCTAGCGCACTACCGAGGCTCAGAACAGCAGTTTTGTTGACAATATTTGAGCACCAACAACAATACAACAAAAAACATATATTACTCAAGTTTGTAGCACTTGAAACCCACCAAAACAGCCACATAACACTCCATTTCAAATTCACACAAAGACCCCAAAAATTCATACCAAAAGATGAAGGAAGTTGAGGTGATAGTGAAGCTTACCTTGCTTTGGTGAATTAACCTCTCCAAGTTAATCAAATGACCACTTTTGTTGCTCCAAACCCTTGTGTTTGATCTCCAATTTTCAGATTTCTTGTGTGAGAGAGAAAAGGTGGTGGAAATGAAGTGAAAGTTGATTTTTTTATACCATTTAATGATCTCTACTCACATGTGCATCCTAATGCCATCAAATGGACATTATTTGCTCCATTTTTCAACCCATAATGACACCCAAAGTGACTCCAATGAAACACTCTCCCTTGTCTTTAACCCAATAAGTCATCTCTCGGGCTTTCTGATGCCCGATTTCGCGTCCCAAATCGCGACATACGCGTATTATCATAACCCCTAACCACCAAATGGGCATTACATATTAATTATTTAACTCATTTAATTCATTTCATGTGTGTATTATTTTCCTCGACCTAGTTTTTCGTCTTTTAGCCTACTCGGCACCCACGTCGACACGCATATCGAGGCTAATACGTATCACCCAGTCTCGCACGTCAAACGTAACATAAATACATGCATCGCGATGCCGTTTAATCTATTTCAACATAAGTATCGCAAATTAGACAAACCAGCACATAAAATAACTATTTACCTAATTCCAAGCGCGTCATGGCCTAGCTGTGGATCCTACGAGCGTCTGAGCTGTCAACCACGTCGGCAACCACGTCATTAATAACAGAGAATTAAATTCGGGCCATTACGGTTCTTTCCAACTAGGTGAAATTTCGTCCCGAAATTTAATTTAAACTTAAACACTTACCGGCAAATAAGTGGGGATACCGTCGTCGCATAGTAGACTGGTGAGTCTCTCGGTCCCGTGATGCTGCCAATGTACTAAAACCTTCGGGATCTCCTTATTCCTCAAAGTCTGAGTCCTCATATCCATGATCTCCACAGGCTGCTCCTCATATGATACGTTAGGTCGCACATCAATCTGACGTACATCAACCATAGGCCTCAGTCCCGACTTAGACAGACTCAACATGGAGATGTGAAATACTGAATGTACCCATGCTAACTGCGGTGACAACTCCAGACGGTATGCCACTCTGTCGACGCGTTCCTCAACTCTTAACGGTCCAATTGTAACGGCCCCAAATCCCGAGGTCGCCACGTGGGGAGGCGCCGGCCCAGCGGTCCCGTCCGATCCTTGACCCACCGGGCCACCGACGCCATTTTCCACAACACGACTCCTCGATATGCGTGTTAACTCCCTTCGTTAAGCAATTAGTTCGACAGTTTAATTATTTTTTTATAACATTAAAAACAAAACAGCGGAAGTCTTAAATTGAAACCAATAAAACAATTAAATTTATTATCGTATTAAGCATTATTTTAAAAGCAACTCCTAATGTGGAAAACCCTAGGAAAGTACTCTGTATATAGACGACAATATTAACCAGTAATATATACAAGTATAGTGTCTATTCGATTCTCATTACCCAAAAGTAAAGCAAAATATCAAAATCGCACGTACTAGTAGGTCCTTGACCACGGACAGTCAGATAAAGTCGCCCAAAATGTCCTTGCCCCTACTAGCAGGGTCTGCACTCGACCATCACAAAAAGTAAGATGGAGAGTACAGTTAGTAAGATTCCAACAAAGTACACCGAGCATTTATAAGAGAATAATCAGATACCAATAACCATGTCAAATAATCATGTGGAAACTAAGCAAACAACTGTGCTAAGATCATCACATGAATAAATAACACGAGAGAAACAAACCGTGTACTCCTCCCGGCCACACTAAATTGTACGTCGAACCCCCCAGGATCCTTTCGGTGGGTGCCCCACTTCTTTCACCTGGTTTCCATACCCCCAGGATCCTTTCAAGGAAGCCCCCACTTCCTTTCACCTGGTTTTCCCGCGTACAGACAAATAGTGTGCTATAAGTACACAACGAATAGCAAAGTCTCGACCCCCAACCCAAATGTGTCACGAAATCAATAACAAGGAATAGGAGGAATAACATCCAATAACCACGAACATGAAATCAATGATAGAAAAGTAAACCCTCGCTGACTTTCCGATGGAATCTTACGTACCTAAAAAACGCACTCGCTCGCATCTCGATATGCGCACCCGACACCTGACTATAGCATCTTAAGTCCCTGGTGTCCATTTGTACCATTTAGCTACTAAATCATGCAAATCACAATTTAAAATTAAGTGAAATACACCTCACCTCAATTGCGTCGTCGACATTCGTCGATTCACGCCTCCGACGGCCCGACAACGCCATCGCGTCGTTCAACGTGCCGTTGCCGCTGCCGAGCCAACGTCGCTAACGCGCCGACGCCGCCGTCGTCACTGCGTCGCTGCCGTCGTCACCGTCGCGCCACCGCCGGTCGCTCGCCGGCCGCAGCCTGCTCCGCCAGCTCCGCTGCTCCCTGCGCGCCGCTGCCCTTCGTCTCCACCGCGCCGCCGCGAGTGAGCCCCGTCGCGCACCCGTGCAGCCACCGCCGCGCGCCTGCTGGTCCGCCTCCTCGCCGGCCACTGCTGGATCCCGTCGCTGCCATGCGCCGCTGGCCGCCGCTGCTCGCGCCGCTGGCCCCGATCTCGTCGTCTCCGCGAGCCGCTGCTGGCCCGCTGCTGCGCTGGCCGTCCGTCGTCGCGGATCCGGTCGCGCCGCCTCTCTCCGTCGTCCCTCACGATCTCTCTCTTTTTCCTCTCTTCTTCGACCTCTCTGGTTCTTCTCTCTCTCTCTTACTTTTCTTTTCTTTTCTCTCTCTTTCTTTTCTTATATATATATATATATATATATATAATATTAATATATATATATATATACATTTTCTTTTTGATTCCAAATCAAAAATGTCCTTGCATGAATCTCGAGACAAACTCAATAATTTCACATCTTTGTCCACCGCCTCTATGCTAATGATGACAAAAATTGTCTCGAGTCTAACAAATTTGTGTATTTCGAGACACATCCAAAAACATATTTATTTTTATACTTTCCTTAAAATATCCGAGCAATGCGCATCTCGAGACACCAACCCGTCTTATTTCCAAAATTTTGATACTCGCGCTACACGCATCACGAAGTGTATACAAGTACACATTAAGACCACATAAAGCGACTATCTCGGTCACACGTTGGCACGCAACTCGAGGTGCGTCCCCGTTCGTGTTTCGGCTCCCCGAATTCTCCGCGTATACGTTTCTCCACAATTAGCATATCCAGTCGAGATTCGGACATACGCATTTCGGCAAATGAGTCCCACATACGACCCTAAAATGACACGTGGCACGAGTCGAATTTTCGGGCCGTTACACCAATAAACCTTGGTGCGAGCTTCCCCTTAATGCCAAACCTCCGATGACCCTTCCCGGGTGAAACCTTCAAATACACCAAGTCCCCAACCTCGTAGCTCAGACCCTCAAGGTACTTATCCGCATATTTCTTCTGCCTATCATGCGCCGCCTAAAGCCTCTACCTGATCTGTCTCACCTTCTCAGTATGGTCAACAACAACCTCAGGTTTTAAAGCCGATGTATCCTCTGAGACTGCCCAACATGCTGGTGACCTATAGGGCCTACCATAAAGTGCCTCAAACGGTGGCATCCCGATACTCACCTGATAGCTGTTGTTGTAAGCAAACTCACATAAAGGCAAGTAATCATCCCACGATCCACCAAACTGTAATATACACGCCCTGAGCATATCCTTGAAAATTTGAGTTAAACGCTCTGACTCCCCGTCAGTCGGAGGATGGTACGCAGTGCTGAACTGTATCAAACGAGTGCCAAAATGCTCCTGCATACTCTCCCAAAGCCTCGAAGTAAATGTCGGATCTCGGTAAGAAATAATAGAGATCGATACACCATGCAAGCTGACAATCTCTCTCTCGAATATAGGACTCAGCTGTGTAAATGAATATCTCATGGCGATTGGTATGAAATGTGCCGACTTCGTCAACCTGTCGATAACTACCTAAAATGTGTCGTGTCTCCTCGTAGTCTGCGGTAGGCCACTGATGAAGTCTATGGTCACGTGTTTCCACTTCCACTGAGGAATGGGCAGCAGTTATAGCAACCCAGCTGGTCTCATGTGCTAAGCCTTCACTCGTTGGCAAATATGACAACTCTGGACGTATCTACCCACGTCACCCTTCATCCCTGGCCACCAAAACAATATCTGCAGATCGCAATACATCTTGGTCCGACCAGGATGAACTGTATATCGAGATCGGTATGCGTCCTCGAGAATGTTTTCTCTGAGCTCTGATACTGGCGGTATCCACAAACGACCCTATTTATCAAGCACCCGTCTGAACCCTCGGACCACTCAGTGCACCACGGATCCTGAGCCAGTCCACTGATCCGCAAATATCAGTCGTCAGCTCTTACAACTCTGCAACCCGCTCAAGAGACACCATGGGAACTCGCATCTGACAGCAAATATGTAGCTCAACTATAGCCTCAGTCACACACAACACCAACGTTGCATCAAGCAACCCGTGCTTATATGTCATATGTTTGCAGATGCATGATCCGGCTCTCGATGTTGCTCCTGCTCAGTGCATCAGCTACGACGTTTGCCTTACGCGGATAATACTCAATTGCCAAGTCATAGTCCTTAGTAACTCGAGCCATATCCGATGTCGCATGTTCAACTCCCTCTGAGTGAACAAGTACCTCAAACTTTGGTGGTCTTTGAATAACACAAACCTCTCACCGTACAAGTAGTGCCTCTAGGCCTTCAGTGCAAACACAACTGTCGTAAGCTCCAAGTCGTGCACTTTGGATAGTTTCCCTCTTGGAGTCTCAACCATCGAGATAAATAGGCCACTGGGTGTCCATCTTGCATCAATGCGCAACCCAACCCCAATGCACGATGCATCGATATAAACTGAAAAACCTCTACCTGTTACAGGTAATGCCAAAACTGACGCCGAAGTCAACTTCCTCTTTAGCTCCCAAAAAGCATATTCACACTCCTGTGACCAATCAAATCTAACATCCTTCTTGGTCAATCTCGTCATCGGCGCTGCAATCATCGAGAAGTCATGCACGAAGCACTTGTAATATCCAGCCAAACCCAAGAAGCTCCTGATGTCAGATACAAACTCGGGTGTCCTCCAGTCAATAATCACCTGAATCTTGTCACCATCAACTGATATGCCCTAATCACTGATGACATGCCCCAAGAACTTCACCTCACTCAGCCAGAACCCGCACTTGCTAAACTTGGCATAAAGTATGCACTCTTTCAGTGTCACCAATACATATCTGAGATGCCTCTCGTGCTCCACACAAATCCTAATGTAAATCAGGATGTCATCGATAAAAACTATGATGTATCCATCCAAAAACGGCCTCAATAATCTGTGTATCAAGCCCATGAAAATAGCGAGTGTGTTAGTTAGTCAAAACGGCATGACTGTAAACTCGAATAGCTCGTAACGCGTACTAAAATCGGTCTTCTCCACATCCTCCTCTCGAATCCTCAACTGATGGTATCCGGATCTTAAGTCGATCTTCGAGAAGAACTTGGCCTCAGCCAACTGATCAAATAAGTCGTCGATCCTCGGAAGTGGGTAACAATTCCAAATCGACACCTAATTCAGCTTCCGATAGTCCACACACATCCGCATCGATCCATCATTATTCTTCACAAAAAGAATTGGAGCTTCCAAAGGTGACATGGTAGGGTGAATGAAACCCTTCTGCAACAAATCCTCTAACTGGGTCCTCAACTCCTCGTGCTCCGATGCTGACATCCTATACGACCTGCTGTAGATCGGCTGAGTTCCGGAATTAGTTCAATGTTAAACTCAACAGCTCTCGGTGGTGGTAATCCTGACAAATAATCAGGAAACACGTTTGAAAACTCGCAGATAATAGGGACATCCTTAACCTTAATCATCGTCCTAAGCTTTGGCTCAACCATAGCCGAATCTCTTGCGACGTCGCTAGTCTGCCTCGAGTGATAGGTAATACACTCACAACTTTGGCAAATGAAAACTTTGGAATCCCCTCGATGTCAAACGTCACGGTCTTGCTGAAACAGTCGATCTTTGCGTGATAAGATGATAACCAATATGTACCGAACATCGCGTCAAACTTCAGGTACTCTAACACTCTCAAATCAGTCGGTAGCTGATGTCATTCAATCTCCTCAACACAATCCCGGCAAATCCAGTTAGGATAAATCTTATCTCCAACTGGCATACTGAGAACAAGATGTGTATCTAAGGTTTGTGTAGGTAACCCTAACTCTCCTACCATGCATCTAGAAATAAAAGACAGTATGCTACAAGAATCCATCATAATGTGCATGAAAATACCACAAACAAATAACATACCCTCAACGAGCTGTCTGGTCGCATCCCTATCCAATTGTGCGACCCCAAAAGCTGGATTCTGGGCCCTATCTCTGGCCTGCTCAATTTGTGGTAGTAGTGGTGCTGGTCTGGTACAATCTGCCACAATATGTCCAACCTGACCGCATCGGTAACACGAGTCTTTGACCTGCCAAAACTCCTCTGACTCTGTGTTTGACCATGGCCTCAACTTTGGCCTCTTTGACCTCTTCCTACCTATGCTGCTATCTAGGTTGATCGACTGGTGCAGAAGCCATAAAATATTCGCCTGGCGATCATCACATCTATCTCGGTCATCACGACGATCTATGTCGCCTCTACGACCCTGATTAGAATGCCAATCACCTCGGCGAGGTCTCTGGCCTTGTCCCTGTCGATCCTGATCTCTAATCTATCTCTTCGGTCTCTGATCATACTGAGAACTTGAAGCTGGCTGACTCTGCTGTCTCTGTTGACTCTGCAGCGCAGTCTGGACCGCTAATCGACTGGCCCTCGGAACCAGGTATGTCTCGTGTGCGAGGGACATGTCGTAAATCTCTGTTAGTGTACGAACTCCACTAGATACAACCATGCTAACAATCCTCTCATCCAGACCTCGAACAAAATAATATATCTGCAACCGATCGGTACCTGCCATGTCCATGAAGTACGTCAATAGATATCGATACCTTTCCATGTACACAATGATATATATATTGTTTTGAACCAATGATAAAAACTCATCTCTTAATCTGACCTTGACCTCCATGGGTATATACTAGTCCATAAATAGCACTCGAAACTCTATCCAAGTAGTCACAACAGGATGAGTCGCTATGTAGGTAGTCCACCATACCGCAACATCAGCTCTCAAGCAAAAACTCTATAATCTCGGCCGATAAATCTCCTCAACCCGAAGCAACTCATGTAGCCGCTCATGAGATAACAACCACCTCTTGGCTATCTCTGGCGAGAACCTAATAAAATCCTTCATCTTCTTGGCTTCAACTGTTATCAAGCTCCCAAAAGTAGATGCCACTGCTAGCTACTTAGTAGTCACAGGTGTAATGACCATTGTAGTATCCGCCGGTACTACAAATGGCGTAGCTCCCTCGGCCATTATCTCAAATACTCCTGCCTGCACCTGAGTCTCAGCTATGGTAGAAGCCATAACTGTTTGAGTAATAGTCATCGGTGCAGCCAAAACGGTAGTAGAAGCTGTAGTAACCTCCCGAGCATCACGAACCCTCATCATGTCTATCAGTAACGCGTATCTATCATTTACAGTCTGCGCCAATTACTCCAACGTCAAAGTCTGCCTAGCTGGATTATTAGTATCCACGACCTCAGGTTGAATAGTATCTGGAGCCTGCCCATCCATCGGTATATGCATCGAAGAACGTGCATCTAGTTAGCCTCAGTGCATGTATGTGTATAGTATGTAATATACAACCAAAAACATAACACGTATATCCCTGATTTCTACCCATCTCGCATCACTTCCCAACTAGGACTCTATGTAATTCTTTTTGGTTTCCACATCTAAAATTTATTCACCAGGTTTGGTGAACTTCAGGAAATTGAAAGTTAGCTTTGATACCAAAATGTAGTGGCCCATTTTCCAAATGAACTGCCACGGGGCCAATGCGGGCCCACAACCCAGTCTACCAGCGCCAGCTGTGTCCCACATGCAAGCTCATCTACCATTTAATCATTATTAAGCTCAATGAACAACAATTTACTATTTAAATTGTTAATGAACTCAAGTCATCTGTTATAATATTGTTTCAATCCTTAAATAACCACAGCGGAAGTCTTTAAACATGTCAAATAAAATATTCAACATCAAAGTCATGTCTTTAACTCGCATACCTAGTGTGGAAAACCCATATGTCATCATATATCAAAAATACACCTTAAGGTCTCAAAATATAAAAAATATAAGGTCATAAAGTATCTCACAATCCCAAATCCCCAAAATAAAAACAAAATACATATAATACAAACGTACAAGTCTGGCTCAATATCTCTAAATCACAGATACTATGCAAGCTTTCCCTTGCCACGACTCGTACTCGGATATGCACTCAAGTCATAGCAAAAAATATATGACGAGTCCAGAGTGAGTATTCCCAAGGAAATTAAGTGAGCAATACTGAAAGTAAATACTGGAATTTAAACAAAACTATTAAATAAACATGCGAAAATAAATACAGGCAACTATGATCATCGCATGGATAAGTAATAGTGGAAGCTCAAAGTGTGTTCCTAGAGCCTAGGGTCAGACTAGTACCATACTTTGGACTTTCCACATAATACTGCCAGCGAATACCACTCAAGCAAGGCCAGTATCTGGATCCGCTAAGTGGTCAGCGTAGAACCTACGACGCACCTACACGTGCCCTAACGCGACTCTCGGGTTGAACTATTCACTGAGATCCCTGACACACGTGATATGGCCTAGTGGACATACACACATGAATTGTACGGGGGGAGAGCCTCAACGTCCGTCCATTTAAACCAAAACCAATAATAGAGTATTGAAAGACATAATTTGAATTCAAAAGCCAAAATAAGTAAATGCTCAATAAATCTCTGTTGGGATACTACACACTTCAAACCGTACTCCGTGTCTCGATAAATAACCCCCGGCCCAGCTCCGCCGAAACCCAATATCTAAATTACCGCCCGAAATAACCTATTTCCATTTATAAGAGATTTTTAGTCAATTGGATATATTTTATGTTACTTAGTATAAATATTCTAAATTCTGTAATGTATAACGCGCTACACATTTTGGGCAACTAGATGTTCTTCGCAAAGAAGAACACTAGCGTGCTATATGCTTCCACCTAGCGTGCTATTCGTCATGTAGCGTGCTAAGTGATCTCCCAAATGGCGGATCGAGGCTCAAAACAACAGTTTTGTTGTCAATTTGTTTAGCACCGACAACAACAACAACAACATATATTACTCAAGTTCATAGCACTTGAAACCCACCATAATAGCCACATAATACTCCATTTCAAATTCACACAAACACCCCAAAAATTCATATCAAAAGATGAAGGAAGTTGAGGTGATAGTAAAGCTTACCTTGCTTTGGTGAATTAACCTCTCCAAGTTCCTCAAATGACCACTTTCGTTGCTCTAAACCCTTGTGTTTGATCTCCAATTTTCAAGTTTCTTGTGAGAGAGAGGAGAAAAGGTGGTGGAAATGAAGTCAAAGTTGATTTTTTATACCATTTAATGATCTCTACTCACATGTGCATCCAAATGCCATCAAATGGACACTATTTGCACTATTTTTCAACCCATAATGACACCCAAAATGACTCCAATGAAACACTTTCCCTTGTCCTTAACCCAATAAGTCATCTCTCGGGCTTTTCGACGCCCGATTTCTCGTCTCAAATCGCGACATACGCGTACTATCATGACCCTAGCCACCAAATGGGTATTACATATTAATTATTTAACTCATTTAATTCATTTCATGTGTGTATTATTTCCCTGGCCTAGTTTTTCATCTTTTAGCCTGCCCGGCACCCACGTCGACACACATATCGAGGCAAATATGTATCACCCAGTCTCGCACGTCAAACGTAACATAAATACACACATTGCGATGTCGTTTAATCTATTTCAACAAAAACATCGCAAATTAGACAAATCGACACACAAAGTAACTATTTACCTAACTCTAGGCGCGCCCTGGCCTAGCTGCGAATCCTACGAGCGTCTGAGCTGTCAACCACATTGAGAACCATGTCATTAATAACGACGAATTAAATTCGGCCCGTTACATTATCGGTACACGCGTTGGTGCACCGTGGGTTTACGCTGGCCACCGAGAGGACCAAGTGATGGGACAGTTAGGTGCGCCCACTGGAGGGATCTTGAGGAGGGAATATGAAGTATGGCCTAGTTTGACCAGGACGGGCTCACACATCTGTGCTTTATTATTTACGCATGCGTTGATCTATTTATAGTTGCATGTTTACATTCCACATGTTTATTTAATAGTATTTACTAGGTTTCCTTTACTTTATCATATGAATGCTCAAAGTGGATTTCCTTGGAATTTTAATTACTTGGACTCATCATCTATTTTTATTGTGACGGTTGAGTGCAGATCTTTCTACGAGTAAGGTTAAGGAGATTCTTAACGACTGTCTCTGAGCTCGCCCATTGTTTGACATAGTTTTCGTAGGTGTTTATCTTGTATTTTGTTATATATTTTTGGTTTATGGGAGACTTATGAGATTCTTGTACTTGTATATATTTACTTTTGTCGCCTTATATACAATGTACTCTATTCCACGTTATCTACAGAAGGAATGGTGCTCTATATGACTTGAAAATTATTAAAAATTCATGTTTATTTTCACTTTAAGACTTACGTAGTAAATTACTAGTTATCTACTTGCAACTCTGTTAAAACACAAGCCATACTTGTAACTTAATGAATATCTAGAATAATTGGCAAATAATAAAAAAATGTGATGACTAGCACCCCACAACGAGACGTGTGGTGTTGACGTCGGCAAGGCTGTGAGACTCGCATAGCAGCAAACCCAGCTGCCTCGAGGCACGGGGCCGCCACAAAGTTTGTATCGAGACAACACTTAGGCTCTTTGTTGTGTCAAAGAATGTGAGATCCTAAATGAATCAATGACTTAAGTAATGCAATCAGATTAGCCGATAAGAGTATCCACTATGAAACCAACATTATTCACCGGCCCCAATGAAGTTGAATGAAGTTGCCCCTATATGGAAAAGTATAACGCTAAATCTTAGTTATTTCGTTTTTTTTTTTTTTGCAATTTGTTTTGTTTTGTTTTATGACAGGGAACAAGTTTGATAGATCGACGATAAGTGGAAATGTTAAACTTAAAATGCTACTGCTTCGCACCCACAGATGGTCAACCTACTTACGTACCCTGCGTAAAGTCACTGCTTTTATACCCACGACAATCAACCTGCATCTTTACCTACAACAGTCTGCATATGTCCATAACAGCTTCTATTGGAGGTATTGATGAATTCATAAAAAGTGAGTGTAAGTACAAGAGTTTATATGCATCCAATCATATTGCTTTGATATTATCTCATGCTACAACTATTTTATAGTATCTGTGTTTCCTCTGTGCTTACTACTGATATGGTAGTAATTATTTTTCTCGTTTCGAGTTTTGATGATTTTTGTCCCAAATAGGGAGACAATGCAAGGACATAGGGGGAGTTCATTTAATTAATATATGATACCTTCCCTGAGTTACTTTCTTTTACCCTTGTCTTTTATTTTGTCACAAAGGGGGAGAGAAAAGCTTGTATTTAAGGGGAATGTAATACGCTTGAAAAGTGAATATTTGGTCCCGCTTTTATTTGTATTTAGTTCTTAACTTTTACTCTGCAGGACTTTGCTCTATTGGTAACACACATTTTAACTTATTTATATTGACCTCATTTGCTTTATAAATGCATGTTTCATTTGTTTAGTTCTATCATAATCCTTTTGTATTGGGTTGTGACAAATAAATGACAAAGGGGGAGATTGATAAGGTAAAATATGTATTGTCATTATTTGTACAACCAATATTCGGTAAGAAAATGATATGATATAATATCGTGAGTTTATGCAGAGCTACTGGTTCTGTATCTACAAACTTGTCTGTAGGTACATAACGCATCTCAGACAGATTCAAAAATATTCTCCGGACGGATACTCGAGATAGCTAGACAAGATAATAATGAAAACCTATATACGTCCAACAAGGCAAGAATATTTGATTGACAACTCACGAGAAAACTAAGGCAAGTTTCCTTTAATCATCGAAGAAAGAATGAAAAAGTATATTTGCCACATCATTTGATTGAAAAAGCAATATTGAAAGTTTCTAAAATCTTGTATCGTGTTTTCATTATAAATTGTGTAATCAAGAATCGCAAAATGTCCCTTCTTTGGAAACGAAAAGTCGATCTTGAGATAGACAAACACTAGTTCGATCTTTATCTTTTTTTTTACAAACCTGTCAAAGGGACTTGACTTATAAGCCGAGGGGATCTCGGGTACCAAGGGAATCTAGGGTTAGTGTAGGATCATTGTAAGGAAAGTAAGTAGTGTAACAAATTTTGATAAGGGATCACTAGCTAGATGAGGGATCATTAGTTAAGAACTTTGTGTAAATTTGTACGTCACTTTCTCTTATTAGATCTTACACCTGGACATGGTCCTACAAACATAGGACGGGATATCCGAACTGCATAAACAAGATCTTGGTGTTGTGGTTTGGCGCATTCATTTTATTTACTATTTTGCATTATTTACTTTTTGAGTGCATTGATCCTATCAATTATAAACATAAATTTACATTCTATTCCTCTTTACTGATCAGCCCTTTGAAGCTTACCAAACAAGGATTTCTTCTTTATTGCTGATTCAAATCTTTCAATTCTAATGGCGAATGAAAGTTGCGTCGATGGAAATTGTTCACACCGCCAAAATTTGTATCTAACTTAAATGAAGAGGCCTCGTTTGCTAATCACTACAAGGTACTTTTGTTTTGCCATTTTATTACCAATGTTGTTGCTTTGATGAATTACTTATTTTATTTTTTTAATGTTCATATTGATCAAGTTCTTCATAGCAAACAAGAGAATATGTGGCATGGCTTTCTAATCAAATCGAATATACGTTTTGTCTTAATTACTTGTCAAGTTGTGAACAATGCTTTCTAAAAAGAAAAACAACTATGCTAATTAATAGACATCCCATATGCCCTGCAGAGATTATATATAATGTTCATCATCTAGCAAACTTATATTAACAAAATACCTTACATCCAACAATTAACCATCTAACAATCAAACAAAAAATTATTATCGAAAAATAATTACCACTGAATGACAATGCCAGCAGCAGTAGCGTCACGCATTGGTGGTTGTTGTGTACGTATCGATCCAGGCCCTAATTAAATAGTACAAAATAACAACAAATTCACAAAATATTAATTTAAAAAAAAAAAAACCAAAAATTAGAATGAAGGATGGTTATCGGTGTCCTCGGACTAGTTTCAACAACGGAAAGCACAGCAGAGGCACGGTGACCAAAATGGTCGAAGGAGGTGGAGGACGAGGATGAGTTGGCGAGGTAAATAGACTAGGGCGGAGATGGTGGTTGGTTGGTCGAATGGGGAGAGAAGAAGGAGGAGATAGTGAGGCAAACATAAGATGAAAGAAATGAAGGTGGAGCAGGGTTGAGGATGGAGGTTGCTCAACAGGGCGGAGTTGAAGGTGGAGGCTGGCCGCGGGTTCCACTAGAGGATTCGAGCAGAGGATTCGAGGTTTTAGGGTTTGGCAGGGTTTAGGGTTTGGGCGGGTTCGAGTAGAGAAGCAGTGCAAATGTGAAATATGGAAGACGATCCACATTTTTTTTATTTCCAATCTGCAACAGATCAGCGACATACCTTTTGCTAATATGTAGCAGATCTGTTGTTGGATTTGTTTTATCCTAGATTAAATGCTAAGTGTATTGATGCAAATCTCCAGGCCTATCGCTAATCTGTCACTGAATCTGTCACTGATCCATATAACCCCGGTGAATCAACTCAACTGGTCTTCATAGAAAAAACCCTGGTGAACTAACTCAGTCGGTCTTCATAGCAAGACTCGCTGATCCAACTCAACCAGTCTTCAAATAATCCCAAAATTTACGCATAAAGCATGGTTATTCAACATGAATCAAACAACAATAAATCATGATAACATAATATAATTTACAGTTGGATAAAACAACGAAATAAAATAGTCGGCACCCGTAAAATATATAAGATAAATGAACTGAATTTTGTGAAGCATTCTCGTAGGTTTTACGCACCTCAAATTGTACTCCGAAGTCTCAAAAATACTCGATCTGACCCCAATATGCCCCCGACTATTGCACTATAGTCCCCGAGTCCCATGAGATCAATTTTAGGTGTTTTAGATCGATAATTGGTATTTAAAGTTAAGTGTGTAGGTCAAGTCTTCAAAACAACCCTTAAAGACTAATGAAGATTCAATTTTGGTAATGTGTTGCAGCACATTTTTGGGGCATAAAAATGTGCATTTTTAAATATGAATTTAAATCTAATTACTCAATCAATATCAAATAAAATAAAATAACAATGAAAAGCAATGTGATTAAAATAAATAAATCTCACAAATTCATGAATGAGCACAGTTGAACCTCCATCGCAGTCTTACCTAGGCTATGAGATTAGTCTCTCATGAATTGAAGAACACAAAATAAAAGAAAACAAAAATGGAAGTGATGGAGAGAAGAATGAGAGAGACCCGTCGAAAATTAGAAGTCGAATATCAGAGAATAGAAGTCGACCGCTGTTAATAATACCTTAAGTTTTATTTATGAAAAACTACTAAAATTGGTCTATGGAAAGTGATTTTCATTTATCAATATTGACACATGCATCGAGGACAATCTGTGGTTGTTTTGGGCTTTTTCTGCAATGTTGGACATGTGGCGGAAGCTGATTGGACGAGCTTGTTGTGGACTGGTGACGTGGCGGGTCTTGATTGGAGAAAGGAGGCTGCGATGACGTGTTTGGCGAAGGAGAAGACGCCACGTGTCACGCAGCTAATGGACAAAAAGAACGCCTAAGACTCGGCGAATTAGTGGGAGAGTGCACGAGCACGGATCCCGAAGCAATCCAACAACATCTAAGGCCTTGCAGTGGCGTATCTACATGGGCTTTGCCCTGGGCTGCAGCCCAGGGCAAGGCCCGAATTTTTTTTCCTTTTTTCTTTTTGTTTAAGCCCAAAAACACATTTAAGCCCACCCCAAAAATCTCAAGCCCTACGTTAAGAATCAAAAAATTAGCAACGCACATACGGCCAAAACGAACGCACGACCAAAAAAAAACTCTCGGCACATTCGCCGCCATTCTCACACTCACCAAATGTAAATTCTTTACATTTTTTGAAGTTTTTTGGAGCAATATCTTTTCAAATTCTATTGTCTTGTGTCTTCTACCTCTATTCTTTTTGTGTTTGAAGAAACCAATCCATCTCTTTGGGATTAATTTCATTGCTCCACATTTATTTTTTTCATTAGATTGCACTATATTACAAGGATAGATTAACGGTTCTTTTACAAAGTGCGAGCAAAGAGGTATGTTAGTTCATAGATTTTTTTTTTGTATGTCTTTTTTTGAAGGGATATTTTTTTAATGTGGAAATCATTGAGCAAAAATATATGCTAGTTCTTAATTTTTCTTAACTTGTTGGTTTTTGATGTTTTGTTAGTTGGATTTTTTTTTAAAGAAAGATATTGATTGTATAACTATGTTGTCAAAAATCTCATATTTTTATACAGTTCAACATAATCTATTGATTTGATGTCTAGTAATGAATGTCCAAATGGATGAACATGAAGTTAGCCGGTAAAATGCCTTAGAATAGGTTATTTTTCTTCATATTCTAATTTTTATATAATTTATTATTTAAGTATTATTTTTATTCTTTACCTAACAATATAATTTATATTTGATTCTACATTGTTTTGCAGCTGATACACTTTTCATTGATCGCGTCATGTTTGTGACAAGTAGACAACAATTTTTCATTTAAGGTACTTCAATTGAACTCATTATCTATTGCTTTGGTTTCGATTTGATCCATTACAATTGTTTGTGTTCAAATGTTTTTTTCTTTGCTTAATAATTTGTGGCTTAATTTATGCGATAACCATGTTAATTTTATGTTTGTCATGGATGCATATATATATATATATATATATATATATATATTGTGGTATAATTTATTTAAAGTATACATAATAATATATAAAAATAATAATTTAAAAAATATTTATAGCCCAGGGCTATCAAAAATCTTGGATTCGCCCCTGGTGTTTGGCGAGGTGAAGACGAATGGAAGACTAACATGTGGCGAACTGGAGGAGGGAAGAGGACGCACGAATTCGTGCGAATTCTTGGGAAACAAGTGCAACGCGAATCTCGAGGATGGTTTCCACGACTACGGAGCAAAGTGCGATAAACTGTCGCTATAATCGCTTACTCCTTATCACCAAATCAACTCGCATTGTGTGTCTCTAGGCTAATCCAACAAGTAAGTGTCAACTCGCACATAAATACACAACTTTGCGTAGTTTTTCGCTTTCGATTCAACCGTGCACTCCGTTAACCCCGGAAATAACTAATAAGTATAATTAGACTAATATTTTGGAGACTTGATAATAAGAGATATATAAATATCCTATATATTTGCGTAATTAACGACTTATCGACCCTAATATGCCCCCGACTATTGCACTATAGTCCCCGAGTCCCATGAGATCAATTTTAGGTGTTTTAGATCGATTATAGGTATTTAAAGTTAAGTGTGTAGGTCAAGTTTTCAAAGCGACCCTTAAAGACTAATGAAGTTAAATTTTGGTAATGTGTTGCAAAGTGTATTTTTGGGGCATAAAAATGCTTAAATTTCAAAAAATTCACAAGAGAAAAGTTTTTGGTCTCGACTTAGCTTTCGAAAAGGTTTGGTTTGCAAAATTCCAATTTAAAACGAAAAATATATCACAATTCTACCAAAAAGCTCAAATTTGAATCAAATTCAACTAGCAAGATTATAAAAATCATGTCTCCCAATATATAGCTCCAAAACTCATGATATTTGGTCACAAATCAGCTAACATATCTAACAACAACATACTAAAAGATTAGCCAATCCGATAAGTGTTGAGAGAGTTATGCTCTTTCAAAATTTAGCTAATTTTTCATGAATATAATTGATTTTACTAGTAAGTTTGGCTTAATTCTTTTGACACCAATGTTATATAACATGTATATGATTCATCTTCATCCGTAGAAAAACATGAAATTAGCAAGTCAAAACCATTCAACACCTCTTGGTCATGCATGGAAACACTTTTTATCGAAATCGAAATGAATGAGGAGTAAAAGTTGTTACCTATTGTTTAATCCTTTGTAGTTTGATCCTCTAAGCTTATGTAGTCTCGAAGTCTCAAAAATTCAGCACATTCTAGCTCTCTTTGCTCTCAAAAACTCTGGATTTTCCTTCTCTTGTTTGCATAAAAACCAAAGTTTTTCTTTTATATACTTAGATTAACAACTTGATTAATTAAGCAAATCCTTAATTTGACTAAGTTAATTACTAGGACGTGTCCTCACTCAAAATCACTTGTCCCACATGAAGAATGTATGTCTCCACTCACTAGTTACTATTTATCCTAGGATTCCTACACATCTTCATCATCTCCATACAAATCAATAGTCTCCAATTTGTTTGTCTAAACTATAGTCTCATTAATCCATATCAATTTAATTTACAAGCTTAGACACTTAAATTCATGTGGTTTGTGTATTTAATCTCATTTTGACACATTAGTGGTCTAAATAACCCCTGACTACCCGACACTCTACGCCCACGTCCCGATACGCGTCTCGAGGCGCCCCATTTCTAGTTTACCCGACCAATATAAGTTACACTAAGGTTTATTTATTCATCTTAACCCATAATTATCATAGTTATGGTCATATATTCAAGTTATATTGTCTAGCCTTAGTGTTCCCTTACTACGCCTTCCCGGTAACCGCGTCAACATGTTTTATGAGGCGAACACCCGTCACACAATTTCAATCGATTACAACAATCTAGTACACACATGCGATGCAATATGATAATTTAATAATTTTAAACACCGCACCTAAATAACCACATCCACAAATAACATATTACATCGGTTCTCATGTCCGAGTCAACTGAGTTATCCACGTAAGGCCCTAATTGCAGTCGTTAATCCTTGAGATTAATTTTAATTCTAGTTTAATTAATTTGGGCCATTACAGTCTGTCGCAAAAGTTGTCACAGATATGTCGTTGAATTGCCGCTTCATGGTAAAATGGGTCAAAGGTCTTATCTGATGCTCTTCTGTTGTTGATTTGTTGATGTTTAACAACAGACATTTTCTCGCTATTATTTGTTGCGATACTATCTTCTTTTCTCTTGTTCTCCTTCTAGAAATTTGTTTGGTTACTTTCTTAGCTTTAGTTTCAAGCTATTTTATCACAACAACTTAATATATTTAAGTCCATATTTTTACCTCACAGCTTTACTAATTAATTGGGTGGGATGAGAGCTCTTTTTTTTTTTTCAAGGCTTTTGTGAGAGGTTGATGTCTTAAAGGATATAATTGGTAGGTCTTCACAATTAATTAGTCAATGATACTTCTTGGTAAATCCGAAGTTAAAGATAGATAAATATGTTCAGTGTGGATCAGTGGCATTGAAAGAGACTAATATTAGATTCATGTCTAAACTTGCTTTGTCAAGTCATGCACACCACTCCAAATTTCAAAACAATCAAGATACTATTTTTTTTTGGTTTCCCACGTTGGTGTCCAGTGTCAATTTCTCTCTCTATCTCTAATTTCTCATGTGGTGTCCGACACCAATCACACCGACTAATCCATGTTCGGGCAATAGATGTCCTCTCTTTTCTTTTTTTATATTTAGATTGAAGATACCTTTATAAAAAAAAGACTGATTAATTATAGATTTGAGGAATCTTTCCTTCCCCTTTGCTTAAGGAGTAACAAAAACACTTTAAATTATGGTCACGTGCGAAGCGCGTGCTCCGCTTACTAATCGAATATAATGAGCATAGAGCAAGCTTTACTATTTAACTAGTCGGCATCCCGCGCTTTGCGCGCGAACAAAAAATGAGTATCAAAATATTAGATGAAAATAAATTTGTTGAGAACAAAAAAAGTTAAGAAATTATTATGCGATCTTCTATATGAACTCAAGTCAAGAACAATATCATCTAATATTTATATAGAGATTTTTTTTACAGAAATAATCGTTATCAGATGTAAATTGATAGCTTCTAATAAATCTGATTATAATGCGCGTATATAAACACCCGTAATCAACTTTAAGCCTATAAAATTATCAAACTTTTTTATCCGCAAAATTTGCCCTACTCGTACTCGTCTTATTTGGTGACTTTTTTAGGGATGTACGTAAGGTACCTGTAAAATTTACCCTACTCGTATTCGTCTTGGTTGGTGGCCCAATAATTTGGTACAAGGTTTGAAAGTAAGAGGTCATGGGTTCAAATCTCAGTAGGGTCAAGTTGTTTTTTTCTATGAAAAAAACTATGTACAAAATTGAGCTAATACAATGTAACTGCTTGGTGGAAAGATATCACCTTGTTTGTAACTTTTGAATATATCATATTATCTAATCAAATTGTTTTTGGTGGATCATTATCTAATCAATTTAATCGATGGAAAGAAGCAAGCCCAATAATATAACTAGTCAGCATTGGGCGCTTTGCAGGCGGGCAAGGCAAAGTATCATGTATTAAATAAAAAGTGAATTTGATAGGAAAAATGAGTCATTTTTAAATGAAATTTTGATGAACCCGATGTCAATAACAAATCATTCAACGTAGACAAAAAAGATATTGAAAGAGAGTTTCTTGAGGTGAGTGAATTTTAGAGAAGCTTTGGCTTATATAGTGGAGAGAAAGGGGCTTAGTGGTTACATACTTACATGGGAAGATCGAGAGACCAAAAATAAATAGTTAAAAAAATAATGAAAAACGATTTTAGAATTATTTTAATTAGTGTTATGTTACATACCTACATAGAGAGATCAATACGCTTAGGCCACGTCATCAATACTAATATATATTAGAGTTAGTGTTGATGACGTGGTGAGATGAAGGCTTGAGAGGAAGTCATGTGACATCTCAAGATACAACTTTAATATATATATATATATATATATATATATATATATATATATATATATATATATATATATATATATATATATAGAGATTAATATTAGACCACTAATAGAAAAAGGAAAACAACTATTAACCATGACGAGCAAAGATAAATAAGAGTATAGTCGAGGCCAAATAAAGTACCCACACACTTTATTATCTTTTAACTTTATTTGTTGCACAAGAAACACAATTATTCATGATTTCTCAACTATTATTGCTAACAACAAGTTGGTGTAGGAATGTTTCGATTAGGAGCCACTAATTCTTCATACCAACACCCATTTGGACATTGTGAACAACCTGAAAATTTTGAAGAAGTTACGAAATAGAAAACGTTGTAATAAGAAAGTCAAATCCTTGTCTAAAACCACAGGTAAAATGATAAAATTTAAGAAATATGTAAAATTTAAAAAATAATATATTACTTGGACATGTGATTGTCGCAGCAATGGAGTGATCGGGAATGCCACCATGAACAGAATTTTGAGATACAACCATCAACCCAACAAGAAACACTACGAACAATGCAACCTTCATTTTCTTGTTTTACAATAACTTTTTTTAAAAAAAATAGAAGAACTACTTCGAATGGGTTGTTGCATTCTCATTTGGTATTATATATATAGGCATGAAGGAGTATCGGTGTATTAAAATAAAAAATCTGAAGTTGATTTGGTAAAAAATACGATTCACATAATTTAACTAAATAAAAGAAGGGGCATGATGGCGTATTCAATGAATTACCAAACTTTATGATTTTAGATATCATGAATTTAGATAATCTGAAGTAGATTTGACAATATCCATACATAATCTGAAACAGAATAAAACATTTATGATTTTAGATAGGGTTAATAAAAAAAACAAAAATTATTAGATTTTTCGCAAATCTAGAATAAACTTTTAGATTTTTCAAATATATAACAAACTTTACTCTTTTTTTTTCTACTGCATAAATCTATCGCAATCCATATTTTGGTTTTAATCTATCACATAAAACATAAAAACCCGCAAGAAAAAGACTCCAATAGTTGCATACCATGTTCATCGTATCATGCCTTGAATTTTTCTCTTATTTTTTATTTGCTTAGAGATAAAACTATGTGGATATGTGAGCTCAATTTTTTCAAATTTTGGTAACCAACATCAACTTTTGTTTGTAATTCATTGAATCCATGGCCGCATAATCACTGTTTGATCAAGCCGCACTTTTTTAATTTCAAAATCATGAAGTGTATATCATGGTTAAAAAATGTCTTCCTCTAGAGTTTAGATTAAGTTGATAAAAGCATTGCATCCTTTTTTTTTGAATCATCTAGATCCTTAGTTATATATAGTAATATATGACAATGGTTAAAATCAGATGGCATAAAAACATCAAAATAAGGTAAAGTGGATTGCAAAATTGAAGCAAATATAGAGTTTGTGATAGATATGCAAAAAAAAGTAAAGTTTGTGATATATTTGAAAAAAATCAAAATTTGTTCTATATTTGCAAAAAAATAATAGTTTGTTTTTTTTTTAGGTAGTAACCTTTTTGGATATCATGAAGTTTTATATCTCTTTTAGATCTTTGCATTAAAAAGGAAAAAAATCATATCAATAAAAATTATGATATTTACAATTCTCAACAATTTACTCTATATTTTAAGACTTTATTAAGAATACATTTTATTAACAAACTATCAATTCGTGTGGTGTTATGTTTCGATTTAGGTGTCATACAAGTAATTACCAAGATAAAAATAAAAAAAGGTAAAATACATCTTTTGGTCCCCGAACTTTGAGTTTTTTATTGTTTTGGTTTTTAAGTTTTGAGCGCACATTTGGTTCTTCACTATTATGACAAGATGCGTTAAGTCCTCATGATGTAGCAAACGTAAGTACCACGCGACCGCTTTTTATGTGAACCGGTGTTTCATAGGTGAACTAGCATAAATTCAAAAAATAAAAAATCAAAAAGACAATTTCTCCCTAAAACACCGATGCCGATGGTGGAGGAGCGAGATTAGGAGTGCCGCCAAAGTTTTTAAATCCGTGATTATAGCTAATTAAAGTTTTAAATCCGTTATTACAACTAATTAGTCATTAACGAGCTCTAATTATGATTTAGGTCGCGAGACGATAGTCAAGGACCATGAAATAGAGATTTATAAGTAATTTTATTATTATGTGTTGTTTGGCTAGTGTTGTGTAGTATATCTATGTTATTTGATGAAATTCAAGTTAATCGGGTAAAATATTTAATTAGCGACATTTGATCTCGAGATACGTGTCGAAACGGGTTCCGGTGTGATAATTAAGTCGAATCAAGGTTTGGTTTAAGGGTGTCAATGGGGCGGGGCGGGGTGGGGCAGGGATGGGAAGTGGGTCCCAGTCCCCATCTCCATTCAAAATTTGAATCTTTATCATCATCCCCATCCCCATCCCGGTCTAATCCCCGCGGGTGGGGAATCCTCGTGGGAATTTATTATTCCCCATTTAGTTTGCCTCGGGGAATCCCTGTTTAAATGCCCAAGGGATTCCTTGCGGAAACAAATCTTCATATCGATCACCTAAAAAACATTGTACTTAAAATAAACTAACTAAAAGACTAAGGTCTGAAATGCATACGTCATAATTCATCCAAGTTCCAAACAAAACAAAATACTAACATTTCATCCAATGAAAGTTCTAAGTTCTAATACTTATAATTAAATCTCAACAAAATCATTACCCAATGAAAGTTCTTAGTTCTAAATCATAACACTCATAATTAAGTCTCAACAAAACTATCGCCTATAATATGCAAAATAAAAAGTCGAAGACCATCCTTAAAGTCGCCCTGTCTTTATCAATCATTAAGTCACCATCAACTTCCTCCTCATCTATGTGTATTATTACATATTTTCTAATACTATATATACATATAATATCAAAGTTGATGTGCAAACATTGTAATGCGTACACCAAGGTTAATCAATGGCTACTATAGTGTATTCATCACATGGGAATTTGTAGAATTACCGCATAGTACGTACATATGTTTTTTAGGAAACATATATACTATATATTTTGGATTAATTATCACATGTTTATATTTTATATAATATACTGCATTATATTTCTTGATGTGCATTTAATTATATATTTATATATTTATGGTAATATATAAACCCTTATATAATGTATATACATCTACATGTTACATGACATTTTATGTGCTAGAAAGCTTAACGGGCCAACACCATGAAATGTGCAGTTGTATTTGCCTTTCTTTTTTCGATTAGTGGCCAAAGCAATAACAACATTGTTGTCACAAGGGGTGTTGAATCAGGTGCCCAAAGTCCCTCAACCAAAATGTTGGGCCCTGCCTGTGACGACTCAAAACCCAAAAGATCTGCCCTAGGAGCAATTTAGTAATTTTGCTAACCCTACACTAATTGATCTCACTATATAAATCTAATTGTAAACTCTAGCCCCCTTTTTGTTTGAAAACGAAACACGTGAGAGAAAGGGATATTGAAGTGTGTTGGAGATCTAACGCAAACGAATTCCAATTTGAAGGTAAACTCATTATACATACTTCATTTTTCCTTGTTTAAGTTGATTTACAAGCTTGGTTCGTTTTCATTAATGTTGGAGAATTTGAATTCATGGTGTTTATGAGGTTAGAGAACCCCAAGAAAGTGGGCGGCGTCATCGCGATGCTGTCGAAAAGAGACGACTGAGCACATGACCAGGGGTCAAATTGACCCTTGGTGCCATTGCGACGCCGTCAAAAAGAGACGAGAGAGCATATGACCAGAGGTCAAATCGACCCCTGGTCCTTAAACTAGGGTTTGATTTGACCCTTGGCCACCCCAACCAATGGCCGTTTGGCCCCCTGGACCGGAACCATGGGCTAGACTGGCCCCTGGACTGGAATCAGTGGCTAGACTAGTCTCTGTACCACATTTCAAGGGCCAGACCGGCCCCTGAACCAGACTTTAGGGGCCAATTGGCCGAACAAAAAAAAGAAATAAAAATATTAAAAAATAATAATATAATAATATATATTTAATTATATATTAAAAGCATGAATAGCAAAAAATTCATTCGTTACTTGAATTTTCGTTTATACCCTCTCACATTGAAGTACCTATTTCCTTGTCGTGCGAATTGTTTTTTTATTTTTTATCCGCCTTTTTTTTGTCTTTTTTGCTTTATAGTGGACCACGTGACATAGTAATTAATATGTTCAATTTTAATTGCTAGTTAAAACATAGCTAATAAGGTTGGAGAATTACCAGACTAATAGCTAAGTTATTATACAATTACAATCTTAATTAATAGGTGTATATATTCTCTACGTATAAACTACCAAAAAAACTAAAAGAGGTGTATGCAATCTCTATATATGAACTACAGAGAAATTAAGAAATCGAAAATAGAAATATCTAATAATATGCCACGTGTTACATTCCCGCCAAAAATATAAAAAAAAACTAAAAAATAGGCAAAAAATGGAAATAGAAACTCCCACCCAAATATGCCACAAATAGATATGCACTTTCCTCCCTACATGTGTGTTTGCTTCAAAAACTAATATATATCGATCTACTATATTTAATAAAAAGTAGTATACTTTTTAGAATATAAAAATATATTATTAGATTAGTGCGTAACACGCTCCGAAACTAGTATATATATGATAAATAAAAATAATATATATTTATAAAATAAAACACAAACAAATCCTTGCCTTTAAATGGGGAGTGCTATCGCGTCCCTGAGGGAGACCGACCGGGTCCTACCCCTCGACCCTCGCACCGAGCGACAGAGGACCCACGGGACCGACACTAGTAGACCCCAAAATAAATATAAAAATAAATTATAATTAATATATGACTTCGTGTTGATGTGAATGTGTTTTAAGTTGTTTAGATTCGCAAGACGATTCGCATTGGACCCCGAGCACGCGAGGATCAGAAATAAGATTCGCGACGAGTCGAGGTAAGTGGGAAGCTTGCTCAATTATCAAATACGACATGTTATTAGTTGTTTTTGGACATTTGTTTTAAAAATTATAGACTTGGGTAATGGGTTGCGACTTGTTATTGACTTGATCTTACTTATCTATGGTGGTATTATGTGATATGAACACTTGTATTGCTTGATCAAAAGAGTGGGTTTGAGCCGCCAAATGAAAAGAGTAGGTTTAAGCCGTCAAATGATAAATAAGTGGTTTGTGCCACTAAAAATATTAATGTGTAAACTATTATAATATTGTGGTTTGTGCCACTTGATTTACACATTTATTATCAAGCTCACAAGTGGTCACATATTGGTGATGGTTTTGGAGGAACTTACTATTGACTCGATGGAATTAATTGGAGGGCACATAAGGCCTTTGTGTTGTCTAATGGTCACCATCACCTTGAGTGTAAGGTATTCGATCACCAATTTTTTGTCAATAACTAGTGTGCATTGAATGAGACCACGACTTTATATTATTTCTATTTTCTATGGTATCTCTCTTTTGTGGACCCCATACATTACAATGAGTTTTGACTTGAATATGTTTTTATCAATATTGCTTACGTGATTTATGAATTCTTTATAAATTCATGCGATATCTTGTTTTAAATGCTTCTTAATTCAATTTCAATTCATGCTAGCCTTGCATGCTTATTATGTGACATCATGTCACTAACTAGACCATACTCAGCCTGAATCGACCGGATTGGAGGCCCGAACTCGGTTTGACCGGGTGACGCGGCAGTGCTCAACGGTAGTGTACTATAAGAAATAAAATGATATTTTTGGTGTGCGTTTAATATTTAATAAATAATTAAATAATTATAAATATGTATGTGACACAAGGCAAGGCGAGGCGTGGGTTTCACCTGGGGATACGCGTCGGGAGGGGAATATATAACTTAGGCTAATATCATGATCTACTATTAACTTGATTTAATTTGACCTAAGTGGTGTATTAGATTTGATTAATATGCCTATGATTTGATTGTAAATATAGTGAAATTGAATGGCAACCTTTAAATTTGTGGAATTAGACTTGCATGTAATTAATTTAAAAGGCCATGTGCAACATGGGAAATGTCTTATGACATGTGTAGGTGGACCAATAGAAAATAAGGTGCATATTATGTGTCATACAAAAAAGGACTAGTGGTAGTTTGATTTTGACTAGTGGAATATGATGGCTTAAATGTGAGCTTTTGATACACCTAAAGATTTGTGAGTGGGGTGAGATATAAAGTTAATGACTATATAAGTTTCATGAGTTCTTGTTCATCATGCAAATAAATTCCAGCATCATTAGAGAGCTCGTAAGAAAATTTGGAGATCAAAGAAGATGTAGAAAAATCTTACATTTGTTGTTGAAACTTTTGAAGATCCAAGAAGGTTGATACTAAATAGTGTGAATCTAACTTAGTGGAACTTATAGAACGAAAGGAGACAACTCCATTAAACTCTTGATATGTTTTCTTCACCAAATCTCTACCAAAATTATGTTTCAAGTTGTTTTTATTGATAAGTTTTGGTGCATGTGGGTTCATAAGAGTAGATAAACCCTTAATTAGTGAAAATCCCTTGATGGATCGTTGTAGAGATTTTATGATTGATAAGTGCTGTTATGTGAAGAAGAAGATAAATAGTAACTTTAATTAATGGTAATTGGATATTTATTGCATGGAATTTGAGTATAAATGATTGCATGATGATGTTGGAATTTAATGAAGTTGTTTTTAAGCCAATGGATTGAGTTCGAGGTGATTTGAATATTTTTAGACTCAAATCGAACGCTTTGGAGTTGCATAAAATTCATTATAAGCAGTTTTGAGCATACTCAAAAGATGATAAATTTCTAATGTGCTTGATGATATTAAAAATGTTATAAGTTTTGAGCTTGCTCAATAGAAATAAACTATTATGGATTTTCGAGCTTGCTTATTTGGATTAAGACTATTTGACTTAGTTTGAGTTTGCTCAAAGTTCAAATGTTAGTATTTTAAAGCACATTGAATGTTATTATTTAGAGCATACTAAATGTTATAATTGAGTAGACTCAAAGATAGCTTGAAGTAACCTCAATAAAAGCACTTAGCTAAACTATAATTAGTCACAAGTATTCAATTAAAAAAACCTAACACACATAACCTAATACAAAATGATACTAGGAACCGAGAGAACTAGTGTCGGGTATCGGACACGCGGTTTGAGGCTAGTGGTGGCCTAAATGCGCAACGCCGTGACGGTAAAACTTAAAAATTCAATGAAATTTTAGGGGTTTCCTTGAGACATGTGCACGGGGTTCCAAGTGGAACCTCGATTTACGCACTAAAGCCGACGTATGTGGCTAGGGCTCGACGACAACTTGGCGGGGGACATAGGCAAGCACCACGAGGTACAAGACGTGTTGTCCGGCTTCGGCACGTCACACGCGAGGTTTATGAACACTGGGAAATTTATACAATTTATTATGCATCATATTATGATTGCATAAGTTAGGTGTAGATTGCATCATGATTATCTATGGCAATGCATATAGACATAATGACCTATAGGAGTTGTCTCCGAGAATTAGATGGGAGGGACATCTTCGACAGCAAAAAGTCTCTCTCTTCGGCTAGTCGGGCAGCTTCGAGGGATGACTGTACGAAGATTTTCTAACCTCCAGCTAGTGTGGTAGTTGGAGGAGGTTCCGCCCTCCGGCCTTTTCTACGACGGAGTTAAAGTACGTCGGTGCCGCTCAAGTTCACGAATTCGCGTGACAGGACCTCCTCTGATCGTCGATGATGAACGCCGCCGAGCTGACATGATTCAGGCTAGGTTCTTTCATATGTGGTTCATGGGAACCGCCTGTTCATACTAGAGAAAGACTGAATCATGTTTAATTCCTGCAATTTACTTATCTTATTCCTTTTCAAATCACATTATGCGGTAACTTTTATAAAACTTTGCTATTCACTTACTAGAGGCCTTTTAGAACCCAACTCCATCCTCTAGTGATCGAGGGAAGGGTAAGGCGCACCAGTTAGACGACGACTTTAGACTGCCCTGATGTTCACTGTAGGATTGTTCTCTTTTGTGTATATATTTTGTTTTATATACATAACTTACTTTTTCATGTATGGATTATGGAATACTTTCGGACATGTTCCTGGACTTGGATTTATGGTAGTGATGATATGACATGTATTTTCTCCACTTAGGTTCTCGTTTACTTTCCGGTATTTATTATATGCTCATCGAATTCCACACACACTTGAATTTAACTTAATTGTAAAAATAATGGACGTGCGGGTCTGAATTGTCTTTTGGGGTCGATGGTGTAACCAGATACCTCAGGAGACAGTTCAAGCCGGTTAGACCGTCGGTTCATAGTACGGGTGCTGACATATTTATTTAATGGTTGAGTGGGTTTTCCACATTACTGAGCTCCATTGCCCCTTTTAGCTCACCATACTTACATCTCAGGGTCATACAAATCGGCGCTAGATTCAGACAAGGGAGATACGATAGCTTGAAGCCTTCTCTTTTGATGTGAGCCTTCTAATGATATTATATATTTATTTGATTTTGATATTATTGAACTTGGGTTATATTTAATTAGGTCTTCTGGGTAGAATGAACCTTACTCTCTTTTAATTTAAACTTTTTGGTAGTATTTAAATGACTCTTAAGTTGTTGCAAGGATTTGAAAACCCAACGAAAGTTTCATAGTACGCCATATGGATTCCCCTTTATTTAATCCCACAATTATTTATCCATATGCACTAGTTTGATATTCGGCAGGGTGTTTAGGCGAGTCAAACCGCTTGCTTGGGCCCGATTCGGTTAATGGGCTTCAGAAGCGACTCAACCCTAGTTCAGGTGAAGGTCGTCACACCGCCTGTGCTCGCTCGATCCCGTAGATCTCCACTAAACCACCTTCAACACTAGGTGTGGGTTTTACTCCAAAAAGCCTCCATACTATTTAGTGAGAGAACAACTTCTTAGGTACTTCTTTATAAAGTCTCAATTAATTGATGTGAAAAACTATATTTCGGTCCACACATCTGCAACTCAAAATCTTGAAAGCCATATGTGATGGTGACTTCTGGACAAACAAAATATTTTATTGAATCCGTGTTGCCTTACAAGTTAGAAAACCAATACTGACTTGGTCCATCACTCATCGAAATTGACCTGCTAATTAAGTTGATTAGAACAAAAAAATAATAATGAATTATCCTATCATAACCAATCTAAGCATCATTAGTTTTGCTCAACAAGTTGTGATTTCATTCAGTAAAGAGAGAGATCGATGACAAACACCAAAAAGTTAAGTGTCCCTCTTTTCTTGGCAATCATGCTCTCAATTTCTCAAGCCATTGAATTATCAGCTTCGACTTATGAATATGCTGCGTTGAGTGCATCAATTGCATAGTCAAATGAAAGCCCAGTTCATGAAAAGCTTGAGAAACAATTTGTGACAATCAATTGAGACGATTGGATGGTGGTCCATGAAGATTTGAATAGTAGAAAGCTCAAAGTTCATGCGAAAAAGAGGGCGGGTTATCAGCAGCGTGGTTCGACCGTATCTTCGTCTGGACATCGGACTCCCATCTCTCTAGTGTAATCTGTATTTGATCATTTTGGGCTCCATTGTTTTCTTCAATATATTGTGATCATTTTTTTTTTCTGGTTCATTGCAGTGTCAATCACTTGTTGATTCGTTGATCAAATTTGTAAGCGAATTTATTAATTATTTTATGTCTAATCAAAGCCTTGCAAGTATGTTAGTAGGTGTTAATTTTTGTACGATGAATCAAAAGCAAATGACTTGGTGGCCAGCGAGTGAATATTTACGTCATGTTTGATTGGACGAAAAAGAAAAATGATAAATTACGTGAAAAATGACAATTTCATGTGTTTGATAGCCAAAATTTTCTCGCGAAACATTTTTTCGCAATTGCCAATTTTTTATATTAAGACCCATATATTTTTCCACCTATTATGGTGGGCAAATTGAGTTTTCCATTGAGAAAATGTGAGTTTCCATATTAAGACACATTAATTTTAAATTTTACATATGAAAATTAATATATTTAATGTATATGGTAAGTTTTCATATTTATTTCAAAACTTGTCGTTGGTGAGTTTCGAGGGGAAAAATTTCTTATATGTGCAATCAAACACATATAGGAAAATTTTCCTTTGAAAATTTACTAGGGAAAACTTTCTTAATTAAGAAAATATTCTTTTCCTATGGAACATTTTCTTGGTAATCAAACAGGGCCTTAAAGACATAGTTTTTTTTAAGAAAATAGAAGTTTCATTAATCATTTATGGCTCGATTTAGGACCATACATAAAATTAATTGCCCTAATAAAAGTATATTGATTCGTTAATCATATTTGTTCAAAAGAACTGTCATTAATTTGGATGTGAATGCGATCGTGAATGAAACAGTGTGACATCACTCTCTATAACTTTGAAACACATGACAATACACAAACACAACTAGAATCACAGGAAGAATAACAAAACTTCCAACAAAGAAAATAAATATCTAAGACTTCTAATAAGGGAAAACAAATCAAAACTTCCAACTATGGAAAATAAACTAACTGTAAAATGAAAAAAAAACTAAAGAATGATGAATCCACGCACAACCATTGAGGAAGATGTACAACCACAAAAATATAACTAATTAATCTTCACAATTTATCTGACTAGAAGTACAGTTTATTAGATGAATAAAATGCTAGAAGATGTGATTGGAACCAGCACCGATCAAAAAGGAGGATTGGTGATAATCCAAGATCAAAAAGTACAAAAGAAAATCAAGAAAAGATGTTAGGGTTTCGGGAAAGAAAGAGAAGCCGCGATTTGAAAAGACATACGTTTTTATAGGGAGCGGCTAAAAGGACCCCATTTATTACTTAGAGGACCCCATTTAAAATTCTTACAGCAGTTCCAAAACTGCCCTCAGAGGAAATGACATTTTTACACTTCATATAAAAGGTTTTTTTTTTCCCCAAACCCCACCCTATCGTCTCCTTCACCACTGTGATGTTCCAAATACTCTCACCGATCCTCACACTCTCGACGCCGTTTAGGAGGAAAAACGTCTGATTCCACCCATAATCAAAATGGTAAGACCTTTCTCTCCTTGTTTATGCTCGTTTTGTGGATGATTTTGAGTTTTTATGCATCATTTGACTGAATGTTGTTGTTTCCCGTTTTTTATTATTAGGGCTTTTGAGTTCTTGTGATTTCGACTTCATTGGTTTGAAATGTCGAATGATTCCTTAAAATGAAGCCATCCCGATAATGAAAAGGTATTTTTTTATTTTTATTGGATTTTGTTCATCGAGGAAGAACCTCTATTTGAGGTTGCAAACCTCATGCTCTGCAGAGTAACAGAGTCGAGATGTGTACAACACATCTCGCTCCATCAACTCTATAATATATTGGTACTTTTCAGTATTCTTTAATCGAAAGGTCACCTATGGTTACGGCTCATGTAAGCCGTTATTGATACTTAACTTTCGGCTTTACTAAGCCGAAACTCATGCTTAACGTGTTGGACATGTTGGACCGACACTTTCCATTTTTTGTTTAAAACTTGTTTCTTGCCTTAGTTCTTGAATAATTTTTATTTTTAGTAGGTTGCTACGTGCGTCACAACAGGTACATCTGGCGGGTCTTTCCTGGACTTCACGAGGATCTTTACATCGAATGTGTCATTTAAAAAGAGAGAGGATGTAGTGGATTGGGCCCAGGAGACTACCAAATGTCGTGGTTTTGTAGTAATCATATTGAAGTCGATTCAGGTGGCTACGCGAGCTAGGTTGTCAATAGGTTGTGAGAGGTATGGGGCCTTTGTAGTGAAAGTTTCAAAGACAAAGCAAATATTGAAAGGAATGGAAGATGAGACGAGCGGGGAGAAGAAAAATGTAATTAGATCCAAGAAGATGAATGCCAGTTTAAATTCAATGTAAAGCATGAGCTTGATGGATTGTGGCACGTCCGGGTTGTGTGTGGGGTACATAATCATGGCTTCACTAATTCTTTAATTAGACACTCTTATGCTGGTAGACTTAGTATCGATGAGAAAAAAATAGCGTGAGACATGAGCAAGACTAGTGCCCCCCTCGATATATTATAAGTATCATCAAGAATAAGAACAAGGGTAACGTGACTGTTATGAAGACAATTTACAATGAAAGGGTAAGTTGAGAAAGATTGAAGTTGACGCTTAAACAATTGAAGTCATCATTGGATGAGTGGCAACTCCCGATTGTTGTTTTGACGGATAGAGACTTGGGTTTGGTTGCGGCAGTAGAGGATGAGCTCCCTAACACAATCCATGTGCTTTGATGACACGTGAACAAAAACATTGTCGCGAAGATAAAGGATATGTTTTTCGAGGATGAGGATTACGATACTTGGTATGGGATGTGGATTAACTTAGTGCAGTCCCAAACTAAGTCAACTTACAATGGTCGCCTTGCGAAACTAGAGGCGAAGTATATTGGAGTCTCGGGATTGTTTGACTATGTTAAGGATACATGGTGGTGTCAAAAAAGAAGTTTGTTTATGCATGAACTAACAATGTATTGCACTTTGGGAATGCGACAACTAATCGGGCAGAGGGTGCCCATAATGTACTGAAGAGAGAGCCCTAGACATCACAGGTTCTTTTTGGAGATGCTTTCAAGTCGATACACAATGTTCTTACCCACCAACAGCTTAACTTGGTGGCGTTCAATCGATCCGTGCACCTAGTGGTACATGAATATCAGCACCACTTGTATAGTAACATCATAGGCTTCGTAGCGTGACATGCATTAGATGTAATTTGTAAGGAGGCACGAATAGTTAGTGATGGTGTAACGGCCCCAAATCCCGAGGTCGCCACGTGGGGAGGCGCTGGCCCAGCGGTCCCGTCTGATCCTTGACCCACTGGGTCCCACGCGCCACTAACGCCATTTCCTACATCACGACTGCTCGATATGCGTGTTAACTCCCTTCGTTAAGCAGTTAGTTCGATAGTTTAATCATTAAAACAACAGCGGAAGTCTTAAATTTGAAACAAGTAAAACAATTAAATTCATTTTCATATAAACATCATTTAATATAGCAATTCCTATTGCGGAAAACCCGGATGAAGTACTATGTATATAGACGACAATATTAAACAGTAATATATACAAGTACAGTAGCTAATCAGTCTCCCATTTCCCAAAAGTAAGCAAAACATCAAAATCGCACGTACTAGTAGGTCCTTGACCGCAGCGCTTAGATAAGGTCGTCCAAAATCTCCTTGCCCCTACTAGCGAGTCCGCACTCGCCCATCACAAAAGGAAGATGGGAGTACATTTAGTAAGATTCCAACAAAGTACACCGAGCATTTATAAGAGAAATAAACAGATATCAATAAACATGTCAATTAATCATGTGAACTAAACAGGCAACTGTGCTAAGATCATCGCATGAATAAATAACATGAGAAACAAAACGTGTACTCCCACACACTAAACTGTACGACAAACCCCCAGGATCCTTTCAGTGAGTGCCCCACTTCCTTTCACTTGGTAACGGCCCAGCCCGGCGACAGGTACCCGCAGGCCCCGAAACCACCCCGAACTGGGGCGCACAGGATCCTTTCAGTTGAAGCACCCACTTCCTTTCACCCGGTTACCCGCGTACAGCCTAGTGTGCCATAAGTACAACACGAATAACAAAAGTCTCGACCCCCAACCCAAATGCGACACGGAAATCAATAACAAGGAATAGGGGGAATAGCATTCAACAACCACAGATATGCAATCAATGATAGAAAAGTAAACCCTCAGTGACTTTCAGAAGGAATCTTACGTACACAATAACAAGGAATATGAATCAACGATAGAAAAGTAAACCCTCGGTGACATTCAGAAGGAATCTTACGTACACCGAGCATTTATAAGAGAAATAAACAGATATCAATAACCATGTCAAGTACTCATGTGGAAACTAAACAGACAACTGTACTAAGATCATCACGTGAATAAATAACATGAGAAACAACCCATGTACTCCTCCCGGTCACACTAAAATGTACGACAAACCCCCAGGATCTTTTCAGTGAGTGCCCCACTTCCTTTCACCTGGTACGGCCCAGCCCGGCGACAGGTACCCGCAGGCCCCGAAACCACCCCGAACTGGCACCGCACAGGATCCTTTCAGTTGAAGCACCCACTTCCTTTCACCTGATTACCCGCGTACAGCCTAGTGTGCCATAAGTACAACACGAATAGCAAAAGTCTCGATCCCCACCCCAAATGT
This sequence comes from Stephania cephalantha, assembly GCA_039657325.1. Taxonomy (NCBI): domain Eukaryota; kingdom Viridiplantae; phylum Streptophyta; class Magnoliopsida; order Ranunculales; family Menispermaceae; genus Stephania; species Stephania cephalantha. The sequence goes on along the minus strand of CM077576.1, from coordinate 6,131,832 downwards.
GTCACGAAAATCAATAACAGCACGAATAGGGGCATAACATCCAATAATCACGAATAGGAACTCAATGATAGAAAAGTAAACCCTCGATGACTTTTAGAAGGAATCTTACGTACCTCAAAAACGCACTCGCACGCATCTCGATATGCGCACCCGACACCTGACTATAGCATCCTAAGTCCCTCAATTGCGTCGTCGACATTCGTCGATTCACGCCTCCGATCGGTCCGACAACGTCATCGCGTCGTTCACCGCGCCGTTGCCGCTGTCATCACCGCGTCGCTGCTGCGCGTCGACGCCGCCGTTAATCATCCGCCTTCCGCTCGGCGCTATCCAGCGCCGCGCGGCGCCACCGCTGCTGCTCGCCGGCGCCTGCTTTGCTCGCCGGCCGCGCACCGCGCGCCATTGCGCCGCCGCGTCGCACGCTGCTGTCTCCTCCACCGCGCGATCGCGCTGCCGTCCGCCACCCCACCGCTCACCACCGCCGCGCTCCTCGCGCGCCACGCCGCCGTTGCCATTGAGCCGACATCGCTGTGCGCCGACGCCCGCTGCTCCTCATCTCCACCGCGCATCGCGCGAGCTGAGCCCGCGCACGCCCGCGCGACCACCGCCACGTGCTGCTGGTCCGCCTCTCGCCGGTCTTAGATCGGCCGCCGTGGCCGTCGTCGTCGCGGATCCGGTCCACGCCGCTGCGACCAGGCCGCTGCTCGTCTTCGGCTGCTGCGTCGACCTCTCGCTCCTGCCGGCCATCGTCCTCGGCCTCGCAGCCGTGTCGCGACCTCCCTGCGCCGCCGCGCAATCCGTCGTCCGCGGGCCGGTGTCGCCGCGCCGATCTGTCCGCCACCTTCGTCCGCGCGCGATCCGCCGGCTGCCGGCCGCTGAGACGCCGCCGGAGCCGCCGATCCGCCGCTCCTCATCGACGTCTAGTCGCCATGCCGCCGCTGCTCGCCGCTGCACTTGTGAGCTCCGCGCCCCAGTCGTCCGCGTCGGCCGGAGCCGCGCCGTCGTCGTCTCTCCCATGCTTGCCAGACCAGCGCAGCTCGCTCGCCGCCTGCTGCGCTTGCTGCTTCATGCTGCATTGGCCTGGCATGTGCGATCTCCCTGCGCGCCGATCTCTTCCTTCTTCCTCTCTTTCTTCCCGATCTCACTCCATTTCTCTCCGCTCCTCACGATCTCTCTTTTCTTCTCTCTCTCTCTCACTCTATGGTTCTTCTCTCTCTCTCTTTCTCTTTCTTTCTTTTCTCTCTTTTCATATATATATATATAATATATATACATATATATTTACATTTTCTACTTTTGATTTTCAAATCAGAAGTGTTTTCAAGATTCGTGTTGCACGAATATCGAGGCAACCTCAATAATTTCACCTCTTTGTCCACCTCTTCTATGCTTGACCAAAATTGTCTCGAGTCTCGCAATTTGAGCATCTCGAGACACCAACCCGCCTCATTTCCAAAATTTTGATACTCGCGCTACACGCGTCACGAGGCGTATCCAATGTACACATTAAACCACATTACGCGACTATCTCGGTCCCACGTTGGCACGCGACTCGAGGCGCGTCCTTGTTCGTGTTTCGGCTCCCCGAATTCTCCGCGTATACGTTTCTCAACAATTAACATCTCCAATCGAGATTCGAGCATACGCATTTCGGCAAGTGGGTCCCATATATGACCCTAAAATTACACGTGGCACGAGTCGAATTTTCGGGCCGTTACAGATGGTGTTGGCCTTGATAAGGCCATTTGTGGATATGTTTTGCGGGCCACTTAAGGCCTGCAATGTGCGCATGATATCACACTACATTTGCTTGACCGTAGCCCTATCACTCTTGATGAAGTCCAACTGCATTGGAAAAAATTGAACATGACCCCCGTTGAGCTTTCATTGAATGAGGAGTTAGACTATTTATAACAAGTTCAAATGGAAGGAGTTGAGACTAAATACAATAACAGTGGTCCTGACATGAGGGCAAAGATTGTTCAGAAGTTAAGGAAAATCACCTACCCTGCATCGACTATTATTTGTGCACCATAAGAGAAGATTACAATAAAGGGTTGGCCGAAAAATAGTAAGATGCAGCTCAGTAAGAGGACGTCGAAGAGCAAGAGGGCTTGAGTTGACAATTCCACTAAGAGAACTTCTTTTGCTTTTGAGTATGCAGAGGCCAAAGCTGTACACGAGTTTGTGACTTCCAAAAGAAACAAGCCAAGTCAAAACAGCCAGCCAAGCCAGGGAACCTAGCCAAGTCAAGCAAGCCAGCTAAGCTTTCCAACTCAGGCAAGCCAGCTAAGCTTGTCAATTTAAGCAAGTCAAGCCCCTTAAGAAAATGTAACTAGCCATCTTAGTGAGCCAATGCATCCAATTCTATCAATTAAGCCAAGTATGCCAAGTGAGGGAGTAAATGAGGTATCAAATGAGGGACCACCCCCGAGAGCAAGTGATGCACCAAGTGAGGGACCTCAATCAATACGTGTACGAAAGGGAAGGGAAATCTCATACATCACACTTAGGCGTTCTAGGACCCGAGATCAGGCTGGTGGGGGTACGTTGATGAGATACCTCAAATATGGAGCTCGTACCGTATCAACACAGTGGATGTTAAACTCGATGGAAATTGTGGGTTTCGAGCAATAACTAATGTTATTGGCTACGAATGAGGTGATGAGGGATGGAGAAGGGTTCGATGTGAGATGTTTGAAGAAATGGTAAGCAACAAAGCCTTGTACAGAATTGTGTTTTAGGACACTGAGTATGAAAGAATCAGGGATGCCATTAATATCTACGAGAGTCCTACCTCAGGAACTTCTTGGCTTACATTACCAGATATGGGGTTGGTCTTTGCGACCCGTTTTCAGATAAGTTTTGTGGTGGTGGCCAAGATAGCCTCCGGTCTTTGGTTCCCCATCAAAGATTCGACCCCACCTTTATCTGAGAGGAAATTAATGCTTCGTCAATGAAAATCATTTTGTTAGAGTTAGTTACTTCACATTGTGATGAAGTTTTTTTTCGATTTTATAATGATTATCATTATCCACTACTAACTCGTATTTCGTTTTCCTTTCCAGCTTTTAATGAGAGATGACACTCCTTTACCGCCAACTATGAGACAATGGAAGGTGTTTACTGAGCCACAAAGTAGAGAATGGGAGGTCGGACTCAACATTGTACCGCGACCATAATCAAGTGGTCCTGTGGACATCATTTCACTTGATTAGGATGCAGCACGCACCCGTTTTTTAGAGTGTATGTGCAACATAATTCGTTCATATATACATTATATACATGTGTACATTGGGTATATGGGATTGGTAAACTTACTTTATTCTTGATTGGTTACCTTGTTAAAACTGATATTATATTGGTTCTATTTTTAGGGTCATGATTTTGGATGAGGCACATATTTTGTCTAATAGAAATTAATATATCTTGGTATCTCATGATTGTATATCATTTGTGGAATATGTTATCTTGGTCATGATTTTGAAGCATGATTGTGTAACTTTGTTTGGAAGTTCATTGGAGAAAATATGTAATTGTTGATTGGTTCTGCAGTGGTTTATTGTTGCTATCGGTGCTGTAAAACTGAGAGCAACACATCTGTTTCAGACTTATATAATCGAAACATAATGCTCTGTCTCGGACATGTTGTGCAATTATTCTGTCCATACCCATTCATACACCATACGTATCCCACATAAATCGATGGAAAATACGTTTGGTTACGTTAGTCCAACACTTGGGAGACTCTCTCGGATCAAATTTGTTGTATAAGGGACCTTACCCCACCTTTTTACTGCTCATACCCCATCATAAAACAACTTGGTTGTATACGAAACCAGATCGAGTAATTATACCGTGAATAGTCTGTAACTTTCGATTACATGAACCGAAATATGTCTGTCACTTTTAGTTTGGATAATCTGCAATTCGTGCCATAACCCATTTATGTACTTGTCGTAATCCAAAAACTACTTGTTTGTATACGAAATTGAATCAGTGCAATTATATCAAAATATATTTGATACTTTCGGACTACTTGAACCGTAACATGTTTGTAACTTTAGGTCAGAAAAATCTGTAATTCATGTTGTCATTTCGACTGCTCATACCCCCACCAATCAATGTTTGTTTAGAAATCTCGATAAATCTCAGGACTATTGGTTTGTTAATTTGCTATTTTATTCGCTCGTACCCACCAATCTACTATTCTTATCCCACTTATGTCCTACGGTACCCCACCCGTACCCCACCCTTTAACGTATGATTTCGAATTTTCATTAATGTTAGACCAACTATTCTGAAATATGTCTAATACTTTTGACTAGAATAAACTGTGAGAATATTGTTGCTCTCGGATCTTGATGTCCGTCAGGCACAGATAAAGCACCAAAACTAAGATAATGTGGACATCAATTTGTGGCAAAAATGAAAAAAATCATTACCTTATGCATGAATATATTTTTTTCACAAAAAAAAATGAATATAATCTAAAGTTAACCAACCACACAAAAAGCGTACATTAAAACATTGTTTCAAAAAGGCACAAAGGTATTTTGTGCACAAAGGCATATTGTTTCAATTTCCAATAAAAATTTGGTTCATCAAAAAGAACTAAGGCTTCGCTTTTGAATGCTTGCGCTTCCGGCCATATTGACAAGCAGCCCCGGTGGATGTTGTTCCTCCCTCGCTTTGAGTGGCAATCCCAGTGGTTTCGTATGTATCATGAGCTCCCGAAAGGAAGGCGATGACATGATCAGCCATGTCAAACGCATTGACAACTGTAACGCTGTCCATAGCCATGCACCAAAACCACAATGTCGCATCAAGCGCCCGACAATTGCGTTGTATACATATAAGTCAAAAAAATGTTAATATACTTCCAATAATATCATGAATACGATACGATATGGGATATGAGAGACAAAAATAAATAAACTACATAGAAATTCTTACTAAAAAGTCTTCATCCTCATGGACCACCCCCGAAACGTGTTCAGGATTTACCGCAGATGGATGGCTGAATTTGTGAAACCATTCCATGTAGTCAGGTGCTTTGCCTAATAAGGATATTTTGCCTTCTCACCATGCCGCTCAACAGATTCAAAATGCCCCTCCTAATCCTCCCAAGGTTCTTTTGCTTTTTATAGGAGGAAGTTGGACACTTCCTCTCAAGCACACCCTCAACTGTTTAGGACCTGCGGTACTAGTACCGACCCTATGGGGAGGTCTCTGCAATCTTGTTTTTAGTTTCGCCATACCTTAAGACATAGTAAAATATTGGTGTAGTCGGTACACATTTCAAATAATGAGAATAACAATTCAATTATAAAAGTGTCGATTTAACATGACCGAAACCAATAGAAGTGCTATCGGTCTAAAATATTCAAAACCTCTTCAATGATATCGGTGCGTACTGACCGAAACCACACAAGGCATTACGGCTTAACTAATCCGACACCATATGAAAGCTATCGGCTCAACATGACTGACACCTATCATATGGTATCGGTTCTAAGTGACCGTCCACTACGGGATACTCATAATCGTAAACCAGAAACCTTAACCTCATTAGACCCAATCAATGGCCATAAAAATAGATCCAAACGATACGTATGATAAAAAGGAACAAAACCCGAAACTTAGAGTGTCAAAAACTTGCCAAATCACCAGCGGTAAGCCAAACAATGCACCTAAGTGGTCCTTCATTCTTTGTGCTCGGTCAATAGAGGATCCTCTGCGATTCGACTAGAATACAAACTCTCATGACCTCAATGACCGTTGTAGACAACGAATCTGTGGTTATTTCTGGGTTTTGGGAAGGTTTGATTTGGGATATGCAAGTGAGAAACGACTTGGGGAGATTATCTTTTTTAGGTTGAAGACAGGAATGTTTTTGGTATTTAGAAAAAAATGGGGTTCGTTTAGTAAAAGAATTCAAAATGGGGTATGATGAAGTAATGGGGTCTTCTAAGCAATAAAGGGGTTCTTTTAGCCGCTCCTTTTTTTATAGGTGTAAAGACATACGTTGATACGTCAATTTGAGTCATGTTGATGTAGATGCATCATGTGTGATATTAACACATAGAAATATTTATATGGGGATATACAAAAATATAGTAATACATCCTAATGTTGCATTCTTTTGGTCTTGTTTGTTTTATAATAGATGTTCTTATTCTTTCACCTAACTAATGGGGTCTTCGAAACATGGGTTACAATGTTGCGTGATATATTTCGCTTGCTAAAAATACTCAATGTAATAGCTCGCTTACCCAATTAAAGTTAGGACCATTTTGGGCAAAAAAACTCCCTCCGCTTAAGGTTTCTTCACGCTACTCATCGTCTTCTTCGCTCACTAGATCTATTGTGTTAGGGCCTCCGGAGACGTCAGGCTTGCTCCGACAACCATGAGCGTTTACGGGGGACCACTGGGGTCATGACCTCCTTTTGCTTTTTATTCCCTTTCCTCTATTATGGTTTCTCCTCATTTTCTCTATGTTTCTCTCTCTTTCTCTCTTCTCTCTTGTAGTTGTATGTTGAGGAATAGGATGACAGAGTCCAGCAAGCCAGATCTGAAGAGGTATGAGAGGAAGTTTTGGGAGTGTCGCCGATGCATCCGCAGCCTCCCCAACGAGATATGTCGCGTATGAGCGCCTTCGATTTGCGGTCGCGGCCGTGGCTGAAAGGATTTTGCATCTCTTCGTCGCCGTCTCTTATTGGATTTGGTATTTCATGACAGCGACGACTCCGGTGGTGGTGGTTTCTCCTCTCTCGGTGAAGAATATAGCGCGTTGTTGTTCCTTAAGTTGTCAATGTTATGTATTTAGTTTTGTTTATTAGGGCTTTAGTGTAGCTCGTTAGGGTTTGATCTCCATCGCCATTTAGCGGTTTTTTGTCCCCTATATGGTTGTTGTCCTCCTTCGAGAGGTTGTTGCCCATTCGTGGGGATGTTGTTATGGGATTCAAAGAATTATATTGTCTATTATCGTCGTTGTAATAGCTCGTTGTACCCATTTTGGGTTATAGGAACATTAATGAAACATTATTGACAAAAAAACTAACGGGGTCTTCTGTCTACTAATATAAATTCATTTCCGCGGAATTTCAATAAGGTTCATAAATTAGGTAATAAATGTTTTGTAAGGGATCTAATTATGACATATAAACCTCTTTTTTTAACAATGGGTGTCCAAACTTTTTCAGCCCCTCCTCACTTTAGTTCGATTAGTCTCATGACAATTAACCGTGCACTCCAACCTCATAATCCGAGAGAAAATGAAAAAACATAATGTCGACACCAAGATTCGAGTTCATAACCTCTGCATCAGTCGAAGTTAAAGTGTTATTTTCCTTACAACTACACCACACTCCTTAGGGGCAACAAAATCAACTTCTTATATATAATATATATGATCCATTTTTGGTTTTGAAACATGAAGTTGAGAGTACTATTTTTAGGTTGCTTTGTAGTGGACCAGAAGCAAAGGCCCTTGAAGCCCAACACTTGTTGTCTCATGAGTCTTAATACCACCAAAAAAATCATCAATAATTGGTTCTAAATGAAGTGGTGATTTTTGTCAAACATTTTTTTGAATTCGCGTTGATTATCTTCCCAATTAATTGACCTGTATAATTAGTTAAGCAGAAAATCAACTCTTAATGAATCATATGATCATCTCATACAGGGTGGTTGTTCTTCTCGTCTTGGCAATAATGCCCACATTTTCTCACGTCGTTCGATTAGCCTCGACAATTGAAGCATCTGCATCGGGTGCACCAATTGCAGAGTCCGATGAAAAATATGAAGATTTGAAGGGTGGAGATCATGAGCCCATCAAAGTTCATGTAAAGAAGGTGCATCATCATTCTTCAAGTGGTGGTGGCCATGGTGGTGGTGGTGGTGGATCATCTTCGGATTCCAACTCTACCTCATCTGCACAATATAATCATCTCATCTCTTTATCACCTGTGCTTTTCATTCTTGGCTCTCTATCTCTCTTCAATTTATCATGATTTGTGTTTCTATACTATTTTTCCTCATTATCATGCATGTTATTAAATTGTTAATCAATTTGCAAGTCCAACTTAAAAGGGAGGGTATGCAGCCCCCGAGTGTACATATTATTTTAGATTATACAACTTTTTGAAGCTAGTCTCCTCTATCTTCTCAAAAAAAGTTGTCAATCAATTTTTTCGAAGCATGCTCTTCACTAAACAAGAATAGAGATTTTGATTAAGAGAAATCAAATTTATGACACTTAGACTGACTGGTTGTTAATTGTCATGTTAAACCTAATTTTTTTTCATATCAATAAATCATTTTTTCTTTCATTGAATCAATTTCTGAGAAAATTAGTGAATTAGTTTTTAATACATGACTAGTCGATTTCCTCGCATAAGTTATTAAAATTTTAAGAGAAAGTTAATAAATTAATTTACATGAATATATTATAATATTATTTTCAAAAAAAATATCTTGTAATATTTTATACAATTAAAATTACAATTCACAATAATCAACCCATATTTCTTAGAAAAAAATATACAATAGAGGGTAAAAAATATTTAGTTATAAATCATGCACATAGTGAACTTCCCGAACAATCCTCACAATAACGAACATGGAGATGTGAATCTATTGATCGCACTTTACAAGAACTCTGCTATGTTTTGAAGTGTCATACAACTTCAACAATCGCCACAACGTTGCATTCGTGTTTAAAGAACTCGAGAGAGAAGATTAATGATTTGCATAAATGATGTTACAAAGTAACCAAATGGATGGTATAAGATTCAAAATGGAGATTAAATGCATTGAAACAACTCTTCATTAACCAAGAAAAGAATTCAAATACACTTAATTGTGATTTCGATGCGTTAAGCATTATAAATCATGTTGTGGTAACCGAAGGGATGTGTAAGATTCGAAACATATACTTAATGTATTGAAGTAACTCTTCATTAACAAAAAAAAATTCAACTGCACTTAATTGTTATTTCAGTCAAATCCAAACTATAAATAAATCCAATGAATGGGGAAATGAATATATTCCTTGAAACAACCAATAACACAAATAAATGAATACATTAAAATAAAAAAATTAGAAAATTAGAAAAATAAATTGCTTTGAAAGGAGTATGCATCGAACTTTCTCTTAGCTCTAACTTATATATATATATATATATATATATATATATATTCTTTCAGTTTATATTTTTTATTTGGGCGTCATAATAATTCCAAACTTTTAGTTTTCAGTCAAAATAATTTTAAATTAATAATTTTGTCTGAATAATTTCAAACCTTGTGTTTTGTTTCAATTTTGATCCAATTATTATTTTTACGCAAATTGATAATAATGAGGCATATGAAATTAGTAAAGTTGTTAGCAAAATGAGGTGGTTTAAATTTTAAGATATAAAAGCGGTTGATCGTAAATTTGAGAAGTTACAACGCACAAAATCACAAACAATTAATTGGTTTCGTGCGGATCAAACCTAAGTTTGGGTTTATTTTGATGTCAAAAATTTAAACCACCTCATTTAGCTAGTAACTTTACAAATTTCATATTACATCTCAATTTACCTAAAAAAAGTAATTGGGTCACAATTGACACAAAACATAAAATATGGGATTATTTAGATACAATTATTAGTTTGAGATTATTTTGACACAAAACTGAAAGTTTGGGACTATTTTGACTATTTGCGCTTTTTTGTGAAAAGATGTTAGAATACTCTTTAAATACCACATGGACATATATACTTAAAGCACCTCAACTTGTTCTTAGGTCTCTGTCTTTACAGTTTATGTGTTTTTATCTAAAAAGTCCAAATTGCCTCTCAAATGGACATATACCAAAAGCACCTCAACTTATGAATAAGGTGCATCAAAGTAATTTAATTTATTAAAGCCTTTCTTTGAGAAACTCAACCAAACGCACATATCACGTCTTAAATCTTTATTCAATCGAAGTCATAAATACACCCACCTACCCCTCGCATGTACAACCTCAACCAAACAAGTCATTAATTGCGAAAAATCATTCTACACAAAGCCCCAACACTTACTTTCACAAACAAGATCATTCTCAACAATACTACCACTAATTTATACTACTTCATTTCATATATATATATATATATATATATACAGTTTTAGGCTTATGCAAACCATTTAAAGTGACATTAATTATGAGTTTATTTTCCATAATTGCCCTTGACAAAAAAAAAGTGTTCATTAAGGCCTTGTCTAGAGTTATAGGTTTTCATTGTTATCTTGTCCAGCTGTCTCGAGTATCTGTTTGGAGAATATTATTGAATCTGTGTGGGACATGTTCTGTAGGTACAAAACCAGCAGCTCTACATAAACTCACGAGATTATATCATACCCTTTTCTTACCGAATATTGGTTGTACAAATAATGATAATACATATTTTACCTTATCAATAATATAGATATCTGAAAATGCACTTAATTACACAATTGGTTAAAGTGTGCTAACTAATGTTGTATTTTAAATTTAATTTAATTGTTTTTATTTCTAGTATTGTTGTTAATTTCTAAGTGATGAAATTGGGCAGGTAATCAAATGTGCACTATGTGTGTATGTGGGTAGTTCTAAGTGATGGCCTTAGGTGATTACTAAATTCTCTATGTTCTTTCTTTTATCTTTCATTGCTTTTTAAAGTTGATTATATATATATATATATGTTTTAAGTTATATTTTTCAATAAATGTCAAGGAAAAATAAAGGACTTTGTCACAAGTGGATATATATCAAAAATTCTACATTTACTAGTATTATTATTTGTATGGTTCTTGTTTTTTTTTCTTTTTCTTTTAATTGTGAAAGTGTTTCATTCACATCATTGCCTTTTCTAATCATATTTAGTTGGTTGATTGCTTTGATTGCATTCATTTGTCTTTATATTTGTTGTATAGGGTGATGACGATGTGATTTGTGACGCCCTCCATTTTTTATGAATTAATTTTTTTCTTTTCTTTTAATAGAAGCTTCCACATTTTTCGTTACCTACACATGATGTGGTTGTTCGTGGTGGCCTTCCTAATGAATTTGAAGTATGTCTATTCTTACTTTTTGGTGGTTTTTTTTTCCTTGCTCTTCTTTCTTTTTCCAATAATAAACAGATGGAGTTTTGTGCATATGACTTGTTGAATGTACTATTGATAATGTACTATTGAATTTGGGGACATGGGCATTGCATCTTTTCTATGTATTGATTAGTTTGTAACATTTTTTTTGGAGATTTTGGTGAATGTGTTTTGTTGTTTTGATGTTTTTTGGTTAGATGAGAATGGTGATGTAGATGTTGAGCTTTGGCGTGCATGTGTTGGTCCTCTTGTCACGCTTCCTCATGTTGGGGATGTGGTCTACTACATCCCGCAAGGCCACCGTGAATAGGTTTGATTCCAATTTTTTTGTTACCTACTTGGATTCAATTATGTTAAAGTGTATAAAATCTTCAAAAACGTGAACCAAACATTTATATCTATCAGTTGTGTAAGAATCCCAAAGTTGAATATTAACTTAGTTGAATTAAAAAGAGCATACCAATAACATATCAACATCCTGCAAATGCTTGGTACTAGATTTGAGATTAGGCCAATTGTGTACATACATAACTTCTATCATCAATAATGTAATGACATGTTACCTTAAGCTAGTGATTCTTTGCTAATCCAAATCCTTATGAACCCGAGTTAGGCTCGTGGTTAAGTCTGGCGTAACTCAATTAGTGTAGGCGTGTGTTTGCATGATGATTTTTGTTTGTTTGAAATGTTTAATGAGTTTTATAGGTTGTAGTATAAAATAATATATATAAGTCTATAAACGAAAAATATAAGTAAATAAACAATAAATAGCTAATACACAAAGTGCGACAAGGGGGTCGAGAAAATATACGAGATATATATATATTTATATGTATTTGATATATAAATATATATATTGAAAACTATAAAATTGGTTTGAATTATATGGATCGTCGGATCGCCTCGAGATGAGCGTGAGTGTTGATGGTGTCAACATGTGTGTCACTTTAAGGGTGTCATGTTATCTCATCAATCATTCGATCAGTCTCGAGATAGCGCAACGCGCATCTCAAGAAAAACTCATATATTTAAATTAAAAATGTCATACTTATCTCCATAATTCGATCGAGAGAGTAAGAGAGAGAGGGTTGAGGGTTTTGATTATGATAATAGGAAATCACTCGGGGAGCTGACCTGAGTGATTTAGTGTAAATTGAGGAGTTTAATTAACTAGAAATCTAGAGATCATCACTGAGGTAAGTTTAATTTTGATATTTTTGAAGTTTAATTTGATAGTAAGTGATGAGGTCTTTGTGAATTGTTTGTATTGTAGACTAAAAATGGTTTGTTACCTTACTAGAGGTCTTCCCTGAGAATTTTGAGAGTGTTAGCTATTGATGTGTGGATTCGGTAATGAAACAGTGGTTGCTGCTATGTTCACTGTCGAGACAGTGCAAGGTGGAGCGCGCTCTACCTAGCAGAGGAGCATGCTCCCTTCATCAATTGGGACGAACCAGTTGGTGGAGCGCGCTCCACTAATTGAAGGGCGCGCTCCCACCCTATAAAACAACAAATAAGCTGAGTTTTGATTAGAATTTCTAGAGGACTTAGGGACTGAACTAGGGGTTCTAAATATAGGGTATTAGACCTATATTGATCATAAATGGTTTGTGATAGGTGTTGGATCCTCGGGAAAGCGTGAATGATCAAGAAAGTTAGGGAAATTGGAACAGAAACCTAAACTAAGGTAAGTATGTATTCGTTTATTTATCAATATTGCCTGGATATGTTAGTATATGTAGTTCGTGTAGTTTATGGACTGAAACGGGGGACTATGTACACTTTGTGATATTCTTAATAAATGAAAAATGGTGTCTAATGTGATCCACGAGAGTAATTCATGGAATTGAGACCAAGTTGTATAGGATGCGAGGATGATCTCCCATAACTCATAATCTATACATAACTCCTAATCAATATATTGACATCACATCCCAATGTGTTGGTCTAGTAATCGCATTAATGGGTTCAGGTGGGTAATCGACCCTAGTTTTATGAATAAAATGGGAATCACAGTTTAATAGTCAATGGCGGTATGAATTGCATCCGTTATTTATTGAATTATATATTTTTCATAATCATGTAGTTAACATTGATGCATATTGTTATTGCATAATTATATCGAATATTGATGGTTTTGGGAATTCTTATTGAGCAAGTTGGAGCGCTCACCCCAAATCTAATATTCCAGGTTTGCAATCTAGCACTTCAAAGGACAAAGAGAAGATTTAGGTTTATTGTTTTCTTCTCTATAATGTAGTGAGCCTTCTTGTATATATATACATTGTTTGATAGATTTTGTTGTATCTTAATAGGGTTATGAGGTTTATAAACGAGGTTTTGGGTTTTGATAAACTCTGTATTTCTGTATATTATTTAAATATCAAAAAGTTTTAAATTTTCTGTTGCGTATACTTTGTATTGTTTATTCCATATCGATATACAGGTTGAGTTTATCAGGTACAGACAAAGAGGATGCTAGTTTTAGTTAAGTTTGTATGGGTTACTGAGGCTTAATTAGGGTTTATGGCTTAGTACAGCCCTAATCGGGATAGGGGATGCTACAAATAATGCATTTCAATTTGTGGTTATTGACAATTATGGTCTTCTTTAACTATATTTGTCCCGAATTTCTATTTCTTTTGGTGTGTTCTAAAGTTGGGAAGCATAGAAAATTTTTATTCTTCTCCAGGCATATTTCTTTGTGTCTTGTTGTAAGTGCAAGAACTTATTGAGATTTGATTTGTTAAGTTCATTTTAATTTGCTAAATTTTACCACAGACTTTTGTATATGTATACTATAAATGAGACTTTATCTACTTAAGTTAATTTAGAAGAGTTTCTCAAAGACATTTGCTTTCATTATGTTACTTGTTAACATTTTGGCTTGCTTTCTTCTAATTCTTATTGATCTGTCATATTGAAATTAATTTACTACTTTATTGATGTTGTTATATGTTACTTGTTAACATATATGTTACTTGTGAACATTAAGTTACTAGATCTTTTAGTTAGAGATGTCTATACTAGTTCGAGTTTCTTTGATGAAAGAGGTCATGTAATGAATATATTGTCTTATCTTTATTTAAATTTGGCTTCATTTATTGATGAGTATGACAGAGTTACTATCAAAGTTAGTGAATTTGGTATTTTGTTTTGAATAACTTGGTCTCAATTTTTGTTTATTTGTATCTATGGTGAGATTTAACTCTAGTTTTGAAATAAAAAGTCTATATCTCACGTTTCTTGATTATAATATTCATAGTCTTCAATTTGCCCAAAATTAATTGTGATGTTGTTTGTATTGGGTTATGTTGGCTGGTTGTCGATTTGTTGAATAATATTAAATCTTATTGTAATTTTCAGGATTTAGATGAGATACACACTCAGCTACCGAAAGAATTTGTATAGTGGCTATATATGTACCAGTGAAGGTATGTTATCAGAGTCTTGTGAGATGATGCATTTTATATCATGTGAGACTTTACTTTTTGGTAGGCTATTTTGTAGTAGAAATTATGAAATGTAATAATATCATTCTTTTGTACACATTGTATAGGGTAGTGCCTACAAAGATCTACTACTTTATTTATGTAGAATTCTGTTATTATATATTATATTTCTTATAAAAAAACATTTGTAGTTTTTGTTACTGTTTTTCAAATTTTACTGCAGCTTGTTTGTTTTCACTTTTTACAATTTATAAATAAAAAAATTTTAAATTTACTTTTTAAAAATTTGCTTATTTGACGTAAAGCATCTGTGCTGATTGGATTTCAGTTAGCGACAGACGCTAGTCTGTTACTGTTCGGCAACATACTTTTAGCGTAAGTTTGTCGCTGTTCAGCGAAAGACAGCTTGGTCTAGCGCTAATTTTCATCAGTGACAGGCGTTGTTTGCTGCAAACGTCATTAGCGAGAAAATCGTACCAATTTAGCAACTGTTGAATTGAAATTTTCTTGTAGTGTATAATACATGCAAGTATGTTATCTAACAATAGAAATACATACTCCCATGAATGTAAGGCAGTACAAAAATCAAACAGTAGATAAATAATCAGAAAACATAACAACAGTTATATAAGTAAGCAGAAATGTAAAGACAAATAATTTCGGTGAACCACTCAACTGATTAATCAGTCACTCATATACCACGTCTTCTAAAGCCCCAATGAACTACCCAACTGGTAGATCATTTTGTCCCACACAACAACACAATATAACCCTAGTGAACCAACTCAACCGGTCTTCGTAGCAAAACCCCAGTTATTCAACATGAATGAACAACAATAAATCATGATAATAGCGAAGTAAAAACAAATTGACAGTCGTAAAATACATAAGAAAAACGAACTGAATTTTTTGAAACATTCTCGTTGGTTTTACGCACCTCAATATCACGCTCGCTCCTGTCTTCCCTTAAATGTAATGCTCACTTCCCAGAATCCATATCCAACACTCGACAATTATCCCAATATATCCCTAGTTTAAACTTCAGTAGCATTAGGTGTGTTGAGTCATTAAGTTAAGTTTCAGAACTCTTGAACAAGTTTTTAAAGTCCCTAAACTTGTAAAAAGAATCATTCGTAAGCTTAACGCTTAACTTTCGGCCTATTTTTGATTCATCAAATAGCTGATTCTTTGTGGTTTAAAGGTCTCATGTGTGAGGTCTCTCTATTAGCTTTTCAATGATGTGTGGAACATTGAAATTGAAGTTAAAACGAGAAAGTTATGATCGTTTTACGAAAGTCACTCGAGTATGCGAGAAAATGACGCCGTGAGAAAGAAAAAATGGCATTGTTGGCTCATTTCGGCGTCGTGCCTAATACAAGGATGGCAACAACTCTGTTGAGCCTCCAAAATGATGGTGTTAAAGGGAATTTGGCATCGTGCCTTATAAGGCACGCACCGCCAAGCACGAAAGGGTTCGATTTTGGGGTTTTTCCTCAAGAATTTAACACAAAATCCCTAATCTCGATTTTATAGTTCTAAATCCCATCAAATTATGTTCAAAGGTGTTTGAGAACAATAGAATAATGACAACTTACAAGATTCATGCATCAATTCATAATAATCATCATCAATTTATATGGATTCATCCACGCATTGCAACTATAGGTCAAGAACACCATTAATGTAGCTTGGAAATCCATTTGTTATCAAAGTTCAATGTCAAAGCAAGTTGTTTTTTGTTGAAATCAGTGAAATACTTATGAAATTCATTTTTGCATGAAAACCCATTTATTTAGCTCATTTTTTATGAATTGAAGAAGATGATGATGGAGAGAATATTACCTTATCTTGTGATCACTCCCTAGAATCTCCTAGCACCTTAATTACTCAAAATTCCAACTTCTCCCTCTCTGAATTTCAAATTTGCATGTGTTTTAATGTTGGTTTTGAAACAAAACTCATTAAGTCCCTATTTTATATTGTGTTATAATCTAGTGTGCACACGTATCTCAAAGACAATCTTGACGCTCTAATTTAAGCTATCCACATTTTTGGTGACACATCATTTAACTCAATCTATCCTAGTTAAACATAACTAGGATCATCTAGATGCATAACCAAGGTCCACATTCAATCAACCTAACTAGAGGCCATATATTATTTGATCTAATGTAATTAACTTAGGCCCATTCAATCATATGGTTAGTGTTTTTAATCATATAATTGACATATTTGTGGTTCCACTAACCCTTGACCACCCCACCTAGTGCCCTAAATCCCAACATGTATCTCAAGGTGCACCTTATTTAACTTTATTTCATTAACTAACTTAGGCTATGGTTTAAGTAACCACTTTGTACAATAGTTAGCCTAATTTAGTATATTCGGTAACTCCTACCCGATACCCGCGTTGACACGTTTTTCAAAGAAAATACCCACCACACAACCTCGTTTGGCATATTAAAATTCTACTACACACATGCGATGCAATATGGTAATCAACAATTTAAACACCGCAATGGAACAATCATCATGCAAAAATAACTATTTTGTCTAGTCCGACAAGTCCTAACCTTATCCATGGTGTTCACATGGACTTAGGCTGACGTCATAATCTGAGATTTTCAAATAATCGCGATTAATAAATATTGGGTCGTTACATTTGACACCTACAAAGAGGTCTTGGCTGGATACGTCTGTCATGGCCCAAAATCCTAATCCTATTTTAATTTCTTTAATCAGGATCAGTGACCCGTAACGTGGGACCTGCATCGAGATAATTGCAATGACTGAGGCGATATGGCCGAGGTATATGTTATATTCGCAGTTATGTATGCCTAGTGTATTGTATATGTGTAGACTACTAAGTCACTCCTACTGATGTTTAGGTGTCGAGATGTGAACAGGGATACACCTCGAGTTGCGTTTCGGCGTGGGACCGGGCTAGAGAGTGATGTGGTAAGTTTATTTAGGTTTAGTGTAACTTAAATAGTAGTATTAATGTGGCTATGATTGATTTTATATTAAATGTACCTAAGTTAGCAATTTAAAATAATAGTCATTTGATGATTCTCAAGATACGTATTAACATATTTAGAGACCAATTGAGTTTCATTTTGTGTCACCAAGGATGAGTAAGTGGTGATTTAGTGGTTGTGAAATCAAATGTAGGCCATTAGATCAGTCTCGCGATACGTATACACATCAAAATTAATGGCTAAGAATCAATCTTATATATATATATATATATATATATATATATATATATATGTATATAAGTGGATTTGTACATCAAATGATTCATTTTTACAAACATAGTGAAGAAGAAATCTAGAGAAGTGAGACTTGGTGGATTTGAAGGTGTAGAGATCAAGTTGGAAGTGTTCATCAACTAGGTGGTCTTTTCAACAAAAGTTGTGAGTTTTCAATAATAATAGCGGAAGTCTTTCATTTTAGATAAAGCGAATAATAAATATCATAAATTTTACTTCATTAACAAACCCTAAGTAGTGGAAAACCCATCAAAAGGATACCATGTATATATAAGGCGACAAAATGTACAATATGATCAATATACATGTATCAATGTATCAAGTCTCCCAAAATATACCCAAAAGTTGTAACATAGTGTATACAAACACTTTCGAGATGGGCTAGTGGAGGCTCTCATTGATCGAGATGAAGTCACCAAGTCTAGCCTTCCCCAGACTCATCATAGGATCTGCACTCGGTCATCCATGCAAAAAGTTGATGACGAGTCCAGTGAGTAAATCCCTAAAAGAAACACAAGTTGCATTTAATAAGAATGTAAATAAAACGGCTACAAATCATGCTAGTCAATAAGAAATTGACTGAAAAGGGATAATACCATGAAGATAAGTCGTTAAGAAGATGATAATTGTCGGATGCGAGTGTAGTATGTATCTGCCGAGCTTTGGGACTAATAATACTAGACCGTGGAGACTCTGGTGATGAAGTATATTAATCCCTGCCACCGCTCCAAGGTTGATAAGGAACTCTATTGGTCTGGAGTTTACAACTCCCGGTCAACTACCTCAAAGGATAGGAATCTCGTGTCGGATTTAACTCCTAACGACACCATTTCTCAAGTCATCGACTCGCGGAGTAAATCTCACGCGTAGCCAAGGGCATGATGAGAACCATAGCAACAATCGTAGATCGCTAATCACGAGGGAGCCGATGAGGGGTCATACCGTCCCGTCAACCATGTACGGACACACACGAAGTGGAGTAGTCAAACAAAACAAACTGGTATAATGCAAGGTGAAAGGAAATAAAACAAGTAAAATAAATGCAACATGTATTTTTGGTGGGGTTTACTTACCAAAATGCTATAAAAACTAGATCCTAGACGCTCGCTCATCCCCCGAATACCCATCCGTCGGTCCCTTAAGCTTCCCTGGCCTCGAGTATCCTACATACAAATTTTAAATAATTTATGATCACATTAATAGATTTTATATTGTGGGAACAAAAATTAAAATTTTTACTCTAATTTTTTTGTTGTGACACATTTTTTTGTTTCTTTTTCTTTTCTTTCTCTCATCTTCTTCTCCAACATTACAATAACAACAACATCTACAACACCAATTTAATCAACACATTGTAAAATCACCATCATCATCAACATGCATGCATTCCATCAACCCACATTCAACTGAAACCCAATCAAAACCAATTTACTTAATAATCAAAGTTGTAGTTCATTATTTTGAGTTTTAAATCAGTAGAAAAACCTCAATAGAAATAACAAATTTTCGTACTAACACCAAAACCCTGAATCCTACTTGCATTTTAAGACACAATTTGAGCAAGAATGGAAGAAATGACTAGGGTAGGATCTTTCCTAGCTTAGGAACTCAAATCCTTGGCTTATAGGTGTCATAAATCTCCTCTGAATTCATAGAACTTAGCAACTCCGGTCCTTTCTTCTTTTGAGCAAGAATGCTCTAGTTTGCATGTCCAGGGGAAATAAAATAGGCTAAGTCCCCTTTTATACTAATTCACTTCCTCAAGTCCTCACACGCATCTTGAGGTCCATCTAAGGCTCCTAATTACTCCATCCATATTGTTGTGTCACACATGTATCAATTTAAGTAAGTAAATTTTGGATATTATTTCTCAAAATTCTTACCACTTAGGCACATATTTATTACCTAGTCAAATTTAAATTATCATAGGCCTATTATTTGGTCTCATTAGTATAGCCTAATGTTTATTTGAAGTACACATACCAAAATTAGGCTAGATACTTATCTAACCAACTACGATGTTGTCGCGCATCACGAGGCGTAACGGGTCCATTTTTGGCCTATTAGTATTTTGTTCAACTTAGGTCAAGTTTATTTGAATATTTAGCTTAAAGTAATATAATTATATATTGATAATTTATGCGTCTAAGCTATCACATTCTCGTACCCACATCACACGCATCTCGAGGTATTATTCGCCACACTCGTAACTTAAGCAAAACGCGATAATCAACGGTACACATGGTGTAATGCTATAATTGATAGTAAAACAACCATAATAAACAAGCATCATGCAAATATAACATTATAAATTTTACCTCATTAAGCGGGCCCTAGACTAATTTGAGACTGGTCCTAGTCTAAATTAGATAATTAATTAATCTTTAAATTAGGTAGGCCGTCACAAAAATCGTCACAGGTGGTATCGAGCCTACATTTATAAACCCAAGTCATTGGAGTACAATTTATTCCATAAAGTGATACCAACATCACAGTTGGTATCAGAGACCAACTTTTCTAATAATAAACCTATAAAATTTCATAAAACACAAATTTTAGCTGTGGAAAACTAGAGGAGAGTACATTTTGCTCCACCGGCCCCTACTACTACTCCTACTTCCACATTACCGGGACCAGAGCTTTCTACTACTACACCAATTGCTCCGATAGTACAGACTATACCGGTAGTGACAGCACTAACTATAAAGACAGTTTATACACCATTTTTCACTCATATATCTTCTAGCTCGACGGCAGAAGTTTAGTTGGTGAAGTATTTTATTATACTAAAGCCAATTTACTTTGATGATCAGTAAGATCTTGAGAAGATTAATAAGTGGGAATTGTCTTAGGAGAAGCTACATAGAGTCTTGAGGATTGAGGACAAACTTCGAGTTGAGATTTCGTCATATACACTGCAGAGAGATGTTGATGTCTAGTGGCATGCGATGAAAGCTTCTGACGAAGACTTTGAGTCTTGGGATGCCATTAAGAGGAAGTTCTAATAAGAGTACTTCCCACCTGTAGTGATGAAGAGGTTGAGGAAGAAGTTCATGAATCTCAGACAGGGAGCTGATTAGTCGGTGATGAGTTACGAGAGACCGTTATGGCTATCTCGCGAGCGGTTTACTAGGGATTTAGTGAGAGATGACTCGAAGATGTATACCATTTTGGAGATGGACTGAGGCTAGACATATGATTTTATGTGCTCGGTTCGGGTGCTAGGACTTTGTGTGTGATTTACGAGCGTGCGCTTTCTCACGAGACCTACTACTCGGGTAAAGTTGCTAATGGGTCACTTTCGGACCAACATTGTCGCGCATCGAGTTTGAGAGAATGAGATAAAGGGGTAAGGGACGAAGAGATAGGAGAGAGCTTCTCGGGGATCGGGGTAGTTACCCCATTGTATACCTACGCATTACACCCGACTCCATTATAGAGTATAGGTTGTAGCTTCCTCTTGTCACCTCCGGCCATACCAGCTTTATCGGCTCCTACTTTACCAACTCTTCCAAAGACCATGTCGGCGGTAGCGGGGTGGTAGAGGCTAAGGTAGAGGTAGAGGTAGAGGTCGAGATGGTTTCAAATAGAGATAGTCGCGAGGACAGGCCCAGGGATCATCGTGGCTCGGCGCAGCCGATCACTTGCTATAGGTATGGTCGGGTTGAACATATCGTGAGAGATTGTCCACAACCGTGGTAGTATTCCCCAACGAGTTGCAAGGGTGTACACATAGTAACTTGGCCGAGATGTAGAGGCCACTCGAAGATTTATTGAGGTTACAATTTCCATTTTTGATAGATATTTATATGTTTTGTTTGATTTAGGTTGTACGGTATATTTCATTTCTGGTTGCATGATAGGCATCTTAGGGTTGACACCTTAGGGTTAGCTTACATTTGATTTTGAGTATTGAAGCCAAGGATAGGGTTCACCTTAATTATCTCGTTGAGAGATGTCCCAGTAGAGATAGGCGGGGTAAAGTTACTGCGAGACTTTAGGGTTCTTGAGTTTTTAAACTCCAACGCATTTTTAGGGATGGATTGACTAGCAGTGTATCATGCTCATATTGACTATTTCAATAAGACAATGATATTTGAGATTTCAGGGCGTCTGATGTTCACATATAGTGGTAGTACACCGAGAACTGAGAGCACTAGAGGTCGACTTACATCCAGTGGAGAGATGGAGACTCTGGTATCATTGTTTACAAAAGCAGAGAGTCAGGGACCCATACTCGATGAGATTTTGGTTACGTGCGAGTTTTCTAACGTGTTTTCGGTGGACTTACCTGGTTTACCACCACCTAGAAAGATAGACTTCATCACTGAGTTGAAACTAGGCACCAAACCTATTTTTATACCACCGTACCGTATGGCTCCGAGAGAATTAGAGGAGTTGAGGAGTCGGCTCCAGGATTTGGGATATAAGGGGTTTATTAAACCTTCTATGTCGTCATGGGGAGCACCCGTCATGTTTGTCAAGAAGAAGGATGGTACTTTGAGGCAGTGTATCGACTATGGATAATTAAACAAGGTCACAGTCAAAAATAAGTATCCACTACCGCGGATTGACGATTTATTTGATCTGCTGAGAGGAGCACAATTTTTTTCTAAAATAGACCTGAGATCAGAGTATCATCAGCTTAGGATCAAGGATGATGGTAGGTCCAAAACAACGTTCAGCACGAGATATAGACACTATCAGTTTATAGTCATGACGTTTGCTTTGACTAATGCTCCTTCCATGTTTATAGATTTGATGCATCGGGTGATGATACCATTTCTTGATCGTTTCGTGATAGTTTTCATCGATGATATATTTATATACTCGAATACTCGATAGGATCACGAGCAGCACCTCAAAGAGACATTGTAGACTTTGAAGAATCACGGACTCTATGCCAAGTTCAAATGCAAGTGTGAGTTTTGGTTGTCAAAGGTCAAGTTTTGGGACATGTTAAAGCGGCGGTATTGCTATATATACGTCTAAGATTCAGGGCTACAATGGATTGGTCGGCACGAGACGTCGATTACGGAGATCGGGAGTTTCGGGATTAGAAGGATATTATCGTAGATTCGTAAAGACTTCTCCAATATCGCTTCACCGATTATCAAATTGACCCAAAAGGACGTCGATTTGATTGGTATGAGGAACGCGATGAGGCATTTGCTCGAGAAAGAGGTTGTTTACTACCGCACCAAGATCGATATTGCCAAAGGCCGGAGAGGGATTCTCGATATATACGAGATGTTTTTCAAACAGTCTAGATTGTGTGTTGAAGATATATGAGAAGGATTATCCCACTCATGACTTAAAGTTGGCGGCGGTGATATTTGCGCTTAAAATATAGAGACATCATCGATATGGAGAGAGGTTCACATTCTACACCGATCGTAAAAGTTGAAATACCTCTTCACACGAAAGAGTTGAATATGAGACAAATATGAGATGGTTAAAGCTTTTGAAGGACTACGACTTTTCTCTAGAGTATCACCCAAGAAAAGATAATGTAGTTGTTAATGCGGCGAGTAGGATCTTGTTGGAGATGTCGAGATGGTTAGATGTCATATGATGCATGAGTATAAGTTACTTGAGGCAGGCGAGTTATGAGTCGATTAGATATTCCTACCGATACTCGGGTGACGATTTGTGCACATATAAGGCTATAGATTGTGTCTGCATAAAGAGTGTCGGAGGATCGAGAGCCGACATTCTATATCCGAGGTTCACTGCGTTAACCCGAGTGCGATTGTACTTGATTGGACAAAGACGATGGATCGGTGTCCGAGATTCGAGAGGCGATTGTAGATATCGTCGGTGGCGTGAGTGAGAGAGATAAGATTCTTCAGGATTCACATTGTTCCGGTTCACTTTTTATCTAGGAAGGATCGAAATGTATCATGACATCGGAGACATTTTAAGTGGCACGGGATGAAGACGGATATATTTGAGTTTATCGGGAACAATGGGATTTACCAAAGAAGTTAAAGGTGAGCATTGTAGAGTTGAAGGATTATTACAAATTTGCTTCCCATTCCACGATGGAAGTAGGAAGAAATAGCCATGGACTTTGTCAAAAGATTGTCAAGGATTGCCTGACGACATAATTCTATCTGTTAATTACGAACATATTGATGAAATATGCCAATTTCTTACCAATTGTAGCTTACTACACATTTGACTTGTTGAGCATATTGTTCGAGAGAGATTATTAACTACATAGGGTACCATTGACTATCACATCGGACATAGATGTTATCTACATCCAATATGTGGCGGAGTATCCAGGAGCAATATGGCATGTGCCTACGATTCAAACACACCTTTCACCTCCATACTTGATGACAGATTGAGAGGTTGATTCAGGTTTTCGAGGATATGCTCGGGGCTTATGTACTTGAGTTTGGCGGATCTTGGGAGTAGTATGTACCATTATGTGAGTTTGTATACAACAACTTGTTATTATGCTAGCATTGAGATGACGCCATTTGAGGCTTTATATGGCATATTGTGTCGCTTGTCATCTTATTAGGGTGAGAGGTAGAGGACCGAGAGTTAGTAGCCCTGAGATTTTTGTTGATCATACAAAGAAGTTACGACAGATTCGCCTTAAGGGCTAAAAATGCCCAAGAGAGGCGAGAAGAAGTATGCAGACACGTATCGTAGCGATCTCACGTATACCAAGGGAGCCTTTGTATATTTAAAGGTTTCTCCTCGGAAGGGTCTTCACAGATTTGGTTTGAAAGGCAAGTTAGCACCGAGATTTATCGGTCCTTTCAAGATTAGAAGACGGATCGAGAAGGCTGCGTATGAGCTTGAGTTAGCTCCACTGATGTCAGGGATTCTATCCAGTCTTTCATACTTTCTATGCTTCGACTAGCTAAGTCGAAGGCAGGTGTGAGACTAACAATTGACTTGGGTCGATTGACATGAGTGAGGATTTATCTTATAAGGAGCGACGGTACGGATCTTAGATTGAAGGGTATAGCAGTTGAGAGGCAAGTCTATCCCGAATGTGTTAATCAAGTGGCACTCCAGGGAGACTCATAACTCACTTAGAGGCGAGAAAACTATATGTGAGATAGATTTTCATACCTTTTCAAGTCGGGTATAACTTTCACTTAAGTTTTATTTCGATGATGAGATTTCCATTAGTTACGAAGATTTGTCACGGCCCAAAATTCTAATCCTAGTTTAATTTCCATAATCAAGATCGGTGCTGTGTGACGTTAAGACATTTAGTCAAATGAAATAACATGCTATTAGGCGATGGTGTACCGTATTGTAAATTCCATTTCCTTTGTGCATTAGATATGCAATCCTATTGTTGGATTCCGAAACCGTGTCATTCCTTGAAATATGAAAGTAGTTCTTGTATTTAGGACCATGAGATGATAGAGATTGGCGTGACACGCAGTGGTCACTAGATTTTCAGGGATGTCGAGATCTCACCACTAACTTGTGCAAAGACACGGGGTATGGGACACATGATTGTTGGCAAGTATACATCACATGTGACTGACATTTGTGATTGATTATAGAGGCATAGAGCTCGCTCGACCTTCAACAGAGATGTAGAGCTTAACTCCATGCTTTGAGATAGTGGAATAAAGGCATTTGTGATAGGACTCATGCCCGACCAAATTTCCTAGATATTTACTATTTAGCCAAGTGTCAATTTCATATTTTTTAAGCCGAAGCACCTCATAGCATGATTCTTTTTCATCATAGTTGCTATTATTATGCTTTCGATACTTGTTTTATATTTGGAAATGTGAACAAATGTCTCTTAGTGTTACTTTCTACTTTCATGTACTCACCGTCCTTTTTATGACAGTAGGTGCAGATCCATCGAGTAGCAGAGACCGTAAAGAGAAGATCGACGACTACCTCTGAGCCAGTGGAGTGTTGCTTCCTTTGCTAATGTAGGTTTTTGGTTTGATGTATGACTTTTATATCTATGTATTTATATGTTTTTGGGGATGTATACATTGGGTTGTGAGATAGTTACCTGACCTGACACATGTATATATGGTTATCGCTGTTTTTTTCTATATTTTCTTGTGACCATTGATTTCTTGGTTTTCCACATACATAGGATTTAAATTAATTTCTTCCACTAATTTGTTAGGACTTCCGCTGAATAAAAAGAATAGTTAAACTGAAGTACTAGTATATATGTAAATGGTGAAACGCTTATTGGGAAAGTAGTTAAATAAGAGAAAAGGTTTATGAAATGTCGACTAATACGTTGTTAAGTCCTATGAGATAAAGAATTAGGGCTTAATGACGGGATTAGGCCGAGCAGTGCCCTAATTTGATAAGGGGTCATCACAGCCTTCGTCACCCACTGAGACTGAGTCCTCTTCGCAATCTCAGTCAAAGTCGGACATTACCTCTTTTGAGGTATCAGTCGAGTCTATTGATACCTCTTTAGAGGTCTCGCCCTGTCCATCCGAACCTCCCGCGACGACATTTTTTTACTTCTTTACTTCTAAGATATAGCGCGACCATATCTAAACTCGTTCGGTGAAAAACACCTCTACGACACTTGGTGACTTAGTACAAGTGCTCTACAATGACTAAAATCGAAAAATAAAGAGGATTAAGGACTGTTGGGGTTGGGGTTGAGGGTGAGGGTAATGGGGTGAGCAAGGGTATTTTCGGAGTTTTGAGAAAAAAAGTTGGGGTAAACTACGTAAAAAGTAGTGTACGACGAAGTAAAAATTCAAAAATGGGGTCTTTTAAGCAAAAGCGGCGTCCATTTTGCGCCTCCCTTTCAAATTATATATGGATATTGTCAAGTCTACTTCAGATTATCCAAAATCATAATATCTAAAATCATAGTTTGGTAATTCATTGAATACGACATCATGTCCCTTCATTTATTTAGTTAAATTATATGAATCATATTTTTTTACCAAATCAACTTCAGATTTTTTATGTTAATACACCCTTACTACTTCATGTCTATATAATGCCAAATGATAATGCTACAATCCATTCAAGTAGTTCTACTATTTTTTTTTTAAAGTTATTGTAAAACAAGAAAATGAAGGTTGCATTGTTCGTAGTGTTTCTTGTTGGGTTGATGGTCGTATCTCAAAATACTGTTCATGGTGGCATTCCCGATCATTCCATTGCTGCGACAATCACATGCCCAAGTAATATATTATTTTTAAAATTTTACATATTTCTTAAATTTTATCATTTTAACTTTGATTATAGACAAGGATTTGACATTCTTATTATAACATTTTCTATTTCGTAACTTGTTTAAAATTTTCAGGTTGTTCTCAATGTCCAAATGGGTGTTGGTATGAAGAGTTGGTGGTTCCTAATCGAAACATTCCTACACCAACTTGTTGTTAGCAATAATAGTTGACGAATCATGAATGATTATGTGTATTTTGCAATAAATAAAGTTTAAAGATAATAAAGTGTGTGATTAACTTTGTTTGGCCTCGACTCTACCCTTATTTATCTTTGCTCGTCGTGGTTTATAATTGTTTTCCTTTTTTCTATTAGTGGTCTAGTATTAATTAAATATCAAAGCTCACTCTGTGCTCATAATATTCGATTAGTAAGCGAAGCACGCGCTTCACACGTGACCATAATTTAAAGAGTGTTTTGGTACTCCTCGAGCAAATAGGAAGGAAAGATTCTTCAAATCTATAATTAATCAGTCTTTTTGGTAAAGGTATCTTCAATCTAAATATAAAAAAAAGAGAGAGGACGTTGATTGCTCGAATATGGATTAGTCGGTGCGGTGGCGCTAGACACTACATGGGAAACTAGAGAGAGAGGTTGATGCGAGACACCAAGAGGGAAACCAAAAATAGAAAAGAAGAGAGAGAGAGAGAGACTATCTTGATGGTTTTAAAATTTGAAGTGTTGTGAATGACTTGAGAAAGCAAATTTTTGAGACTTGAATCTAATATTAATCTCTTTCAATGCCACCGATATACACTGAAGACATTCCCTTATCCATCTCTAACTTCAGATTTACCAAGAAGTATCATTGACTAATTAATTGTGAAGACCTACCAATTATATCCTTTAAGACATTAACCTCTCATAAAAGCTTTGAAAAAGAAGAGCTCTCATCCTACCCAATTAATTAGGAAAATTTTGATATAAAATTATGGACTTAAATATATTAAGTTGTTGTAATAAAATAGCTTGAAATTAAAGCTGTGAAATTAAGTAACCAAACAAATTTCTAGAAGGAGAACAAAAGAAAAGATACATATGAGAACTTTTATTTCACCATGGTGTGTGTCATTACATAGATGAGACCTTTATAAAGACATTTAGTTATAATGACAAGAACACCTAACGTCACAAAATACACTTTACATGTAATCACAAGAATAAATAAAATTAAGTACATATAATTATATTACATATATAAAGTGGTGTTACATAATGTAAATTAATAGTTTGAATACCAAGAGATATAATACAATGAGTGGCCAATACATATTACTTGCAACACTCGGTTGACAACTTGCTATGAGACCATGCATTGTTAAAATCTTTACTAAAAAAAATTCTATGAGAGAAAATCAGCCAAGGTAAAAAGGAGTACCACAATCTCATCAATTTTAATATAGAGTATAAGATAATATTAAAATTGCCTTATTAAAAGATTTGCTAGGAAAATTAGTGTGATAAAATCATAAATAAGGGAAAAAGAGTATAATACATTAATCAATTTTAATGTGGAGTATTAATGTTATTAGTATTACCTAACAAAAAACTTTACTAGAAAAATCCAGGGGAATAAAATCATAGCTAAGAGAAAAAGAGTGCAACGCGCTAAGTAATAACTCTTTTTTATTCTCCTAATCTAGTTGACATGGGTGAAACATCTTAATATTGTTTTGCAACAAATCCTTGCAAACTTTGTTTTACTATTTTGAATAAAATAAACCATGTCACTTATAATTAACTAGAAGATGACAAAAAGTGTATCTAACACCATTTCAATGTCTTCGAATAAGTGAAGTGGTGCATCTTCCAAATAAGTTAATTAAAAATAAAATATCTAGTCTTTTACAAGTCACAAAATATAATAGCGCACTAATTACACTTATACACAAGTACTTCATCACCAAGCGACTAGCTCTTTTTCACTTTCATGAGATTAAAGTGAATCCTTATCCACTTCAAAGGATCTCACAACCATTTGAAAGTTCAATGAATGTGTCTTGTCCATATAAAATCTTATTAAGATATACTCATATTAATGTGATTAATGGATATGCATTCTACTTGGAAAATACTCAATTTCCAAATCGAGAAAAAAAATTATTTTTTAAAATTATTCATCCTGAATTCATTTTTTAGATATTCAGATGTTATATATAATGATGTCATCGTGGTTTCCCACAATACTCAAATTATCAACATATAGTAATATTATAATGATGACAAATGGATAATATAGATTACTTACATATCATTTTCTAAGTAAATAATCATTAAGGCATTCGTATGTTCATCATACCAAATTATTTTGAATCCAACAAGCTTTATGGCTCCATCAATCTATTGACCTATTAGATCGAAAAATCCCTCGTTTCCTCAACAACTTTAGCTTTATTTGGACAAAGTGTTATTTGTCTACTTTGTCTTCTTTGCATTCATTCACTTTTTGTGGTAATGATCATGATGCATTAATGACAAATATATCATAAAGAACAATGATTAATGCAAATTTCATAATTTTAAAATTTCTCCTTTTTTCTAGAGGTAATTGTTCCTTGTTAGAATTAATTTGTTCGATACATTGTTACGAAATGATTTTGTTTTGCCTTATAAGGAGTATTTTTTTTTTTACATATCTTTACTCATACCATGTTTGTTGTATCATTTGAACCAACTGATCTTTCACTCTTTGAATGTTTTATCGGTTCTCGCACATTTTGTTGCACGGAAAACATCAATTTAGATAGAAACCTAGAATGATATAATAAAAGATTTTGTCACTCTTTTATATGAGTAAATGGATCGAGAATTTGATTCATTACTAGTTGCTAATAAATAATAATCCTTTGAATTTCAAGTTTATATTGATTTGTATATGGATCATTATGCAACAAATTTCATGCATTATAAGCGATTTCACGCTATTACTTTTTAATTATTTTTATATACCTTCTTAATGGCGGAAAAGCTATTTCATCATAGTGACAATAATCGGTAAAACTTGCTATAAATAAATCCCACGTTACGGCTAAAAAATTGATGATAGTCAAAAAAACCAATATAAATCTCAATTCATTGTAAACTCATCTTAATTTTATTGGGGATGCAATAAAAACATAGATTACATAAAAAGAACTCTAAAATATGATATATATATATATATATATAATTTATATTGGCCTAAATAAGCTATGAAAATTAATGAATAATCGTGATATGTGCATTTGGTATTAAACAAAATAAAAATAATGTATAAAGGTATACTACATGTTCAAAAATCAAAGTTAGTCGCTTAATTTTGTAAATCAACCGAATGCTAGAATCTGCTAAACCATTCAAAAATATAAATATACACGAGGGACTAAGGTTTACATCCAACATGAAATAGACTAATAATACTTCATATTGAGAATATTTTCTATTTTCAAAACATGTAATCGATGTTAAATATCTAACAAATGCAACATTATTTATATACTAGTTTCGTATACGTGCTAGGCACGTTCGAACCCACTCGCTCACTTTCATGCAGAAGCCAATTCTTATTTTTAATTTTTATCAATAAAAAATGTCAACAATTAATAGTTTCGTGCATTTTATATTTTGAAAAAAATGGTTATGAAATTTTCATTTAGGAATTATGATTTATAGAAATCATACATCTGACCTGAGCTTTATAGAATTCTCTTTTTTTTCGCAACAAAAGAGAAAGGCAACAACAACAACAACAACATAGCCTCAGTCCCAAATTAACCGAGGTCGGCTACATGAATCAAACTTTTCAATTGTACTCGATTAAGGGCCTTTTTCCTTGATTATTACATTTGGGAGTAAAAATTAGCAATAAAACACACCCACCAAACTATTTCCAAAACTAACACACTTGTAGCCACGTCAGCACACGCCACGTCCACTCACGCGCCACGTCCCGTTGTGATTTCGGGTGACGAAGTCACTTAAATTGAAGTCGTGACTTCGGATCACGACTTCACTTAAAGTGAAGTCGTGATCCGAAGTCACGACTTCACTCCCACAACTACCCGAAAAACAGATCCCAGATCTGGTTTTTTCTTCTCTTGGTTTCTTGCTCTCCTTCAACCCCAACGTTGCTCCACTCTTCATCCCCTCAACTCCACTAGATTGGCTCCATTGTTGGCTCACTTATCTCCATCATCAACTTTAGATCCAAACCCCAACCGACTCGGATTGTAAGATCAATTTGTTTTGAGATTATATGTGTTTATGCTTCATGTTGTTTATCTTATGTTGGATGTTAAATTTGTTGTTAGTTTTGTTGTCTCCGGGGCCTTCATTATTTGTTTTAGGGGTCATTTATAGGGGCTGTTGTTTTAGGGGGCTGATTTTATATGTTTTAGGGGTTGTTTTTAGGGGTTGTTTTAATTTGTTATAGGTGACGTATAAATTTGATTTAGGGGCTGATTTTATATGCACTTTGTATATGTATTTTGAGCCTAAATTGATTGAAGTTTCGTCATGGCATGCGTTCTCTCTTTCTATATAGTTAGTTTTTGCCAAAACTCTAAAGATGCAACGACATAGGTAATTTCATTTGTAGATACATTGAGATGGAAGAATATATGAGAGACTAAGAAAAAGTGATGAGTCGAATCCAATATCTAACACCAATTCAATTAGGGTGCATAACCAATTATATGAAGGTCATATAAATTTGACATGTTTATTTGAATTCTTTATATAATGATTAATGTTATATCGTTGATTGGATGATTGTGAGATTTATAGCGTAGTCGTAACTTTGATTAGAAGGTCTTTATCAATTTAGTAAAAATTATATTCTACATATATAGGTTGAAGAATGGTTGATCGAAGAGTATCATTGTTGTGTTATATGAATGGAGACATAGTTGATGGACCATCTCTCGGGATTTCGTACACAAAACCTCCCATTCGACATCTCGGATCGAAGATGGGTTTAGGCTACAATGAACTTGTGCGATATATTTGTAACTCATTGCAGATAGACAATGAAGTAAGAGATATACATAATTACTTCTCCACGTAGTGCTTTTGTAAACATTACCTAAAATGCGTTTCTTATTCATTTCAAAATATTTTGGTTGACTACGGGTAATATGGGAACCATATCCCGAGGCGATGATAATGGACCTACTGCGCTTGTACCGGTGACCGTGCAATTTGGAGAACGAAGGCACCTTTGATTTTCTTCTCGTGTAGTTGAAATGTATCATCCCGATAGAGTCATGCGCCAATTCGGTCTCAAGCAAATGATACCACCTTTACAGAGCACAAACATTCAGCTACATAAGATTGACTTGAGAGGAAGACGGATAAGGATTGGAGCGCGAGAACATAGTGCTTTTGTCTTCATGTGGAACGAACGTGCCTCCAATATTGCAAATGATGAAAGCTTAGAGGAGCCAATGGACTTTTACGACCCGTATATGATATGGTATCGTCGCATTACACGACGATTCATGTCTCCCGTGGAGCTATTGTTGAGGCTGGTAAGTACAATTTGATTTTATTCATCATGAATCCTTGACAAATTGTTGTTTTCCTTCTCCTTTCGCATAAAACTTCATCAATATTTCATATGTAGGCACATGGCATTACTTCAATTCATCGGTTGACACTTTGGTGATGATGTATCTATTGCATGTATTAGAGATGTAGCTGCATCGACTTTGACTGCAGTACACGCAGATTATCGGATACATAATATGCCCAGTTCATTTCAAGCTTCTCATCATTCTTCCCATGGTGATACACCTTCGAGGCATGCCACTCCATCGTATACTCCGTCAGTGCCTCTTAACGAGTTTGGGACTCCACATACTCCTTCAGTTCCTCCCAACATGACATTCGAGTCTATGGAAGCCTTTCCATTTGACACGGCACCTACATCTTCGCGCCATTTTCATGCAAGTCCAATAATGATGAATTTATCTGGGAGTACAAGTACTCATGATGGCGGAATGCGGGACAACGATGATATTCAACCAGAAGATGCTCAAAATCTGGCTGATGTGGGTCATTCGGATATTCCACTTGCTTTAAACCGTAATGTCCGCGTCGTCAAGAGAACACGGTGTGGGACTGGAAGTCATTATTTGGGGTCAGACTAGAACTTTTTTATACTGTTATAAGTCATTTTCTCCTTTTTCATTATTTGGGATGTTTTGTATTTCTTGTTGTCCCTTTTTGTTTATTGTTGCATTTTTTATGGTTTTGGATTGAACTAAGTTTTGTATAGTTTTGTATAGTTATTAGATATATTCAATTTTGATGTGCTATGTCAATTTTTTGCAGTTCATGTCAATTAACTGGTATGAGAACCACTCAAATGTTGATGTTTGCAAGCACACTAGTAGTGCTATTGTTGAGTATTCGCTGCTACAAAAAAAACATTTTCAAAGTGCTATTGTTGGTTCACTGCTGCAAAAAAAAAAAAAAAAAAATTCCACAAGGAAGTCGTGACTTGCAGTCACGACTTCCTTGCAATTGAAGTCGTGACTTGTAGTCACGACTTCCTTGCAATGGAAGTCTCTTTGACGGAAAGAAAAAATTTAACGCGTGACATGGCGCGTGAGTGGGCGCTGACGTGGCTACAAGTGTGTTAGTTTTGGAAATAGTTTGGTGGGTGTATTTTATTGCTAATTTTTACTACCAAATGTAATATAATAATCAAGGAAAAAGGCCCTCGATTAAGTGCAATTGATGGTGAGCTTTTCAAACCATTCAAATATCTCTTAATTAATGCATCCCATGTTAACTTTGGTATGTCCCTACCTCGTCGAATTTCTACGGTTTCTATTGAGTCAAGTTTTCTAGTTGGGGCATTTGTAGGCCGTCTTTGCAAGTGACCAAACCACCGCAATCGCCCTTCCCTAATCTTTGTATCAATTGGTGCTACTCCTACTTGTCTTTGAATTTTTATATTTCTTATTCTATCTTTACGAGTTTTACCACACATCCACCTAAGCATCCTCATTTCTGCTACGTTCATTTTATGTAATTGTTGTTGCTTTACCGCCCAACATTCACTTCCACAACAAAAGAGAAAGGCAAAAGAAAAGAAAAAAAAAAATAATCAACGTGTTATAAAAATGATACGCATTATTACATTTAATATTAATACAACATTAATATATGGAGTTACGAAAAAACTTTTTGAATTCTTATTTTTTTCAAGGATTTAAATTTTCATAACATTACATTGCAACAAAAAAAAGACTTATTTGTTCTCAAACTACATCTATAAATGGAACATCTAATTTTCACAAAGCTTGCAGCATCCTTAATATAATTAGCATCGTCGAAGGATTACTTTCAATCAATGCAAAGTTTAAGAACTAGTGACATCTCCAAAGGAAAGCTAGCCGAAGGGCAGAACATAGTGAGAGGGTGTATGAATATCAAGTAGTTCCTATTACCAAGAAACTTGAAAATCTAATTGAAATTCATGTCAAAACAGTTCATCGATCTTTCTCGAGTTAAGATCGATAACAATTATTTACAGTGAAACTCTTTTAGCCATTTTATGATGTTTGGTGAATAGATTGCACTTTGTTATGCTCATCATGCGCTAACATTTCAACATAAAACTCTCATATCCATCTTCGGCATAAAATTCTCTTCTTATTTTTTTGCAACATAAATAATAAGTTCATAAACTATAGTCGCACCTTATTATCATATCATGAAGGGAAAAAAACATATTGAAGGACTTGTTGCTTCAAAATCAAATCTTCTTAAATGCTTCAATAGTCTATAAAAAAGGTAAAACATACAGCCAACATTAACGAAAGACCAAAATTTAGTCATTTACTTTACAAAACAAAGTGTGTTTCAATTTCTGGCAAGTCTTCCAATTCTTATATAAAAGCTTACTCGTTCCCCTTTAATTGAAACATTCACTGTCAGCATAATCTTTATATAGAAAGCTCTAATTTATTCTTTAAAAAAAAAGTTTCAATATGCTTTGAAGTAACACATGCATCATTTTGGAATTGAAAAATAGATCTATTGTTGCAGTATTCTTCTTTTATTTACTCACAATACTTTTTTTTAGGTTCAAAATAATAGAGGACATATATATTTTGGTTATAGGGACGAAGACATTAAGCACGATTAGTAATAATAGTTACCAATAATAACTAAAACTTCAAACCAAATTGTCAATGATCTCATTGAGCAACGATCAATTGCATCAGGTACATCAGTACAAATAGTGTCTACAAAAAAAGGATAAAATATGCATTCATTGTGCCAAAAATTCCTTAAATTGAAACATGTTTAATAGTAAAGACTTTCTGGACGTTATCCTCTTTTTCATAGTATGAGTCTAATATTAGAGGGTTAGTAACAGCTAATGAATCATGAGAAGTATATAACGGTTGACATGAATTTTTTGAACATGAGAAAGTGTCTTAAAGAAATTCACACTCTACTATTCCCCCTCACTGCAAAAGCCAGTGGCACCAATTGCTTCTTTCATTCTCTTAGATGTTATGGTGTGAATAAGCTATGCTCACGTCTGTCTTCTAAAGGACACATCTTTCAATGCTCATTAATGAGCTTATATCCCTTTGAAGCGACAATAAATGCAAGACCACTTATGTATTTACATTGGTTGGTTACACCAGGACACTTAAAAAAATTGAGATCATCTAACAAAGTAATTTAGCGTTCAATCAATATAATAAACTTTCTTTTGTCAAATACTATTATAAAATTAATTGTACAAGATATTGAACCCATGAAATTTACCAACTAAAACTTATACACTTCAATTAGCTTTCAATCAAACCATCTTTTCAAACGTCATCTTTCCAAGCAATTATTTAACACCCAACAATTGAAGAATTCAAATTAATGCTTTTAGCTATTTTTATTTTCAAGAATGTATAGGCTAGTTTGTTTTGTCCAGTTTGGGGTTTTGACTTATTGTTCATTTCAAATGGCGATATTTCATGTTCCCTTTAAGGGGACTAATGTTGTTGGACGTCTCTTCTGTATCATTTAATAAAACTCTTTTTTTTTTCTTTTAGAAATCAATAATAACTAAAAAGGAAAACAAAATAATGGAATTATATTGCTTCATTAGTTGGGTAGATGATGAGAGCTCCGTACAAAGTGGCTTTGAGCCATTAGGTATGGGCAGGCTACCACTGTTCTTTCTTGATTTGGTGAATCTTTAAAGAATATTGACATTCACTTCAGCTATAGTACCATAAAATTACATAACATCCACTTTGCCTAACATCTCACTTAGGATTATTTATATATACATATTCATAAATGTAATTCTTTTTGAATTTTTAATCACTATTCAATATTTAATGGAATTAATGATTGTATAGACAGTAATGATTACAAAAGTTTATGTTGGAGGAATAATGGAATATAAGAATATAATTGGCTATAAATTAAGACCAATATTTTAAATGAGCATTTCATCAAACGGCTTCAGAGCACTCTATTAAACAAATTATCAGACAAACCCATCTCATTGTAAAGTACAAACTAATTATCTCATTGGTACTTAATCAAACACCACACATAACAAACACCAATTCAAAAATGATAAGGTTTACAATAATTTGTTAGTAAAAATTGCTCATCTTTCTGAAGAATCCAATATTTTTTGTCAAAAAAGACGATTCCTTTGACAAAAAAGTAGATTCCTTGAAACCCCAATCAATGTTTTCCAATTAACTAATAAGCAATTGAACCAAATTCATTTTCCTAATCAAATTGTTCAAGGAAGAACCTTAATCTATTTATAAAACATTGAGTTATGAATCATATCAGGACCAAGTGGTGGTGGCAACGATTAGGCGCATAGAGAAAGTGCCTTCGGAATAGTGGGAGCAAAAACGAAGGAAATGGTGACCATTAATGGAGGTTGTGGTTCCTACGATTTCATGTGCTAGAGAAGATTAACAGAGAAATTAGGCAAGAACTGAACGAGAGAAATTGGGGAACAAGAAAAGATTTGAAGTGTGATTGTTCTTTGAGCGATTGGCGAACAAGATAGCAAGTCAAAAGAGCGAGAGAATGTAGGTCACAAGCAAGGAAAGTTGTTAAGGCGACAAGCAGGCCGAGAGAGCATGAGAAAGATTGATTTCGGCAAGGGCGAGATTGAGTTGCGCACAAATTTGAAACTAAATCAACAAAATCGTTGAGATTGATATTTCAAAACTTAAAGAGGGCAACTATGGAAATTCAATTCACCGTTGAAAATCGTTGCATTCGTGAGAAGAGACACATCTGTTGGCCTGAAATGAGAGTGGGTGGAACTGACTCATAGTTTATCATAATCGGATTCGAAGAGACACACCTTTCGGTGGAAAGGAAGAAAGTTTTTTGCTAAGTCCGGCTCACGTGGGTTTTGCGTGAAAAAAAAAGCGTTACGTTGAAACAACCATTTAAGCCATTTTCTATAAGTATATATATATATATAGTTTTTTTTAGCATGTGCATCATTTAAAATCATGAGGATAATTATGCCCATATGTCCACGTAAATGCAATGTATAAACAGTAATTAGGTAATTAATTAATTAATTAATTAAGAAGTTTGAAAAGAAGATAAATACAAAATGTATTAAAGATAAAGATAAAATGTAATTATTAAAAACTAATAAAAATAATAAAAATTTATAACATTGATGAATAGTGTGCACTGTGGCAACCCCAAACTTCAAGGCAAATCAGGTATCGCCATGTCGCCGGACACATCACTAAGCATGCCACGTCACCACACACTTGTTTTTGACGGCCCGCGACCTAAAACTTCGTTTGTATTTTATTCTTATTAACTTGGTATTTATCATATATTTATGAATATTTACAATAAGTTAACTTAGTTAAGTTGTTCACGACTTGTTAAATCATTATAAGTTAAGTATCTTAGTGAAGTCTTTAAAGCATGCAACTATTGTAAAAATGAAAAGTTTGCATTTTATAAACAACCTTATAGTATGGAAACCCGGCGTGAGATACCATGTATATCAAAAAGTGACAAAAATACAAAAATGGTCTTATACATGTATCGGGTACACAAGTCCTCCCAAAATTTCATAAAAGTAGTAAATAATATATAAAAACACCTACGCAAAAAGCTGACGGGGCTCTCTTAGCTCAGAGGTAATCACCTAAAGACCCCCTTGCCCCGGCTCGTTGTAGGATCTGCGACTTGTCACCAAAAAAATGACAAATCCCAGTGAGTAAATCCTAGAGAAAGTTAGCTAATATTCAAGAAATTCAATAAAACCCCTACAATTCATGCAATTTAAATAAGGAACAAAAAATAAGGAAAATCACACGAAAATAAGTCGCATAGAAATTGAAACTGGACATTAGATCACCGACTATTATATTTTTAGCATCGACTTCTCTCAATGATTGCCTAGGTCGGAGGGGAAACAAGTCGGGATTATGGATTCATGGCATATTATGTGAGATCTTTTATTTTATTATTTAATTTAGTTTAATTTCTCCTATTTCATTGTTGTTGATTTTAAGAAATATGGTTTAGATCTATTGTATGTATATGGTCAGTGCATGCTTTTAGGTGGACAATCTATAGTTATTTGGACTGATTGTATCCGTGTAATTGTACTTTTGGACCATTAAAGTGACGAACACTTACTTTTAGACCAATAAAGTGACGAACACTCACTGTTTGCCGTAAAACCCTTTCGGTTCTTGAGTGTGTAACAATTGAATCTAGGTTAAACCGGAAGCGAATGCGATCCGATTATTTAGGATTAGTGTTCCCACATACCCATATTACTACGATTAGTGTGTTAAACCCGATTGGCGGATGTCTATGGTTATGCATTAATTAGGGAAGTAGTTAGTGGCGGACGTCCTGACTATCGAGATTAGGGGAATGAGGAATTTCTAGCGGATGTCGATTTTCTATAGCTAATCTAGGAGAACTTAAATTAATAACTTTTTGGGAAGGATTGAAGACCATGATGTGTCATTGAATCTTGATCCTGATTTGTGGAACTATAGACCTAGGTGTTACTTAGGTGTTCATTAATTGTTTTCAAAGTTATTTTAGTTATTTTATTTATTTAGTTTAGTTAGTTAAATTATTTATTTTAAAATCCTCGATTTCCTTTTGTTATTTTTAACCATAGAAATACCACCAATCTCTGTGGGATCGACCATTTGCCAATATTCTACAAAATAGTTGGTTTATGAACTTTGTTTTATTGACACGTTCGGCGCGCGTCAATTTATGGCGTCGTTGCTCGGGATTGGTTTTCTTTCTTTGCTGTTTTATTTATTTATTTATTTATTATTTTTATTATTTATTTATTTTAATAAATTGGAGCACCCCGTGAGTTTTTTTTTTAGGTTTGACTATGGATTATATTTTTTTTAGCATAACATGAGCATTTTTTTGGAATTAACATGTTTATAGGATTTTAGGTGTTTTGAGACTTGGTTGAGTCCTACCCAACTTAAGTCACCGCATTAGTTGCGGGTCTTTGAGTAGATCCAAAACCCTATACTTCATTCCATTATCTTGTTGATTTCAACCTTAGTTAACAAACTTCGGGCTCGCAAGATTTGATATGAATCTTTTTAGTTAACTCCTATGTTTACTAGTTCTTGCTCATGTTATGATTGTTCTTTCATAATTTCCTTAATCACCTAGACATGAGAGATTTCGTGCGTTCACTAGTTTTTAGAGACTTTCGTTATGCATGCATTTGTATCATCATCTTATTCTTTCTCCATGTTCTATTCTTTTTCTTTTGTTGGATGAATTCCTTAACTTGTTTTGAACCTTGAGGACAAGGTTCGGAATAAGTTTAGGGATATTTTAGGGATTGTGGTTGGACTTTGGACGGATTCTTTGTGAAAGACCGCAGGTGAGACCGTTTATTTTTTATTTATGCGGTTATATGCGATTATCGGATGGTATGGTGGTGTTTTATATCATTTCTTTCATGTCTTTCATTTCTTGTCCCTTCATATTTCTTTCTTATTTCATTAGTATTTGATACACTTTCATGCATATGTGTTTAGTATATTTTCATTATTTTTTTATTGTTTAGAGTCACCCGAGACTTTGTTTCATGCTTTTGGTTGTGGATGAGTACATTATGGTTGCCTTCTTGACTTGAAACTTAGGAAAAATTAGGAGAAACACTCAATCGAGTCAGTAGCCCAGCATTTTTATGATTTCATGATTAGGGACTTAGTTGATGGTTAAGTTTTGTGCTAGATAACGAAAATAAGCAGACGGTCAAAATTGTGCAAGTGATAATATTTTAAACCACATTGGGGGATGTGCTTGATTATAGTGGAAGTGAGAAGGGCTAACAGGAGTTTTTTTTAATATAAAGAGTCCCACAGATTTCCATAGGAAATGGAGCAGGGACCGTATTATTTGAAAAAAAAATTAGAAAAAATGAGAAAAATAGAGAATATAAATTGAATAAATGCGTAAGTTGTGAAACTCCTCTAATAAAAGATTTAGCTCGAGTGCTTTAACTAAATTAAGTGAGATTTTAAACTTGCGTGTTTGAATGTATAGACCAAGAAAACTCGTGAGTAGTTGATGGCCTTTGTTTTGACTGAATATATGTCTTCAAAGTGTAATCTTAATTGTGTTTGGGTTGCAAGTCTTGACATATCATAACTCCAGAAATTTTACTGAGTTGTTTGATAACTTGATGGCTATGTAAACCAGAGGAACTCCATGAATTTTGAATCGGGTATAAGATTAGTGAGTCAGTGCATATTTATATTAGGAGTCTATTTTAGTTTGTGTTGTCATCTACACCTTTGCTCGGGACGTGCAAAGTCTTAAGTTTGGGGGTATTTGATAAGTTGGTATTTATAGGTATTTAGTACTTTATTTTAATATATTTAATGTGAAAAGTCTCTAAAATATATATTTAATCATATTTATTGGCCGTTTTCATGTGAACCGAAGTG
Organism: Stephania cephalantha; assembly: GCA_039657325.1. Classification (NCBI taxonomy): domain Eukaryota; kingdom Viridiplantae; phylum Streptophyta; class Magnoliopsida; order Ranunculales; family Menispermaceae; genus Stephania; species Stephania cephalantha. The sequence continues at coordinate 6,090,803 of CM077576.1, read as the reverse complement.
CGCGGTTGAATCCGTGGTGAAAAAATACTCAAAATGGAGTATTTACACGTATTGATCGGATGCTGGACAATTTGCCTCGAGTTACGTGCTGCGCGGTGGGTAGAATAGGAAGCTACAGACCAAGTAATGCATGCTGACGTAGCAGCGTTCCATTGGCCATTCATTCAAACAGCATGTCTTTTCCAGTGTTTTCCTTCAATCCGAGAGCTCCACATGGCGTCAACAACCAATCACAAGCAACTACATTAATGCCACCTCAACCTGCCACAGCATGTCACCAACAGGTTTCCGCCAATGAGACGCTGCCACGTCAGCTCGGCCAACACAACACGTCCCACCATTTCTTTCTCCTCGCCTCAGCTGCTTTAGATGCTCCTCGAGACACGTATCAGTGCGGTCTCCCAATTTGTCGCACGTCTTGTGCGATTATTATCCGCCTCCAACGCCTGCCACGTGTCGCGCTCTCCCTTGTCCACCACGTCATGTTGCAGTTCTTCAACCAACCAGAACGTGCCACGTCAGTGTTTTCAACTCTCTCGCCCAATCAGATGTTGACAAGTGTCCCGCATTGCAGAAAACGCCCAGCAGCTCTCGGATCCTCCTCGGCGAACGAGTCACGAGACCAACCCACAAAATTAGTTTCTCTCACCTCCCGATACCAATTTTTAGTAATTTTATATATTTGGAACCTTATGTATTATATTAAGATCACCGACTATTATATTTTTAGCAACAACTTCTCTCGACGATTGCCTAGGTCGGAGAGGAAACAAAATCGGGATTATGGAATCATGACATATTATGTAAGATCTTTTATTTTATTATTTAATTTAACTTAATTTCTCATATTTCATTGTTGTTGATTTTAAGGAATATGGTTTAGATCTAGGAATACGTATATGGCCAGATGCATGTTTTTAGGTGGACAATCTATAGTTATTCGGACTGATTGTATCCGTGTAATTGTACTTTTTGACCAATAAAGTGACGAACACTCACCCGTTAGCCGTAAAATCATTTCGTTCTCGTGTGTGCAACAATTTAATCTAGGTTAAATCGGAAGGGATGCGATCCGGTTATTTACGATTAGTGTTCCCACATACCCATATTATTGCGGTTAATGTGTTAAGCTCGATTGGCAGATGTCTAAGATTATGCATTGATTAGGGAAGTAGTTAGTGCTGGACGTCCTGGCTATCGAGATTAGGGGAATGAGGAATTTTTGGTGGATGCCGATTTTCTATAGCTAATCTAGGAGAACTTAAATTAATAACTTTTTGGGAAGGACTGAAGACCATGATATGCCATTGAATCTTGATCCTGATTTGTGGAACTATAGACCTAGGTGTTACTTAGGTGTTCATTAATTGTTTTCAAAGTTATTTTAGTTATTTTATTTATTTAGTTTAGTTAGATTAGTTAGTTTATTATTTATTTTAAAACCCCCGATTTCCTTTTGTTGTTTTTAACCATAGAAAGACCACCAATCTCTGTGGGATCGACCATTTACCACTATTCTACAAAATAGTTGGTTTATGAACTTTATTTTATTGACGCGTTCGGTGCGCGTCAATAGCTCAGACCCTCGTGATATTGATCCCCGTATTTCTTATGTCTATCCTTTGCAGCTCGTAACATCTGACGAATTTGTATGATCTTCTCGGTGTGATCAACAACTATCTCATGTCTAACGGTAGCTGTATCTTCCGGCTCTGCCCAATACACAAGTGATCTACAAGGCCTTCCATACAACGCCTCAAACGGTGGCATACCAATACTCGCCTAATAGATGTTGTTATATGCAAACTCACACAAAGGCAGGTAATCTTCCCACGAACCCCTAAACTGCAATATACAAGTCTTCAGAATATCCTCTAGAATTTGTATCAATCGCTCTGACCGATCGTCCAGTCGGTGCGAGGATGATAAGTCGGACTAAACTACAACCTGGTGCCAAACTACTCTCTGTATAGCCTCCCGAGTCTCAAAGTCAACCTTGGATCTCACGTACGATACAATGGAAACCGTACCACTATGTAATCTAATAATCTTAGTTCAAACAATATGCTTAGTTGTGGGAACGTGTACCTCATAGAAACTGGAATGAAGTGAGCCGATTTCGTCGATCATGTCAATCACAACCCAAACTACATCGTGACGCCTCGATGTCTGCGGCGATCCACTTCACTAGCAAAATCTATGGTAATGTGCTCCCATTTCCACCGTGAAATGGGCGACTACAACAATCCACCAGTGTCTGTGTGCTTCACCCTTCACCTGCTGGCAGATTTGACAACTCCTGATGTACGCCCCTACGTCAGGCTTCATCCTTGACCACTAGAATAGTTGCCTCAAATCATGGTACATCTTGGTACGACCAGAATGACTGTGTAGCGAGACCGGTGTACATTCTCCAAAATCATGTCCCGTATCTCCTGATCCGCAGGTATCCACGATCTCCCTCGGTGTTTGAAACACTGATCAGTGGTCTCTGCCTAATTAGTGCACTCCGGATCCCGAACAAGACCACCGAACCACTCATAAAGCCCATCAGCCGTCTAACACTCGGCAACCCTCTCAATCTATACGATCGAAACTCTCATCTAACAACAAATATGTTGCTCAGCCATAGTCTACACCTTCGTCATGTACATAACTTCTGACGCCTGTAACAAGCCATGCTCGTGTATCATGTGTCGCTAAACAGTTTGACTATCAATCACGCTCCTGCTCAATGCGTCCGCTACGACGTTCACTTTTCTAGGATGATACTCAATAGCGAAGTCGTAGTCCTTCAGCTGCTCAAACCATCTCCTATGGCACATATTCAGATCCCTTTAAGTGAAGATATATCGTTAACTCTGGTGATATGTATACAATATGAACCTCTCTCCATAAAGGTAGTGCCTCCGGGCCTTCGGTGCAAAGACGACTGCTGCAAGCTCCAAGTCGTGCACTGGATAATTCTCCTCATGGGGTATCAATCTTCTAGAAACATACGCAACTAGTCTACCCTCATGCATCAACACACATCCAAGACCAATGCCCGACGTATCCGTATAAACTATCAAAGTCTTGACCGGCTCCGGTAATGTCAGTACTGGTGCGGAATTCAACCTCTTCTTAAGCTCACAAAAAGCCTGCTCAAACTCCTCTAACCAATCGAATCTAACATCTTTCTTGGTCAGTCTCGTCATCGATGCTGCAATCGAGGAAAAGTCCTGCACAAAGTAGTATCTTGCCAGTCCGAAAAAACTCTGAATATAGCCAACAGACTCAGGTTTCCTCCAGTCAATGATAGCCCGAATCTTCTCTGAATCCACAAAAATACCCGATCACTACAACATGTCCCAAAAGTCTCACCGCACTCAGCCAAAAGTCACACTTACTGAACTTGGCGTACAATCTGTGCTTCCTCAGTGTTGTCAAAACTGCCCTGAGGTGTCTCTCATGATCCTCACGAGTCTTACTGTAGATCAAGATGTCGTCGATGAAGACTATAACAAATATGTCTAAATACAGTCTCGAAGACCCGGTGCATCAAATCCATGAAAATCATTGAGGTGTTAGTCACCCCAACGGCATGACTTTGAACTCGAATAACCCATACCTCATGCTGAAATCGGTCTTCTGGATATCCTCCTCTCTAATCCTTAACTGATGATAACCTGAGCGAAAATCAATCTTCGAGAAGAATCTAGCGTCTATCAACCGATCAAACAGATCATCTATCCTAGGAAGTGGGTAACAGTTCCTAACTATCACGTGATTCAGCTTCTTATAGTTTATGCACATCCTCATCGAACCATCCTACTTCTTCACAAACAACACTAGAGCTCCCCAGTGTGACATACTAGGGTGAATAAAACCCTTCTCCAACAACTCATCCAACTATCGTCTAACCTCCTCCTGCTCCGATGGTGACATCATATAAGGTCTACTAGCGATCAGGTGTGTCCCTGGTATCAACTCAATGATAAACTCAACAGATCGTGGCGGTGGTAATCCCAGTAGATCGTTCAAAAATACATCGACAAAATCTCTAACTACCGGAACGTCCTCAATCCTGACTTCTGTTCTAACCTCCGGCTCAACTATTGTTGTTAATGCCTCCATCTCCATAAGTCAGTCTTGGATCCAACTAGTGAAAACTCTGGTATCCCAGGAACATGAAACTCAATCCTTTTACCATTACAATCTATCGGTGCATGATAAGGTGACAACCAATCCATCCCGAGAAGAACGTCAAAGTCTAAGTACTCTAATACTCGAAGATCTGTCGGTAATTGATGTCCCTCAACCTCTATCATCACGTCTCTACATATCCGGTTATGGTATATCTTATCCCTAGCGGCGTAGTGAGAACAAGGTGTGTGTCTAGTGTTTGTGTAACTAACCCTAACTCTCCAACAATATGCCCATCAATAAATGATAAAAAGCTACCAGAATCAGACATAGCACGCATAGGTCTACCAAAAATATGTAACGTACCCTCGACGAGCTGTTGGGTCACCCCGCCACCCGGCTGCGCTACTGCACGGGCTCTCTCTGGCCGGCTCTGGCTCTTGACGTTGTGACGGTGATGTCCTGCGGTATATCCTCAAGTGTCCCCTTCGACCACACCTGTAACAATTTCAGTTATCATGCCTACCAGTCAGTCTGTCTCAAGATCTCGAACCCAGACCCCTGTCTCTTTGACCCCTGTCATGTCCTCCTTGATCTCACCCTGACGGTCCATCTGTGGCTGTGGGCTACGCTGATCAACCGGTGCTAGTGCGATGGTGTGAACCGATTTTCTCTCCTCATCTTTGGAACCGACTACCCTGGTGATCATCCCTGCGGCCCATGTCCCGTCTGTCATCCCTCCGACCCCTATCCCGATGATCCCTCTGTCTCTTCGGCCTTTAGTCCGGCTGAGAACTCTGCCATGTCTGTACCTTAGTCCCAGTCACACGTCTGACATCCCTCTGCATCAGGTAAGTCTCATACACCAAAGCTCTATCAAACATGTCCTGCAGAGTTGGTGCTTTAAACGATACCACTGCCAAAGCAATCATATCCTCAACTCCTCTGGTGAAATAGTATATCTGCAAACGCTCCGTCCCAACTACATCCATCGAGAACTAGATTAAGTACCGAAATCTCTCCATGTATTGCAACAAAGTCCAATTACCCTGTCTCAGGGTCGGAACTCCTCCCTCAGTCTCAATCTCACCTTCATGGGTATGTACTGATCGTAGAACAACTCCCTAAACTCAGCCCATGTCGTCGACTCTGGATGGGGATCCTGATATGTGGTCCACCATACTGCTGCGTGGCCTCTCAAGCATGCCTCGAATAACCGTTCCTAAACATTCTCACAGCTTATGGAAACGTTGATGAGACAAAATCCACTTCCTCCATCCTTTGGGTCACCACCTCCGTAAGAGAAGCTTGGCTGAAACCTCGTAAACTCTCTCAATATCTTTGCCTCTGGAGCCAAGCCGAATCCCGATGTAGTAGCAATAGTATTAGTAGCAGTCAGCTGATCTGTAGTCGTAGGTGGAGGCGTATGAATCGGCATCTCTAGTGGAACAACTACGATGGTGGCTCTCTCTGGCTGCGTCTCCACTGCTACCCTCTCAACGAGTGTTTGGTGAACAACCGGGGCGACGGCTGTCCCCGTAGGTACATAAACTGCTACTGGCTCTCTGGGTGAAGAAACCGTTGTAGCAAGTGTCGTCAGTGCAGTGGTCTGATCCCCTAATAAGCGTAGTACCTCAGCTATCTGAGTCTCCTGAGCCGAGATGTGATCCTCCATACTAGCTGTAATCGGGGAATCCCTAGCTGCATCACTAGCCTGATAAGTCACATGAGGCATAGTCGACTGTCTGTCCATAATCTGCATCAAGAAACGTGCTCTGAATCAGACCCGGTGTATATATATATCATATATATAAAAAGAAAATATAACACGTATATAAACCCTATCTCTACCCGCCTCACATCACTTCTTAACTAAAGTTCTAAGGCAATAACATCGGGTTTCCACAACTAAAGTTTATTTATTAAATTTTATGCTCTTTCACTTTACATTCCCAAGTTCATAGACCTTTTGCTTTGATACCAACTGTGGCGGCCCTGCCGCCCGGGGTGACGTGTCTCTGTGTACTCCTTGCCCGGTAGGGCCCAACTACACGTGTCCGGCGCCTGCCCGTCTACCTCTTATCTCAGAATTCATGTCTACGCGTTTTTATCAAATTAGTTAGTAAATTATCAGTATTTTCTTAACTTATTCTATTTAAGTATTTAAAAGTTTATTTAAATGCCTAACCATACTAGTGGGTTGTATCTTACAAGTTAACACATATCAGCGGAAGCCTTAATAGAGACAATTGGAATATGTAACTAGCATGGTAAACATTATTCATAAGAGCAAATTCTATGTGGAAAACCTGGAAGAGTACTCTGTATATAAGTGACAATACCATAAATAAGGTATATATACATGTACAGTGTCATCTCAAGTCCTCAAATACCCAAAATAATACAAAATATCAAAATAAGCACGTACCAGTAGGTCCTCGACGGTAGGCAATCAGATGTAGTCGCCTAGGATCCCCTTGCCCCTACTAGGTACTAAGATCTGCACTCAATCATTACAAAAAGACAGATGATGAGTACAATAAGTAAAATCCCAAGGAACCCCTCTCAGCATTCGCATAATAAAGTAAAGGAAATGCAAGAAATATTGTCAAGTAAACATGCGAAATGTAAACAGACAACTGTAATTGGCTCATCGCATGAATAGATAACAGCTAAGCTAACAAATGTGTATGCTCACTCTAGATAGACTAGACTGTGCTTCGGGTCACCAAGTTCCCACCAATGGTCACGCCCAACTGGCCCGACAATTGGTCCTTCGCAGTGCTGGCCAAATTTGTTGATTCACCGACACGTGCACCAAGGGCAAGCTCAAGTTGCCATTCACTGAGGGCCAGGTCACACGTGCTACAATCCAGTGCATCATGAGCGCACAACCAGGAAATTCGAAGGAGTAACCTCAACCCACGTCCAAGTAAAAGAATGAAATATTAACAACAACAAGGAAATGATAATATGAAATGGAAAACATAATCAAATACTCAGAGTTTTACAGTTAGGTTTTACAAACCTCAAGCCGCTCTCCGACCTCCCGGACTCTCGTATCCGACCCGTCAACTCCCGACACCGAGCTACGGTCCACTAAGTCCCTGATATCTAATCTCATAAGTTTAGGTTGTTTATAAGTGTTCAGATATGTATTAAGTTGAAAATCACCAAAACGACCCTTAAATTCATAGTTTATCTGTCACTAGCGCGTTAATAGGTCTACCTAGCACGCTAGGTGAAGTTAGCGCGCTAATGGATTTACCTAGCAGGCTAAGTGAAGTTAGCGCGCTAGGGAATCTGTCTAGCGCGATACTGTTCTTCATTTTGACAAACAGTTAGAAACCCGAGAATGATTAGCGTGCTAACTTGACCCGATTAAGCGCGCTAACCAGCCCGATTAGCGCTAATTGCCTATTTGATTGAATTCTCAAGTCGAAAATTTTGTCCTACCCTCTCAATTAGCTACTCTAACCTGATTTACATCCTCTCCATACATTATTAACTCCAAAGTAGCAACTTGAACACTCCAGAACAGCAATTTGACCCAAATTTACAAAATCTCACGAATTCACTAAATTTTCCAATTCCATCAAAACACAATTCCAGTTAACCCAGTTGTAAATTCTCTATAAAAATGATCTGATAACATGTAATTCATCAAGTTTTCATCAAACATCGAGGTCTAATCATCAAACTCGAATTTCAATAAATCATATAAAAATAGGTTCATTAAATAGTGTAGAAGATGAAGATGATGATTACCTTGGTTTGATCTCTTGATTTGTTCTCTAATATGTTGAATTTCCAGCTTGTGATCCCTCTCTTCCTCAGGTTTTCTCTAAATTTGCATGAATTGTGTGAGTGGTTTTATCAACATTCCACTAAGTCATATATATATATATATATATGTTTGATTAAGATCAAGTGTCCATACGTATCTCGAGGATTATCTTGTGGTTCATAAACATGCAGGCCCATACTACTTGATGACTCCATTTTTAACTCCAATAGCACACTCCCTTCCTTGTTTCTCCGACTATAATCATCTAGATACCCATCTTGTGGTCCTCTTTATTGGTTACAAACTATAGGCTTTGTTAATTTAATTAAGTTACATTATATTTAGCCTTATCAAACCATATGGTTAGTGTTTTATTTATCAAAATAAACTAACTCATGGTTCCACTAACCTTCGACTACCCGATATTTGGTGCCCCGCGTCTCGACACGTATTTCGAGGTGTGTCATAACCTATTATTCAATTTTTAATTTAATTAGCTTATAGTTACATTACCATTTCAATGGAATTACTTAGTCAATTTATGTGAGTTTGTTGAGTTTTTCTAGTGTACCCGTACTTCGCCTCTCGATACTCGTATTGACACGCACTTCAAGGCGACTACCCATCGTACCCGCATATATCGCTATTCAACGTACACGCATACGATGTATTTACAACCAAATTCATAGAGTGCATCGCAATTTAAACATCATAACACACAATTTACTAGTGTACCTAGGTCGACATGTGTCCTAGCTTACCCACGACGTCCACGTGGATCCGAGCTAGCGTCCATGTCTCGAAATTACGAAATAAATAACGGCGTTAATAAAACGGGTTGCTACACACAAATCTCTGAATATGTGATTTATATCATTTAATTATTCCAAGATAACATTACGTTTTCTGATTCTGTTTTGAATATGAGACAATTCTCTAATTATCTCAATCTTAGTCAAATCCATTGACTTGTAATTATCATTCAACACATATCCGAGTGACTTACAATTGATGCTTAGTATTTGCACTTGCAATCTTTGGTATAAACCAATTTATCGTAAGAGTTCACATGACTTTGCGATATTGCTTGTGCCTTCGCTAAGTCTTAAATCCTTTTTATATTACCATTGATAACTCAATGATAATCTTATTCCAATACGCTTCAACAACTCTATTTCTTTATTCCTTTATGAACATAGTACGAGCTCTAGTGAGTTTTGTTGAGTCGTTAATTATGTAATATTATATATAGGTTATCTATATATTTTTATTGTCAAGTCTCCAAAATACTAGCTTAATTGCATTTATTTATTATTTTCAAGGTTATTGGAGTGCGTGGAATAATGTGGAATCGAATATTTATATGCAAAGGTGATCGATGCCGAGGATTTGCCTCGAAATACGTATTACACGCTTGATTTGGTGTGAGATTAGTTGAAGTGACGCAGCTAGGGACATGGTCAACCTACTCACGCACAACAAATGTTGGTTTGTTCTCGAGATACGCGCGTCACCAACTCCCATATTTTTGCACGAATCGTGCGATTTCCTCCAAAGCTTCCAAGCCGCCACGTGTCGCTTCACCTGTTCGACAACCTATCACACCAGTAGCCTCTCCCGCCAATGCGAGCACGCCACATGTCGTCTGCACCGGCGCCACACTGCGGCGTCGACCGGCTCACGTTCACGGCGGCTTCTCCACCATTCACTGCGCGACATGTCACGCTTGCCAACGAGCTCGCCCATAAACGCCGACACGTGGCGGAGATTGGAAACAAACTCCTAACAACCGTTTGATCGTCCTCGGCGCACGTGTCACAAATAAAACCCAATTTTGGGCAGTTTTAATTAGGTTTTCGTTGGGATCGAGGGAGGTTTTTATTATTTTCTTCTCGGCATCTCCTATCTCTCCTTCTAGCCGAACTCTCTCTCCCCATTCTTTTCTATTTTTCTTTTTTTCTCTTTGTATTCTTCAACTATGCGAGGCTAAAACCTCTAGCCTAGGCAAGACTGCGAGGGAGGTTCGACTGCGCATATCAATGGATTTGTGAGATTTATATATTTTAATTTCAATCTTTTCATTAATATTTTATTTTCTTTGGTATTGTTTCAATAATCGAGGTTAAATTCATGTTTAAATCTTGATTTACTCGCCAGTGTGTCGTAAGCATCCGTACTTGTGCAATAAGACCACACTAGTGGCAATTGATCTTACCAATTGATTAGTCTCTTTTGGGACCGGTCGAATACCTTAGAAATCTAGGCTAAATCGGACACACAAGTGATTCGGTTGTCTAGGTGTAGTGCCTTCACGAAACCTATTGCGGTCATCATGTTAAACCCAATACGCTTGAGTATAGGGTTATACGTTTGACTAGAGAAATAGTCACCGTCGTACCTTGGCTATCGAGATTAGGGAGTGCGAGGAACCGCGTACGTTACCGGTTCTATAGCTACACTAGATATTTTGATTTGCATATTTTACATAAATCGACGACCAAATCCAATCTTTTCTCGAACTGAACTTGTATGTCTTGACCTAGGTGTTTTTATTAATTGTTTTCAAATTTATTTCCATTGTTTTATTTATTTTGTTGATATTTAAATTAGCTTTATTATTCACTCTCTCAAAACTCCCGATTTCTCTTTTTGTGTTCTTTTTAAACCTTAGAAAGAATACCAATCCATGTGGGATCGACCCTTTGCCACTATTCTACAAAATAGTTGGTTTAGGTATTTTTATTTTATTGACGCGTTCGGCGCGCGTCAATTTTTGGCGTTGTTGCCGGGGATTGGTCTTTTCTTTCTTTGGTTATTTTTTTATTTATTTTTTATTTTGTATCTAGTCCCTTGTTCTTAACATGTATGCAGGCAACCCCGCGATGGCCTCCTACCCCCACAATTATGGTCGATTCGAAGACTCACATTATTATAATGTGAATGGGGTAGGTATGTTATATAATGAACATCAATTTTCTAACATGCATTCTTTTGTGCAACAGGTCGAGGTTTGCGAAATTTGTGAAGATTATTCTCATTCCACATATGATTGTCCGTATTATCCAAAGTATGAGAATTATCACTATCCTAGCTATGCATCGCCACAACCCGATTTCTTTGGGCTCATGCCAAGTCCACAGATTCCTCAACAAAGCAACTCTTTAGAAGATATGATGAAAAAATTACTAGATGATCAACAACGGTTTCATGAAGAGCTTCAACAATTTTCGCGTGAGTTTCCAAGCTTGCAAAACTTGGAAACTCTATTTATTTAAGTGAATGCCACACTCCGAATATGTTTGACGAATAAGAGTTGTGTAATACACAACCAATTTCTTACTCAGAGGATAATGTGAATGTTGATACATTGATGAATGTTGAGGTGAATGTTGATACACCAGTGGAGAACTATTGGTGCAAAACAACGCAAGGACTTGAAGTCCTTCAAATTGAGTCGGACATTTCCATTGCACGAAATGACGATGATGAAGTGCGATAGAAATTGGAGTCATTTTAGAAAGGCCGAGAGAAGCCGCAGATAGAGAGCAAGGAAGACCAACCTCTCGGTGTTGGTGAAACCACCCACCCTCCAATGCATATTTGTTAAACCTTATAGGGGTGGAAGTAAAGGAGCGTTCGCATATTTTCTACACTACCGACACCTTTGTGTTGGATGACCATGATATGACAGATTTGTTTGTGTTAGAGGTCCCGAATGAGCTCCCAATTCTAAAGGAGGCGTGTGTGACGACCCCAACTACAAATAAGGGCACCGCCCAGCCTAATCCCTTAATTAAGCCCTCCCCTATAGGACCTAACAAGGAATTAGTCAGCCTTATTTAAACACCTACACACTTACCATTTATGATACCACCTACGGTTAACTTACTTGTTCTAGTGACTAACATATGGTTGTATATAAATCGAGTTACTAAATTTTTTATTTTTATTTTTTCCTAACAAATTATTCAAGAAGTCTTATTTAGTTACTAGTGGAAATGAAATCCTAAGGCATAACCTATTGTGGAAAAACCAGGAAATAGTGATCACATGCATATATAAACAAAAATGGTGATATATATATATAACATGTGTTTATAGTCGTATTCCTATCACTCAACCCAAAAGTAAAAGTGTAACGGCCCCGAAACCCGAGGTCGCCACGTGGGGAGGCGCGGTCCCAACATCCTGTCAGATCCTTGACCTACTGGGTCCCATGCGCCACTCAACGTCCCTTGTTACATCATAACTACTCATTATGCATGTTAAGCTCATTTCGTAATCAATTTAGCTCAACAGTTTAATCATTTTTTTTATGGCATTAAAAACAAAACAGCGGGAAGTCTTAAATTTAAAAACAAGTAAAACAATTAAATTTATCATCAAAATGAGCATCAATTTAAGAGCAACACCTATTGTGGAAAACCCGGGGAACAGTACTCTGTATATAGACGACAATACTAAGCGAATATATACCAAGATGTTGTCTATCCTGGTCTCCCAATACCCAAAAGTAAAACAAAATATCAAAACCACACGTACTAGTAGGTCCTCGACCGCGGGCAATCGATAAAGTCGCCCAAAATACCCTTGCCTCTACTAGCACTAGGATCTCGCACTCGACCATCACAAAAAGCAAGATGGAGAGTACAAAGTTAGTAAGATTTCAACGAAGTACACCGAGCATTTATAAGGAAATAAATAGATGCCAATAAACATGTCAAATAATCATGCGGAAACTAAACAGTAATCGTGCTAAGATCATCACATGAATAATTAACACGAAAGAACAAAGTGTGTACTCGTCCGGTCGGACTAAATCGTACTTCGGACCCCCGGATCCTTTCAAATGGGTGCCCCACTTCCTTTCACCTGGTTCCTCGCGGCTTAACCGACACGTGCACCCTTACATCGGGTCGCAATTCACCGAATGCCCGATCACACGTGCTACGATAGTGTGCCATAAGTACACAACGAACAAAGGTGGGAGTAACTCGACCACCAACCCAAACATATCACGGAATAGAATACAATAACAAGGAATAGAAAATCAACGATGAAAGTGTAAACCCTTCCGTGACTTTCGGATGAAATCTTACGTACCTCAAAACGCACTCCAAGGTTTCACTCACGTCTCGAGATACGTGTCCGACTCCCGATTTTGGTCTCCTAAGTTCCCCGGTGTCCAATTAAACCATTTTAACTAGTTTAGAGTTAAACTCAATGAATTTATAATGTGTGGCCCAATTATAAAGATTTTCATTTCAAAAAGTTTTGGTTTGACACCCTTTCGAATTATACCTGGGGTGTCAACGTACGAAAAATTCTCAAATACCATTTTTCTATCTTTTTCTCATTTTCTCATATTTTTTTCTGATTTTTTTTTTCTAGATTTTTCCCATAATTTCCCACATATTTTTCATATTTTTACGTAATTTATTTTAATTTAAAACTATTTTTAAATTAAAATTTCATATTATATTATTTTAATATATGGGTGGGTCCCTGGACCGGGTCAAACCCGGTCCACCGAGGCCTCGGTCGACCGGTCCAACTGGGCTCGGCCCGACCCGGTTCGCACCCACCCGGGTCGGGTCGGGTTGGGCCCGGACCGCCCAACCCAGTGGCCTGGACGGCCAGACCCGATCCCCTCCCCCACTTCCTCTTCTTCTTCTTCCTCCGAGACGCCTCGGTTCACTTTTTTTTTTTTTTTCTTTTCTTCTCTTTTCTTTGGTTTGGGTTGGGGTTTCTCTCCACCCCAACCCCGGTGAGTCGATGGCGAGGTGGAGACACCCTGCCATCTCCACCTCGACCGGTTCGGCCTCCATGGCCGAACCCTTCATGGCCACCATGGCCGACACTTCGACCACCCAACAATCAACAATGTAAATGGCTTACCTCCACCCCGGTTTTCCCGCTCCAGCTCTCTTCTTCTTCTTCCTCCTCTCCTCCTCCTCCTCTGTTTCTCCTCCTCCCGGCCTTATGAGTGTGCGGTGTGAGAAGGAGAGGTGTGGGAGAGTGTACGTGAGGGAGAAGGTGAGGTGAGGTAGTGACGTGAGAGAGAAGTCAACATGATGAGGGGGTGAGGTGGAGTGTACATGTGGGTAAGCTAGTTGACCCTTTGTCTTTGACTCCAAATGTGACCCAGTTTGGGACATTCGCCTATGTTTTCGAGCGTTTCGACGTCCGGTTACGCGTCCGAATCGCGATGTACGCGCGCGCCGCGTCATTTAGTCACCGAACATCTATTACATAGTAATTATTTGACCATTATTTATTTATTTATTTATTTTGTGTGTTTTAGTTTCTCCGACCTAGTGTACCCATAGTTCGCTCCTCGCACCGTATCGACACGTTTTTCGAGACGAACACCCGTTACACTATCTCGCTGGTTCGATGATAGAATTACACACATGCGATGTTAATCGAATAACTCGATGCACAATATCGCAAATAGGCAAACAATCACACAAAATTACTATTTACCTAGTCAGCATGCCCTGCCCTATTTGCGGTATCCACGTGGATCTGAGCTGTCGTCCAAGTCTGGAAATAAATAATAATAACGGCGTAATTAAAATTTGGGCCGTTACAACTCTTCCCAACTAGAAAAGAAATTTCGTCCCGAAATTTTAAATAACTTGAAGTTTCGTACCATGAAATAGTTGAGGGTAACGTTGCCGCATAGTAGACTCAAGCTCCCAAGTGAGTCCTTCTGTACCATGATGTTGCCAACGAACCAACACCTTGGGGATCTCCCTGTTCCTAAGCGTCTGAGTCGCGCGGTCCACAATTGCTATCGGTCGCTCCTCATATGTTACATCAGGCCGAACCTCGATCTGTCTCAAGTCAACCATCGGTCTCGGTCCTGACCTAGCCAATCTTAACATCGAGATATGAAATGTAGGATGAACACCAGCTAACTCTGCTGGCAAGTCCAATCTGTAAGCTACACTGCCAACTCGTGCTGCGACTCTGAATGGTCCTATGTATCTCGGCGCCAATTTTCCCTTAATCCCAAATCTCTGCCGACCCTTCCATGGGAAACCTTCGGATAAACCATGTCGCCTCTTCATAGCTCGGACCACTCGTGATACTTATCCGCATATTTCTTCTCTCTGTCTTGTGCTGCTTGAAGTCTCTGTCGAATCTGCCTAATCTTCTCTGTGTGATCAACAACTATCTCTGGCCCAATCGCCGCTGTATCCTCAGGCGCTGCCCAACACGCAGGTGATCTGCAGGGCCTGCCATACAGCGCCTCAAATGGAGGCATCCCGATACTCGCCTGATAGCTGTTATTGTAAGCAAACTCACACAACGGTAAATAATCCTCCCACGAACCTCCAAACTGCAAAATACAAGCCCTGAGCATATCTTCCGTAGACCAGTATCGCCTCTCGGTCGTCCGTCTGTCTGAGGATGGTAAGCTGTACTAAATTGCAACCTAGTGCCAAACTGCTCCTGCATCGCCTCCCAGAATTTCGAAGTCAACCTAGGATCTCGGTCAGATACAATAGAGACTGGCACCCCATGCAATCTAACGATCTCTCTCGAAGATAATGCTCAGCTGTGGGAACGAATATCTCATAGAAATAGGAATGAAATGTGCCGATTTCGTTAGTCAGTCAATCACAACCCAAACCGCATCGTGTCTCCTCGTAGTCTGCGGTAACCCACTGACAAAATCCATGGTGACGTGCTCCCATTTCCACTGTGGAATTGGTAGTGGCTGTAGTAAACCGCCTGGTCTCATGTGCTCGGCCTTAACTTGCTGGCAGATATGACAACTCCTGACGTACTCGCCAACGTCAGCCTTCATCCCTGGCCACCAGAACAATCGCCTCAAATCATGATACATCTTGGTTCGACCAGGATGAACCGCAGTAGCGAGACCTATGTGCGTCCTCCAAAATTCCATCCCGTATCTCCGAACTGCAGTATCCATGGCAACCTCCCCGATGTCTCAAACACCGATCTGTCGACGCTGCCCAATCCGTACACTCCGGATCCCGAGCCATACCACTGAAACGCTCATAGAGTCCATCAGTCCTCGACACTCGGCCACTCGCTCAATGGATACGGTCGAACTCTCATCCGACAACGAGATGTGTGTGGCTCGATCGTAGTAAAAACATCGATCATACACATAACCGACGCCGCTAATAAGCCATGCTCGTGTGTCATATGTCGTACTACGATCGATCGTCAATACCACTTCGCTCAATGCGTCGCCTACAACGTTCGCCTTCCCCAGTGATACTCAATAGTGAAGTCGTAGTCCTTAAGTAACTCAAGCCATCTTCTCTGACGCATGTTCAGATCTCTTTGAGTGAAAATATATCTCAGACTCTGATGATCAGTGTAGAGTACGAACCGCTCTCCGTAGAGGTAATGCCTCCAAACCTTCAGTGCAAAAACGACTGCTGCAAGCTCCAAGTCATGCACTGGATAGTTAACCTCGTGGGGTCTCAATCGTCGGGACAAGTAAGCTACTGGTCTACCCTCCTGCATCAAAACGCATCCAAGTCCAATGCCCGATGCATCCGTATACACTGACAAGCTTTTGCCCGGCTCTGGCAATGTCAACACTGGTGCAGAAGTCAATCTCCTCTTCAACTCCCAGAAAGCTTTCTCACACTCCTCTGACCAATCAAATCTAACATCCTTCTTGGTCAATCTAGTCATCGGTGCTGCAATCGAGGAAAAGTCCTGTACGAATCGGCGGTAGTATCCTGCTAGTCCCAAGAAACTCCGAATGTCAAAAGCAGATTCAGGTGTCCTCCAGTCAATAATTGCCCGAATCTTCTCTGAATCCACAGAGATACCCTGATCGCTAATAACATGTCCCAGAAATCGTATCGCACTCTCAAATGTAAATCACACTTGCTAAATTTGGCGTATAGTCTATGCTCTCTCAGTGTCGTCAAAACCGCTCTGAGATGACTCGCATGCTCCTCACGAGTCATGCTGTAAATCAAGATGTCATCAATAAAGACGATGACATATCTGTCCAAGTATGGTCTCAAGACCCTGTGCATCAAATCCATGAAGATGGCTGGGGCATTAGTCAGCCCAAAAGGCATGACTGTAAACTCAAACAACCCATATCTTGTACTGAAAGCGGTCTTCTTGATGTCATCTTCTCGAATCCTCAACTGATGATAGCCTGAACGCAGATCAATCTTCGAGAAGAACTTGGCACCAGTCAAACGATCGAAAAGATCGTCGATCCTGGGGAGTGGGTAACGGTTTTTAACTGTCACCTGATTCAACTTCCTGTAGTCTATGCACATCCTCATTGAGCCATCCTTCTTCTTCACAAATAACACTGGAGCTCCCCAAGGTGACATGCTAGGGTGAATGAAACCCTTCTCCAGTAAGTCATCCAACTGCCTCCTGACCTCCTCGTGCTCTGACGGTGACATCCGGTAAGGTCTGCTAGCGATTGGCTGAGTTCCTGGTATCAGCTCAATGATGAACTCAATCGCTCGTGGCGGTGGTAATCCTGGTAAATCATCCGGAAATACGTCGACAAAGTCTCGGACTACTGGAACATCTTCAATCCTGACTTCAGTCCTAACCTCTGGCTCGACTATCGCTGCTAATGCCTCCATCTCCTGAGTAGTAGCTAGTCGGCCTCTAGTAATGGGTAGCGCGGTAGCGACTCCGGTAAACGTGAACTCAGGAATCCCCGGAACTCGAAACGTGACAGTCTTGGAAGCAATCCAGCTGTGCATGGTATGCCGCTAACCAGTCCATCCCTAAAAGTGCGTCAAACTCGAGGTACTCTAGGACTCGTAAGTCTATCGGCAACTGATGCCCCTCTACCTCTATCGTGCAATTTCGACATATTCGGTTAGGGTATATCTTATCCCCAGCGGCCGTACTGAGGACAAGGTGTGTGTCTAGCGTCTGTGTTGCCAACCCTAACTCTCCTACCATGCGTCCAGCAATAAATGATAATGTACTACCATAATCTATCATAACATGCATCGGTCTACTCATAATAGATAACGTACCCTCGACGAGCTGTCTGGTCGCATCTCGATCTGGCTGCGCGACTGCATGTGCTCTCTCCCTAGCCTGACCCTGCTGTGCTCCTGGTAATGTCGGTGGTGCCCTGCAGTCGGCTTTCAGGTGCCCTTTCCGACCACAACGATGACATCGACGTCTCTCCTGCCAGGCTCCGAATCTCTGACCCTGACCCTGGTCTCTCTGACCCCTGTCACGGCCTCCCTGATCCCTATCCTGACGCTACTTGTTGTGGCTGATGTCGCTGCTGCTTTGCTCGTGGGTGCAGGTGCTAAGGCATGCGTCTGCTGCCTATCCTCGTACTGAAACTGGCTATCCCGGTGATCAACCTTACGGTCCCTATCTCGTCTATCATCTCGACGACCTCTATCAAGCTGATATCTCTGTCTCTTCGGTCTTTGATCTGACCGAGAACTCTGACCCGCCTGTACTGCAGTGCCTTTCGTACGTCTCCCATTTCTCTCCAAGAGTAGTGTCTCATAAGATAAGGCTCGATCATACACCTCCTGAAGAGTGGTAGCACCTGTCGAGACTATTGCGTCAGAAATCCGCTCATCAACACCACGTACGAAATAGTAAATCTGAAGCGTCTCTGTGCCCGCTACATCCATCGAGAATCGTAATAGGTATCGGTACTGCTCCATGTACTGCATCAATGAGCGGTTACCCTGTCGTAAGGCCAGAAAATCCTCCCTCAACCTCAGCCTCACCTGCAAGGGAATGAACTCATCGTAGAACAACTCTCGAAACTCTGCCCATGTCGCTGGCTCCGGGTGGATATCCAGATAAGTCATCCACCAAACCGCTGCATTACCTCTCAGACATGCTCCGGATAAACGTGCTTGTATGCTGTCATCATTCCGCATCAGCTTATGGAAACGCTCATGCGAAACTATCCACTTCCCTGCTGCCTCAGGGTCTCCACCTCCGTAGAAGTATCCCGGCTGAAACTTCATAAACTCTCTAACAAGCTTCGCCTCCGGTGTCAAGACGAATGCGGAAGTAGCAGGAACTGTAGTAGCTGTCGGCTGCTCGGTAGTCATAGGTAGGGGCGTAAGAGTCGAAGTCTCTAACGGTATCACAATAGCTGGCGAGACTCCCTCAGCCCGTGTCTCCGAAAGTGGTGTATCAGTAGGCATATGTGATGTTATTGGGGCGACGGGTGTCTGTACCGTAGGTGCTACCGGAACTGTGGGAACTAGTGCAGCTGCCGTAGCGGCTGTCGTAGCCTGAGCCCTAAGTAACTGGAGGATCTCTGTCAACTGGGCATCGTGGGCTGCAAGTCGATCCTCTATACTCTGAGTCGCTACGGTAGTAGTAGTGACGTCCCTAGTAGGATCACTAGTTTGTCCTATCTCAGGCTGGGTCGAGGGTTGTCCGTCCATCGTGATCTGTATCGAAAAGCGTGCGTCGGATCAGCCTCGGTATATATACGTGTTAATATATAATTTACAATAAAACATAACACGTGTATAAATCCTAATTCTACCCGCCTCACCATCACTTCCCAACTAGAGTTCTAAGGCAAGTACATCGGGTTTCCACATCTAAATTTTAAATTTTTAAGTCTTATGCTCTTTCAGTTAATTTCCCGAGGTTCCTCGAACTCTCTCTACGTGATACCAAGGACCGTGGCGTGGTATCGCCATTTAAGGACACCTACGCTTCCTCCAACGAAGTCGACCATGCTCGATACCACTTGTAACGTGGTATCACAATGTCTTAAGCAATTAAACTTTCCCCTAGGTTCGCTTGAACCTAAGCTCGATACCAACCGTGGCGGCCCCGAAACCCGAGGTCGCCACGTGGGAGGCGCGGTCCCAACATCCCGTCGATCCTTGACCTCTTTGGGTCCCATGCGCCACTCAACGTCCCTTGTTACATCATAACTACTCATTATGCATGTTAAGCTCATTTCGTAATCAATTTAGCTCAACAGTTTAATCATTTTTTTTATGGCATTAAAAACAAAACAAATGGAAGTCTTAAATTTAAAAACAAGTAAAACAATTAAATTTATCATCAAAATGAGCATCAATTTAAGAGCAACACCTATTGTGGAAAACCCGGGGAACAAGATTTCGTATATAGACGACAATACTAAGCAAGTAATATATACCAAAGACAGTGTCTATCCTGCCTCCCAATACCCAAAAGTAAAACAAAATATCAAAACCACACGTACTAGTAGGTCCTCGACCGCGGCAATCGATAAAGTCGCCCAAAATACCCTTGCCTCTACTAGCACTAGGATCTCGCACTCGACCATCACAAAAAGCAAGATGGAGAGTACAGTTAGTAAGATTTCAACGAAGTACACCGAGCATTTATAAGGAAATAAATAGATGCCAATAAACATGTCAAATAATCATGCGGAAACTAAACAGGCAACTGTGCTAAGATCATCACATGAATAATTAACACGAAAGAACAAAGTGTGTACTCGTCCCGGTCGACTAAACCGTACTTCGGACCCCAGATCCTTTCGGTGGGTGCCCCCACTTCCTTTCACCTGGTTCCTCGCGGGCTTAACCGACACGTGCACCCTTACATCGGGTCGCAATTCACCGAATGCCCGATCACACGTGCTACAAAGATAGTGTGCCATAAGTACACAACGAACAAGTGAGAGTAACTCGACCACCAACCCAAACATATCACGGAATAGAATACAATAACAACGAATAGAAAATCAACGATGAAAGTGTAAACCCTCAGTGACTTTCAGATGAAATCTTACGTACCTCAAAACGCACTCCAAGGTTTCACTCACGTCTCGAGATACGTGTCCGACTCCCGATTTTGGTCTCCTAAGTTCCTGGTGTCCAATTAAACCATTTTAACTAGTTTAGAGTTAAACTCAATGAATTTATAATGTGTGGCCCAATTATAAAGATTTTCATTTCAAAAAGTTTTGGTTTGACACCCCTTTCGAATTATACCGGGGTGTCAACGGCCGAAAAATTCTCAAATACCATTTTTCTATCTTTTTCTCATTTTCTCATATTTTTTTCTCGATTTTTTTTTCTAGATTTTTCCCATAATTTCCCACATATTTTTCATATTTTTCTGTAATTTATTTTAATTTAAAACTATTTTTAAATTAAAATTTCATATTATATTATTTTAATATATGGGTGGGTCCCTGGACCAGGTCAAACCGGTCCACCCGGGTCGGTCGACCGGTCCAATCTGGCCTCGGCCCGACCGGTTTCCGACCCACCGGGTCGGGTCGGGTTGGGCCGGGCCGCCCAACCCAGTTGAGCTGGGCCAGAGCCCACGATCCCCTCCCCCACTTCCTCTTCTTCTTCTTCCTCCAGAGACGCCTCGGTTCACTTTTTTTTTTTTTTTTTTTTTTTTTTTTTCTTCTCTTTTCTTTGGTTTGGGTTGGGGTTTCTCTCCACCCCAACCCCGTGGAGTCGATGGCGGTGGAGACACCCCCGCCATCTCCACCTCGACCGGTTCGGCCTCCATGGCCGAACCCCTTCATGGCCACCATGGCCGACACTTCGACCACCCAACAATCAACAATGTAAATGGCTTACCTCCACCCCGGTTTTCCCGCGCTCCAGCTCTCTTCTTCTTCTTCCTCCTCTCCTCCTCCTCCTCTGTTTCTCCTCCTCCCGGCCTTATGAGTGTGCGGTGTGAGAAGGAGAGGTGTGGGAGAGTGTACGTGAGGGAGAAGGTGAGGTGAGGTAGTGACGTGAGAGAGAAGTCAACATGATGAGGGGGGTGAGGTGGAGTGTACATGTGGGTAAGCTAGTTGACCCTTTGTCTTTGACTCCAAAATGTGACCCAGATGGGACATTCGCCTATGTTTTCGAGCGTTTCGACGTCCGGGTTACGCGTCTGAATCGCGATGTACGCGCGCCGCACACATCATTAGTCACCGAACATCTATTACATAGTAATTATTTGACCATTATTTATTTATTTATTTATTTTGTGTGTTTTAGTTTCTCCGACCTAGTGTACCCATAGTTCGCTCCTCAGTACCCGTATCGACACGTTTTTCGAGACGAACACCCGTTACACTATCTCGCTCGGTTCGATGATAGAATTACACACATGCGATGTTAATCGAATAACTCGATGCACAATATCGCAAATAGGCAAACAATCACACAAAATTACTATTTACCTAGTCAGCATGCCCTGCCCTATTTGCGGTATCCACGTGGATCTGAGCTGTCGTCCAAGTCTGGAAATAAATAATAATAACGGCGTAATTAAAATTTGGGCCGTTACAAAAAGCATGTACATAAAAATGTAATACAAAAGAATACAAAACGTACAAAAGTATGTAGCGATCATCTACTGCTCGAGGTAGTCACCAATCTTCTCTTTGCCTGGTCTGCTACTCGGCTGATCTGCACCCACCGTCACAAACTAGACGGTGAGTACATGATATTATTTAAGTAATACTGAGAGACATCGATCCACATTCCCAAATAGGCAACAAGTATCAAATTGCATAATGTAAATAGAAATTATGCTGAAATAAACATCGTGCAAAGAGATATTTGAGATAATCAAATATGAAACTGACTCAAGGTTAAGTAGTAATGGATTAGGGTCGGTCGGCCGCGATCTTCATCACATCAGCCTTTCCACTACAATATGAGCTCTGCTCTATATCATTTTATTACACATTGAGCTCTATATCATAATTTCAAAAGGTCGTACGTACGTACGATACGCCTTTTCTATTCCAAGTGAATTAGTCGTCACTGGAATGTATACTTGCTAACATACCCGAGTTTTAAAACTCGACATGTTCACCCAAGTTATTCTTGCGCCAACAAAGCCCGAGGTCCGGTTACCCCGTTCAAGGCACGTTACCTCGTGTGTCATGCAAGGTAGTGGAGAAATTCCCTAAATCCCTAAGAAGTCTAGTGACCCCCGTATGAAAGCTGAATTTCTATCATCAAATGACCCTAACCACAAGAACCACTTTCATTTTCAATAATGACACAAAGATTGGAATCCAATAGATGTAATAGCATATTAATGCACAAAAGATTTGAGTCAAAATAAACAAACTATCCTAATAGCATGTTATATCACCGACTTCCACACACAACGATCAACATGACAAAGTATATGAATTGGAATCAATGATATACACAACAGTATGCTATGAACAATATCATAAAATGAGCACTGAACAAGTCATAGCATATGGATTTCAAAGGCAATTCAGTTCGAATAACTGAGAATAAATAAATAAAGGGAATGAAATGTAAATAAATGTCTCAAATCAGTTTACTTACATACACACAGCAATTCCTAAGCTATCCGGCTTCCGTCGCGTCGATGTACGCACCCAAACCCCGTAATAGCTCCTCTACTGTCCTAACATTTGAAAATTTATCAATTTAGTGTTATTATTACTTATTCACAATTTATAAGTTGGTCGAAATCGGTCGAAATTGAGTTCGAGACCAATTTCCGATTTCGCGTTTTTCGAGGTAAAAACCCCGATATAACGCCTCGATCGACTCCCGAATTCTTCACTTTTTATAGAAATATTGAAGTGTTATTGATTTGGGTCACAAATATATTTTTACCTATTTTCCGGAATTTTCCTGAATTTTTTTCATAATTTTATCTATTTTCGTATTTATTATATATTAAAAACTGTTTTAATTTAATTAAATAATTAAATTTTTTTTTTTGAAGTGGATCCGGGTCAACCCGACCCGATCCAGCCGGACCGGGTCGGTCGACCGGTCCCCTCGGGTCGAGGTTCGGCCCGCCCCACCCACTTGGTTCGGGTCGACCCGACCCGACTCCCATGGTCATCTTCTCGCGAGAAACAGAAGCGGCGGCTCTTTTCTTCTTTTTTTTCTTTGTGAGGCGTTGGGGTTGGCTCCCAACCCCAACCCCAATGGATTTTGATGGCAAGGAGATCCCTTTGCCATTTCCCCGTTCCTCTCTCGTCGGCCATGGAGGTCGATCCTCCATGGCCACGACACCGACAACAACAAATTACAACAATCGACAACAACGGCCAAACAACACAACAAGAAATCAACAACTCACCTTGCTTCGAGCTTAGTCGATCTCTCTCTCGATCTTTCTTTCTCCTTTCTTTCTCCTTCTTCCTCCTCTCGCCTCTGTTTTCTTCTTTCTCTCTCGTTTTGTCTTTTTTTTTGTTAAGTTGGAGAGAGAGAATGAAATCAAAGTGACATATGTGTATATATATATATATCATATATATAAAAGCACGAATCACAAATTTTTGAGTGGTAATGAAATTTACCTATTTACCTTTTTTTTTTTTCATCTCCAAATCAACCTTTTCTTTTGTCTCCAAATCAATCCCGAACTCCTTATCAATCTACCACACGTTTTTTTTTTTTTTTTTTTTCTTATCTCCAAATCAATCCCGAACTCCTTATCATCAATCTAATACACGGTTTTCTCTTTCTCGCGATCTTTAATCGATCACTCTCGTGTTCCGGACGAACTCCTTCTCATCAATCCAATACACAAACTCATTCTCATCAATCCAATACACGGGACGGAGAGGTTGATAAATTGATGGAGACTTCTAAATTGGAGTGTGCACTTGTTTCTAGGGCAAATCGGTTTATATGAATATTGTATCTGTTGAAAGCTTGAATTGCATGCTACCATTTGATACGTTTTAAGGGGGTGCATACCACTGGTCATCGTCTTCATCATTCTCACCCAAACCCTCATTGTTCTTCCCCATATATATATATATATATATCTCGGTTGGAGATCAAATTCAAGGAGAGCCGTGAGTGTTGGTGGTGTTGTTGAAGAACAGTTGAAGGTGAGATAATATTTCAATTTTTTATTTTAGTGACTGTGGGACTGGTTTTGTCTATGAGTTCGAAATTGGAATTGGGAGGGGTTGTTGTGGTTGGTTGTTGATTGTGTGATGAAGAGAGGAGAATGTTCGGTTTATATATATAAACAAAGAAGAAGAAGAGAGAATCCGAGAGGGAGAAGAAGAAGGTGGGGGTTGAAAAAGAAGGTGGTTTGAAGAAGGTGTTGGGGGAGGGAACAAACCCAAAACCCAAAAGAAATTTGAATGAAAAAAATTCTGATTAATCATGTGAAAAAAAAAAAGGTCTAAAGCTTTAATCCCAGCTAATTCAATTATTTACATTCATAATTTAAAAGTTATCCTTTCTATCTATAGAGTTTGAGGTAAAGATTGAACTTTATGTACAATTCTACCGAATCTCCACAAGCAAGTGTTTACAAATTGATGGGTCAAACCATTTGTATTTTTTTTCCTTGTTTCCTTTTATTTTATTTTTTTGAGGAAGTAATGTCCTAGCATGACTAGCTTGTTTTTTCATTCACATCTTATCTCAATCACATTAGAGAATATTGATAAGCTAAAAAATGTACTTGTATTTCTAATTTTTAAATTTTAATTACAATTTTAAATTTTATTAATAAATTCTTAAAAATTAATTCCCGCGAGCGAAGCGAGCGGGTCAATCGTGCGTAGCACGTCCTGAAACTAGTATATATAGATGTATATATGTGGTGTATAAATGAGGTGATGTGGCCTCACCACCACCACTCACTTCTACACATTTTTTTTTCTATAATTAAATAAATTCTACTTACCCCACGAGTAATGCTACCTCGGGCCCACGTCGGCACGCGACTCGAGGTGCGTCCCCACTGTCTCCAGTATCTCGCATACCCGTAAATGATTTAGTAGTCTATACAAATACATTACACTAGACATACAACACAACAAATATAACATTTACTTCGGCCACCGTGCCTCGGTAGTGACACATATCGCATCATGGGTCCCACGTCACGGGTCATTGTGTCCTAATTAACGAATTAAACGTGTATAAATTATTGGGTCGTGACGGCGTGCATGCTTTGCATTGCCCAAACATGTTGATGCGCCATTTGTTGTTGACATCTCCAAAGGAGAGGGCATCACGTGATGAATCACAATAAGTCTAGCCAAAGACTTAAAAGAAAGGCGCTCGTTGGGAGGCAGCCCAGCTTTGTTTTTATTTGTATTGCATTTATTTTAATTTTAATTTAGTTTTAGTTTTTTAGGTTTAATAAAGCCCTAACTTGGTCTCTTGAATTTTTACAGTGTAATGAATGTTTGATGAGCACTGATAGCACTAGACCACCCCTGAGTTTTGTTAGGTTTAACTATGGATTACATTATTTTAGGAGTAATTTGAGCATATTCTTTTTTAGGAATTAACATATAATTAGAGTTTTAGGTGTTTTGAGACTTGGTTGGGACATATCCAACTTAAGTCGCCACATTAGTGGCGGGTCTTTAAGTAGACCCAAAACCCTAAACCTCATTCCATCATCTTGTTGAATTCACCCGTAGTTGAAAGACTCGCTCGCAAGATTTGATAGGAATCATTTGAGTTAACTCCCACGCTTATTAGTTCTTGCTCTTATTAAGATGATTTTATTTCATAGTTTCCTTAGTCACCTAGACATGCGAGATTTGAGCATTCACTAGTTTTTGGAGACTTTTGTTATGCGTGCACTTGTATCATCTTCTTATTTTATCCATATTCTTTTTCACCACTATTCTTTGTCTTTTTGTTGCATGGATTCCTTGACTTGTTTTGAACCTTGAGGACAAGGTTCGGAATAAGTTTGGGTATACTTTAGGATTTGTGGATTAAGTAGGATGGATTGCTTTGCGAAAGACCGCAGGTGAGATCGTTTAAATTTTTTCAATTATATGCGGTTACATGTGGTTGACAGATGGTAATGGTGGTGTTTAATTCACTTATTTAGATTGAGTAGGATGGATTGCTTTGCGAAAGACCGCAGGTGAGATCGTTTAAATTTTTTCAATTATATGCGGTTACATGTGGTTGACAGATGGTAATGGTGGTGTTTAATGTCACTTATTCTCTCATCTCTTCCATTTATTTTCCCTCCATACTCATCTATCTTACTTCATTAGGAGTTGATACACTTTCATGCATGTATTTAGTATAGTTTTCATTATTATATTGTTTAGAGTCACCCGAAACTTTGTTTCATGCCTTTGGTTGTGGATGAGTACATTATGGTTGCCTTTTTGACTTGAAACTTAGGAAAAAGTAGGAGAAATACTCACTCGAGTCCGTAGCTCAGCATTTTTATGATTTCATGATTAGAGACTTAGTACGTTGGTTAAGCCTCAGTGCTAGATACCAAAGGGGTAGATGGTCAAAATTGAGCAAGTGATGATATTTTAACCCACACTGGGGAATTTGCTTAATTATTATAGTGAAAGTGAGAAGGGCTAACATGAGTTTTAGAATATAGAGAGTCTCACAAGTTTCCACAGGAAATGGAGCAGGGAAACTTGTGGTGGGAAAAAGTGAGGAAAGTGGTCTACAGGAAATGGAGCAGTGACCATATTATTTGAAAAGGAAACTTGGAGAAGAAAAAAATAGAGAGTGTACATATAAAATGAATAAAGGCGGAAGTGTATGAAAACTCCTCAAATAAAAAGATTTAGCTCGAGTGCTTATAGCTAGATTAAGTAAAATTGTAAACTTGCATGCTTGAATGTGTAGACCAAGAAAACCCGCGAGTAGTTGATGACCTTTGTCTTGACCATATCTTTGTCTTGAAAATGTGATCTTAATTGTGTTTGGGTTGCATTTCTTGACATATCTTAACTCCAAAATTTCATGAGTGGCTTGTTAACTTGGCAACTATGTAAACCAAAGGAACTCCATGAATTTTAAATCGGGGATTGAGTAGTTGAGTCGGTGCATAGTCATATTAGAAGTCTAGTTTAGTTTATCTCGTGTGTTTGTCATTTACACCTTTGCTCGGGCGTGCAAAGTCCTAAGTTTGGGGGTATTTGTTGAGTCGTTAATTATATAATATTATATAAAGGTTATATATATATTTTTATTGTCAAGTCTCCAAAATACTAGCTTAATTGCGTTTATTTATTATTTTCGGGGTTATTGGAGTGCGTGGAATAATGTGGAATCGAATATTTATATGCAAAGTGATCGGATGCCGAGGATTTGCCTCGAAATACGTATTACACGCTTGATTTGGTGTGAGATTAGTTGAAGTGACGCAGCTAGGGACATGGTCAACCTACTCACGCACAACAGTTGTTGGTTTGTTCTCGAGATACGCGCATCACCAACTCCCATATTTTTGCACGAATCGTGCGATTTCCTCCAAAGCTTCCAAGCCGCCACGTGTCGCCTACCTGTTCGACAACCTATCACACCAGTAGCCTCTCCCACCAATGCGAGCATGCCACATGTCGTCTGCACAGCCTGCCACGCCGCAGCGTCGACCGACTCACGTTCACAGCAGCCTCTCCACCACTCACTGCGCGACATGTCACGCTTGCTAACGAGCTCGCCCAATCAAACGCTGACACGTGGCAGAGATTGGAAACAAACTCCTAACAACTGTTTGATCGTCCTCGGCGCACGTGTCACAAATAAAACCCAATTTTGCGCAGTTTTAATTAGGTTTTCGTTGGGATCGAGGGAGCGGTTTTTATTATTTTCTTCTCGGCATCTCCTATCTCTCCTTCTAGCCGAACTCTCTCTCCCCATTCTTTTCTATTTTTCTTTTTTCTCTTTGTATTCTTCAACTATGCGAGGCTAAAACCTCTAGCCTAGGCAAGACTGCGAGGGAGGTTCGACTGCGCATATCAATGGATTTGCGAGATTTATATATTTTAATTTCAATCTTTTCATTAATATTTTGTTATCTTTGGTATTGTTTCAATAATCGAGGTTAAATTCATGTTTAAATCTTGATTTACCCGCTAGTGTGTCGTAAGCATCCGTACTTGTGCAATAAGACCACGCTAGTGGCAATTGATATTACCAATTGATTAGTTTCTTTTGGGACCGGTTGAATACCTTAGAAATCTAGACTAAATCGGAAACACAAGTGATTCGGTTGTCTAGGTGTAGTGCATTCACGAAACCTATTGCGTGTTAAACCCAATACGCTTGAGTATATGGTTATACATTTGACTAGAGAAATAGTCACCGTCGTACCTTGGCTATCGAGATTAGGGAGTGCGAGGAACCGCGTACGTTACCTGGTTCTATAGCTACACTATGATATTTTGATTTGCATATTTTACATAAATCGACGACCAAATCCAATCTTTTCTCGAATCGAACTTGTATGTCTTGACCTAGGTGTTTTTATTAATTGTTTTCAAATTTATTTCCATATTTTATTTATTTTGTTGATATTTAAATTAGTTTTATTATTCACTCTCTCAAAACTCCGCATTTCTCTTTTTGTGTTCTTTTTAAACCTTAGAAAGAATACCAATCCATGTGGGATCGACCCTTTGCCACTATTCTACGAAATAGTTGGTTTAGGTATTTTAATTTTATTGACGCGTTCGGCGCGCGTCAAGTTTTCATGGTTTCCATCATGATTTTTTTTATCATAATCAAGCCATTTCCTGACTTCATATTCTTATAGTTCTAATTATGACCTTAAATCAATGATAACCATATCTCAATTAGCTTTTGAGAACAAATGATTTCACGTAATAAATCAAATGAGTTGTCGCATTCTCGGGCAATGAATATTCATCTTTGATTTACTTAAAAATTAACTCATCCCTCGAGTTGAGTTCTCAAGCTCATACAATTTCTATAATACATCAAGTAGAATGGAATTGATCAGTGGCTTGACGTCATAATCAAGTAATTGATTAATTTAATCACAAATTGTGACAAGATTCCAAAAAAAATCTGATAAACAAATCTCTTGAAACTTTTGCAGTAACAATTTTCATTCATCAAACTTGAATTCTCATTTAGAATTTACTAAATTCCTACAACAAATTCAAACCTTTGAATCTCGAGTGATAGTTTTATTTCCATGAATCGCTATTTGTAGGAATAATAGTGGCAAAGGGTCGATCACACAGAGATTGGTAGTCTTTCTAAGGTCAAAAACAACAAAAAGGAAATTGGGGGTTTTAAATAAATAAATTAATTAAATAAACAAAATAAAATAAATAAATAAAGTAATAAAAATAATTTTGAAAACAATTAATGGAAATACCTAAGTAACACCTAGATCTACGGTTCCACAAGCTAGAATCGAGATTCAATGGCATATCATAGTCTAATGCACGCTGACTTGGTAGCAGCTTATTGGTGGAGAAACTGCTATATGACGTGGTGTTGCGTTGAGGGTCCGCCACGTAGCAAGTGTTGGAGGTGGAGAAGAATCGCACACATCGTGCGAAGGTGGTGCAGAACGCATCTCGAGGAGCATCCGAAAGCTGATGGCGATGAGAGAATTGTTGGTTGTGAGGACGAGCTGGACCAATGGACAAGCGACGTGTGGCAGGCTAGGCGAATGAAACGAGCACGTGTGGCGTCTGTTTGGTGCGATGAGGAGACACACGAGCTGTGCGTCAATATGGGAGTCTTCACCGCATGCATCTCGAGGCTTGATCAATGGTTGTTGTTGCACAGTGGCCTAAACGTGTCCGGTTTCTGCGTCACTTAACCTGTTGTCCATTACCACACTCACTATGGAATGCGTGTCTCGAGGCAGATCCTCTGGTAGTTGATCACTACATATAAATACTCCATTTCACACAGTTTTTCGCCCTCGGATTCAACCGCGCACTTCGTTTCACCTGAAAATGAGAAATAAATATAATTAAATATATATTTTAGAGACTTTCCATATTAAATATATTAAAATAAACTACTAAAACCCTATAAATACCGACTTATCAAATACCCCCAAACTTAAGACTTTGCACGTCCTGACCAAATGTATAAATGACAACACACAAATAAACTAGACTCCTAATATAAATATGCACTGACCTAACTAATCATATACCCGACTCAAAATTCATGGAGTTCCTTTGATTTACATAGTCACCAAGTTAACAAGCCACTCAAGAAATTTTGTAGTTATGATATGTCAAGACTCGCAACCAAACACAATTAAGATCACACTTTAAATACATAGACTCAGTCAAGACAAATGCCATCAACTACTCACGATTTTTCTTTGTCAATACATGCAAATATGCAAGTTTAAAATTTCACTTAATCTAGTGAAAGCACTCGAGTTAAATCTTTTATTTGAGGAGTTTTCACAACTTTCGCCTTTATTTTTTTAATATATATACTCTCTATGTTTTTTCTTCCACATTTTTTCAAGTAATACGGTCCCTGTTCCATTTCCTATGGACCGCTTTTCTCACTTTTTCCCACCACAAGTTTCTCTGCTCCATTTCCTGTGGAACCTGTGGGACTCTCTATATAAAAACAACTCATGTTAGCTCTTCTCACTTCCATTATAATTAAGCAAATTCCCCAATGTGGGTTAAAATATTATCACTTGCACAATTTTGACCATCTACTCGTTTTTGTATCTAGCACAAGGCTTAACCATCATACTAAGTCCATAATCATAAAATCATAAAAATGCTGAGCTACGGACTCTAGTTAGTGTTTCTCCTAGTTTTCCCTAAGTTTCAAGTAAAAAAGCAACCACAGTGTACTTATCTAACACCAAAGGCATGAAACAAAGTTTCGAGTGACTCTAAATAATATAAAAATGAGAAATATACTAAATATATGCATGAAAGTGTATTAACTAATTAATGAGAAAGAGAAGTGTGAAGGGACAAGAAATGAAAGAAATGAGGAAATAAGTGACATGAAACACCACCATTACCATCCATCAATTGCATATAACCGCATATAATAAAAAATTAAACGATCTCACATGCGGTCTTTCGCAAAGGAATCCATCTAACTCAATCCACAAATCCTAAAGTACCTCCAAACTTATTCCAAACCTTATCCTCAAGGTTTAAAACAAGTCAAGGAATCCATGCAACAAAAAAATAGTGGCGAAAAAGAACATGGATAAAAAATAAGAAGATGATACAAATGCATGCATAATAAAAGTCTCCAAAAACTAGTGAACGCATGAAATCTCTCATGTCTAGGTGACTAAAGAAACTATGAAAGAATAATCATAACAAGAGCAAGAACTAGTAAACATAGAAGTTAACTCAAATAATTCCAACCAAATCTTGCGAGCCCGAAGTCTTTCAACTAAGGATGAAATCAACAAGATGATGGAATGAAGTTTAGGGTTTGGGTCTACTCAAAGACCCGCCACTAATGCGACAACTTAAGTTAGATATGTCCCAACCAAGTCTCAAAACACCTAAAGTCCTAATAATATGTTAATTCCCTAAAGATGCTCAAATTATGCTAAAAAATGTAATCCAAAGTCAAACCTAGCAAGACTTAGGGGTGCTCCAATGCCTCTAGTGAACGTCAAACATAACATATCACCTGCAAAAATCCAAGAGACCAAGTTAGAGTCTTATTAAACATTAAAAAAACTATAACTAAACTAAAACTGAAATAAATGGAAGAAATAAAAGATAAATAAAAAATGAAGTTGGGCTGCCTCCCAACGAGCGCCTTTCTTTTAAGTTTTTGGCTAGATTTGGCGTGATTTATCACGTGGTGCCCTCTCCTTTAGAGATGTCAACAACAAATGGTGCGTCTACATATTTGGGCAATGAAGCATGCACGCCCTCCTTCAGATTTAGGAGCTCATTCGGGACTTCCAACACAAAAGAATATGTCGCATAATGATAGTCCAACACAAAAGAATCTGTCGCATAATGATAGTCCAACACAAAGGTGTCGACAGTGTAGAAAATATGTGAATGCTCATTTACTTCCACCCCCTTGTAAGGTTTAACGAGTATGCATGGGATGGTGGGTGGTTTCACCAAGACCAGAGGTTGGTCTTCCTTGCTCTCTTTCTGTGGCTCCTCCCGCCTTTCTGAAATGACTTCAATTTTCATCTCATTTTCCTCCTCTTTATTTTATGCAATGACAATTTTTGGCTCAATTTGAAAGACTTCAAGTCCTTCCGCTGTTTCGCTCCAATAGTCCTCCACCTATGTAACCTCATCCACCTCAACATTTTTCAATGTATCAACATTCATATTCTCATCTAGGTGAGAAATTGGTTGTGTACTACTTAACTCTTCATCGTCAAGCATATTCTGAAGCCTGGCATTGAATTGAGTAAGTTGAGTTTCCAAATTCTGCAAGCCTGGAAACTTAACTTTAAATTGTTGAAACTCTTCATTAAGTCGTTGTTGACCTTCTATCGATTGCTTTACATATCTTCCAATGAGGCGTTTTGTTGAAACTATTGATTCTCTTCATGCTGAGGAGTCTGTGGACTTGACATGAGCCCAAAGAAGTCGGGTTGTGGCGATGCATAGCTAGAATATTGATAATTCTCATACTTTGGATAATACGAACAATCATATGCGGAATGAGAATAATCTTCACAAATTTCGCAAACCTCGACCTGTTGCACAAAAGAATGCATGTTAGAAAATTGATATCCCTTATGTGACATACCTACCTCATTCACATTATAATAATGCGAGTCTTCGAATCGACCATAATTGAGGGCGTAAGAGGAGTCCATCACGGGGTTCCTGCGTACATGTTAAGAGCAGGGACTAGATATGCAAAATAAAGAAAAATAAAATAAAATAAATAAAGAAAAAATAAAAAAACACCAAAGAAAGAAAAATATCAATCCCCGAAAACGGCGCCAAAAATTGATGCGCGTCGAACGCGTCAATAAAGTAAAGTACCTAAACCAACTATTTTGTAGAATAGTGGCAAATGGTCGATCCCAAAGAGATTAGTAGTCTTTCTAAGGTCAAAAACAACAAAAAGGAAATTGGGGTTTTAAATAAATTAATTAATTAATTAAGCTAAATAAAATAAATAAATAAAGTAATAAAAATAATTTTGAAAACAATTAATGGAAATACCTAGGTAACACCTAGATCTATGGTTCCACAAGCTAGAATCAAGATTCAATGGCATATCATGGTCTTCAATCTTTCCCAAAAAAGTTATTAATTCAAATTCTCCTAGATTAGCTATGAAAAATCGACATCCGCCAGAAATTTCTAATTT
This sequence comes from Stephania cephalantha, assembly GCA_039657325.1. Classification (NCBI taxonomy): domain Eukaryota; kingdom Viridiplantae; phylum Streptophyta; class Magnoliopsida; order Ranunculales; family Menispermaceae; genus Stephania; species Stephania cephalantha. The sequence goes on along the minus strand of CM077576.1, from coordinate 6,056,852 downwards.
CCCTAATCTTGATAGTCAGGACATCCGCCACTAACTACTTCCCTAATTAATGCATAACCCTAGACATCCGCATTAAGGTTTAAAACACTAACTGCAATAATAAGGATCCGTGGGAATACTAATCCTAGATAATCGAATCTCGTGCGCTCTCCAAGTTAACCTAGATTCAATTGTTGCACACTCAAAGAGTCGAAAAGTTTTTACGGCAAACGGGTGAGTGTTTGTCACTTTTACTGGTCCAAAAGTACAATTACGGATACAAATGGTCCAATTAACTATAGATTGTCCACATAAAAGCATGCAATGGCCATATACATATCCTAAATCTAAACCATATTCATCACAATCAACAACAATGAAATAGAAGAAATTAAATCAAATTAAATAATAAAATAATAGATCTCACAAGTTATGCCATGAATCAAGAATCCTGACTTGTTTCCCCTCCGACCTAGGCAAGAATTTGTTTAGTCGGACATGGTCGGCATTCCAAAAACATAAAAGTCGATCCTTAAAATAATACCTTAAGTTCCTAATATCAAAAACTACTAAAAATTGGTCCCTGGAAGTGAGAGAAACTAATTTTGGGGGTTCGTCTCGTAACACGTGCGTCGAGGAGCATCTAGGGGCTGTTAGGCGTTCATTGCATGGCCTGGGACACGTGTAGGTGACTGATTGGTTGTTAATGCACGCTGACATGGCAACAGCTTATTGGTGGAGAAATTGCTATATGACGTGGTGTTGCATTGAGGGTCCGCCACGTGGCAGGCGTTAGAGGCGGAAAAGAATCGCACACATCATGCGAGGATCAGTGGGGTGTAAAGAACTCATCTCGAGGAGCATCCGAGGGCAACTGACGAGGAGAGAATTGTTGGTTGTGAGAACGAGCTGGACCAATGGAGAAGCGACGCGTGGCGGGCTGGGCGAATGAAGCGAGGACGCGTGGCGTCTGTTTGGTATGATGAGGAGACTCACGAGCTGTGCGTCAATATGGGAGTCCTCCCGCACGCATCTCGAGGCTTGTTCAATGGTTGTTGTTGCATAGTGGCCTAAACGCGTCCGATTTCTACATCACTTAACCTGTTGTCCATTACCACACCCACTATCGAACGCGTGTCTCGAGACGGATCCTCTAGTAGCTAATCACTACATATAAATACTCCATTTCACACAATTTTTCGCCCGGAATTTAACCGTGCACTCCATTTCACCTGAAAATGAAAAATAAATATAATTAAACATATATTTTAGAGACTTTCCTAATTAAATATATTAAAATAAACTACTATAACCCTATAAATACCAACTTATCACTCATTCTCCCCAATTTAGACTATTCTAGTCTAAAAGATCAGATTAAAACATCTCACTAGTTCACTGCCATGTTCTAACCCAAACTATACGAATTTTAAAATATCAACCTTGCTATTACTTCCCTTTATGTACGTGTGTATCCACCACTACGTCATTCTTTTATTTATTCTACTAATGGGTGCAGTTATACTACAACCACCCTAATAAAATTCTTCTCGTTATTCTAGTATGTGCTAGCACCATATCTGGAATCTTACACTACATAACAACTCATGAAGTATTCATTTATTAGTGGTTATATGAACTCAATTAGGTTCTTATCTGCATTTACCACTAACTTCCTATTGAATGACCTTTAATCTCGTTTAACTAGTTTCGACACTAGTATATATTTACTCAAAGTGAATCATCACTTTTGAGTTTCACTAAAGGTTATTTATTTTTTTATTCACTTCTTAATGTCAATTCTCCTAATATATGTCTCAAAGTCAAAGTCCAATCGATCCTTCTTCACTAACTATCATTAATTAAATAATATCAATGAGAATAGAGAATATTAGACTCATCCAATAGGAGAAGAGTTTATTTTTTAAATAATATCATTATATAATGTTTTCACAATCTTTTCTTATTATAATATCCATGAAGTCCAAGTTTCTCAAGAACCCTCACCATCCATTCATTGGATTCCAAGATAAATATGGAAGATAAGACCTTCAGGATAACGCGTAGGAAAGACATGACACATATATCTATCGTATAGACATTATACAACAACGACAATATAGCCTCAGTCCCGAATTAACTGGGGTCATCTACATAGATCAGACTTTTCCATTGTGCTCGATTAAGTGCATCGTATAGACATTATACATCACAACAAATCACATTATTTAGTCTTTTATCTTTCATTGCCCCCAAAACATAGATAAAAATAGTTAATAACTTCCTAAGCTTGTTCGTAACTCCAGACAACTCTCAGAGTTACTAAACTTAGGTTATGATTTCAAAGTATATCAGAGCCAGCAACCTTATATTTCGATTACTACTCGTTTCCAAGTAATAACGTTATGCTTTGAAGTAGGCTCTGATACCAAACTGTAGCATCCCATATCCTGATTAGGGCGATACCCTTCCTGAAACCTTAATTAAGCATCGGTACACCAATCAGACTCAATTAAAGTAACAAAGATAGTTGTCCTTCATACCTGATAATCACAATTATAGTATATCTTATATCGAATAAATAACTGAAAAAGCAGTGAAAACTTAAGAAAAAAAAAACTTTTTCGATAAACTATAAGATATACCTAAAACTGGTAAAAACCTCAGTTGTAAAACCATAACCTCACCCTGTTTATTAAAAAATAGTAATTCAATACAATATATAAACAGTAGGGAAATCACTTCACCGTAGAGAAGACTATAGACTCTTAATCTTCTTCATTCCTGAGTCGAAACGCACGTCATTAGCCTGAAATATTAATTAGGGAATGAGCGCTCCAACATGCTCAGTAAGTGATGCTCGTAATCATATCAACTATCATCTAAATATCAATGAATCAATGAATAGCAATATGAAACCAAAGCATATCTATTCAGCCATTGAAAATAATGTAAACAATACATAAAGAAATGCAAGTTTAATGGTCAATTGCAACTGTACCCGTGACTTTTTTTTCTTTTATTTCTTTTGCATTTAAAAGAAGAGTTGTAGACTTCCGTCACCCAGGACTACGACCCACAAAATCACACATTTGTGATTATGTGGTGTATCGAGGTATAACGTAGCCACCCACTCTTAAATGAAAAGTGGCAATCGATTAGCGTCACGAATCTGAGAAAAGGATATTGGTTGGCCTCACAATACCTCGATCGTCAACATCAGTCGAACTCCCCTGTTGCACCTCTCTCCGAGTTCTCTGTTCGATATAAAACAATAGGAAAGCAACAATCCGGGTACCTCAAAGTTGTTGAAGGAAAGGTGTCGGTAGCTAACCAATCACCTTCATCGTCACTCCAATCCAATTCGCCCGTCGTACCTCTTTTCGAATAATTTCTCATAAAACAATTTAATAACACATTCAAGTCACGGTACATTGCCCCATTTCCCAGTTTATAAACTACGTACACTATATATAACTATTTTATTATGCATAATTGATAAGAATATGAGTCCCACTTACATATGTCGAGCTTTTCTAACTTTATACTAACTTACATGCTCCTCAAGATCCATACACCTTTTCCCGTCGATCAATAACCTAAATTAAACCAATTATCAACAATTTGGGTCCAATATTTATTATTTAGAACCCCTAAATCGCTCTCATTCAAATTCGAAACTAATTTATCAAGTTTTAGGCCATGTGACCATTTTCACGTTTTTTTAAATTAAACCTCGGTATAAAATCTCGCATGAAATCTCGAATTCTTTATTTTCATTTATTTTGTCAAAATATTATTTTTTTCGAGATTTTTCCTTATTTTCTAAAAAATTTCTCAATTTTCCAGCATTTTTCTCTTTTCTTTTCTCTATTTTCTTTTTTTTTATTTTGGTTTGGGCTGAACAGAGCTGAACTGACCCGGTTCACCCAACCTCCTTCTTCCCCAATGAAACAAAGCAGAGCTATATTTCAAAAAGAAGTTTTTCTCGGTTGTTCATTTGGGGAGGGGAGACGACCTCCTACGTCATATCCTCCTCGGACGAACTACTCTTGTAGTTCATCCGAGCTCCCCATCTCAACAATAACAACAACAGCCTATCAAAAACATCAACGACAACAACAACCTCACCTTCGTTGTCGATCTCTCCATTTGGATCTCTCGATTCGCTCTCTCCCTCCTCTTGTCTTCCCTTCATCTCTCGATTTCTCCCTCTGTCTCTGTTTGCGATTTCCATTACAGAGAAAACGGTTTTATAAGAAAATAAATAAGAGATTTCCTTGAGATTCGTACCGCACAAATCTTGATGCAGATCTAATGTTTCACTTTTATTTGGATATTTTTCGAGATACGTGTTACGTAGCTCGAGGCTAATCTTATTGCTAACAACTAACTTGTTCCTCTAAACTGACTTATTGTTTGGTTTAAATAAAAGACTTTCCTCGATATTCATGCGGCACGAATCTCGATGACAATCAAAAAATGAAATTATAATCACATTGATTTTTATTGAGATGTGGTCACACGCATCTCGAGGCGTGGAAACTCTCTCAACTCACAAACATACAACCATTCACTTCCTCGAAGTGTAACACGCATCTCGAGGTGAATCTTATATATTTTAATTTTATTTGAACTTTAGGATTATATATTTATATATAATGTATATATAAATATATTCACCTATGTATTTTTGCGCCCATAAATTCGTCGCGCGCGTCAACGATGACTGTCGGGCGTGCACACTATTGTACATCCCACTCGTGTCACCCTCGACCCTGCGTATCACTAGGCGCCTCCCAATTATTAACTATATAGTTATTTTCAATATATATTTATATATACAATTATATATAAATATATAGACACACACACACATATATATATTCATGCGTTTATAATTTCGCTGTGCACACCAATGAATACACTCGGGCGTGCACGCTACCCCACGACTCGTGTGCGTCACCCTTGACCCACACCCGGTATATTAAGCGTCCCAATAATTTCTCAATTAATCAATTAATTATAAGCCAATAAATCCAATTAATTTCAATAAATATTAATACACATCAAACAAACACCAAATGGTACGCAAATCTACGCACATGCTAATCAAGATCAGCTGGGCTTAACCACGAGCCTAACTCGGGTTAATTAACTTTCGGATTAGCACTAATCACTTGCTTAAGGTAACGAGTTGTTACACGCATAGTGGACTCTCGCTCCCAAGTAAGTCATTTATTTTTATGATACTGCCATTGAACGAGTACCAGTGGTATTTCCTTCCTCCTGAAAGTATGTACCATGCGATCTACTATCTCAATGGGGTATTCCTCCTACGTCACATCTGTCGAACCTCGATCCTAATCATATCAACCATCAGTCTCGGTCCGATCTGACCGGCCATAACATCGAAATATGAAATACATTATAAGTCATTGCCAGCCGGCTGGGCAATCTCAACTGATAGGCGACCTCCCCAACTCGTTTCTCAATCTGAAATAGCCTAATAAACCTTGGTGCTAGTTTCCCCTCGATCCCAAATCTCTAATGACCCTTCAACGGGGAAACCTTCGAATTGACCCAATCATCTACATCGTAGCTTAGCACATCGCGATACTTATCCACATATTTCTTCTGTCTGTATTGGGTAGCCTGCAACCGTTGACAAATCAATTTTACCTCGTATGGTCTACAACAATCTTAGGCGCCACAGTTGTTGTATCTTTGGGCTCTGCCCAACAAGCCGGTAATCTACACGTTTTACCGTACAGCGCCTCAAATAGTGGCATCCTAATATTGACCTGATAATTGTTATTGTAGGCATACTTACAAAGCGAAAAGTACTCCTCCCAAGACCCACCAAACTGTACACACAGGCCCTGAGCACATCCTCGAGTATCTATATCAATCTTTTAGACTATCTGTCTGTCTCAGGATGGAATGCAGTGCTAAATTGTAACCTAGTACCAAACTGCTCCTGCATAGCCTTGCCACAATGATGATGTAAGACAACAGTCTCGGTCTGAAATTATCGTAATCACTACTCCGTGCAGCCGTATAATCTCTCTCTCGAATAATGTGCTTAACTGTGTGAAGGTATATTTCATAGAAATTGATAAGAAATGAGCTGATTTCGTCAACCTGCCCATGATCACCCATATCGCATCTTGTTTTCGGGGATTCTGCGCTAATCCACAAACGAAATCTATCGTAATATGTTCTCATTTCCACTGACAAATGGGCAGGGGCTGCAATAACCCTCCAGGCCTCATGTGCTCAGCTTTAACCTATTTGCATACCTCACAACCCCTAGCATAGGTGCCAACATCTGCCTTCATCCCTGACCACCAAAATAACCGTCGCATATCGTGATACATCTTGGTCCTGTCAGGATGCACTGTATATAGGGACCTGTGAGCCTCCTGAAGTATCTCGTCGCGTATCTTTGCCACTGTCAGAATCCATAACCTCTTTCGGTGTTTCAAACACTGATCCACAGACTCACTCCAATCTAAATGATGGGGACTACGTGTCATCTCACTAAACCTCGATTACATCTTGTCGGCCATGTGACACTCTAACACTCGCGAAATAGAAACAAATGGTACCCCAATCTATCTACAAATATGTGCGTCTGTTGTAGTAGAAACCTCTGTCAAACATAATGTTGTCGCTGCCTCAAGTAAACATACTCGTGCATCATATGGCAGACGACCGTTAGAATCTAGTCCTTTCATGCTCAATGCATCTGCTATGACATTTGCCTTCTCAGGCTGATATTTAATGGAAAAGTCATAATCCTTCAGCAACTCTAGCCAACGTCACTGCCTCATGTTCAGATCCTTCTAATTGAATAGATAATTTAAACTCTTATGATATGTAAACAATGTGAACCTCTCACCGTAGAGGTAATGCCTCCATACCTTCACTGCAAATATGATAGCTGCAAGCTCCAAATCGTGCACTTGATAATTCCTCTCACGGGTCCTCAACTATCGAGAAATGTACCAATCGCGTTGTCTCCCTGCATCAGTACATAACCCAGCCCTGTGCCATAAGAATCAGTATGAATTGTCAATCCCTTGCCTGGCTCTGGCAATATTAGTAATGGTGCAGTGATCAGCCTCATCTTCAACTGTCCAAAGGCGTCCTCGCACTCCCTTGACCAATCAAAATGTACATCCTTTTAGTCAATCTGGTCATTGGCACTGCAATCTTCGAGAAGTCCTTCACAAATCGTCAATAGTATCTTGCCAACCCTAGGAAGCTCCTAATATATGTCACCGTATCTAGTATCGCCAATCAATGATTGCATGAATCTTACTCAAGTCCACTGATATACCACTGTCACTGATCACATGTCCAAAGAACTTAGCCTTTGACAGCCAAAACTCGCACTTACTGAACTTAGCATACAATATGTCCTCTCTTAATGTCTTCAATATCTGTCTGAAATGTTGCATGTGATCCTCACGAGTCTTGTCGTAGATCAATATGTCATCAATGAAGATTATGACGAATATGTCCTAGTACGACTTCAATACTCTATGCAACAACTCCATGAACATGGTCGGCACGTTCGTCAGTCGGAACGACATCACCGTAAACTCGAATAACCAATATTTGGTGTTGAATGCAGTCTTGGATATGTCCACCTCCCGAATCCTAAGCTGATGATAACCCAATCTCAAGTTGGTCTTAGAGAAGAAACGGGCTCCGATCAACTGGTCAAATAAATCGTCGATCCTGGATAAATGGTAACGATTCCATACTGTCACCTAGTTCAACTTTCTATAGTTAATGCACATCTTCAAGCTACCATCCTTTTTCTTAACAAACAGGACCGGTGCTCCCTGTGGCAACGTACTCGAGTGTATAAACCCATTCTTCTCCAAGTCCTCAAGTTAAGCTTTCAACTCATCCTGCTCCTTCTGTGCCATCCGGTAAGATCAGCTGGTTATCAATTGTGTGCCCGGCACTAACTCAATAACGAACAAAATCTCTCTATATGGGGGCAATCCTAATAAATCCTCCGAAAGATATCAGAAAAAATCATTAACAACTGGGACATCCTCAAGTCTAACCTCCAGTGTCTCGGCTGACTCTACTATCCCTGCAAACACCTCAATCGCCTGGGTCGTAACCAATATACCCCTAATGGTTGGTAGTACACTCGCATCATCGGTGAAACTGAACTCTAGTATGTCGGGGATCTAAAAAGTCACTATCTTACGAAAATAGTCCATTTGGGCATGATACGACGCTAGCCAATCCATGCCCAAAAACGCATCGAACTCTAAGAACTCTAAAATGCCGGTGTCAGCATATCTCTATCGCGCAACCCGCACAAATTATGTCAGGATAAACCTTCTCCCCAACTGGCGTGCTGAGAATCAGGAGTGCGCTAACTCTAATCGGTGTTAACCTTAACTTATTAACCATACGTCCAGAAATAAATGATGCGGTGGAACCAGAATCAATAAGTGTATGCATAAAATGACCACAAATCGAAATCATACCCTCAACGAGCTGTTTGGTGACCTCGCGGTATGGCTGTGCTACCGTGTATGCTCGCTCCCTAGTCTGAACTGACGATGCTGCAATCGGTGGTCCTGAAGCTCTCGGACAATCATTTTTAATGTGTCTAAGTTGTCTGCATTTGAAACAAGTAACATGCACGTGTCCTGACCCCTGACCCTGACCACTATCTGACCTCTGACCCTAACATACTTGTCATATTGTCCTTGGTCCCTGCCTCCCTAGTCCTAAGTCGGTCTATGTCCCTGTTGATATGTATAACCCCCACCTGACGCCCCGCCGTCTTTGGTACATGTACGGTATATAGCATGGGTGTTGACTGCTTGTTGTTCATCATGTCTGGGCCTCCTTTGTTCATCTATCTTTGTGATCTATAATCCTCTTACCCTTTCTATCAAACTCAGTGTCGCGCTCAAACGACCCTAATGCCGCCAGTGGTAAAGGCATTGCGCGCGCGTAGAGTAGATATGTCTCATGGGCTAAGGCCCTCTCATAGATCTCATGTACTGTACGAGCTCCGCCTGATACTACTACACTCATTATCTCATCTTTGAGTCCCACTCCAAAATAGTGGACCCGATCATGCTCCGTAAAAACCAAATCCCCAGCGAGCTATAACTGGTAGCGGTACCTCTCCATATACTGAGCAATTGCGCTAGTACCCTGCCTAAAACATAAAAACTCATGTCTTAGACGCAACTGTATCTCCCTTGGTATGTACTGGTCATAGAAGACATGTCTGAAACTGGCCTAAGTAGTCGACTCTCCGTGGGTCTCGGTATGAGCGGTCCACTAAACTTCGGCCTCTCCTCGAATCATATATCCTGATATCCTGGCCTGAATGCTATCGTGAATCCTCAAAAGCTTATGTAGCTTCTCATGTGCGAGAACCCATCTCGCGGCTGCCTCTACGTATCCGCCTCTAGTAAAATATCCTGGCTGAAATCTCACAAACTCCTTCGTCAGCTTAGCCTCAGCTAACAAGGAGGTCTCGAATATGATCTCAGGTGGGGTCTGTTTCAGTGTCGTTGCGGGTGTAGATGTCGGTGTGGTACCCTTAGTACGAGTCTCTAAAATAGTAGTCGGCGTAATAGTCTTGGCCATAACTATAGTCACTAGCGTACCCTGGACAATCGGAGCGGCTATCGTCTCAATGACGCTTGGTGTAACGGTGACGGTAAGTGTCGTGATAGCCGCTATCTGGGCACGGAGCAAGGCCATCATCTGCTCAAGCTGGCGATTGTGAGCCACGATCCGATCAAGTATACTTTGATCGGTAGCAATGGGTGTGGTACCACTCGTCTGTCCCTCATCCTCTGTAGGTGGAGTCGGATGTCCGTCCATGTCGTATCATCAATAGCGAAGATGTGTCCATATCAGCCTCATATACGTGTAGGTACTATTATAATCAAAATATATAACGTATAAGCACTGGTACTACCCGCCTCACGTTCGCTTCCCAACTAAAGTTCTAAGTCAAGATTTTCGGGTTTCCACTTCTAAGTTTGTTAAGATTTATTCATTCTCTTAAACTTTTCCCCTAGGTTCGCTTGAACCTAGGCTCTTGAACCTAGGCTCGATACCAATCGCGTGACGACCCCAAACTCCAAGGCAAATCGAGTACATTGCCATATCACCGGACACGTCGCTAAGCATGTCACGTCACCGTACACTTGTCCTTGACTGTCCATGACTTAAACCTTTGTTTGTATTTTATTCTCATTAACTTAGTATTTATAATGATTTAATAAGTCGTGAACAACTTAACTTATTGTAAATATTCATAAATACTAAGTTAATGAGGATAAAATACAAAAAAGGTTTAAGTTGCTGGTCGTCAAGGACAAGTGTGTTGTGATGTGGCATGCTTGGTGACGTGTCCAGCGACGTGGCAGTACCCAATTTGCCTCGGAGTTTGAAGCCGTCACATGCACTATAACCTTAAAATGCTTCTCCACCAGCGCTAATTTAGCATTGGTTGAAGAAACTCTTCAGGCATGCACCTGATCCAACAATGGTTGGTGGAACCAATTGACATGTACTTTAGCATTACTAATAACTCTCTAGGTGCGAGGTTTTCCCAAAACTCAAATGATGCACAACTTTATGACGCCAACATAAACCTTTTCTTTTTACTGGTTTTTCAGTGCAGGAGGCTTCGCCGGATCTAGCTAGTCCCTCAAGGTTGACCTAGCACTAGTGGTGGCGCCTCTAACCTTAAGTCATCGAAAACCTTTTCAAAGGTCATATCCATATTATTTCTAGAATGCTCTGTCTCTTATCTAGTCTCATCGCCCCAAACGCATAGACATTTGATTGGGATGTGCGACGCACGAATTCTAAAAGAAATCTACAATATTGTGTATCAAATGTATAAACCAAAAGAATGTTAAAAAATTATTTTCCTTTCTTTTTTTATCAAGTCTCAAATTTATTAATTAGTATTTTTGAAGTATATATTGAATATGAATTATATCTAGCTAATAGATAGTTAGTGTTACTTAAAGGTCCTACAAATAAATATAATCAAGGTGTCTCTAAATAAATATTGTTTTAAATTGACCGTCTAGACACCACCTTGCCTAGATTAGAGAAATCGTCTCGAGATCACCTTGGTGACTTTCAATCCTTATCTGACTTTCAATCCTTATCTATATTGTAGCGCTTATGGTTGTATTAGCTTATTTTATGCCTTGCCTTGTTTAGCCCTTGTTTTAATTTTTTTTTTAGTCTCCCGCATGGTATTCGATGCCAACTACCTCAACTACTCCATGTTTGAGCACTGTCGAGCCTCAATATGGGTGCAGCCCTCCTAACCCAATTTTTGTCATCCACAAGACTTGAACTCAAGTCCTCACTTAAAAAAATCGAGTCCCTTATATACAGCTCGACCGACTAATTGTTGGTTTAGCTCTTCTTTATCGTTGTACCTCTTGGCCTCGTCTCAACGGTTTTGTATCTTTAAAATCTCTTCACTGACATAGGAGCCATACGAAAGAAAGGCATCATTAATTAGCAAACCCCAGGAGAAAATGTAGGTTTGCCTGTTACAATGCCTTTCCAGTTGAAAGGAATATGTGCCTTGGCCTGTTAAGTATCTTTGCTTTAGAAAAGTTAATGAATACAACTGCCCATCTCATGGGGTATTTCTACAAGAATATTTAGGTGTCAACGCTAAAGGAGAAGTTTAAAGGTCTAAATCTATAACATAGCCTTACCACACTTGTGAAGCCATTAGGAGATGCTGATTAATGGATATTTTAGAGGTTCGACCAGCTCGAAAATGATATCATCATCAGTTTATTTGTTTGCTTAGTACATGAAGTACAAGATCACTTGAAAAGGTAATGATAAGGTGATTGAATCAAATGATACTGAACTGAAAAGCAAGGAAAAATAGAACTGTGACTTGCAGTATTGTTACTGAGACGAGTGAACTATGTGGCGCCACAACGGAAAATGCATCGCTTTTAGTTGGTTTTGGAGGGCGATGGAGAACATCGTTGCCGCCATAATATGGCTTCCCTCTTTGCGCTGCACTTAGCTTTGTGGCACTCCTCATAGCGTGCTTGCTTCTAATGCCACCGGCCAATCTTGTTTGATCCAAACCTATAATTCGTAACAGAAACAGAACAGAACAGAACAAATCAGCAACATTAATTTAACTACTTCTACATGTTTTCAACCAAGCAAGTGATTATATATAATCCACAAACACCAGTTATTAAGTTGCAGTCTACATTACAATGTGATCATCAGTAATACCAGTAGAATTTGCATTAGAGCATGAACCATAAAGTTGTTTTCCTTGTGGGCTGCCTTCGGATTTTTCGGAGTCTACATTACCCGATTCAGGTGAGCTTTCGACGGCAAAACAGAGAAGTGATTGAAAACACAAGAAAAGGAAAAGCCATCCAAGCACTTTCATCTTATAGCCTATGAAGAGATCTTATGAATTTGTTTCATAGTGGTTTCCTTTATACATGTAGAAGGAAAAGGTTCCCAAACAAAAACATCTGAGAGATTCTTTGTAGATGGCATGCTTTAAATAAAAAAGAATATGAGTGTGCAAAGGAGATGCCCAAAGATTTTTTAAAAAAGAAAACTCTAAAAGAATGAAAAGTGAGAATTGATGATTGATTAGCTTACATATTATGGTTCTGATGCCAATTGAGTACCGTTTAGTTCTTTTTTTTTTTTTGGTGTGAACCGCCAAGTATCCGAACTACCCGACTACTCTGGATTCACCCCAAGTAGAGCACCGTATAGGTGGAGCTCCCAACGTTGTTGTTTCCATTCTCAAGACTCGAACTCGAGTCACTAGTTAAGAGACAACTACCTACTTCCAGTTGTGCCAATGGTACACTGTTTAGTTCATTAAACTTGGATTAATTTTATCCACTCAATTGAACCCTGAATATAAGTGACTTTAAGCTTATCAAATAGTACCATATGCGATAATAGCATTCAGTATAAAGTTCATAAAGAATCAAAACACCTATACTTAATTTTTTGAATGAACTCTTGAAGGCAAGAATGTGCTCTTATCAGATATAATTCCCAAGTGGCAAGAAATTGACATGGTCATTCTTTCCCAAGAGACCATTTTTCATTATCTTTTTTTTTTCTAATCTTTTGGCTCAATAGTTACTAACCAATGGAAATTAATGAATGCTTACGGAAATGTTCATTTCTGACTCATATTTCTAAATCTTATCATGCATAGATCTGATTAAATAGTAGAATTGAGGCGATATTTCGTACATTCGTAAGTATCTTGTATTTATATTAGTATCTTTATATTTTATGTAGTTTTTTTTAAAATAATTTATTATATCGAGTGGACCTCTAATTAGGATTTGAATAACATAGAACCATCCATGGAAATACAGCATCAGGCACCTAAATCAGGGTTAATTTCCCATATGTTTATTCAACTTTTCAATTTCTAACACATTGGTAACTAATTTTACATTCATACCAAATAAATCACTCAACTCTTTAAATTGTTTTACTAACGTCACTCGGGTCACACTTTGGTAGTTAATTAAATTTTTGAACAAATTTGCCCTTTTCTATTTGAAGTGAAAAAAAAAAAAAAAAAAAAAAAAAAAAGAGTTGGGTTTGAAGCGCTGGCAGAAGTTGGAGGTAGGGAGGAGATGCAGTGATACTTGGAGTTGGAGGGGATGGATGTGGGAGTAAAGGGCACACTCATCAATAATCATGTACCAATAAGTGATTATACATCACACAAAGTCAGTTTCTTTTTTTTCCTTTTTTTTTTTTTTGAAGTACAAATAGTTCAGTGTTGTTTGTCATAGATTTGAAATGTTGTTCTACAATAGATTCTCTTCAATTTCGTCCATTCTTGAACACAAACAACATTAATTTACAATCTACACCTACCCAGATCAGCAGACCTTCAAATTCTGTCTTAAATTTCTCATCTTTAGTTTCTCCACCAAATCTCAACAGTGTCAACAAAGATGATTTCAATCACCCATTTGATCAAACAGCAATCACTGAATCCGATACAGAATCAGAATCAGAAGAACTTGAAGCAGAAGAAGACAGCGAAGTCGATTTAGGGGTCATAGATTTGTTCAATCTGAAGAAAACCCAACAAAATAGTGGTAATAAAGTTGTGGATGGTGATGAAATTGATGAACTCAGACACCCATTAATCAGAGAGGCTTGCCGATTAATCCCGCTCCTACCCCTTTACTCCCACTTCCATCCCCTCCAAGTATCACTGCATCTCCTCCCTCCCCCCTTCAACTTCTGCAGTCGCTCCAAACCCCACCCTTTCTTTTCTCTTCCAATAGAAAAATGACAAATTTGTCCAAAAATTTTACGGCAAAACATATTAACTAGCCCTCAAACTTTGAGAGTTTTTTAGATTTGGCCCCTAAACTTTTATTTAGTTAATTTGAGCCATTCAACTTTGATTTTAATTGAGATTTGACCATTCTCACAACTTTGAGTGTAGCAAAGATGATGAATGTATGAGAATGGCCGAGTTCGAACTTAGGGCTTTCTTTTTTGTCTCTCGAACCTTTTTTTTTTTTTCGATAAAATTGGGAAAGGGGGCGCATTACTTTTAACGTTGGGAGGGCACAATCTCAACTAAAATTAAAGTTCAAGGGTTCAAATCGGGCAAATAAAAGTTGAGGGGCCAAATCTAAAAAAGCCATAAAGTTTGAGGGCGACTTAATATATTTTTCACTACCAAAATGTGACCCGAGTGACTTTAGTAAAACAATTTAAAAAGTTGAGTGATTTATTATTCGGTATGAATGTTGAAAATATATTGTCCCTGATCATCGTTATTGTGTGTCACACTCCATGTGTCACGGACTATTGAATTATCTTATGCTACTAACAAATCAATTAAGGTGTTCCTTGTGTAGTTCTGCCATGTAAGCTGCCACATATGCAAGATCTTTAGATATTCTATGTATCTTCATTGAAAGGCAAGAATCTGCAAACAAGGAATGACAACTCGTTGTATTGCAATCAAATCTAAGAACAAGGAAACTCGAGATTCCAATCAAAGATATCAATCAAAGAAGCTTTCTAAAACACCTTGGTGCCAATTCATTGAATGAGAAGGAACGAAGTCAAAAACATCCACAAGCCTTCTCTATATATTGTTCTACGCTCATCAGCCATGGCATTGATTCAATTACTCTGTTTTACGGTGTTATCATTGTAAGAGCAAAAGTGAGCATAAGAGCACCATCTCACGAGTTGTATTCACATACACACCGTCTAAGGGGACTTAGCCTACACTCCGAGGGGATCTCGGACCATCTCGAACTCCAAGGGGATCTTGGAGATGCTTGTGTAAGAGCTAAGAGAGAGGGGGGTAGTGATTAGTATAGTAGGACTTGGTGAGGGATCACCAACTTGAGAGAAAACAAGTGAGGAGTCCAGTTGTATAAGTTGTAATCATTCTTTACTACTTAGTGGTTCTTACACTTGGGCGTGGCCCCGCAGACGTAGGACAGGAGGTCCGAACTGCGTAAACAATTTGTGCGCTTTATTTACTTCACTGCAAAACTTTTTTTTTTTTTTTTTACTTGCTGTTGTGTTTACAAAGTCAGAAACTTATATATGTGCCCACAGCACCCATAGATACTAAGTTGTTGTATGTGCCCACAGAGACTTTCTGTGAGAACAGAGACATTACAGTTTCATTTGGTATCAGAGCCTAAAGCCTATTTCCTTTGTTGTGTCAAAGAAGGCAGGTCTTAATTTCAAGTAATGTCTCATCCTCATCAATCTGATCAACCCGAAGGTGCCTCTACAACGAAACCACCACTCCTCACCGGCACTAATAACACGTACCGGAAGTCTTGGATGGAAGGATTCATCCTATCCATTGATGTGAAAGCATGGAAGGCCATCGAAAAGGGGTACTCTGTCCCTGAACAGGATTGTAAACCAAAGAACATGGATGATTAGACAGAGGCAGAGGAGAAGTTGTTGCTTGCGAATGCCAAGGCTTTGAATGCTATATTTAGTGGTGTGAACCAAGAACATCTAAAGCTTATCTCTTCATGCAAAGTTGCACGAGATGCGTGGAAAATCCTTCAAAACGTATTTGAAGGAAATGATGATGTACGTGACTCCAAGAAAGTGTTGTTGTCCTCACAATTTGAAGCACTGCGAATGGGCGATGATGAGACTATTGTCGAATATACTGCCAAGCTGAAAGATATTGCGAATCAAGCTGAACAACTCGGCAAAACCTACAAAAATTGAAAGCTTGTTGAGAAGGTCATTAGATCTCTTCCATCCAAGTTCGATGTCAAAGTCGCTACAATCCAATAAACCAAGGGTTTAAAGAACATACAGTTTGACGAGCTGATGGGTTCCCTCACCACATTTGAGATGCATCTAAATCAAAGTCGAAAACATCGAGAAATTGCTTTGAAAACCAGTGCCAAAGAAGATCAAACCGAAGAAAGTGAATTCGCCTTGCTCATAAAGAAGTACAACAAACTGTTCAAAAAGGTTCATGGCAGTAAATCCAGTGGCTTCAAACAAAATGCATCTGGTGAAGGAAAAAATACGGGAGTTCAGTGTCGAGAATGCGACGGGTTTGGACACTATCAAGCTGAATGTCCGAACTTCATAAAGAAGAAAAAGAAATCCCTTAGCACAACCTTGAGTGATTCAGAGTCAGATGATAAAAGCGACAAAAGTAATCATGTTGCATTCACCTCCATCAGTATTTCAGAAGAACAACCAACTGAATGGATTGCCTTCACTGCTCATCCAGCAGTTGTGCCCACAGACTCTGATAACATCTCATCGAAAGAGGTAATAATCTCTGATTATGAATCTGATTTAGATTCCACTAATTCTGTTAATTTTACAAATTTAAAGGAAGCTTGTGGTCAGAGGTTGTCAATAAGAACATTTCGTTGTCTAAAGAAGTCATTTATCTTAAGCAAAAACTAGATGATATACTAAAGATGGTAAAAAGGACTCAAGATCATAAAGGTCTTGGCTACACCAACGAGACCTCCACATCAGCTCATGCACAGAAAGTAAGCAGTCATGTCCGAAAAGGAAGAGAGAAATCCTCAACGGTTCAGACCAATATGTCACTATTGTGGAATGAAAGGACACATACGTCCCCGATGTTTTAAGATGCACAGGGAGCTTGCTAGAAGACAGAAGTCCATCACAAGAAGAAGCTCTTTCCCAAAGAAAGCTTTCCATCGTCAGAAATGGGTACCAAAGGACAACACGCAGTGCAATGTAGCTCATGTCTCCCTAAAAGCTACATCTTCAGCAGACTGGTACTTCGACAGTGGATGCTCCAAACACATGACGGGTAATATCTCCTTTCTTTCAAACCATCAACCTTTTTCAGGAGGACATGTAACTTTCGATGATGGAGTTCGTAGCAAAGTAATTGGAAAAGGGACATTGCATGTTGCTGGGTTACCTTCACTAACTGATGTACTTCATGTTGAAGATTTGAAAACCAATCTCCTAAGCATCAGCCAACTTTATGATCAAAACTTGAGAGTCAAATTCACAAAGGAAGATTGCAAGGTTCTTGATCATCAAGGAAAGTGCATCTTGAGAGGGCAGCGTTCATCTGATAACTGCTACCTCCTGCAATCAATCATTCACAGTGAAAAGAGTCCTGCCGAGAAAATCTGTGCCAACAGCATACCTGATCAGACTGAGGTTTGGCACCAAAAACTTGGGCATGTCAACTACCAACAGCTCAAAAAACTGTCTGACTCAGGTGCAGCTAGAGGACTTCCTAAAATCTCCTCTGTCCACAACATCACATGCGGTCCACGCCAATATGGAAAGCAGCGACGAAAAGCTCACAAATCAGTAGATAGATGTTCAACTACAAGAATACTAGAGCTCCTGCATATTGATTTAATTGGACATACTCAAACAACTAGTCTTGGATGAAAGAGATACATTCTTGTATGTGTAGACGACTTCTCACGTATCATATAGGTACTTTTCATTCGCTCAAAGTCCGATGCCTTAAAAGAATTTCGAGACCTATGTATCAAGCTTCAGAATGAGAAAAGAGCAACAAATTCTCAAATCACCCGCATCCGCGGTGATCATGGTAAGGAATTTGAAAATTCTAACTTTGATGGTTTTCACAGGAGTTTAGGGATTCATCATGAATATTCAGCACCTATCACTCCTCAAAAAAATGGAGTTGTGGAACGTAAGAATCGCCATATCCAAGAAATGGCACGAGTTATGCTAAACTCGGACTGGCACAGAATCTATAGGCTGAAGCTGTGTACACAGCATGTTATATCATCAACTGGACCTACTTTCGTCCTCACACAACACAGACACCATACGAGGTTTGGAAAGGTAAAAAACCAAGTTAAAGTTATTTTCATATTTTTGGCAACAAGTGTTTTGTCTTGAGAAACAGGAAACGGGTTGGAAAGTTTGACAAGAAGAGCGATGATGGCATCTTTCTAGGATACTCCACAACAAGTAGAGCCTTTCGAGTATACAATATGCGCACACAACGGATCATGGAGTCAATCAATGTTGTAGTAGACGATACTGTAAGCTGTCCTGCAAAGGCCTCTGAAACAATTCACCATCAGTCACACAACATGAAGAATCTTTACCAATAGCATATGTGCCCACAACCGATGTTCCTGAACCCACAACACCAGCTGTTGTGCCAACAGAAACTGCTGCAGGTGAGTATCTTGGTAACTCCAGTCCTGATTTTGCTACTGATCCATCTATATCTCTTCAGAATGTACCTACGACAGAATCTTCATCCTCTGTTCAAGCAAATTCATGGATTCAAAGAAACCATCCTACCTCATCCATTATTGGAGATATCTCTCAAGGGATCATCACACGAGACGTCCCAAAAAGAGATTACAAGAAACTTGTCGGATACACATATTGTGCATCATCTCTTGAACCCAAAAATGTGAAAGAGGCTCTGATGGATGAATGTTGGGTAAATGCCATGCAAGAAGAGCTCCTGCAATTCCAACGAAATGAAGTATGGAAACTAGTACCACGCCCACCGCATGTCAACATAATTGGAACCAAGTGGGTATTTAGAAACAAAATGGATGAATATGGAGTGATCACTCGGAACAAGGCTCGGCTTGTTGCACAAGGATATAGTCAAGGAATCGGTTTTGATGAAACCTTTGCTCCAGTTGCTCATCTAGAGTCTATTAGACTTCTTTTGGCCTATGCATGTAACATGAATATCACTCTCCAACAAATGGATGTCAAAAGTGTCTTCCTCAATAGTATCCTCACTGAAGAAGTGTACGTTGAGCGGCCAAATGGTTTCATTAACCCTCATCACCCCGATCATATCTATCACCTCAACAAGGCTCTCTATGGACTCAAACAAGCTCCACGAGCTTGGTATGAGAGACTCGCCACTTATCTACTACATAAGGGGTATCAAAGAGGAGGAATTGACAAAACATTGTTCATTAAGACGAAGTCTTCCGCTGTCCTCATTGCACAAATCTATGCAGATGACATAGTATTTGGATCGACCTCCTCCTCACTGGTACAAGAATTCATCACAAACATGCAGACTGAATTCGAGATGAGTGTGGTTGGTGAGTTAAATTTTTTTCTTAGACTGCAAATTCAACAAAGTCCACAAGGAACTTTCATTTCTCAGAATAAGTATGTTGAAACCATTGTGAAGAAGTTTGGTCTCAATAATGCACGACAAGTGCGCACACCTATGGGTATAAGTGACAAGCTCACTAAGGATGTTGTGGGCACATCAGTTGATCCGCAACTGTACCGAAGCACGATTGGTAGCTTACTCTACCTAATGACCACCGATCGAACGAGCCAGCGTGTTTCAGTGTCGGTGTATGTGCACGCTATCAAGCATCCCCAAGAGAATCTCATCTTATTGCAGTAAAACGTATCATTCGTTATGTAGCATCCACATTAACTTATGGTTTATGGTACTCTAACGAATCTAACTTATGCTTAGCTGGCTTTAGTGATGCAGATTGGGCAGGAAATATTGATGATCGAAAAAGTACTTCGGGTGGCTGTTTTTATGTTGGCACTAATCTTGTTTCTTGGTACAGCAAAAAGCAGAATTCAATCTCTCTCTCTACTCTATGCAAGCTTGAATACATTGTTGTGGGACAATGTTGCACTCAGCTCCTTTGGATGCGCCAAATGCTTGATGATTACGCCGTTCCGTGGGCACAACTAACTGTTTTTTGTGACAACAAGAGTGCTAATGACATCTCAAAAAACCCGGTACAACACTCTCGCACTAAGCACATTGATCTCAGGTATCATTTTCTTCGTGATTTAGTTGATCGAAAAGTTGTCATACTTGAGCACTTAGGCATTGAGAAACAATTAGCTGATATTTTTACCAAGGCATTAGATGGATCGCGATTTGAATTTCTTCGAGGTGAATTAGGACTGTGTCGACCACTGTCTTTCCATAATTAGCATTTTTTTTAATTTAAAAAAAAAAAACGGGTGGGCCGGTCAATAGAATATTCAGTTTCCATAACTGTTTTTGTCCTTAACAACCGTTTCCTCTTTCTTTTGGAGGGAAGTTTCCATAATTCCCAAATTCTTCAAATCCCTCACTTAATTGGGTATAAATGGTATGTAGTGGGTAGTTGAACGGTTAATTAGACTTGGTTTGTGTTTTTAATGCTCTATCTTTCCAAACAGCCTATTCATCTTCTCCATCACCTCTTCTCATTGCCTCTCTTGTCGTTCAAGCATTTCCTTTGTGCTCTTCACTTCTTCTCTACTGCTTGCACAATGGTCTCCACTCGCCATTCCAAGGCTCTCGACAACATACCAACCTCTCATCCTCCTCCTCGAACCTACTCTCGCCGACTCAGAGGAGCTTCACCACCTCCTCCTGTCTTTTGTCTTCCGCCTCCTTCATTGTCCAATGCTGACCTCAGTCTTGCTACTGCTGGAGGAGATCCATACGATGTGCTCACAGGCTCTGCACCTGTTTCCGGAAGGCCTTGCACCGACTCTCAACCTCGCCGTCGATATCATCTGGTTCGATCTGATGGAACACGAGTTCAATCTCGTCCTAGGTCTACCCCTGCATCTGTTTCCACACCAGAACCTCCCTCTAACCCTCAGACTCTACCCACAAATCTTCCATCGCCTCACCCTGAGTCCGAGCCTGGTCTCACCACCCACCTACTTTCGTGCCTCGGCTGCCTCCTCTTCCCGGTTCTTCACCAGGGATGCGGAAGCACTCTATGACGATCTCGTCGAGGTGAAATTCCACTCAGAACAACGGTTAAATGAGAAGACTTACAAGCATTACAAGGTGTATCAGTTCTTGGAGGCACGAGGAATCCTGCGTCTCTTTACTTTTCCCCGTACGTACAATGAAAACCTTGTTAGGGAATTCTACGCTAACTTATCCTCCTCTGTTGCTGATCCTTCTTCTCCTCATTTCTATTGTGCCTACATTCGTGGCCGAGTATGTCGATTCTCCTCTTTTACCATTAACAAATTACTTGGCCAGTTGGCCTTCCCACCTACAATGACTCACCCGACTCCTATCCATCGGGGTTCCGTGCCAATCTGGACATCAATGTTGTCACATCTACTCTAACGGGTAATCGAGTCCCTGAAGGTCAATGGGGAGCACGTCTCACTGCCTCGGATTTCACAGCCCTCTACTTCACTTTCTTCATTCATGGCACTCACAATTTTTTTCCTATCCGGCATGATGCCACGGTTCTTCCGGAGGACTATCTTCTTCTTTATGCCATTGGTCAGGGTGCAGCTGTCAACTATGGGCACATGTTGTTCAGGGCTATCTGCCTTCGTGTCCACAACAGGAAATCTTGGAAGAAGTTGTTCTTCCCTTGTCTGATTACTGCACTTCTTACTGCTAGAAGACGTCTTCA
The DNA here is from genome assembly GCA_039657325.1 of Stephania cephalantha. Classification (NCBI taxonomy): domain Eukaryota; kingdom Viridiplantae; phylum Streptophyta; class Magnoliopsida; order Ranunculales; family Menispermaceae; genus Stephania; species Stephania cephalantha. Next base: position 6,034,896 of record CM077576.1, on the reverse strand, counting down.
CTGTGCCTCTTGATGTCATTGTTGAGGCTCCCGTCCGCACCATTCGCTCCACCATTCTCAAAGACTCCTCCCCTCATCTTGTTGATATGCATGTCTCCACTGACTTATTGGAACCAGTTGAGTATCCTGCAGAGGCACTGATTTTTCCACCAGATCCTTCTCTCACTCCTCCCACTAGTCCATCAGCAACTGTGGGCACATGTGCCCATCACGGTGACTCCTCGTCTTCAGTTCCTATTCTCATGACTGATGACAAGTATGCAGAGCTCTCCTACCTTTATTTGAACTACCTCAAGAAAGCCGGCACGCTTCGTGACATCTTCATGTCTGCAGGACGACCAACTCCGGCTCGCTCATAACACCCTTTGTCTTCTGTGTTCACAAGGGGGAGTACTAGGATTAGATAATGGGTCTATACGTACAGTGGAGTTAGGAATAGGGAGTGCTAGAATTCAGGGGGAGATACAGCTAGATATAGCTACTATTTAGTACTCAGTTTATTTTGCTTCAGTATTTAGTTTATTTTGCTTAAACCTTGTCTGATATTGTTATTCATGCTTGGTTCTTAACATCTGTTGATTGTGTATCTAATCCATGCACTGAGCTGTGACACACAGATAACAAAAGGGGAGATTGTTGAAAATATATTGTCCTTGATCATCGTTATTGTGTGTCACACTCCATGTGTCACGGGCTATTGAATTATCTTAGTTGCTAACAAATCAATTGAGGTGTTCCTTGTGTAGTTTTGTCATGTAAACTCGCCACATATGCAAGATCTTTAGATATTCTATGTATCTTCATGGAAAGACAAGAATCTGCAAACAAGGAAGGACAACTCGTTGTATCGCAATCAAATCTAAGAACAAGGAAACTCGAGATTCCAATCAAAGATATCAATCAAAGAAGTTTCGTAAAACACCTAGGTGCCAATTCATTGAATGAGAAGGAACGAAGTCAAAAACGTCCACAAGCCTTCTCTATACATTGTTCTATGCTCATCAATCATGGCATTGATTCAATTACTCTGTTTGCGGTGTTATCATTGTAAGAGTAAAAGTGAGCATAAGAGCACCATCTCACGAGTTGTATCCACATACACACCGGCGAAGGGGACTTAGCCTACACTCCAAGGGGATCTCGGACCATCTCGAACTCCAAGGGGATCTTGGAGATGCTTGTGTAAGAGCTAAGATATAGGGGGAGTGATTAGTACAGTAGGACTTGGTAAGGGATCACCAACTTGAGAGAAAACATGTGAGGAGTCCTGTTGTATAAGTTGTAATCATTCTTTACTACTTAGTGGATCTTACACCTGGGCGTGGCGCCGCAGACGTAGGACGGGAGGTCCGAACTGCGTAAACAATTTGTGCGCGTTATTTACTTCACTACAAAACTGTTTTTTTTTTACTTCTTGTTGTGTTCAGCTTGCAAAGTCAGAAACTTATATCTGTGCATAGATACTAAGTTGTCGTATGTGCCCACAGAGACTTTCTGTGAGAACAGAGACATTACAGTTTCAAAATTAACCAACCTAAATCATGATTTCGAACTAGTCTCAGTATTAATAACCAAATAATATATTTCTTCGTGATTTTAACTGGTTTCTTTACAACATGCATAAATGAAAACAACCACATGACACAAATACAAAGTAATGATGCAAACATTCAACAAGTAAATGATATACATGGTGTTATGCTGGGAGACTTAAACATCAAAATACATTGATCAGATAGAGAACTCTGATAGAACACTGAATTTGATCTATTGAATTGAGAGACAACAACGATTACAAACTCGAAAGTAACCCCAGAGAAAAGTCTTAAAACTCTCTCACCCAACTCCTACGAGTTCCCAAATTACATTCAAGATGACAAGATCATTTTCTCTCCCTTGCAGCCTCTATTTATACTCCTACTACAAAATTACTCAACTACCCTATATAACTAACTTGGACTCACACCAATACTATTGTGGTGGTCTCCTAAAACTCTATCATTACTCCCCCTTTAAAAATCCACCTTGTCCTCAAGGTGGCCATAGAAAATGAGACAAAATTTGTGATGCAGGTCATGAAGCAAAAGAGAAATATGTGAGGGAAGACGAAAGCAGGAGACTACGCAAGAATCCAAATCCATCTCATAATTTTGCATGTGAGCAACAGTAAAGAGCCAAAAGCCAACGATGCGCCCATTGAGGCAATTGTGCAAGAAAGCGCCAAGTGCATCAGCCACCCCGTGTTACCAAAAATCAGCCACACTGTGTTACCAAAAGTTGCCTCAAATTGCATTGTGCCCATGAGAGCCAAACAACGAGCGAGCTCTATCCAAAATTTCATCGTTGTAAGCAAACCTAATGCAGTGAGGCACCCAAAAACTCTCAGCAACATATCATCAAACACTTGGAATACAACATCAATATATGCACCATTGCCCTCGGGTACGACGTAAACTACAACAACCCTGGCCTACCGCGAAGCAAAAGTTGATAGATGATTGACCCTCCAAAAAAAGGACAAGTACACTGAACAACCAACGAGCAAAGTGCTCCATAGCCCCCAATTGTTCAAGGACATTACAAACACCACTTCATATGCAACCAACGAGATAAGCATATTGCACCAACATGCTTTGAAGAACACCCACAATGTGAGGGAAACCGCAAGTTTGTGATGTAGGCAGTGGAGAAGTAAAGTGATAGTAAATCCAAATACAATCAATCATGAAGGCAAAGGGGATGGACCTGAGCTTCAGTGCACCAGTCCAATCCAAAGATAAATGCGATGCCATAGCAAGCAACTCATCGTGGGAGCAAACTAGTAAATAATGAGTTGACAGTTGAAATGCCATCCATTGCCTAGGCATCACAAAGCATATAACGATCCCCTTCCCATGAGCTTCAGCATATATGCAAACAAGCTTCATGCAAGGTGCAATAACTAAGAGATTGGCATTACATATGACAATGTATGCCAAGTCCAACTTGTGAAATGGAACAAGGGTACCTCGTTGAGAACACCAACTCCATATACCAGCAACCAAAAGCATCACACAAAAATGTGTCACCACAACCATCGCATGCTCGAAAGCCTTATGAAACAGTGTAGGAATCGCGGCCATCGAAAATTTCTCCAAACAAGAAGTTAGTGCTGTGAGAACAACAAGAACAACCACAATGCACGGAAGAATAGAAGACAAAACAGGCACCCTTGGATGATTCTCGAATGTCACACCACAAGAATGGCCCAACCCCATTAAGTGAAATAGGAAGTACGCAAGTCGAGAATAATCTAATGGCAAGATGCAAAGGATATGAAGGTTTGAGGAGCAATCGTACGCATAAATGGTGTAATTGATTGCTTGATGAGTTGTTGTTCCTCCTATCATCCGATATCCTCGAACGTCGTGTTGATCACCGCAAGTCATCTTCACTAAATTCAAAGTCGTGTGAACAGGAAGAAAGAAGAGAAGATCAAATCCGTCGAAGTCGAATGCGAAATCAACGACAATGATCGCTGGTTTTAGTGATGATGGCGGCGGCCAAGAAGGTGGTGCAATCAAACAGCGATCCTTCACATGCAAAAGCAGATTGTACAACCCTAACATCTTCTTTCCTACACGAGATAAATATAAGTGCGAATCGGGATCGATGAAGCAAGATCGAAAATATCGAGACCTTCTGATTGTTAAATTCAATGGAAGGAAGTTGAATCTGTCGAAATCCTTGTGTGGTAGGTGGTGGATCTGTTGGGTCAGAGGTCGGCAACACCTTGGACAACTCAAGATCTAGCGGTGGATCTAGGAGTTGAAGGAAAGGACTTTTCATCTGCAACACCACCTCTCGGATCTCTGATTTCACGTCAGATCTGAAATCGAATGATTGTATCGTCACCAAATTTGGATCACCAACCAATCGAAACAGCTTGGATGCCGCTAGATCTGGCGGATTGGCACAGATTTGATGTGCTTGGCCCATGGCTTCGTCAATCTGGCAAGATCTAGTCGTAAGCATGTTGGGATGAAGACACATGGACTTGATCTGATGCATCAATCCTTGAACCTCCAAGCACAACTCACCAATGGCACTCTCCAACGCTGGAATCTTCTGAAGCACAACTGGGATTTGCTTCATCTGCTCCTCCAAGACGTCGATTCGAGAATCAATCTTCGACCCCATGTTGATGCTCTGATACCAATGATAGAACACTGAATTTGATCTATTGAATTGAGAGACAACAACGATTACAAACTCGAAAGTAACCCCAGAGAAGAGTCTTAAAACTCTCTCACCCAACTCCTACGAGTTCCCAAATTACATTCAAGATGACAAGATCATTTTCTCTCCCTTGCAGCCTCTATTTATACTCCTACTACAAAATTACTCAACTACCCCTATAACTAACTTGGACTCACACCAATACTATTGTGGTGGTCTCCTAAAACTCTATCAAACTCCTGTAATGAGAAACATAAACGCAGACGGGGTTACAGTCCACGAAGCAGATAATGGTTTTTCGCCTGTTGTTTGAGGCAAATTGTGCAATCTTTTTTTCATGTGGACTCCAAGCTTCTGGGCTGAAAAAGACCTGAAGAGCTCCTCTGATCTCAACTTATCAGAAGCGGAAACACCAATTTTTGTGGGAGTTGTGTCGTGTGGTTTATGGACAGAGCCTCTAAAATCTCCTAGTGTTGCAGATACTGAATTATGAGCTAAACTTGGCAGGACTTGAAGAGATATGAGGGTTATAAGAAAGAGAGGTGTAAGCCATCTTATGTTAGTCATCTCTCTTGAACCTTAACAGAGGTTATGATTTTGTGAAGATGAGATTTCTGAATAGATGAGGATTTATAGATGTTGATCACCAAATCTACGAGTCATTAGCCGCTTGAAGAGGCTATGTTTTGCTTCTGAGCAATTATGAGAGAAATAGATAGGAGGAACCAGTCTTTGATTTAATAGTTTATTGCATGAGCGCCTACCAAGAGGTCCCAACAATTGACAAAGATTCAACATGGTAATAAAAAATCAAATATATAGATGAGTCATTCCACCGCATTAGAAATAATAATAAATAAAAAAGACAAGAGGGCAACAATATAGTACTTATTAAACAAAATTATGTGAGATTATAAAGTCGAACAATAACTCCATCTATGTAGAACATTGTATGCGCTACATAGCCAGTCCCAAGTCCTGGATAAAGGAGGAGGGGTCCCAAGCCCACTATTCATACTTGCAAAATAGGGGAAGGAGGTCCCAAGCCCATTATCTATACCTGGAATTCGCATCTAGGTGTTGTGATACACATTCATGAGATGTGTTTTTGACGCTCGGTCTTCAACTAGTTTGTCCAACTTTAAGTGTGAATTCAGGTCAGATATATGCATATAGTATTTCAATTCACTTCATGCCTACATAATAAACACACATTTTTGGATCTAAGAATGTTGAGTTTCCCTTCCAAGGAACAAATGCAACAACTCACGCCACTCAACAAGCTAAGTATTGATGGTTGTTCCGAGTTGGAGAGAAGATGCATGCAACTCAATAGTCCAAAGTGGCGGTTATCCTATATTCCATCTGTACAAATGTCTATTTCAAAGCCTCGGTGACATTCTATGTAGTTGTTAGAGTCCTGATTCGTGTGCATTGCAATGTCTGTGTGCTCACCTCAATGTCTGTTCAAACGACATCAAATCCTGTGTAGCAAACATATGTATCGAAAGTACTTCACCTAATCAATGTCTTATATTCTTTTAACAACAGATGTTTTTATACTCTTCTTTTCTCATTATTCGTTTATTGGTCTTCTTGTTATATTAGTCTATGTCACGTTTCACATTATATCACTTGCTGTTATTTATCTTTGAGCAATGTTATGATAACACAGTTGTATAATCACATACACGACCTATCCATACTCTGCGTCTCTACTGCCTCTGTTGCATTTAGCTAATTTTGTTTAATATTTAATAAAGCCTTCAATTATAAATGTTTTTTGTTCATTGCAAGTCAGTGCATAAATAAATAGTATTACTGTCTTGTACAAGTTCCTGATGGCAGGTTCAAAGACCTTAATTTTCTATCCAAGTAATGCATTCAAGTCACAAGCTATCCTGAGTGCAGTTGCTTTGCACTCATGACGTCATCTGACTATTGATGTTCATTGTTTGCGTAGGTCATGTGCCTTCTTATCAAGATCTTTCATTGATGAATTAACGCATGTTTTAGCGTACAAGTAAATTGCAAACTTATAAAAACTCAACTTCAAGTAGTGACATGGAGCATTCACCCTATTTGAAAGAATTGTAACTAGCATTCTGTACTGAACTTGTTAAGACGTACCTTATTTGAAAGAATTGTAACGAGCATTCTGTACTGAACTTGTAAAGATGAATTCATTCATCGGAACAGATTCTCAAGGATACCCTGGTCGAGAGTATGAATACGAGAAATTGGATCGATTTGCCTAGCCAATTCCCCTATCACTCGATCCATGTAGAGCATATAGAGTCCATTCCTGCTTTCCAATAGGGATAATGCCTTTCTGGCTTGAAGAATTGATCTCGCCCATTCTTCAAATAATGCTGCATGGTTATTTTCATTATCATCATGGCATGATTTTGTAAAGAGTTTTTAGATGAAATATAGAGACAATAATTAAGACAATAGTGTGCAGAGAAAGCATCTGTGTAAATTGAATAAATTCCATAGAAGATAGTACAAAAAGCCAACTCTGTGTAGTTCAAAAAAAAAAAAAAAAAAAAAAACTCCGAAACAATTGGAAATCAGCAATAAAGGTTGCAAAAGAAGAATGGTTAACGAGTTCATGAAACGAGAGACAGCATACGGCAAAGGTGAGACACCAAATGGGAGTAACATTATGAACCTGACAATTTAAAAATTGTCACCAAACAAGCATTATTAAAAACAGCTTTGGTTAAATAGAAAAAGTCTAAGAAAACAATGCTTACACTTCTCGAAGCTCTCATTTCTAGCCCATGTTTGTAGATGATCTGATATCAAGAACTCAGAAAGCTGGATTCTGCCAATTATATAATTTGTGTAAACCTCTGAAAAAATAACAGCAGATCTTCACATTGCAAATGAATATCATTCCAACATAATCACACTAACGCACGTTCTCAATGTCAATGTGTTTGAAATCCTATCTATAACATGTTTATTCCCAATTACCAAACTGTTACAAATTCCAAACAATTACAGATCAGGTCACATAAAACCCTTCCTAGACATCAACTCTAAACAAGCAGACAAAATGATAAGACTGTTCATTACAAATACGGTTACATATTCTATTTAAGGAGAAAAAATTTGAAGAATCAACATGTCATTCTTATGAGAACAAAGGCAATTAGGATAACATGAACCACATCACTTTTACTTGGGAAAAAAATTGATTCCCTTGAATTAATCATGTCCTTAAAAGATCATAGGAATCATAAGAAGAACAATGAAGCAGTTGAATTGAAACCACAATGGAAAAAACATAATTTAAATTAAAGAAGATCCATTCAACTATCCAGGGCTTCTAAATTACGTTTCCCTGTTACCAAATTAATCTATGAACTAAATTAGTCTGTCCCCAATAACTAAGCTTGCTACAATAACTTCTAGTATTTATACAGCTTGAGAACTCTGGAATCTGGATAAACTAAGGGTAAGAACCTAAGAGGGATTGAGCACAGCTAATCATGAGAATGTAACCTTTTGTTTTCCGCTCCATGAAAACCACCGATATATGAGATTCCGAGTAAATGGTAATAATAATATGTAATTGCTTTGGTAAAATAATCTGCCGAATACTCACAACATGAATAGCGAATCATGAGAGTCGGGGAATGCGTCATCAAATGGATCCATAAAAAGCAAGCTTTCTGCAACTGCATAAATCCTTTCAAAAAGTGCAAGTAATGTGCGCTGACCAACATATGGATCACTTCCAAGAGTACGGAGTATGTGCTGAACATAGAATTGTGCATCAGATTCAGAATCAGACGGTTCTGTAACAGTTTGAAAAATACAGTCACAAAAAGAGAACACAAAATAATGAAAAAAAAAATGTAGAAATTTTAGAAAGAAAGCCAGAAAATAAGCATTTGTACAGAAGTTAGAACAGCAAATCGACAAGAAAAAAGATATGGCAACTTCTTGTGGAGCTATCTTTCTTTCTTTTATTCTCTCTTTTCGTTTTTGGCCAGATAAGCTCGAGTTCTCTATTAGTATCCTAAACACATTTAGCCCCCATGAGCCCTTGGTTGGTAGAGCAAGAAGATATTATGCCCCAAAAAGTACTGATTTGGCCGAGGGCTTAGGCTAAGAACAAAAATGCATCAGACAACCATTTTAGAGATGCAATTAAGAGCTGTTTCACAGGAAGTATGCATTTTGGAGATCACACCCCAGACCCAGATCAATTAAGAACAACTATGTATTCGTTTTGGAGATCATACCCTATATCAATTAATAAAAACTATGTCACTGATGAAGACCAATCACTCCCAAAAGTCTCGTGATTTAAAATTTGTACAAAAGTTATTATTCGAACTAAGCAGGCTAGCCATTGTTTCTTCTACAGTCCATGAATATTCACTTAGGATAGAAAAATTTCTAAATTTAAAAAAGAAGGAATCATACTTTAATATGGTTTCGACACACAGCCCAGAACTCATTTATATATATATATATAATATAATTCTCGATAAGTATCCATTCATTATATGAATATTTGTATTTTACTTCTAAAATAATCAATCAGAGGGAAAAGAAAACAGGAATAGTCAAACAAAACCTGCACCTCAAACTACTTACGTTCAGGATTTAAAGATAATTAGGCCAATTCTAAGAAAGATTCAAGCACGTTACACATCATGTATTTACCATGCATTTTTGAGCAAATACACATTCTTCCAACTAGTCGTACAACCAAGCTACACACAATCCCCTCAGTAGGTTCTCTGTTCTTTTCCTCTGCAAGCAAGTTCTTCAACAAAGCTGTGAAAGAAAAATGCCTATTAGCCAAAGAAATGGAAGGGTCACAAAGAAATGCAAGGGGCAACATGCAAAGGTATGCACTTTGAAACACAGTGTACCGAGACAGAAATGTTTTGCATTCTAGGCACGAATGTGTTGCAAATTAAGAAAACATGCAAGTCTTAAGTCCATACAGCAAACAAAGGGAAAACTACCGATTCAAGTTTTCTGATGGATCATGACTAACCATGAGAGTTCAACTTAAAGCATTGTAGTAGGTTTTGAAAAGCTGAGAACAAGCAATGTCGCATCATTCTTTAGCTAGTTGATTTTCGGTAGCAACTATACATTAGTAGAACCAACCACTAACAATTTTTTTTATCAGAGTAGAACCAGTAACAGCGTTGTTCAATTAGAAGTGGATGAGATGCAAGAAAAATAACTAACCTGAAGGTACATAAGCAACAATTCAAAGAATTTAATTTCAAGAACTCTTGGGCACTGAATTGGTAAACTCAGTTGATTTTAACCACTTGAGTTGTGTGTATGACATTCCTTGTTGCTTACCCAGCACTTGGGATTGGCAATGATGGCATTATTACATTGAATTAGGTCTATGATAGAGGCTAGGGCAACCACCACAATACTATTGGTGTGACCCAAGTTAATTACAAGGGTAGTTAAGTAAGTTTGTAGTTATAGTATAAATAGAGCTTGTAAGGGAGAGAAAGAGATCGGTTCATTGTGAGTGTAATTTGGGAACTCTTAGAAGTTGGGATTGAGAGAGTTTTAAGACTCTTCTCTGGGGCTTACATTTGTGTTCTTGTTCTTGTAATCGTGTTGAATTCTCAAATCAATAGATCAATATGGGTGTTCTATCAATGGTATCAAAGCATACCTCAAAGATGGAAGCTCGAATGGATCGAATCGAAGAGAGGCTGAAAAGAATTTCGGCCATTGAGGTGTCGATTGGGGAGTTTAGATCTGAAGTGAGGATGATGTTCAGAGGCTTGGCTCAGAGATTTGATGAACTTCTCCTTCATTATGGGATCGTTTCAACCAGCATAGATGGCATAAAAGCACCAAATCTAGCGGCGACGAAGTGGAATCCAATCTCTGGTGATCCGCATCCAGTAGCAATCGAGGTGTTTCCAATTGTTAGGGCTCCAAACCTGGTGCATAAACAGTCGAATCAAATAGCTCGCTACCTCAAATCCATCACAACTCACTTGTCATCGATCCATCTATGAGTCCTCTTTTTCTCACAATCGCTCTTCGATTACCTCGCATCCATTGGTTACCGTAACTAAATCATCGATACCCCATCCGCTTCATCACTCCCAAACCACCTATTGCTGCCAACAACTTCCAACCCATTCGACGCAAGCACTATTTCCTGCATATCAAAAGTCTTCTCTCCTACTTCATCCTCTATTAGCCGTTGGTTCAGTTCTTCATTTCGAAATGTTGCATTTCATCTTTTTTCGATTTGTGCACGGAATACAGTTTGGGTTTTGTGGATCACTAGGGCACAACTGTTTTGCTTGCATCAAACCACCGCCATGGCCACCCCCTTTGCTATTTTTGCTGCCATTAATCTTCGAGGTTTCTTCCATACCTTATTCGGCTTGCTTAAACGATTGTGTTTCAGAGGATGCGGCTACTATGATTACACTTTTGCAAGGGGAAAATCATGGAGATCGAATGGGGAGGGGAACGATACCATATGTGTGCTTTTCAGTGTTTTCTTGTGCACGAGCTTTATGGGTTCCACTTTTGGCCACCCGATTACTCTCGAGATGTGTTGGCTATATTTCACTTTATGTTGTTGACCTACCTAAGTGTTTCGCGCCTCAATACCCATCTAAAGGCCCTTTGTTTGTCCTCAACTTCTGGTTCCACTATTTGTTGTGTGCAAGCGGTGTTTGAGTCTTGTTCTCTCTGTTTTTGATGGCCTACAATTTGGAGCAGTTTCTATGGGAGTGATAGAGCGTCTTACATATGGAGATTTGATTGTTGGACATGTTGTAGAACACGTAGGGGACTTGTGTTGTGCTCACAGGATTCCTTATTATGAGCCTTCATTCGCGACATCTTTTCGATTGTGGGTTTCATCTTCACCTCATGCGAAAGGGCAACAATACAACTGGACCGTGGGGCTCTTCATGGGGTCTACAAGTTGGTCTCGATTTTTTGGGGATGCTGTGGGTTTTCTTTGATCGGTACTGGTTTGCCATCTCTTCGAGTCAATTCTCTATGCGTCATCTAAGATTTGTTTTAGAGGTCTTGACACCTTGGGCTGCCAACACTACTTTGGGATTGTTGGGTTCTCCTGATGCACACATTTATTTGGCCTTATTGTCGCTCTCCTGGAGTGAGTTTTTGTTGGCATACAAAGTGATTTATGCACTTCATGTGGTGTTGTCATTTTTGTCTCAAGTTGAAGTATGGGACAAATTGGCTTTATTCCATCCTTATCTGCTAAGGGTTCAACGTCACTCTATGATATTTTGGAGCACCGGCTTGTTTTGCTTGGTATCCCACGACGAATATGGATCCTTGCGTGGACTCTCTCTATTATATTCGCTTAAGTTCGTCTCATCACGTGACATCATAATTCTGATCGATCCATTTTCTCTTTACCTCCTTGAGGACAAGGTGAATTTTTAAAGGGGGGAGTAATGATAGAGGCTAGGGCAACCACCACAATATTATTGGTGTGACCCAAGTTAATTACAAGGGTAGTTAAGTAAGTTTGTAGTTATAGTATAAATAGAGCTTGTAAGGGAGAGAAAGAGATCGGTTCATTGTGAGTGTAATTTGGGAACTCTTAGAAGTTGGGATTGAGAGAGTTTTAAGACTCTTCTTTGGGCTTACATTTGTGTTCTTGTTCTTGTAATCGTGTTGAATTCTCAAATCAATAGATCAATATGGGTGTTCTATCGGTCTATAAATTTGTAATGAAAAGTACAGCAGATATTAAAAGAAATGTCATTTTCTAACAACTTTTAGATTCAATTATTTTCATCACCAAATCACTCATCAATGCTCTCACCTGAACTCTCAATAAAAGTCTTTTCCTAAGACATTATGGGAATGGCCAAGTTATTCAGTATCAACTCTAATTGTTATCCTCTCAAACAATCCCCAACAAACCAATCCTGACTCAACCAATATGCCATCTTTGATTAAGTTTACAGAAAAAGCCAAATGGTGGCAACATTTTTTTTTTTTTGATAAGAAAGAAACCAATTTGTCTCCTTTTAAGACTCGAACCCCCAACCTCATACAAAATACACCCCATACCAAACCAGTGAGCTACCCACTTGGTTGGTAAATGGTGGCAACAATTGAAACCCATTTCTCTAATATATCATGTGTGTCCATAAGCTCGTATAGATAAACATTAGAATCTATCCTACAGGTACCAGAAAAGAAGGGTAAGCCAACGCAATGCTCAAGCAACAACAGGGCGCAGGCATTATAGAAGGGACGACAAACTAGTAGACCTACCCTGCTTCACGAAGAGTGTAATTTCATGGTTCAAAATCTTCACCACCAAAAGCACAGCATTCAAGTTTTACCCTGCTATACTTCTAATGAGTTTCAATGAGCATAAATGAAAATCATACAGATTTTCCAGTACCAGTGAAATAAATGTTACCTAGAATAAATTCTACGGCTTGGTGCGACAAGTTGGCAAAAGGATCATTATTCTCCTGCTATTGAACATAACACAAAACATTCTTACAGTGAATAGAAAATAACATAAACTCAAATTTACTCTTTAGATGCAAGTTTGTGTATGTGCTCACAAAAGGTGCAGTAAAATGTGTCATGTTTGGTTTTGAGGCTTCAATATTAAAAAAGGAGGAACAATCAAACAAAATTCATGTGTTCTTACAGGACATATTTTCTTGCAAAGCTCAACAAGGAAATCAACTGAGGTACTGAGCTGCTCTATCTCATCATCAATATTCAGATCTGCAATAAAAAAGAAAAAGCATACAAGAAATACAAAATCAGACTTTACATTGCCATCTTTTCAAAAATCAAGTGAAAATAAATCATGCCGCGGACATCCTGATTAATGATGCTCAAATTTAGCTGTTAAATAATATAATTTTGATTTAAATATGCTTATAGTGGAGGAAAGCACGTCACAACTGCATTGACTCGAGCTGCGCGGAAGCATTTAATCCAGGCATCAGACTCCAACTAAGTTAGTGGTACAACCTTCTTGGTGTATGCTTACAGTAAAATCTCAATAAATGAAAAAATAGCTTAAAGAAAAGACTTTAATACATTAAGTCGAGAGACACGTCCCCTCCCAAAATAATGATTGGATTATTCCCCTGATTCTCCTCTAGTACACACAGTAATACATAACTTAATGAATAACTGCTAAAATCAAACTTCATTTCACCACAACAATGCCATCCGCTTCTCAACTTCCAATTATTTGTAAGAAGTGAACTAGCAGGCATTCATAGGATCTAATGCAAATGCTTTCATGAAATTTCAATAAGCTTAATTTACTAATAGCATATATGCGTTTGTGTGTGTAGAATTTAACTTTAGTAACAAACTGAAATTATTTAGCTAAACGACATCATTAACACTTCCGCTACTGAATGTTCTTCGCTGAATAGTAAGATGAATCAAATACAGTGGAGGAGATTATGCGAAACGAATCAAGTTTTAGCGGTACAAAGCTCGCAAATAATCGAACTCACCTACAGCGCGTCCTCTCAAACCAGATTCATCAGATCTCCTCCTCTTTCCTTTCAATCGAACTGAAACAACCACAAAATGGTCAAAAACCACTAGATTCTCCCAAAAACAGACAGTAAACAGATTCAAAGTAAACTCAGAACCAAAAATTAAACCTTGTCTGAGGAATCTCCTTCGTAAGACCTCATTAACCCGAAAATCGCTCGCATCACCAAAATCATCACATCTAGAGCTCGATCTCCCAATCTGATCAAAGAAATAACACTTGCACGAAGCACTCTTCGGAAACAGATCGTACTGCGAACCATCTAGAACAAACAAAACCAGAACATCAAAATCCCAAACTCTAACACTTCAAGAGCAAAAAATTGAATCAATCAAAGCGACCTTCGAGTTGCTTGAGCTCTTCTTCGAGCTTGAGTATCTCTAGCTTCCGATCCTTCGCCTGGTCAGTAAGAATTGCTTCGATTTGATAAAATCGCTCGAAAAGAAGACGAGAGAGAGTGAGAGAAAAGCTGACCTTGCGCTTCCATCGCTGAGCATTTGATTCGGAAGAATGCGAAGATGATGATGAAGAATTGCTGAGTTTCGATCGGAGAAGAGCGATCGCCACTGCGAGTTTGATCGAGTGATCGGTCTCCACCATCGCTCTCCCGCCCTAGCGAGCAGAACTTCAAAACGAGCTCTATTTAAGAAAGTTTGACAAGGTTCGTCTATGTTGTTTAGAGATTATGTGGAATATGTTGAGGGCCGCTAAGGGCACCCCACCTTTTCATGAATGCACCCAAATTATTTGTAAAAATTCTAGCAAAACTGGAAAAGACTATTTTGCCCCTGTATATATAATGATTCAAACCTCACAAATCATTTTGACAAAGAAGAATGGCACCCCACCACCAAGCTTGAACCACAAAGCCACATTGCGTTTGGCGAGCGTTTATCGATTCTTGCGGATTGACATCATCCGACAGCGATGTAACAATGTTTGACAACCATATGATGGTTTCTTAGAACTATTTAGTTGGGTAAAACTTTGAAAATGATGATTTGTTTGTCAACGTAGGGTTTGGTAATTTCCTCAAATCCAAACTTGTGTCCACTATATAATGGAGGATTGTACTGCTACGGTGCAAGAGGAGGTTGAACTTGAGGTAATTTTGCGAATTTATTGTGTTTTTTATGAGGCTATCCGAAGTTACTGTCGATGTGCGCGATTGTTTCGGCCTCGCAGGACCGAGATATATTGAAATGTCTCGGTCATAGAGGACCGAGCCTACTCTAACCCTCTCGCCAGTGTACAACCGAGAGTATGAGAAAATTCTCGGTTGTACACCACCGACGCCACATTACCTATCACTAATTGTAGCTCTCGTCATGTCTCGCCGAGATAACTGAAGTATTCTCGGCCATGTGTAACCGAGACACTGTGAGTGAACTCTTCCGGCCTTCGTGGCCGAGACTGCGAGTTCCCAAAAATTTAGCTTTTGTCTCGGCCATGCTTGGCCGAGACAGTTAACACAGTCTCTGGCCTGTGTGGCCGAGAACCGCGATTTCCCAATTTTTTTACCATTCTACAAACCGCCACACACACATTACAACTACTCTACCAAATGTAACTTAATTATACTATAAACGTAACTTCAAACGATCGATTTCGCGCAAAATCTGTGTGTTCGACGATCTTCAACCGAGCCCTAATTTGGAGACGAAATCGGCTCACACCCCGACCCTACAAACTGCAAAAAACTCGTACAACGAAGGAGAAACACAAGGGGAGACACGGGAAACACGATTTCGGGGATTCCTCTCACAGTGCCTGCTCAAAAAAATGGATTCTTCCACAAGATTTCGGTGAAGGTGGTGGTGGGGGTGGTGGGGTGCGAGAGTTTTTTGCACGAGGGGTATTTTGGGTATTTCGGGTCTAATTTTTGGGTGCCCCAGGTAAATTGGTTTGTGCCCACATTAACTGGGTGCCTTCATGAAAAGGTGGGGTGCCCTTAGCGGCCAACACACATTGTTACGAAGTCGTTGAAGGCCGCTGGATTTTTAGAATGTGCATCGGGATCCAAGCATACCGACCTCCATGCTTTTCACCGAGCCAATCGATTGTGCTTCGAAATGTGTATCACAAAACTTCTCATCGGTCAGTCGGTCTCGGCCTCGGTTCCTATTGAGCAAGTTCTCACGGTCTTGTTAAATGGGGATTAATTTCATGTTGACTCACTCATGTTGTACTCACCCACCAGCGGACAAGAGTTCGTGAATCTCCGCTAGTATCGATATAGTCTCAAACTTAATCACTTTAACTCAAAGGTATGAGATAATGATTTCAATCCACGCATCTCCAACACTCCATCTTGACCGAAATCGATTCAAGAGGTTCTTTTGAATCATAATTGAACCGTCGGCTTCGAGACTATGTTAATTTTTCATATTAGATTCTATGTACAACACGCTAGCAGAGCTCATGAATCTTCGTCAACTGTCTCCAATTTAATCACTTCCAACTCATATGTACGTCAACCACTTCCAGCTTATAGACATGAATTTTATTTCAAAATGCCTCGATACTAATGAGAAATCATTACTTATTTACTCCTTTTTGACAAAGAACTAAAAATCATGTAGGGAATTTTCAAAAAAAAAAAAAAAAAAAAAAGGAAAATGAGAGTTCTTGTTGTCCCTATAAAGAGGCATCAAAATGTGCCCACACATATCTCTAAGCACAATCAAGGAACACCAATGGCTGTACCACAAGGCTATCACCCAATTATGTAATTTATGTCACACTTTCAAATTCCTAAAAAATGCTAGATGGCTCCAATTTAATAAATCTGATCAACAATAATTTATCCATCTGTAGTAATAACCAAAAGCAATCGAAAAAGAAAAACAAATAAACAAAAGCACAAAATTAATGTCTGATTTGATATAAGATTAAGAAACATGTTCAAAGGCCTTGTCTTCATGAGCTCACAGAGCAGAATTTTAGCCCTGATGAATCATGAAACGTTTATGCCATTCTCTTACTCTCACACTGATGATCACCTCGGAAAATATACAACTCAATAAGATGCTGTCAACCAACTTATAACAAATTGTCACAAGCTGCATACCTCGAGAGGGGATGTCGAAACCGCAGGCGAATTCGAGGGCAGTGACCAAAAAGAAGCCAAAGAAAGAAAAAAAAAACAATGGCAAAAAACAAGGATTGTTTGATAGTTCTATATCCCAGCTTACAGTAGTATATGGAAGAACGAAAGCCGGGGATGACTAACTGGAGAGAAGGCCCTTGCAGTCCTGTATGTCTGCTCCATGCGCCGCCAGCACTACCTGACCAGACGGGTCAGTGTTGATGCTTCTCATTATGCCGTCAAAAATAGCACCTCGGAACATGGAATCCTCGACGTTCTTCAGAGCTTCCTTCACCACTTTGAAATCCAGACACCCTGCAAGCACCAGCTTCCCCATAACCTCGCCAAAATTGCTGGGAGCTTTTGGTATGTCTATGCCGATGTCGTCCAATCCAGAGCTATAAAGCAGACATCCCTTCCCAATGTCGCTAGTAGTGAAAAGTTTCTTGGAGTACAAGTAATGCAGGAGTTTCGCAACTGGCTCTACCAATGGCGGGCTCTCCTCCAGTGCAAGGGCAATGGCTTCCTTCACAACCTCGGGGTGGTAGTCGGGTGCTTTCAACTCTTCCACGCACTGGAACGCCTCGTCCAGAATGCGAACACTGAAGTACTCTTTCAAGAGGGAAACTGTCTTCTTACGAAGCTCCACAGGGTTTGACCTTGAAACAGGTCCGCTGCGCCTCTCTGGGCTTGCAACCATGGATGCCCCAACACCAAAAGGTCTTGCAGGTCCAAGGCTTTGTCGGGAAGGTTCTGGTGGCAAAGAACGGATTGGCGGCGTGCCGCTGCCCTGCAACAATGCACTAGATCTGCCAGCAGTCATGCCAACACTACCCTGCGGTAACAATCTTGGGTTGATGGATGTTGACTTGCTAACAGGAGAGTGCTGCACACGCCCCATGGACTGCAAGTTTGCATCACCACCCCTAGGCATTGACCGGCTACGTGGAACCTCCCAGTTGTCACTATCAATTCCGGGCATTCCAGGCATCCTTGTGCCTGGCATTCCAGGCATCATTCCACCAGTACCCGGACGGACCATGGGGAAGCCGCCTGGACCCAAAGGTCCTAGAGCGCCTGGACCAGCATTGCGACCCATTCTCATACTTGCAGTAGCACCTGGTCGCAAACCAAGATTCTTCTCGGCTTCAGAATGGATTTCAGTGATAGTCTTGGCTTTAACCTGCGGACAATAATCATAAGAAGTGAGGACAATGACGTTCAAAATCAGATGTTCATAACAACTGAAAGTTACCTCTTCACGCCTAGGAACCCAGTTATTAGCCCGCAGATCTAAAACATTACGGACCATGAACCTTAACCTAGGTGGTAATTGTGGGTGCGTCGTAAGTTCCTTCAGTCGATTAAAATAGGCATCATTAAAGCGTCTGGACTTCGGACTTTCATCCAGCTGCTTTCCAATGGTATTGAAGAACTGACATATAGCCTCAACATTCTCCTCGTCAGGGCAAGTTTTCGCATCAGTTCCCAGCAGCTCCTGTTTCATACAAGTAAGATTCGAAAAGTCAAAAATGTGTAGTACATTTTGTTGGGGTATGGATTGGAGGTTGGATTGGGAAAAAGTGTAGAAGCGTGAAAGAATAACCTGAACAATGTGATGAACAATCCTCTCAGGCACCATCTTCTGCTTTAGAAGCTCCCCGATGAGTCGAATGTTTCCAAGAGTGCGCAGCTTCACCAGTCTTTCTTTGTCTCTTCTTTCTGCCCCTTGTTCTAGAGCAGTCAATTGCCTAGCTTCCGCCCTCAAATTTGCAGCATTTTCAAATGCCCCTTGGCAATTATCCAAGAGAATACGCTTGAAAGTAATTTCTTTCCCACCAGGTTCATCAGAAGGGAAGGGTGGGAGCTTTTCATTCAAATCTGAACAAAGAAGAGCATACATTGGACAAAACGTGGGCTCCAGCACAGCCTTATCAAATATCAATGTGATCACCTCCTGCATTGTTTGCAGACCAACCGAGAAACGTCAGAAATTAAACAAAGAAAAGAACATTTATATAATCATAAATGCAATTTAAGACATGAACCTTCAAGATTTCTGGGGTTGTGATCCCTGCATCAATCAATTGGCCCTTGAGAAGGTCAAACTTTTCTGGCGTCAACTTGTTCAATATACTGCATGGTACAGGTAATGCAAATTTGTCGTATAAGATGTTTTCTAATGCACATTAACCACCAAAATTTTATGGTTATTACCCTTTAATTGTCTTAAGTACGCGCTCTTTTTCTGAAATATTTCCCCTTCTAGCTGACCATGGCACCTCGGCCTTGATAAGAGCAGTAGTAGGTCCTACCTAATACAAGTGAAAATAAGAACAAAATTAGAACATATTATTTTCACCAATCATGGATCTGCCGAAATACAACCAAAAAAAAAAAAACATGTGCACTCAGTTTGTGAGTGCATGCACAATTTTAATCCTATGGAACAATCAGTTAACATTTTGAGAATATTGTCTAGCACAGCATAAATAAATAAATAAATAAATGAAAGAACATACCAAACAAAAGGATAAACTGACAACAGAAAGAAGTAATTCCTCATTACCGCTTGAGCTCTTAGATGCTCTGGACGATTAGCATCCTGCTGTCTGGAGTCCAATCGAGTAGAGAGCTCTTTGTTATCTCGAATTGACTCCCAAGACCTCTCCTCTCCAGGAGCTGGTAACTGTGCCGAGCGTCCACGCCAATCAGAATTGTCAGGCTCAGAATAACGACCTTGAGTTTGAGGTTGCAACTGATATTTCCAAAAGTATTCAACAGCAAAAAATTTACTGAGTAAATGAATCGTCAACAAGAATTACCAAAGAAACAGTAACTTCATGCAGTGCGAACTACAAACAACAACTCTATTGAGAAGCAACAACAATAATATTGAACATGATATAACAAGAGAAAACTGACTCATTGATAGGAACCCACAAAGAACTATCAACAAGCACTGGCAGCCCAGAACTAATCACGATTTTTTTTTCTGAATAATATTGATTTGCCAGCTCCACCATTGAGTTATCTTCATCAATATAGCAACATAACAAATTCCGAAAACTAGAAATATCTATGCCTTGAGAGATAGGTAGTAGATAAACAGCTGATACAAACAAAGAAAGAAACAGAAATGTTTTCATCTTAACCAACTACTTATCATATTCATATGAAATATGCAATCACCACCCCTACCAGAACAAGACATTATTCATCAAATTCAACAAAAATACAATTAACAGTTTCTCACACTATATCCAAAGGCAGCAGACATAATATGAAAAAAGGACAGACCACAAGATGGCAAGAGAGGGGATGGAAACTCACATTTACTTCTGAGCGACTCCAGCTTTGATCTTCACCAAGAACTTCAGCTTCTATTTCTTGTTTTATTTTCAATATGTCTTCAGGAACATTACCAGTAGCCTGTACGAAAAAATAGTGAAAAGTCAAAAACTAAAAAAAAAAAAAAAAAAAAAAAAAAAAAGAGATAAAAGAGATCAAAAAATTTTGAGAAGCTGTAGTGAAATAAAACCAAAACAACAGCAAGTATCAACCTTACACGTGCTGTTAATACATACATACGGTGATATTAGTTCAAAAAAAAGCAAGCACAATTTGTTAGAGGTGAATGAAAAAATGTGGAGTTTGAAAGCACGTCATCGAGTGCATTAAATCAAGCAGAGTGGAAGAGATAGATCCATGTAGCCGACCTCAACTAATTTGAGATTGAGACTTTGTTGTTTATTTTGTTGTGGGATGAAAAAAAAAATGTGAAAAAGAAATCAAAGAACAATAAAAAAAGGTGATTTCACTAAACAATAAAAGGGAAGGGCGAACGACTGAAAAGGGGAAGACGAGAGGAGAGGAGGCATTGAATAGAGATAGAGAGAGTCTGACCAGTTATGATGTTATCAAGGAAAGAAATATGTGGTAAGGATAGAGAATAAATATATGCACGTCAAGTCATGATAATTAATTAAGACAAATAAAAGAGTATATATGTAAGTTTTCATGAATTCAGCCACTGCTACTTGCAATTTCATTTGATACTCGCCATAACGTGCAAGTAAGCACGTGTTTAAGCGGCTTCATCGGTGAATGATCAATGACAATTAAAATATGATCGCTACAAATGAAAGCAAACTTACCCCTCTTAATTGCAACAATTGATCTCTTGTGTATCGAACACGCTCACGGCCCTCAAACCTAGAATCTCTTGTCTGTGAAGGCAAAACAATGCAAGTTAGAATAAACCAAAAGGATAAGATTTTGAAATATTCAAGTAGGTACTTAATAAAGATTCAACAGAAATAAGACATCAATTTCGTACAATAGGATGATTCCCAGTGTATCTAAAAATAAAAACTACCAGTTGGAACATTAAATTGCCGTGCAAGTACGTAAATTTGTAGCATCTATGCATAAAAGAATCAAAATAACTACTAAACTGCTTCTACATATATATGTTAACCAACGCCCAAATACGCAAACAGCATAAATGCAAACACAACTTTGGCATCCCCGTGACTTTGGAAGTTTGGAGTTTTTCGTGGCTCACTTATATCAATAAAGAAGGTTTTAGTCAGAATTTGCATGTACGTAGGTTCTTTATGGGCAACAAAATACTTGCTATGCGCCCACCTAAAGCCCACAAAATTGTTGTTTGTCCATATTTACAGCAGATCCGCATCTTAAGCGCTCCACCAAGAATTAGGACAATTTCTTCATGTTTCACTTACATTATTGTAGAAGCATTCAGACAAATTTCCATTTATGTCGGTTCTTTATGGGCACAAATATACTTTCCATGCACCCACCTAAAGCCCACAAAATTGATGTATGTCCAGATTTACAGCAGATACGCATCTTAAGCGCTCCACCAAGAATTAGGACATTTTCAAGTCTTACACCCTATCGAGTAGCCATGTTGAGCCCCAAACTAATCCAAAAGCGTGGCTTCAAGAACCCATATAAGGGAAGCGCTCCGCCAAGAATTAGGACATTGGGGGTCTCACACCCTATCCAGTATCCATGTTGAGCCCCAACTAATCCAAACTTGTGGCATCTCAAACCCATACAAGGGAAATGATCCCATTATGTCTTCTCCATTCACAAGACTCAAACTCGGGACCTCACTTAAGAGAATCCAAGCTTCTTCCATTTGAGCCAACAATCCATTGGTCATGAATTTGGATACTTACTCGCAATGATTACCAACTTCTCAAAAATTCCTAACTTTTCTGTGGCAATTAGAAAACTTTCCTCAATGGACACAAATCAACCTAAGCTGTTCCAATATGTTTGCCATCAAACTTCTCAATCTCATTGATTCACACTTTCCTCGATAGAAATTCCAATCGTTCTATATAACGTTTCAATCGATCTAACAATATAACTAGTCAAATTTAAGGTCAGAACATCAGCTCAACACCGATAAAAAGCAGCTTAATCGCGCTAAAACAACAACAACAACAACAACAACAACAGAGATTTGAACAGTAAATACAATCAAACCAACAAAAAACTAAGCAAGTCCTCGAAAGCGAAAACAAGCCAACTCACAACTCAATCACACTAAATAATCAACCCTAACCGATCGAAATCAGTGCGAATCAAGCAAAAAGATCCGATCTTTCGACCAGTCCGACCACAAATCTAAACCCAAACGCATAACAAGAGGATCCAAGAACAAGATGATAAACCCTAGATGGATCCGCAGACCTTGAGGCCAGCGCCGCCGCCGTGAGGGCGGAGGACGGGGAGATCGGAAGACGTGAGCGGACCGCCGCCGCCGGAACCACCACCACCACCACCGAGCGCCGCGGCGGAGTCGAAGCGAGGAGCGAAGAGTCTGGTGCCTCGGCTGCCTCCACCACCTGGTCTCAAGCTCAACACCGTCTGATCTGCCTGCATAACTCGACCGATCACAATCTCGATATCAATCCAACGATCTAGAATCCACGCTGCAGAGACGAAGCTAGCGCTTCGCTTTGGTCTCTGGTTCGGGAGGGATATGGATGGGATTTGTGAGGAAGTTGAGGGTATTGAAGGGGAAGGAGAGAGGGAGGCCGCCTCTCTCTCTCTCTCTCTGCGTGTGGTGTTGTGTGCGCCTCTTCGGCTATGCTCTTCTTCGCTGAGGGCGAAGAGAGAAAAAAAAATATAATAAGAGATGAAGCGAAGCGGAACGAAACCCTTTTGTATTATTGCGTGTTGTAGTGTCACTATACTTTTTTGGCTTAATAATTTAGAAACTTGTCTAGGTTTCTCAACCGTTGATTTTGCACCTAGAGATTGGCTTGGTTGGTGGAATTACGAGGCAGTGATTGGGGGCCTAATTTTGATAGGTATTTTGCTGGGATACGTACGTGAATCATAATGTAGCCTTTCATAGAGAGGAGAATGTTAGGGTGACTTCTATACAACACTGGGATGGAGCACACACTTGTGTGCGTTCGTTCGATGCGCCTTGAGATGCGTGCATGCAAGTTTAGATGTCGATGAAAATTAAGAGACGCAGCCGGTGCCGCATCAAAGTTACATTATCATTTTTCTAAACTTCACACCTATTAATTATTTTTAGGAAAATGCTTTTGTAACTTAGGAAAGTTAGACACAAACATCACAAACTTGTGTGTCCCTTTGATTGTCAGACCCCACCTAATAAGGGCATCTGACCGACCTAAGTTATCTTAAACACCTAATAATTTAGTCAGCATTAACTTCACCATCAATAAATAAACAAAATCAAGATCTCGTAATCATCAAATATAATACTTTATCAAACATAGAGGATTTTAAAGGAAATTTAAAACCTCAAAGTTCATTTAAATTGATGGCACTATCCTCAAGATTTCATAAAAGTTTTTTGACAGTACATCCTCTATTTTTAAGCCTACACCGAAAAACCCGCCCTTCGAAAGTCTTCAAACAAAACCTATTTAGCTTGGTGGAAATGTCGAAGGACTCACAATCCACCTATAACAATATATTGCATCAACATAATATATAAATTCATTCTAACCTATTTCAGGTTTTCAAAATCCTTAAACAACATACTTACTTTATGTGACGGCCCCAATTCCACAACCCAAACTGAGCCCCGCCCGACTTAGACTTACGTAGATCCCGAGTCAGTCCTCGCGACGTCAACGCAAGCCTAGTCAGCCTTCCTAACCATTTTTCATTACAAGGCAGCGAAATTTAACATATATAGTGAGTTATTCAAATTTGTAAGTTATCAAAGTTTTGTTATGCGGAAGCGAGTTCAACTTTAAAAAATATAAACGACTCTACACAAAATCAGTCAGGACAACCTAGAGTGTGGAAACCTCGCATAACACACACTCAACATGTATAACAAATAGAGGAGAGAGAAATAATATCATCTACATGTCCTAAAGTATCTCACAAAACCTATATACCCCATGTGATAAAAACAATATACATAAGTAATACAAAACCTACAAAATACGAGAGGGAAGGCCGCTCCAAAGTCCTCACAGTAGATTTCTTAGCACTGGCCCATTTCCCTTACTCGATTGCGGATCTGCGCTCGGTTAAACACGAGAATAACGAGCCCAAGTAAGTAACGCTAGTAGGATCCTAAACATCATTTCAAAATAATAAATCAGTCTATATTCATGCAGATAGAAAGAAAGGTATAAGGACGCATGAATAAATTAAAGACAATAAATAAATAAAAAACAAACGATCAATGAGTGTCCAGGGATGCAAATAGAGAGGTGCAAGTAGTCCCGACCAACAGGTCATTGAGTCTTAGCAAACCATCAAGACTCGGGTTCTAGGACTTGGTACACTCACAAGCCCTAAACTCACGAGATAGTGAGACTTTCTGGGATAACCACGCTAAGAACTCACACCCCGTCAAAATCAGTATCCAGTGCAGTGCATCCCGATGTCATGACTCTGGTATGTTACCTCAACCAGCCACTCCTTTCAAAGATCACCGTTGACTCACTTGCCCTCAGACAAATCAATCAGAATAGAATTCCAATTATAGATAACAAAGCAATGAACAACAATATTCAATAGCTTAAAATGAAATATCGTGCATTTCCTAGCTGGTTTACTTACAAATCACAAAGCTTGTTCCTAGCCTATCCGGCCTCCCGACACTCCGAAACGCGTATTTGACTCCCCGTAGCTCTTCCTTAGGTTCCTAACATCATATTATAGGTTTTTGAGTGTGTTGGGACCTTTACTCAGGGTATTACACTTGTTTATAGTTTTATGGAACTTTTGAAAATTGCAGATTTTTGTACTGTCAGGACAATTAGAGCGCTAATTCTGACATTAGCATGCTAATTTCGAAATTAGCGCGCTACCACGAATATCTAGTGCGCTACCTCGAATATCTAGCGCGCTATGTGCATCAGAACTCAAAATCTTGCATTTCAAATTCTGAGTTTTCTCTACACATAGACCATGTTGATGCCTTAGGGACCTTCATACACACTACTAGAGGTCCCTAACATCAACCACAATACAAAACAACAACCCACAACATCAAATTCGTGAATTCATTTAATTGACCAAGCTATGTTAATGGAGTTACCTAGCTTGATGTTCTTCACCAACTGTGACGACCCCTTCTCCAAATAAAGGCATCGCCCGCCTAATCCCTAATTAAGCCCTAATCTCCCATATATGACCTAACAAGGAACTAGTCAGCCTTATTTAAACACCTAAACACCTACCAATTATGATACCACCTACAGGTAACTAGCTAGTTCTACTTGACTAACCTATGGTTGTCTATAAAGCAGAGTTAATTTAGATTTTTTTCAAGCTTAAGTAAACCATGAATTCTCAAAACCATGGCTCTGATACCAACTGTGTTGGTATCATATTGCTGAAAACCATGGCTCTGATACCAACTATGTTGGTATCATATTGCCTTAAGCCATATAGTTCTTTAACTCTGGCTCTGATATCAACTGTGACGACCCCTTCTTCAAATAAGGGCACCGCCCGGCCTAATCCCTAATTAAGCCTTAATCTCCCCTAAAGGACCTAACAAGGAACTAGTCAGCCTTATTTAAACACCTACCAATTATGATACCACCTACATGTAACTAGCAAGTTCTATTGACTAACATATGGTTGTCTATAAAACAGAGTTAATTTAGATTTTTTCAAACTAACAAGTTATTCAGCAGAAGTCTTATTTCGTTATTGGTGGAAATTAAATCTTAAGGCCTAACCTATTGTGGAAAAACCAGGAAATAGAGATCACATGCATATATAAACAAAAGTGGTGATATATAACATGTGTCTAGTCAGATGTTCCTATCACTCAACTTAAAAGTAAAAATAGCATGTACATATAAATTGTATTACAAAAGAATACAAAACGTACAAAAATATGTCGTAGCAGTCCTTCACTGGCGCAGAGGTAGTCGCCAATCTTCTCCTTGCCCGGTTTGCTACTCGACGGATTTGCACCCACCGTCACAAACTAGACGGTGAGTACATGAAATTATTTAAGTAATACTGAGAGACATTGATCCACATTCCCAAACAAGCAACAAGTATCAAATGGCATAATTTAATTTATGCTGAAAGAAACATCATGCAAAAAGATACTTGAGTTAACCAAATATGAAACTGACTCAAGGCTAAGTAGTAACGGATTAGGGTCGGTCGACCGTGAGCTACGTCACATCAACCTTTCCACTACAATTTGAGCTCTGCTCTATATTATTTCATTACAAATTGAGCTATATATCATAATTTCAAAAGGTCGTACTTACGATTACGTCTTTTCTATTCCAAGTGAATTAGTCATCACCGGAATGTATACTTGCTAACATACCCGAGTTTTTAAACTCGTCATGCTCACCCAAGTTATTCTTGCGCCAACAAACCTCGAGGTCTGGTTACCCCGTTCGAGGCACGTTACCCCGTGTGTCATGCAAGGTAGTGGAGAAATTCCCTAACATCCCGGAAAGTTTAGTGACCCCCGTATGAAAGCTGAATTTCTATCATCAAATGCAAGAACCACTTTCACTTTCAATAATGACTCGGTAATAGAATCCAAGAGATGTAACTGCATACTAATGCACAAAGGATTAAAGTCAAAATAAACAAACTAACCTAATAGCATGCTATATCACTGACTTCCAAACACAACAAACAACATGACAAAGTATATGAATTGGAATCAATGATAGTAACAGAGTATGCTATGAACAATGTCATAAAATGAGAAATAAACAAGTCATAGCATATGGATTTCAAAGGTAAATTCAGTCCGAATAACTGAGAATGAATAAATAAATGGAATGAAATGTAAATAAATGTCTCACTCAGTTTACTTACATACCACAACAATTACTAAACTATTCGGCTTCTTGTCGCGTCATGTACGCACCCAACACCCCGTAATATCTCTTTTAGGGTCCTAACATTTGACAATTTATCAATTTAGATTCAATATTAGTTATGAAAAATTCCTAAATTGGTCGAAATCGAATTCGAGACCAATTTGCAAATTTCGCACTTTTCGAGGTAAAACCCCATAAAAGTCTCGTCCGAAATTACAAATATTTTATTTTTCTTAGAAATTTATCAATTTCTATTTTATTTTGTCGAAATATAATTTTTTCGAAACTTTTCCTAATTTTTCTGGAATTTTTCCCAATTTTTTTGCATTTCTTTTGTATTTTCTCTCTTTTTCTGGTTTTTTTTTAATTTGATGTGGGTTTGGGTTGAACCGGGCCGAACCGATTTTCGAACCGGCCCGGTTCACCAAACCCGTCTTCTTCCTCCTCTCGACATACAGAGCACTTTGTGCTCTGTATTTATTTATTTTTTTCTTGAGGCGTTGGGGTTGGCTCCCAACCCCAACTCCAACTGTTTTCGATGGCAAGGGAGTCACCCCTGCCATCTTCCTCCTCACACCTCTCGGCCATGGAAGCCGAACCTTCCATGGCCGAACCTCTATGGCCACGACAACAACAACACGCCACAAACAACAATGACACTCAACTCACCTCTGATCTCTCTCTCTCTCTCTCTCCTTTCTCCGGTTTCTTCTTCTTCTTCTCTTCGTCCTCTGTTGAGATGAAAAATTGAGATAAGTTGAGACTTTGAGGCAATCTTTGACCTTTATATATGCTTTGAGTTGGTGTGTTTGTGAGCCACACATCTCAAACCACACTCATATCTCAAGGCACATCATGTGGTTCTTCTCCTACCACTTGTCCCCCAAGTCACTTATGAATGACTCCATTGTGTGACACCTTGCCTCATGATGGGTTAACGCGTGTCTTGATGCACATCCAATGCCTCATGTTTTATTTTCTAACTATAGGCCTTTGTATTTATTACATTTGCATGTGGTCACATTGCAACCACACATTACCAAATAATTGCCCATTTAATGTAAATAATTGAATCTTACCCCAATATCTGCTACCTCGATCCCACGTCGACACGCGACTCGAGGCGGGTCCCCGCTCGTCTCGGTATCTGCATACCAGTAGAATTGACTTAGTAGTCTACACATATACAATATACTAGGCATACAACACACAAATATAACATTTACCTCAGCTACCGTGCCTCGGTAGTGACACGTATCTCGCTGCGGGTCCCACGTCACGGGTCATTCAGTCCTGCTTAAAAAATTAAACGTGTATTAATTATTTTGGCCGTGACACCAATCCACTGATTTCTCCAAGCCAACTTCCTGATCTTCTTCTCTTCTCTTGATCACTCTCTCTCTTTTTCTCTCTCTCTCTCTCTCTCTCTCTCTCTCTCGATAAGAAACTTAGGTGTTAAGTTTTGATTTTTGGTTTTATATGTAAATGGATATGGTTGAACCTAAACCACACATCCATTTCACATACGCATCTCGAGACATGTCTAGTGGACCACTTTCACACAATCATCCTACAAGTCATGCTTAAGCGACACTAATAATTACACCTCTTGTCTCTAGATTACATCAATGTGTGTCTTGATGCACATCTTATGGCCATTTGATTTATTTCACTAACTTAGGCGTACTAATTATACAATATTCAACAATCCTAAGTAGTGGAAAACCCAACAAAAGATACCATGTATATATCAAGGCGAGTAAAGTATAACAAAAGTTTCATATATATGTAATCAATGTTCTATGGTCCCCAAAACCCAACAAAAGTAAAATAAATACATACTGATATCACACGAGCTGGCTCCATAATCTCAGAGGTAGTCGCCCAGTACGTCCTTGCCCTTGCCCTTGCTCATCGAAGGATTTGTACTCAGTCACCCAACAAATACAGTGACGAGTTCAGTGAGTAAAATCCCAAGAGAAGTCCACACAATATTCATGAAATAAAACTGATAAACTACGAGACATATAAATATAACACCTGACAACAGTACGTCATATTCCCATGAATGTAAGCAGCATACGACAAGCAAAAGTAGTAGCGTGAAATAAATAAACAACATATACCAATTAAACAAGTTCCGAAATAAAGCATTAATCAATAAACATCTGTATAATCACGAGAAAACCCTGACCTACACCAGCCAATAATCGATAAATCGAATAGGAACCAAGTATATACTTACAGGCTTACACTGGCTAAACCCCAACTTCAGTAAATGGCATGGTCCCTTCCCGATGTTGTTACACATCAGGACCACCCTAATCCCTCCTGACAATCGTACATATATTCTCCTGCCATCGATACGAGCACTATCACAAGTAACTCGTGCATGTGATTTAGCCACAACCAATATATACGCGCACTGAAATATGAGTGAAAACCTCATGTGTGCCCACCAGCAGTCACACGTGAAAAGCAAAATCGATAAACCAAATAATGAATTTTGTGAGGCATTCCAATGGTTTTAAGTACCTCAACACGCGCTCCGACTCCCCCGGACACCTTAATCCGACCCGAAAAACTCCCCGATACCTGAGCTACAGTCCCCTAAGTCCCTGAATACAGTTAACTATGTTTATTGTGTATTTAAATTGGTTTAATATGTTTCAAATTGATCTTCCCAAATCAGTCCTAAATACTAAATTAAGTTTCAATTTTAGTCTTATGTTACAACGCATTTTTAGGCATTAAATGGTCCAAATCTCGAAATCTTTCATCAATACAAAGATCATCGGTCTCTAACTTAGCTTTTCGAAAAAGTTTAGTTTGCAAAATTCTGATTTAAAATGAAAGAGATATCATGATTCTACCAAACATAGCTCTAATTGGAACCTAATCCGACCAGCGGATTTTGAAAATCTATTCCTCCCAATCTATACTTCCAAAAAAAGTGATTTTTGGTAACAAGGTAGCAAACATACTCAAATACAACATACTAAAAGATAAGCTCATTTAGATAAGTAGTTAGGGATCTATGCCTTTAAAAAGTTTAGTTTCAAAACTTTTCTTCTGAATCCAAGTACCTACTTGTAGAGCACTTTTGGATATAAAAACAATTGAATTACAATATCTCCACTTAAGAAAAGTTCTTATTCTTTGAGTAAGCTTTCAAATGCCATAGGTTTGGATCGATTTGGGTCTAAAATGAGCAAGTTATGACCAAATTATATATGCTAATTCCTAATATAACATGCAAAATTCTAGTTTTGGTCTTGCAACTTCAAAAATTCATATCTTTATGATTTCAAATCCAAATTAAGAACTTCAATATAGCTGGATTATCAGCTTCAAATGAGGAATCCAAATATATAAACCAATTACAAATATTCAATCATCTACCATATGGAATTAGCCAAAAATCAGAAATGATTTCAATCTGACATTAATATGTGTACCTAGTTGATGTACCACCTAGCTTGAGAAACTCTCACAAATCTTCAATGGATTCCTTCTCTCCATTTACCTCCTTCTTCTCCAGCAAATTCTTTTGATTCATATATTGAAAATGAAAATGGTTTCCTTGCATGTGTTGATCTTATATATTAAGGTAATATTGATTCCTAGCCATTGATCTCCACGTATTAAATATCTTGAAGCTCATCTAATGATCCACACCTTGACATGTATCCCACTAACTCCCACTAACCCAATCAAAGTGACACTAATTTGCTACTCACATGGTTCTTAGATGTGTCAACACGTATCTCTAGGACAATCTCATGGTTTCTAATTTAAATAACCAAACTAAAGGCATTGATTTATTTGATTCAATTAAATTAGCTTAGGCCCATTATTATATTTATGGTTAGAGTTTTTATTTACCAATTTGACAAATTTTGTGATCTCACTAACCCTCGACTACTCGGCACTCGATGCCCCGCGTCTCGGCACTCAATTCGAGGTACTTCATAACCTATTGTTTTAATTGAATTTTACTTGGCCTATGGTCACATTACCCATTTTAATTGATTAACTAGTCATCCTGACATGGATTAGTCTAGTTTCCTAGTGTACCCGTAGTTCGCCTACTCACTACCCGCGTTGACACGCCTTTCGAGGCGAACACCTATCACACAAACTCACCCAATAGCAACATACACACATGCGGTGCAATATAATAATAATAATTTTAAACACCGTATATGCACAACCACCATCCATAAATAACATATTTCCTCGGTTCTCGTATCCGAGTCAACCGAGTTGTCCACGTAACGTCCGAATTACGACTGTTAGTCTCCGAGATTAACAATAATCCTAGTTTAATTAATTTGGGCTGTACACAACCCGTTTATGCTATCCAACCACAATCAATTAATATCCTCCAAAAGTTGTAAGTAAACAGTAATAAGGACTCATGCACTAAGACGATAACCAAACTAGTCTTGTTCCTTTAGACTATGGGAGTATGATATGGTTCAACGTGATCTCATGATAACCACGTGATGCGAAGTATCAGTGACTCCAACCCCTTAAGCATAAATATTGTATTCTTTCATATAACCATGGTATAGTAAACATTATAAGAAGACTCGAATTGACCTTATCCTCCCCTCGTATATGCATGTCCAAAAAAAATACAATAAAAGATCGATGCAATTTATACGAAATTTATAATCATACAATGTAAAGGTTACTATGAGATTTACTTACTATACAAACGTAATACCATAACTTCCTTGCGCTTTGGGTCAGTAAACCACTCCATGCGAGGTTCCAATTGCGGTCTAACAATTCATTTATAAGTCAGGTAAGATTTCATAACAATTCCACAATTCTTTCAATTTATTATATTTAATTAGTCATGCATCGACCCGAAAACTCCGGAATCACTTTAAATCAAAATCATCGGATGTCTGAATCCCAATTTCGACTTCAAATTGTAGTTCAACATTGAAAATTAATCTTGACTAGGTTTTAAAATAATTTTTTCAATTTCGAGCATTTTCGAGTATCGTAACATGCATTACGAGTCCCCGGTACAAATCATCGAAAAAATCCCTAAATCCTCTTTTTTATTATAAAAATCTCCAATTTTCATCAATTTATCCAAAAATCCTATTTTTCTAATATTTCCTTAATTTCTAAAGATTTTTATTTAATTTTGTTGATTGTAAAAACAATTTTTTAAAGATTAGTTTGATCCTAGACCGATCTTGGTTCAGGCACAGTCTGGAATCAGACCGTCGTCTCCTTCCTTGGGATCGAAACTGAGAAATCTGTTTGGATCCCTGTATTTTTTTTGGACTTGAATCAACTGAGGTTTGGGCGGGGGAGCTCCAGAATATTTTTAAATCCCAATACACCCAAGCCAAATAGCTACCAAGAAGCACAAGCTAGAAAATATAATACGTGCGCTAGCCATACCTTCATAACTCCAAATACTCGGATTCGTTATAGTCGCCCCTTTAATACTCCAACCGCCCCACGAGTTGGTTATTCCTAAACGAGTTATGAAGGGTATAAAACAAATATATTAGAACAAATATATTCAACGAGCAAAATGAGAGAGAGGGATTCCTATATATCCACTCATGTGGTACTTCATAGTACGATTCATATAAGATCCATATGTAACGGCCCAAATTAATTAAACCAGGATTGACATTAATCTTGAGGAGTAACGGTTGTAGTTCGGGCGTTACGTGGACAACTCAATTGGCTTGAACACGAGAACCGATGAAATATGTTATTTATGGATAGTGGTTGTGTATATGTGGTGTTTAAAATTATTATTATTATATTGCACTGCATTTGTGTATGTTGCAATCGGGCGAGTTTGTGTGATGGGTGTTCGCCTCGAAAGGCATGTCAACACGGGTAGTGAGTAGGCGAACTACGGGTACACTAGGAAACTAGACTAATCCATGTCAGGATGACTAGTTAATCAATTAAAATAGGTAATATGATCATAGGCCAAGTAAAATTCAACTAAAACAATAGGTTATGAAGTACCTCGAATTGTGTGCCGAGACGCGGGCATCGAGTGCCGGGTAGTCGAGGGTTAATGAGATCACAAAATTTATCAATTTGTTGAATAAAAACACTAACTATATATGTTATAATGGGTCTAAGCTAATGTAATTGAATCAAATAAATCAATGTCTATAGTTTGGTAATTTAAATTAGAAACCATGAAATTGTCCTAGAGATACATGTTGACACATCGAGGAACCATGTGAGTAGCAAATTAGTGTCACTTTGATTGGGTTAGTGGGAGTTAGTGAAATACATGTCAAGGTGTGGATCATTAGATAAGCTTCGAGATACGTAAATACATGGGGATTAATGGCTAAGAATCAATATTACCTTAATATATAAGATCAACACATGCAAGGAAACCATTTTTATTTTCAACTTATGAATCAAGAGAACTTGCTGGAGAAGAAGGAGGTTGATGGAGAGAAGGAATCCATGGAAGATTGGTGAGAATTTCTCTTGCTAGGTGATACATCAACTAGGTACACATATATTAATGTCAAATTGAAATAATTTCTGATTTTTAGCTAATTCTAGAGGCCAGATGATTGAATATTTGCAATTGGTTTATATATTTGGATTCCTCATTTGAAGTTGATAATCCAGCTATATTGAAGTTTTTAATTTGGATTTTGAAATAATAAAGATATGAATTTTTGAAGTTGCAAGACCAAAACTAGAATTATGCATGTTATATTAGGAATTAGCCTATGTAATTTGGTCATAACTTGCTCATTTTAGATCCAAATTGACCCAAACTAGTGGCATTTGAAAGCTTACTTAAAGGTTAACAACTTTGCTTAACTGGAGATGTTATAATTCAGTTTTTTTCATGTCAAAAAGTACTCTATAAATAGGTGGTGGAATTCAGAAGAAAAGTTTTGAAATGAAACTTGTTAAGGGCATAACTCCCTAAATATTTATCCAAATGAGCTGATATTTTAGTATGTTGTATTTGGGTATGTTTGCTACAGTATAACCAAAAAGCAATTTTTTAGAAATATAGATTGGGAGGAATATATTTTCTAAGTCCGCTGGTCGAATTAGGTTCTAATTAGACCTATGTTTAGTAGAATCATGATATCTCTTTCGTTTTAAATCGAAATTTTGCAAACTAAACCTTTTCGGAAAGCTAATATAGAGACCGAAAATCTTTGTATTGGTGGAAGATTTGGAGGTTTGGACCATTTCATGGCTAAAAATGCGTTAAAACATAAGACTGAAATTGAGACTTAATTTAGTCTTTAGGGCTGACTTGGGAAGATCAATTTGAAACATATTCAACCAATTTGAATACATAATAAACAAACTTAACTGACTTCAGGGATTTAGGGGACCGTAGCTCGGGTATCGGGGAGCTTGTCGGGTTGGATACGGGAGTCCGGAGAAGTCGAAGCGCGGATTGAGGTGCGTAAACCCATTGAGAATGCTTCACAGAATTCATGGTTTTGATTTATCGATATCGCATTTCATGTGTGACTGCTGGTGGGGACACATAGGGTTTCTCTCATATTTCGATTTACATATATATTGGTAGTGGCTAAATCGTTTGCATGGGTTACTTGTGTTTAGTGCTCATGTCGATGGCAGTATAATATATCAACGACTGTCGTGAGGGATTTAGGATGTTCCCTTGACTTGAAATAACGTCTAGAAGGGTTCATCCAACAACTGAAGTTGGGGTTTAGTCACTATAAGATTGTAAGTATATACGTGGTTCCTATTCGATTTATCGATTACTGGCTGGTGTAGGTCAGGGTTTTCTCTTGATTATACGGATGTTTAATGATTTATGCTTTATTTCTGAATTGGTTGAGTTGGTATATGTTGTTTATTCATTTCACGCTACTGCTTTTTCTTGTCGTGTACTGTCTATATTTATGGGAATTTAACATGCTGTTGTCAGGTGTTATATTCGCATGTCTCATAATTTATCAGTTTTATTTCATGAATATTGTGTGGACTTCTCTCGGGGTTTTACTCACTTGACTCGTCATTGTATTTGTTGGGTGACCGAGTGCAGACCCTTCAAGGAGCAAGGGCAAGGGCAAGGAGGTACTGGGCGACTACCTCTGAGATTGTGGAGCCAGCTCATGTGTGATATCAGTATGTATTTATTTTATTTTTGTTGAGTTTTGGGGACTATAGAACACTGATTACATGTATATGAAGATTTTGTTATACTTATCTAGCCTTGATATATACCTGGTATCTTTTGTCGGGTTTTTCATTACTTAGGATTGTTAAATATTGCATAAGTTACTCATTAAAAGACTTCCACTGTAAAATTATAATATAACTTGATAAAGTGAGTAACTGGCTAACTAAATTATTAATACTTATATAAAGGTTAGTTAGCATCACTAGGGTTAGCTGGAAAAGTGTAAGCAACTCATTAGGTCGCGAGGCGTCAAGGAGAAGCGGGTCATGACGTGGCAAGGCTAGTTGACGTGGGATGCGACGTGGCGGGTAGCAAGGCAGTCTGGAATTTGGGGCAGTCATAGTTTGGTATTTGAGCAAGGTCAATGAAGCCTATGGAAGGAAGCGTAGTTGTTCTTTAACTTGATACTAACGCCACAGTTAGTGTTAGAGCAAGGTCGATAGGGTCTAGGATAAAAATTTAAAGAAAAAGTATAAAAGTTTAATGAAATTGAATAAAACTTAATAAACAAACCTTAGATGTGGAAACCCAAAGATCCTGACATAGAATCCTAGTTGGGAAGCAACTTGAGTCGGGCAGCGACATGGTTTATATACGTGTAATGTTTTTTATTGTACATATTATATACACGTATATGGAAGGTGATTCGGCACACGTTTTTCGATGCATATCACGATGGATGGCTAGCCGACTCCACCTACTATAGATATTGGACGACGAGCGACCAAACTAGAGATGAGGGTTTGGATTCGACAGTAGCCGCACGATTCGCAGCTCACGATAGACAATTTGAGCTATTGATGGATATGATGCTTGCACAGACAACATCGATTGCATCACTCACCATCGCCTGGGTACAGAGAATGACTGAAACGACAGTTGCTCTGACGATGGTTATATCGACTATTCAGGCTATACCGACGCATGTAGTGGTACAGGAAACTCCGGAAGTGGTTGCTACATCGACCGTAGCACCGACTGAGATGCCGATTGCTACACCGACACAGGCATACATGTTTAAGATTTCGATGACGACAGATGTCAAGTTGATGAGGGAGTTCATCAAATTTGATCTCGGATACTTTCATGGAGGCAGAGACCCAGAGGCAGTTGGGAAGTGGTTGATTGCACATAAGAGGTTACACAAACTACTACGGATTCAGGAGAGAATATAGGTCAGGATATCAGGGCATATGCTGAGAGGAGTTGTGTGGTGGACAGCGTATGCATATACTCACCTAGAGCCGACGATATGGGGCAAAGTTCAGAGAGTTATTTTACGATCAGTACATACCCATGGAGGTGAGGTTGAGGCTGAGAGATGAGTTTTTAGCATTGAGACAAGATAACCGGTCAGTGTTACAGTATATAGATAGATACCGGTAGACTTGATACAGTTTGCCATGGATGTCGCAGGCACTAAGAGACTGCATATTTATTACTTCGTCCGAGGGTTGATTGAGAACATAGCCATCGCCATAGTTTCCTCCGGAGCGCAGACACTGCAGGAGATGTATGATAGAGCGCTTACTTATGAGACACATCTGATGTAGAGGAGCGACAGGCGTTCATCTACTGAGTCGGAGGGACAAACTGGACAGAGTTATGAGAAGAAGATGCCGAGAGACCGGGATGATAGAGAGGATATATGGTACGGTCGAGACCATATGGATGATGATTGGGCAGCCATAGCGTATATTGTACATGCATTACCAGACTCAAGACCAGGGAGGCAGAGAGTGGAGATCTCAGGGTCAAGGCCAGTAGTCAGGGAGTCAACGAGTAGGACTAGGATGGAGGATCATATGTTGGCGATGTGGACAAGACACATCATGAGGGACTGTTCACAGAGATCGACGACTCCAGCAGTGGTGACACCAGTGCAGACTCGAGAGCCGGTGCATGTGGTGACTAAGCCAGGCCGGGAGACGTCCCAGCAGCGGGTTTAGGGTACGTGAATTTCAATTCTTAATAATTATAGTTTAAGGTTTATGCATGCATAGTGGTAAGATGGTAGATTATAATGGTATAATGGTAGCTTATTGTGTTATGACATGAGATTGTCATAGGTCGTAGCATGGCATGAGATTATCATGGTGAGTATGGATAGGTTATGGCAAGACATGTGATTATCATGGTGAGTAAGGATAGGTTATGGCATGGCATGGGATTGTCATGGTATCTGATGGTTGGTTAGGACTATCATGTTGGGACACATGATAGGAGAAGTTTACAGTTATCGGTGTTAGGTAATTGGGTTAGAGAAACTTGAACACGGAAATCGAACTGAGAGTAGGTTGCGGAGATGTTGGAAGAGAGTGGCTAATCTTGACTACCTCGGCAACATGCGCATATAT
Organism: Stephania cephalantha; assembly: GCA_039657325.1. Classification (NCBI taxonomy): domain Eukaryota; kingdom Viridiplantae; phylum Streptophyta; class Magnoliopsida; order Ranunculales; family Menispermaceae; genus Stephania; species Stephania cephalantha. Next base: position 5,997,116 of record CM077576.1, on the reverse strand, counting down.
CTTAGGGTAACACCACGTTCCCTGCTATGGGAGTAGTGGGGTGTTCAAGGGACTGTAGAAGGGGACTATCAAGGTGTGAGGAGTGGTTACACGGGGATAGGATAGTTACACAAGAGTATACTCGAGATTTAAATTTCGAGGACGAAGTTTCTCCCAATTGGAAAGAATCGTAACGTCCCAAATTAATTAAACTAGGATTAGCATTAATCTCGGGGATTAACGATCGTAATTCGGGCATTACGTGGATAACTCGGTTGACTCAGACACGAGAACCGAGGAAATATGTTATTTATAGATGGTGGTTGTGTATATGTGGTGTTTAAAAAATTATTATTATTAGATTGCACTGCATGTGTGCACGTTGATATCGGGCGAGTTTGTGTGACGGGTGTTTGTCTCGAAAGGCGTGCCAACGCGGGTAGTGAGTAGGCGAACTACGGGTACACTGGGAAACTAGACTAATCCACGTTAGGATGACTATTTAATCAATTAAAATGGGTAATGTGACCATAGGCTAAGTAAATTCAAATTAAAACTCTAGGCTATGGAGTGCCTCGAAATGCATGTCGAGACGCGGGGCACTGGGTACCTGGTAGTCGAAGGTTAGTGGGACCACAAGTTGGTTGATTTTGATAAATAAAACACTAACCATATGTATTAAAATAGGCCTAAGTTAGTGCAATTAAATGAAAATAAATCAAGGCCTATAGTATGGTTTAATTAAATGGAAACCATATGATTTGCTTGTAGATACACATTAGCATATCTAGAGACCAAGGGAGTAACTATTAGTGTCACTTGAAGAGAGTTAGTGGGAGTGAGTGGGATTAGTGGCTAGAGGTGAACCACTAGATAATCCTCGGGATACATAAATACATGAGGATGAAGAGCTAAGAAACAATCTTACATCGATATATAAGATGAGTTTGATCAACACATGCAATGGAAACCAATTTATCACATAACTTGTTGGGGAAGAATGAGTGATTTGAAGCTAAAACTCAACCACTTTGAAGGCAAATTTGAGGATTTAAACTATGGTAATCATCATCTCCATTATCTCATCTATCTAATGAACCTATTTTTTATTAATTTGATGTAAAAGGAGATTCTGAGGTTGTGTTAGATGTTGTTTTGGGGTTAATTTGACATAGAGAATGTGTTAGATAGGTTTAGGTAGCTAAATTTGCGGGGAAAAACAGAATTCTCGACTTGAGAATTATGTCCCAAAGGCTAGGTAGCGCGCTACCTGGAACGGTTAGCACTTTAATCGTTCTGGGTTTCCAACTGTTCTTCGTCCTGAAGAACAGTAACGCGCTACATCAATTATCTAGCGCGCTACCACTACATAGCGCGCTACACCAAGCCCATAACGCGCTAACAACATACATAAAACTGAATTAAAGGGTTGATTCAGGATTTTTGACTTAATACATATCTCAAACACCTATGAACATACTAAACATGTAAATTTGGACTTCAGGGACCGTAGCTCGGGTATCGGGGAGCTAGTCGGGTTAGATACGGGAGTCCAGGGAAGTCGGAGCACGGATTGAGGCGCGTAAACCCATTGAGAATGCTTCACAGAATTCATGGTTTTGATTTATCGATATCGCATTTCATGTGTGACTGTTGGTGGGCACACATAGGGTTTCTCTCCTATTTTGACTTACGTATATATTGGTTATGGCTAAATCGCTTATGCGGGTTACTTGTGTTTAGTGCTCTGTCGACGGCAGTAGGATATACTTATGACCATCGGGAGGGATTTAGGGTGTTCCCTTGACTTGAAATAGCGTCTTGAAGGGTTCATCCAGTAACTGTAGTTGGGGTTTAGTCACTATAAGCCAGTAAGTATATATGTGGTTCCTACTCGATTTATTGATTACTGGCTGGTGTAGGTCAAGGTTTTCTCATGATTATACGTATGCTTACTAATTAATGCTTTATTTCTGAGCTGGTTTAGTTGGTACATGTTGTTTATTTATTTCACGCTACTGTTTTTGCTTGTCGTATGTTGCCTACATTCATGGGAATATGACGTCTTTTGTCATGTGTTATATTCGCACGTCTTATAGTTTATCAGTTTTAATTCATGAATATTGTGTGGATTTCTCTTAGGATTTTACTCACTGGACTCGTCACTGTATTTGTTGGATGACTGAGTGCAGATCCTTCGACGAGCAAAGGCAAGGGCAAGGAGGTACTGGGCGACTACCTCTAAGATTGTAGAGCCAACTCGTGTGTGATATCAGTATGTATTTATTTTACTTTGTTGGGTTTAGGGGACCATAGAACACTGATTACATGCATATGGAACTTTTGTTATACTTATCTCGCCTTAATATATACATGGTATCTTTTGCCGGGTTTTCCACTACTTAGGATTGTTAAATATTGCATAAGTTACTCATTAAAAGACTTCGCTTGTAAAATTATAATATAACCTGATAAATTGAGTAGCTGGCTAACTGAATTATTAATACTTATGTAAAGTTTAGTTAGCTTAACTAGGGTTAGCTGGAAAAGTGTAAGCAACTCGTTAGGTCGCGAGGTGTCAAAAAGAAGCGGGCCATGACATGGCAATGCTAGTTGACGTGGGATGCGACGTGGCGGGTAGCAAGGCGGTCTGGAATTTGAGGCCATCACACCATCTGTCTAGATATCATCATATACATCCAGAAAGTCGTATGCTTTGGAAGAAGCTTGTACAGTTTGAGAAGGGATTTTGATTGATCAAAGATCCGAAAGAGAGTACCCCAATAACTAAAAAGTATATCATGCTTGAATATAACTGGGGTTCGCGATGGTGGAGGAACTGGATCGGAAAAAAGAGGGATTCTAGTTGTAAGATATCTAATGAAACCGTAGTTACAATTGAGATGAAGTTCGAAATACTTAAATATAACAATAAAAGGCATGTTCTGGTTTGAAAAACCTCTTGTAAATCTTATTTTCGACTATAAACGATGGAATCGCCCATCGCACGTTCGTAATGACTGTAGGGGTCGAAGACCAAGAAGTGAGTTATTTATACCAAACATTCTTCTTATATACTTATTTAAGAAGCAAGTCCCCCCCCCCCCCCCCCCAATCGTCTTCCTCAACCCCTTCCCCCGTCATCTCCCCCTCTCAATCGATTCCTCTCTATTATTTTTTCATCACTGTTTTTTGCTATTTTTTATTTATTTTATTAAAGTCAATTTCTCTCATTTCTTTCTTCCTTGCAACCAACAAACAACCACAAATCCAAGTTTTAATGAAATTCTACATAAGGGATTAGGCAAAAAATTATTATGTGTTAGTCGTGACAACCAAAATAAGGGGGTTTTTCAAAAAGTGGGGTGGAGATAGTTTTTATTTCCTAAAATATGGAAGTTTACTTTTAAATTCCAAAACTATGGGATAACTCCTTTTGAAAAGGAGGTATTGATGATGAGGCGGCATGCATAGTGGTGAGGTGGAAGGCAATTGTATAGATAGCTCCTTTTGAAAATGAGGTATCTATACAAAATTATACGCTTTATGAATGACTCCGGAGCTATCAATACAAATTTTTCCCATGAACGACACGTGCATATGGAGATGGACGATCCGCGTCACTCGCGTATCTCGAGGTAGACAGCCAATGTAAACAACACACACGCATATCGACGTGGACAACCCATGCAAACGTCACCCATATATGTTGAGGTGGATATTTTATGCAAATGTTAGGCACGTCTGTCGAAGTGGGCGACCGATGCAACCTCGTGCAACTCATGTAAACGTCACGCACGTGTCTCGAGGTGGTAAAGCCAATGCCAACGTCACACACGTATCCCCTGGTTGACAACACATGGAAACGCCACGCACGTATGTCGAGGTGGGCGAGCCATGCATATCCACTACAGACCATGGACCCCATGCAAACGTCACGCACGTATCGCGAGGCGGACAACCCATGTCGAGGTGGGCGAGCCATGCGTCCTGTTTCGGGAATGAGAAAAGAGGGTACATAGATAGCACATTTTGAGAATGCGCTATATGTGTACCCCTCGGCCCATGGGTTCGACCCATGTCCACGTGGATCCACGTGGACGTTTACACCAATAGCGCCTTTTGGAAAATGCGCTATTGGTGTACACACTGTCCACGTAGGACGGCCTTACACTGATAGCGCCTTTTGGAAAGGCGATATCAGTGTAAGGCCGTCCTACGTGGACCGGACACATCAGCAGAAAAAACTCACCCAACTAATAGCGCATTTTGGATAGGCGACATAGCCTAGTTTTGGAATAAGAAAAAATCACCCTTATTTTCCTCATTTAAACTAAAAACTATTGTAATTTTGTAATTTTTTCACCAAAATCACTACAAGTTTCTTCTTGCTACTTTCTTTTTGATACATAAATTAGTTCAACATATACACGCCACATATTAATGATGGCTCTATTTGACAATTTGATGATCCATCCAACAACAATTCTTTCTACATTTCTTTCAAAAAAAAAAAAAAACAATTCTTTCTACATAATAAGTGGTACTTGGGCGGTGATTGATGATGCTCTACGTAAAATCACCAAATGACGTAGATTTTCTTAGCCTTTCATCATATTAAATTTCCTACTTGTTATTTTTAGCTTTTTTTGTGCATCGGATTTATGCTGTCCTTTGAGGTCTTCTAAGTGTCTACTGCATAGATTTCCAACTTCATTATGTGCCAAATTTGGCATATAATAGAGAGGTGGGAGACGGTGCGTTAGAGATGTTTTTTTGAACTAATCCAGATTTGTAGGAAGGTTTTTTATGTGATTTTCGCACATACAAGTGCGGTGTTGCTGTCAAAGAGATTCTAGCAAAGACAATCAAAACTTTTTTTTTTTATAAAAAATAAACAATTTGCCCCATCTAGGTTCGAACTCATGACCTTACTCCAAAACCTCATACCAAACAATTGAGCTATCCAATTAGTTGATAGGACAATCAAAACTATGATTGACAAAAGATGTTGAGGCCCAATTTAATGATGTGGAATCTAGTTCCGAGAGCTACAAAGTGGTTAACATCTTTTCATGAAATAGATTAGCATACACAAAATTTGGTTAAAAACAAATTAGTACAAACTACACCCCATATGAAAAAGTATTAAGAGTTACTTTCTTTTATTTATGTGCAAAATGAGCTAATGAATGTTGGTTCGAGTAGTAGTAGTTTATTGATTAGGACTCTTAACACTAAAGAGCACACGCGGCTTTCCCTCAGAAGAGTTTTTTTTTTTTTTTTTCGGTAAGCAAAAAGTGTTTTTCTGTTTTTCTGTTGTGGGTCAAATCAGCCCAAGCCTGCACTAGTTGGCCAATGGATTTTATTTACTTGACGTTGCGTATACTAAATTATCAAAAAGAACAAAGATAAATTAGTACCAATCGCTTGTTGACGCGATTAGAAGCAAATTGTTGTCCTTCAATCATTGACTCGAGTTCAAGATTTGATAATGAAAATATCAATGTTGAGAGCTCCCCCACTCATGGTGAACTTGGAGTAGTCAAAAAGTTCAAATACAAAGTGGTTTAGATAAAAAAGAAGATAAATTCTCGAAAATAAAGAACAACGATAAATGAGATGCTTTTGTTTTAAAATTCGCAAGTATGGCTTAAACCCAGACATCGTTCAGAAATATTATGAATATATATATATATATTTTAAAATATATAAAATATATGAAGAATGATGTATTGTAATTGTCATAATAACTAAAACCTGTAATCTTCAATTAAAAATATCAAAGATGAAAAATACCCACACAAAATTATATATAGCTATTATATTTTATTTTTCAAAAAAAAACTAAAAAAACTGTTATTGCATTAAAAAAAAAAAACTCAAAAACTGAAAACAGAATACTTAGGCTTTAATTAGAATAATCATACTAACTTAGCTAATGAAAGTACTTAGACTATCAATTAGGTATTAATACACCAAAACATTTCATATCATATCATATCATATATTATTTATATAAAGTTGACATGTGTTCTTTTATATATATTATATATATATATAGATGATCCATAACATTTAGAGTGCTTTTGTCGACGACAATCTAGAGATACGTAGAACTATCTTGACCAACGAAGGCTCTAGTTGGGTCCACTAACAACTCAAACATTCTGGAATTTTCCCTCTCTTTTCTTCTTCTTCTTCTACTCTTCTCTCGAACCTCCCACATTCCCTCCACCACAACCCACTATAAAACCCAACCCCAAACCCCCCCAATTCCCCAATTCAAATCACACAAACACACAAAAACAGAGCACTAAGCGAAAAACAGAGTATCATCATCATCATCATCATCATAATCATAATCAATGGCGGCGAAAAGCGAAGGAAATCCGAATAAGGCGATCGGGATCGACCTCGGCACGACGTACAGCTGCGTCGGAGTATGGCAGAACGACCGAGTCGAGATCATAGCCAACGACCAAGGCAACCGAACGACCCCCTCCTACGTAGCCTTCACCGACACCGAGAGACTGATCGGCGACGCGGCGAAGAACCAGGTCGCAATGAATCCATCCAACACCGTCTTCGACGCTAAGCGCCTCATCGGTCGCCGATTCTCCGACCCGTCGGTCCAGAGCGACATGAAGCTCTGGCCGTTCAAGGTGATTCCAGGTCCGAACGACAAGCCTATGATCGTAGTCAATTACAAAGGAGAGGAGAAGAGGTTCTCAGCCGAGGAGATCTCGTCGATGGTACTGACGAAGATGAAGGACATCGCAGAAGCGTATCTCGGTCAAACGATAAGAAACGCCGTCATCACCGTGCCGGCCTACTTCAATGACTCGCAGAGGCAAGCCACGAAGGACGCCGGCGCCATTGCCGGAATCAATGTATTGAGGATCATTAACGAGCCGACCGCGGCGGCGATAGCGTATGGTTTGGACAAGAAGGCTTCGTCCAAGAAAGGCGAAAGCAATGTACTTATATTCGATCTCGGCGGGGGCACGTTTGATGTCTCTCTACTAACAATCGAAGAAGGAATTTTCGAGGTGAAGGCGACCGCCGGAGACACTCATTTGGGGGGAGAGGATTTCGACAACAGGCTCGTCAACCATTTCGTGGCGGAGTTTAAGAGGAAGCATAAGAAGGATATTAGCGGCAATGCGAGGGCGTTGAGGAGGCTCAGGACGGCATGCGAGAGGGCGAAGAGGACGCTGTCGTCCACGACTCAAACCACGATCGAGATCGACTCGTTGTACGAAGGAATCGACTTCTACTCTACGATAACTCGGGCGCGGTTCGAGGAAATGAACATGGATTTGTTTAGGAAGTGTATGGAGCCGGTGGAGAAGTGCTTGAGAGATGCTAAGATGGATAAAAGTAGCGTGCACGAGATTGTGCTGGTTGGGGGGTCGACTAGGATTCCCAAAGTGCAGCAGCTTTTGCAGGATTTTTCAATGGGAAGGAGCTTTGTAAGAGCATAAACCCCGACGAGGCGGTGGCGTATGGGGCGGCGGTGCAAGCCGCGATTTTAAGCGGGGAAGGGAATGAGAGGGTTCAGGAATTGCTTCTACTCGATGTCACGCCGTTGAGTCTTGGGATTGAGACGGCTGGGGGAGTTATGAGTACATTGATTCCGAGGAACACGACCATACCGGCGAAGAAGGAACAGGTGTTCTCAACTTATTCGGATAACCAACCGGGTGTGCTAATTCAAGTGTATGAAGGAGAGAGAGCAAGAACCAAGGATAACAACTTGTTAGGCAAGTTTGAATTGGCGGGCATTCCTCCGGCGCCGAGAGGGGTTCCTCAAATCAATGTGTGCTTCGACATTGATGCGAACGGGATTCTCAACGTCTCGGCGGAGGACAAGACGGCGGGGGTGAAGAACAACATCACTATCACCAATGACAAGGGGAGGTTGTCCAAGGAGGAGATCGAAAAGATGGTTAATGACGCCGAGAAGTACAAGGCTGAGGATGAGATGGTGAAGAAGAAAGTGGAGGCAAAGAATGCTTTGGAGAATTATGCTTACAACATGAGGAATACTATCAAAGATGACAAGATTGGTGGGAAGCTCGATTCCGGCGATAAGGCGAAGATCGAAAAGGCGGTGGGCGACGCCATTAACTGGTTGGAGGGGAACCAGTTGGCTGAAGTTGATGAGTTTGAAGACAAGTTGAAGGAGTTAGAAGAGCTCTGCAATCCAATTATAGCTAAAATGTACCAAAGTGGAGGTGCCGCCGACATGCCGGGGTCGACTGGGTACGGCAAAGCCAGCGGTGGAGCTGCGGGCGGAGCTGGGCCGAAGATTGAAGAAGTTGATTAAGTGGGCATATTCAATTTGGATTTTCATGACTTTGGAGTTCTTTCAAAGTTCATATGTAACGGTTGTATGAGTTGTTGCATAGTTTAAGTGCAATAAGAACAATGCCACTAGTAATGCTTTCTTTGTAATTTCTCTTTTCATCAAATAAAGAAGTCTGATTAGTTTTCTGATCTTTCAAATTTATTTTTTTGATCATAATTATGGTGTCTCAGGCATAATCTTAATATGACTGTAAGGGTAATGCTTTTAGTCAAGCATTTTAAAAGTTATTTTTTTCTTTGAAAGAACTCAACGTATATCTGATTAAGGGAGGAGGGATGAGTGGTCTTTCAAATTTCAATCTACGCTAAACCCTCCATGTCGTTGAGTATCTCGAGGTATATCAATGATCATCACTAAGTAGAAGTGCGGATAAGAAACAAATGCAAAATATCTGTGTAGTACACACTTTGAGAGACCAAAAAACAGAGGAAACACTCGCCTAGTATGACAGATTGTGGAAGATCTTTCACAGATTTGTAGAGAAAATCCAAAAGGGTGTGCGTGAACCTCACCCAAGAGAACATCAATGGCTTCTTCTGGGCTGACGAGTAGTTTCTCATTCAAGCCCGTGTTGTATCGGAGAGGCAGAGCAGTGTGTCCTCTGTTTCTCGAGTCAGAGTTCAGTGGAATTCGTGTTTCTAGTGTTAATTTACCCAGAGTAGATTCTGGGGTTTGTGTTTCCGCGGCTTCGGTGACCGCGATTACTGCCCGGATGGGCGGGGGCAGGTATAGGCCGACGAGTTCTTCTAGTGACGATGAAGATGGGGCTCTTGATGTTTCGAGCATCAGGTATTGATTATTGGAACTCATGTGAAGAATTGAGTTAGGGTTTTGATGTAGATTGAGCTTTGTTTTGTGTTCAATTTGGTTGAAATTGGGGCTTTTTTGTGGATTGGATTGTGTTTGTTTGTAACCCTAAATGGCCCCTTTTTGGTTTGGGATTCTGTTTTCTGGGTTTGTGAAGGCATATTTATCACAAAGAGGTGTTTGGTTGAATGTGTGTATGTGGTTTTTTTTTTTTAGGGGTTACGTGTTTGGTAGCAGTAGCTCCAATTGACACAAAGATTAGGGAAGGGTGGTCGTGGTGGTTACACCTCTAAAAACGGCTTACTAATGCCCTACTAGAAAATTTGACTCAATAGAAACTGAAGAAATTCGATGAGGTAGGGGTAGACTGTATTTAACTTGGACATAGTAATTAAGAGGGATTTAAATGATTTGGAAAGTTCACCATCAATTGCACTAAATCGAGCACAATAGAAGAGTTTCTGTTGTGGTGTTTGGTTGAGTTTGAGTTGAATGAATATATAATATGTGAATAAAACAAAGAAAAAACCCTAAAGTTCACTTCTCGAAACCGATTTTATTTACGAAACAGGCTCTATATACAAATTTTAGTGGCTGAATTCAGTAACTTATTTATTCTGCTGGTTCTATGCAGGTCGCCTTCGGTGAGGCTTATTGATGCTGAACAAAATATGGTTTGTTCTAATTCTTGTTTTTTTTTTTTTTTTTTTTTTTTTTTTTTTTTTTTTTTTTTTTTGTCAAATGTTGTAAGTCTTGTTTCTTGGATTATGGTATTTTAGCCCTTTTCAAGTGAGGCGGTGGGTTGAAGTTTGAGAGTTTCTGCAGGTAGGAATTGTGCCGAAAAGTGAAGCGATTCAAATGGCGGATGAGGCTGAACTTGATCTTGTATGTCCTCTCTCTTGTTTTCTTGTCAAATAGTTTTGTCAAGTTGGTTTCTGAATCTGATTTTCTATCTCACCATATGAAAAGGGTTAGAGAAATGCTGATCTTAATTTAATTTCTTAGATCCTATCTAGTAAGCAATTCCTAGTACATGCTCCTGTGAATTCCCCGGGAAGAATTGGGTTCCGAAGCTAATCAAGTTGTAGTGCTAAGTGTTCAGCAATATGAAATAATACAAGGGCAGCTGACAACTTCCTCGTCCTCTAAACTCATTATGCAGCCAAATGCCTGGGAACTCTTGAATGATATGAAATTTTGGCTGCTCTTATTTTGCACTTTTAGAGATGTATAACAACTGTTAGGGGATTTCCTGTTTCATAACTCCAGATATTTAACCATGTTATTGATCTTCACTCAAAAAGTGTGATAATTTCTTCTATCTAAACTCCACCGGAGCTAAATGTCTTTCTAGCCATCGCATTCCCATTTTTATTACATATATTTCATAATTTATACTTTTGCTTTTATTTAACGACTGAGCCACTCCTCTGCAACCCTCTTTCAGTCCTTCAGTATTGTTTATTTTTTTTTATGTTGTTTTTTTTTTTAACTAAGCTTATTGATGAATGATGAGGCCAAAGCTCCAAATGATTTATCTGGTATAACAAAAGCGTATAAACAACAACCAAGTCTAAACATGAAATTAGTTGGGGATAGCTACATGAAAAATTTGTTTCCATTCAGCTCTATTTAATGCAACTGATGACGTGACTTGGTAGTATTTTATATATTTTATTGTTAATATATCTTAAGCTATCTTCGGTATCAATGAGGTAAAACGAAATACTTACTAGTGCAAGAATCACTCTTACCTTGAAATCCAGTCCCTCCTATCCTTCATATTCCCTTGCATCCGTACTGTCTCAAAGTTGTGAAAAACTATAGCAAGTGAAGAAGTTCACACTTATGTCGAGTTCCTACAGAAATGGAGATCCCAAGATGGAAAATATCTATTAAATTAGAAATGAACTTGTTTATCAAGAGATATTTGAATAGAGGTTGGAATAAGAGCCGCACATCTCCCTACTCCATATATTTCCCCAAAACGTAATTTAATGATGACATCCTTCAAATCTTGTAGTTTGTTAGCGAATTTCGTTATTTGTAATTGTAACATGCTCCATGACATGTTTTCCTAATGTAAGTCAAATGGTGGAAGGGGAAGAGCAATTGCATTACTTTCCTGTAGTAAAAGGGGTATAGAAAGAGTATATTTTGTTAATTTATGTAGTTAAGCCTTCTTTGTTATTTCAGCATTCAAGACTGTGGGAGATGGAATAGAGGAAAACTTATTCTTTTATCAGTTTCTAGTATTTGACTACACCTTATATTGCAGGTGATTTTATCTCCGGATGCAGATCCACCAGTTGTCCGAATAATGGATTATAGGTATGACTTATCTTATCTGCTCGTAATATGCTTTAAAATTAATCTCTTGTTTTCTCTCGTAACCTTTGAATAGCCAAGCAAATATATCCATTACCCAAAACAAATTACAATGTTTTGTTCATTTAAATTTGCTGACAATCATTTGCGGGACTATCTGAGATATTAATGTACTGAGTAAGTGCTATAGTTTTTGTTGGGTAATCAATCCATCAGGCATGAAATCTCTATAGACGACGCGCTGTGGGCATGATTTCCTTGTTTCTTCGCCAATCTGATTAACTTACACGTTAAAAATATTGGTGCATCTAGTAAGATTAAGCCTATGACCTTTGTGTGGACAATTTGATTTTGCATTTGTACAAAATCCTTGGAGTGGAGTTGGTTGAAAAAGGTTTTTCTTTTCCCCATTTTAGGTCACATTCATATTGATTTTCTATTCATTTTTTCCCAGTAATATTTAGCAATCTTAATGCAATGTTGTTGCTGATAGTTGTATTCTGCATTCATGTCTAAAGTGGTGGAAAAAGTGCTAATGAGTCGTGTTCTGATTTACAGAAAATATAGATATGACCAGCAAAAAAAGAAGAGAGAACAGCAAAAGAAAAGTATTGCATACTGTCTTTTCTCTGTATATTTGCTCATTTCAAGTCTCTCGTGTTTTTATTTTGGCTATACTTCTGAAAAATCTTACCTCGTAATTCTGGCATTCTACAGCGAATCGTGTGGATGTCAAAGAGCTGAAAATGGGGTATGATTTTACAGTGTTCTTATTGCACATTTGTTTTCATTTGCTTAATAGTGATCTATCATGTGTGTACTATTTTTCTGAATTCTTATCTCTTAATAGCTTCAGCACTTCACAAGTTTTGGCCCTGAAATAGGTTTGAAGGACCCTGAATGTTAGCTAAAACGTAGGATTATAACCATTTTTTGTTTTACTCTTTTTTAAAAAAAAAAAGAAATTTGGACTAGCAAAAATGATGATTTACTACTTGAACTAACCAATTAACTTAGTTGTTGTTAAGGATGTCTTATTGTGTTCTTTGAATTGCACATTTTTCCACTAACACATTTGTTTCCCCCCAAAAAAGGCCACTTCACAAAATGATGACAATACTAGAGAAGTCGTTCTTCTATTCTTATATAAGATACAAACTTTCACAAGCAAAATTTAAAGCATAATTAATCTAGGAAAAGCATGTCACAAAAAAAAGTTAGTTACTCTCTTCTTCACATCCTTGAGTTCTGCGGCCCCACAAGCGATTAGGATCTCAAAAGAAAAGCCTATAGCTCTCAAAGAGCACGGGCTAATATTTTACCTTAGATGCTAAGGGTTGTATTTGTTTCACTTTGTTTCTCCACTAATTCCTTTCTAGTTAGATATGCTGGTGCTGTAAATAAAAGTAAATTCTTTTTTCGTTGGAGGATGGCCTGTTTGTACTCTAAACTAGACTAACTAGTAATGATTGTCTTTGGGAATGAGCTGATTTCTTTCCTGGATTTTGGATGACTGAGATCACCACACTAGCTAAATAATTAGTAATGGGCAAAAACATGTAAGACTATTCCTTGTGGCTTTGTCAATAGGGAAAGGTTGATAATACGCCATTTGTTGATCTTAAATGATTGATAGTAAGATTCTCCTCATCTTGCAAACCACCCATAACTAGTATTGCAATAAATGAAATCACATGGCTATATAGAACTGAGGCAGGGTGATCAAATGCCTTAAGTGGCTCTTGAAATGCGAAAATGGAGCTGCCAAAGAATTTGAGAATTGAGAACTAAGTTAATGCTGAACAGATCCGCATCCCTCATCAGATTAAGATATTTTGGTGTATGAAGTCCTATACTCGCTTTGTGTTATAGTTGTGTGCTTTTAGGGGTGAGAGTGTAAGCCTTCTTTTTGTTCATTGCGCCTTCGCTAATTTTGGAATGCAGTATTATGTGAATAACATATTCACAATTTTTCAATTGTTTCTTGGGACAACTTTGTCTAACATACGAACTTGGCAGTGCTTCATTGCATTTGGGGGAGTCAAAAGGAATAATCTTTTGGGGCAAGCAATTCAACACTTGGGAGTTTTGGGTTTTAGCAAAATATAATCAAGTCATTTGGATGGATTGTAGCAACCAAGAAATCCTTGAGTTTGTGCCTTGGTCTACTTACGGTCCAATCTTTAAATGTGCTATTGTTGTTGTTGGTTTTTTTTTTTTTTTTTTTTTTTTTTTTTTTTTTTTTTTTTTAATTCTTTTATCGGGAAATCTTTGATTCTTCGCGAGGCAAAGATCTAGAGCTTTTTTGAAAAAATTGACCCTTCATGATTACATGATTGTGAGGAAGCACTCTTAACCTTGTCTCTAAGTAGGTGTATTTGGCGCTAGTTGCGGAATTAGGCTATCAAATCAAATCCATGTCCAACATCTTTGGGGGATTATGATGAAGCGCCAGATTTTAGGAGTAGATTGTACAACAATAGCCTCAATCCCAAATTAGTTGGGGTCGGCTTCATGGATCAAATTCTTCCATTGTGCTCGGTTTAGTGCATTATCTCATTTGTTTGATCCATTCATAGAGTGACAAAAGTTTTACGTTGGCTGTCAATCTATTGCAACCCTCCCCCATTTTTCAGGAACGAAAAATGGGCATGGGACCTCCCTCCCTCATTTTTTTGGTAATGAAAACGGGTTTCAGAGTTCTTCTCCTTTATCTGAACTTGGGACCGACTATTTAGCGCATATAATGTTCTATATAGATGAAGTTTCAGGAGTAGATTGTACAATAAAAATAAATAATGACAAATTGCATCCATGGATTTGGATTGGTTCATTTGGGGGAAAAACAATAGAAACTTTGAGGAAGTGGTGGATCATAAAAGCTCGCGGGGTTTGATAGAAGTTTGAACCTTTCTTTGGTTGGATGAGGGAACTATTCAGGGGTAATGGCTATGCTCTTATAAAGCTGCTGAGAAGGTGGGGGACAATTTTAGATTTTTAGTTTATTGTCTTTGGGTTGGTATTTTAGCTGGGGTGGGGGATTTTATCTTTTGATACTTTGAAGGTCATCTGGTCCTCCTTACCTTTATAAAGTCACTCTGACCATGTGAAAGTCCTATATTAAAAGATGCCATTCTATGGCTTTTGTATTTGTAAACTTTTATTACATTACAAAAACTTCATTCTTGGGCTTGTTTGGTACAACAATTGCTTATTGCTTATGTTTTGCTTATGTGGATAAGTACTTGTAAAAAGTAAAAAGTAGGTAGATATATGGGGCTTGTTTGGTAAAGCTTCTTGTGCTTACGGTTGACGTGACACTAAAGAATTAGCTTTTGTATTGTTTGGTAGTGCTTACTATTTTTTTGCAATTGTTGATGTGGCACCTAAAACTACTCAAAAGCATCTCTCTACCTACTTTTTGCTTTTTATAAGTACTTATTCACGTAAGCAAAACATAAGCAAATAATAAAAGTTGTACCAAACATGCTTCTGCTTATGAAAATTGTTGGAGATATGTGGACTGAAATATAGTCCCACATCGATTAATGAATACTTCATGATGAAGTATATAAGTGTGGATGTCTCCCTAATTAGTGTCGAGGCCTTTCAAGATAAAACCCCATACCTAAGAGTTGAAGGTGGTTAAGTTGGGAACAGTATTGGTCCTGGCAGAGACCTACGGGCTCATGCTCGCGTGTGCGTGCGGGCCAACACGAAAATTAACAAAAATTATGGCTCTGTTTGGCAATACTTGCTGATAATGTAGCTCATAGCTGATAATTTAGTAGTTGGTAGCTGATAATTTAGCTGATAAATGTAAAATGACACCAAAGGACATACTTATACAATTATTGAATACTTTACTTATAAAATCAAATTATTTGTTAATAATTCTACAATTATATATACATTTTTTTTGAAAAACATTTTATGTACAATATTGTTACATATGTATAACATATATTTATTCTTAGTATCATGTTTGTAAAAAAATATTACAGAATAATTATTTTTGACTTGACATTTATAAACTTTTTTTTCGAAGTTGGCATTTTATATGTTTATTATTAGTCAAGCTTGTACACATACATATACGTAATATTAATATGCATGTTCTATAGTACGAAATTATATAACATTACATTAAACTAGTATAATATTACTCAACACAATTACGATAACATATATGAGAGAAGAAATAGGAACAAAGAAATCCGCTTGTAAGTTCCGGTTTTAAGAAAATAGAAGTTTCGGCTATTTTTTCGGACATTTGTTGGAAAGATAAATTAACATGCCCTTTTTTCCTAGACACTACTGCTCTGTTTGGCAACACTAGCTGATAATCTAGCTGATAGTTGATCATCTAATTGAAAGCTAATAATCTAGTAATTGATAGCTGAAAGTTGATAATCGAGCTGATCAATTAAAATTGTTTCGATAGACTAGCAGATCGAGTAGCTGATAAATGCAAAATGACATAAAAGGTCACATCGCATTACTAAATTAATTAAATGTAAAAAAATAATAAATATATACATATGGGGACTTGCATATCTCCAAACATATTTTTGTCTAAATTTGCATCTGTACACTTTACTATGGATAAAATAAATAAATTAGATATAAATTTAACATAGCATCAAATAAATAATGACACATATAGATTAAATAAATTATATAGGAATCTTGATGCTTATGAAAAAAAACCACCTTGATGAAGTGGTTGTGTATCTGCAATGCCCACTTAGTCGCACAACACCATAGAAAGTCAAAATTAACGTGTCTTCGCCATGACAAAGTCTAGGGTAAAAATGGAACTAACTTTCAAAACGACGCATTTTCTCTCAGACGCTACTGCTAATAGAATTTATAAATTTAGCGTCTAAACTAACTTATTTTAAAAATCATCTGCTAACCATACACAATTTATTTTTGAAAGTAACTTATAATCTAGCTTATAAGCTACTACCTTCTGGTCATTTATATAAGTCGTTTAAGGTAAAGACATAAGAATTAAGACAGCTTTAATTACGAGTGTAATTTACATATATGTCCTTTGACATTAAATGAATTGAAGAATCATATATGTTTGAATTGTATAAGAGGAACAACAACAACAACAACATAGCCTCGGTCCCAAATTAACTGGGTCGGCTACATGGATCAAACTTTTTCATTGTGCTCGATTAAGTGCAATTGATGGTGAGCTTTTCAAACCATTCAAATCCCTCATAATTAATGCATCCCATGTTGACTTTGGTCCGCCCCTACCTCGTCGAATTTCTACGGTTTCTATTGAGTCAAGTTTTCTAGTTGGGGTATTTGTAGGCCATCTTTGCAGTGACCAAACCACCGCAACCGCCCTTCCCTAATCTTTATATCGAATTGTATAAGAGTAAAATGGATAAAAATGCAATAAATACACTCTTGAATTCCGAAAACGATTTACAATTTTGAACAAGAAGTTTTTGCTAGAAAGACTTATATAAATAATCGGAGGAGTAGTTGATAAGCTTATTTGTGCATACCAAACAGAGCCTACATGGACTAACATTTTAATTGGGAGATGATCATCTAGATTATTTTCGAAATAATAAAATAATATGCCAACCAAACACAACTTATTTGTTAGTCGATAAGCTACTTTGTGCTTTGCCAAACAGAGCCTATGACTCTTTAGGAAGGTTTGGGTGGTTTTAGTTAGTTTTGGCATCATACTATTTGGGGTTAATTTCTCTTACGGTTGCCCAACTTTATGAATTATAATATTTTGGTCACGAAAGTTATCTTTGCAACACAAAAATCACAAACCTTTTAAAAGTCTTATAACGATGGTCACCTAAGCTTTTTCTCGATAATTTTTAGCAAAATTGCCAACGTTGCAATAATGTGGCGCCTCGTTGGTAATTAAGGGTCAAAAACACCCCTCACTCAAAATGAGGCAACTAATTTTTTATTTCACAATCCCCACAATCTCAAAACATTATTCACCCCAAAAGAAAAATAAAGAACTCAAGAAAAAAAAAAGACGACATTTTAGCTTTTGGTGCTGAACTATCTTTACATCATCCTAAACATTAATTTTCTTTTCTTTGAAGAGTATATCTCTCAGTTTTTTTTTGCAACAACATAAATTTTCTAAAAGAGTATGAAAATTTATAATTAACAAATATAGATAAACCCTTTTCACTTGGACCAACAAATTCTACAAATTAATTTGCAGCAGCACATCACCTACAACGTTTCAAAAAAAATAAAAAAATAAAAAAATAAAATTGCAATCCAATGCAAACAAATATCAATTATAAACAAAATGATTAATTAATTTCAAAATATCAAATGTAAAATATATACACTATAGAAATGAAACTATTTTTTAGGTGGTTTAATTTCTAGAAATTGGAAATATATAAATTTTAAGATTTTTTAGGTGTAAATTTCGGGATTTATTTTTTTGAGTTAACGATTTCCGATTTTTTTTAACAAAATTAAACAAGTTGACTAATTTGGAGTGAAGGGCATTTCTGACTCTTAACCGCCAACGCGGCGCTGTGTCATTGCCACGTTGGTGAATTTGCCAGAAAATGATTGAAAAAAAACTTGGGTGACCACTGTTGCAAGATTTTAAGAAGGTTTGTGATTTTTTTGTTACAAAAGTAACTTTTGTGACCAAAATGTTATAATTTATAAAGTTGGGTGACCCGTTAGAGAAATTAACCGTACTACTTGAGAAAGAGTTATTTGTATTCTCGCATCTTGTCCAAAAAAGGCTACATTTAGGAAGAATAGTAAATATTGAGGATTTGTTTTTTAAGTTTTGCCGTGATGTTTCTCCCTGGGAAAAAACAAGGCTTTATACATGTGAGTTCCTAAATACAAAAACAATAAAATAACTAGGAGGGGTCTAAAATCAAGACAAGCCAACAAGGGAACTATTCCGCTCCAATTTCTCGACCGATCCGTCTTTGAGAAGTCGAAGATTAATTTGTTGCCGCAATTTATTAAACTGCATTATACCTGGCCCACTTCTGAAGTGAGAAAACTGTTGTTGTATCCCTGCTGTAACTATCTGTTGGAATTTCATCACTACTGTTATTTTGTTTGAACTGATATGGTTTTACTCAATCTTCTGATAGGTATAATATTGATTCACACGATTACTCTGTGCGGATGAAAGCAGCGCAGAAGTTTTTAAAGGAAGGAGACA
The DNA here is from genome assembly GCA_039657325.1 of Stephania cephalantha. Classification (NCBI taxonomy): domain Eukaryota; kingdom Viridiplantae; phylum Streptophyta; class Magnoliopsida; order Ranunculales; family Menispermaceae; genus Stephania; species Stephania cephalantha. Next base: position 5,978,418 of record CM077576.1, on the reverse strand, counting down.
AGGTTCTTAGTCTTCCTTTTTTTTTTTTTTACATTAAATTAAATCTGATCTTCTTCAACTTTTACCAATGATACTGAAGTCAATACATGCAGGTAAAGGTTATAGTCAACTTGAAAGGTCGCGAAAATGAGTTCAGAAACATTGCCATTGCGCTTCTCAGGCGATTTCAGGAGGAAATAGGAGAGGTAAGATTCTATCCTCTCTAATGATCATGTTAAGTTTTTTCCTTTATTGAAGCCTTTTATTTTGAGCCTTCCTAAACACATCTTATTTCTCAGCTTGCTACAGAGGAGAACAAAAACTTTAGAGAGAGGAATGTATTCATTGTTCTGGCTCCAAATAAAGCAGTTCTACAAAAAGCTCAAGATCAGCCTAAGAAAAGGGAAAAGCCAGCATCGACCGAGATATCGGCTAGTGTATGATCCGGTTGCTGTTTTCTCAAGGACAATTTCCTGTATAACCGAGCTTGTATTTTGTCGATTTTCTTGAAAGTATTGAGATAATGTAATCTTGTACAGAGCTGTTGTATTTCAGTTTTGGATGTAAAAATTATATCAGAAGCTTGAGAGCCTATTTAGTTCACATCACAAGCTTCTACTGATGGGAAACTTACTCTTTTGGGTCTTTTCATTCATGGATTATCACCCTGTAAATACTTCAGGAGTTCGATCCCCATTCTTACCGCAACTACTATGAGTCCGAAGCTTCCTTCGTAACCGCAACTACTATAAGTCGCTTTAAAAACCCTTTCTTCCCCTCTTATTATAGTCTGATCACCATGTAGCATTCTGACTTCCATGTGTATGCTCTGAAACCAAGCAGTCATGAGGGGTTTGGTCTGATGAGTTGCATTTGTGGTGGTTAGGAAGGTCTGAGGTTATGATCAGAAGAAGATGCACCAACTCACCAACCTCAATGGTTTTTGCAGAACAAGGCATGGATTTTCTGTGACTTAATTTCCAAGCTCTTACAGCCCATGAGTCTCTTTCATTCCTAGAATACTCTTGCTTCTCTATCAAGTCTATCACAAAAACAAAACATGGAAATTCATCTAAAAGCCTTAATTCACCTGGCACAAAACACATGCTTTTGAATTGTGATCTGATCAGACTCATCAAAATCCACCAAATATGGTCCACCCATGAAGTTACTCAGTTACTGATGATGTTATCACACTTGGGATAATTATTTGGGTTGAGAGATACACACGACTGGTATATCATTTTTGCTTAGTTATAACACTTGACACAAGATATACATGAATGTACATGTTTACAGGGTTCCATAATTAGGTTGTCCAACTCTTTTACATTATTGTTAAGTTATTTAATGTATTAATTGCTTCCGCTAAATTGTAAAACTTGAAAAATATTAATAACTCAACTTAAAATTACAAATTTACTTATAATGATGAATTAGAAGGTCGACTAGGCCTGTGTTGACCTTGCGAGACCTGGGTCGGGGGTCCACATGAGTTTTAGACCAAGGCGGGGCCCGGTTTGTGAGAAATTGGGGCCGTCACAGTTACCATGGAAGGAATTGCCCAACATATTTAACACACATTAGGCACACAATCGTTAAGACCGTTGGATATACGTCGAGATATGTGCATCACATTCGATGGATAATCTAATGGATTTTTCAACAACTGTGTCGCTGAAATGTGTCGTAGTAGCAAAATAAACTTCACATATTAATTAAACCAATTTCTAGATAGTGTAAATTTGAATATGTATAAACATGAAAATACATGCCTCAATAGTTGTTGAAATGAGGAGTAACTTGAGTTCAAGGCAAAGGGGACCTTGCAACCAACTCACTGGTGTAGACATGCTGAAAAAGATCTAGAGAGAGAAAGAGAGATTAGGTGAGGTGAGAGAGGTTCAAACCTGTTAATAAAAAGAACTACACAAGCCATTCTAGAGCTAGTACTACCACTGCAACACATCCTTCCAGGGAGCCTCACCATGGAAGCTAGTGCAGGACTGGTCGCCGGATCACATAACCGGAACGAACTTGTCGTCATCCATGGCCATGAAGAGGTAACCAAGAAACACTCAAATAAAATCTGACCATATAATGTAGTGTATGCTACCTTCTTGTTGTGATGTTGTCGATCGATATGCAATATGTAACGATGTTTTTCGAGTTATGTATGATGAATTTGATGAGGTTTTGCAGCCTAAACCAATGAAAGCACTGAATGGGCAAGTTTGTGAGATATGTGGAGATGAGGTTGGGGTCACTGCTGATGGTGATCTGTTTGTTGCCTGCAATGAGTGTGGATTTCCAGTGTGCAGGCCTTGCTATGAATATGAGAGGAGAGAGGGGACTCAGCTCTGCCCCCAGTGCAAGACCCGCTACAAGCGTCTCAAAGGTTAATAAAACTAATAAAACTTTGATACCTTTTTTTTGTGATAATAATGGGTGTTTGAACCTTTTTGAGAGTCCGTCGTAGGCCCAACCTCACAACCTGGGAGAAACCAATATATTTAGAATTAGACGACATAATATAATCTTACGACCTATTGATCAAATCTATCACAACATATTTTCAAAATGTATGTGTATTTGAAGTTATTAATGTGAGTTTTTTGAATTTGAATTTGTAGGGAGTCCAAGAGTGGAGGGAGACGAAGATGAAGAAGATATTGACGACATAGAAGATGAGTTCAACATCAATGAGAAGGAACATGAGAAGAGACCTATCAATCCAACTGAAGCCATGCTTCATGGGAAGATGAGCTATGGAAGAGGCCCTGAAGACGATGAAAATACTCAATTCCCACCAGTTATAACAAGTGCTAGATCTCGACCGGTAACCTTCACTTCATTTGATCTTCATGACTTATAAGTTATAACTAGTACTACTTTAGATAATTGATAACATGATGGATTCATAAATTAAGTAGAGATAAGATGTAAGAATTTAGTAGACATGGATATGTCACAGCATTGCATGTTATTTTTCTAGCATTTTGGATACAACAACAACATAGCCTCAGTCCCAAATAGCATTTTGGATACAAGGATCTTAAAAGGTCTTTGCAAGCATATATTTTTTGTCCAACTTAAATAGTTTGGTCTTTCCCTTTAATTATAATTTATCAATATAGTTTTTTTGGAATATTTGTTCTGATTGAGATAACACTGTCAATTTTCTATCTAACAACTATAGTTCGTGTTTAGAGGTTTCTATCAGGGTAGGTTGTTAAGTAATTACTACGTCCTTAAAGATAAAAGACAATGACAATGCTCTTCCATACTTTTACTCCAAAGTCGTAACCCGTTTGGCAAAACTAGCTGCTAATCTAGCTGAAAGTTGAAAAGCTAGTAGCTTATAATCTAAAAGTTTAACGCTAACTTAAGTTTAAACCAATTTTTTTTCACTGCAGGTGAGTGGAGAGTTCCCAATATCCAGCTATAACCATGGAGAACAAATTTTGTCATCCTCCTTGCATAAACGCGTTCATCCATACCCAGTTGAACCTGGTAAGACTTGATTTCAAGTGTACCTTATGTTCCAGTTCTTAAGCAGTTCAATGTAACTGTACAAAGAAATACTAGAATTCAACAAACCTACATCTCAAGAGTTACCCATATCAAATTAACTTGTTAGGGTTTCAACAAATTAATTGTGAAAATGCAGGGAGTGGAAGATGGGATGAAAACAAAGAGGAAGGCTGGAAAGAACGGATGGATGAGTGGAAGTCCAAACAAGGGAACCTTGGACCAGACCCAGATGATGCCACAGACCCAGACATGTCGGTTTACAGATTCATATTACTAACTTCATAAAGAGTAACAAATGTTTTACGTTGGATGTCAACCAAACGATTTATATTGCTAACTTATAATGCAGGTTAGATGAAGCAAGGCAGCCATTGTCAAGGAAAGTACCGATTGCGTCCAGCAAGGTCAATCCTTACCGAATGGTGATTGTGATCCGGCTTTTAGTCCTTGGGTTCTTTCTCCGCTATCGAATCTTGCATCCGGTACATGACGCAATTGGTCTCTGGCTCACTTCTATCATCTGCGAAATTTGGTTTGCCATCTCATGGATCCTTGATCAGTTCCCCAAATGGTACCCTATTGACCGAGAAACCTATCTCGATCGCCTCTCACTCAGGTACTGCATCAATACATGAAAACATAGAATATAAATGAGGATTAGTATGCAGATCTAAGCTCTGATATAATGCTAGTAATTCATAAGCTATAAATGCAAACTCAATCTGCAAATACATATGGAGGGAATTCTAACACTGGTTTCGACATTTTTGGATTTCAACAAGCATGGCTATAATGCCAATGAAATCATAGTTTTCTGAGCGTTCTGATTGATACCACTTTGTTGGTGTCTTTTTGAATTCAGATATGAGAGGGAAGGCGAGCCATCGATGCTTGCTCCGGTGGATATATTTGTTAGTACAGTGGACCCGATGAAGGAGCCTCCATTAGTTACAGCAAACACGGTTCTCTCAATCTTGGCCATGGACTATCCAGTCGACAAGATCTCCTGCTATGTCTCCGATGATGGAGCTTCTATGCTTACCTTTGAATCACTCTCGGAAGCTGCTGAATTCGCTCGTAAATGGGTGCCTTTCTGCAAGAAATTCGTCATTGAGCCTCGAGCGCCAGAGATGTACTTCTCTCTCAAGGTCGATTATCTCAAGGACAAAGTCCAACCGACATTTGTGAAGGAGCGACGAGCCATGAAGGTAGATATTGACATAGTATTCAGCATATCCAAGTGAAAACTTCAGACTTCCAAGTTGAGTAATCTCACAAGTGTTGTTTGGTTTTGGCTGCAGCGAGAGTACGAGGAATTTAAGGTTCGGATCAATGCATTGGTAGCAAAAGCAATGAAAGTTCCTCCAGAAGGATGGATCATGCAAGATGGAACACCATGGCCCGGAAACAACACCAAAGATCATCCAGGTATGATCCAAGTTTTTCTTGGCCAAAGTGGTGGCCATGATGTCGAAGGAAATGAGCTTCCCCGGCTTGTTTATGTCTCTCGTGAGAAGAGGCCGGGATTTCAGCATCACAAGAAGGCTGGTGCCATGAATGCACTGGTAAGAATTCTGACACTTAGCTAAGTTAAAGAACCACTGTGCAAACTTGCATCAACTACTAACCTGATGAAAATACTTTCTGGATGTCTGCGATTTGTAGATCCGCGTCTCAGCAGTGCTGACGAATGCTCCATTCATGCTGAACTTGGATTGTGATCATTACGTGAACAACAGTAAGGCCGCTAGAGAGGCTATGTGTTTCTTGATGGATCCTCAGGTTGGGAAGAAGGTTTGCTATGTCCAGTTCCCTCAGAGGTTTGATGGTATTGATAGACATGATCGATACGCCAATCGAAACACAGTCTTCTTTGATGTAAGTATACTTCCAACTTGTTTGACCGGCATGTAATTTTTATAAATACATCCAATGAGGATTCACCTTCCTGGATATATTTTGCAGATTAACATGAAAGGTCTGGATGGAATTCAAGGTCCTGCATATGTGGGTACCGGATGTGTCTTCAGAAGACAAGCTTTGTATGGCTATGAACCTCCAAAGGGTCCTAAACGCCCGAAGATGGTAAGTTGTGACTGTTGCCCATGCTTCGGACGCCGTAAGAAGCTGAAGAAGCATGCAAGTGGAGCTGGCGTAAATGGTACTAGTTCTCATGGTATTGAAAGACCATCTTCTGATCTGCAATCTTCTAATAAGCTTGCTATATTCTACTAATCTCATTTTTCTTCAACAAAATGAAATGTTTCCATCTCCTGAACAGGATATGACGATGACAAGGAGCTATTGATGTCCCAGATGAATTTTGAGAAGAAGTTTGGACAGTCGGCAACGTTTGTGACTTCAACACTGATGGAGCATGGTGGAGTTCCACCCTCTTCAAGTCCTGCCGCGATGCTCAAGGAAGCAATTCATGTTATCAGCTGCGGCTACGAAGACAAAACTGAATGGGGTTTAGAGGTAACTGGCCATAATTCTCAGTAGATTCTAAAACTCACATGAGCTGCAGACATGCGAACCAAAAGCTAGCAAGTCAGTAACTTCAACAATGATGTCCTTGATATTCATTTGGCCTGTTTTGGTGTGCAGTTGGGATGGATTTACGGATCCATCACGGAAGATATTCTGACAGGTTTTAAGATGCATTGCCGTGGTTGGCGATCGATCTACTGCATGCCCAAGAGACCTGCATTCAAGGGGTCTGCACCCATCAACTTGTCTGATCGTCTCAACCAAGTCCTTCGATGGGCACTTGGTTCAGTTGAAATCTTCTTCAGTCGCCACAGCCCTGCTTGGTATGGTTACAAAGGTGGACAACTCAAGTGGCTAGAGCGCCTCGCGTACATAAACACCACAATTTATCCCTTCACCTCATTGCCTCTACTTGCCTATTGTAGTCTCCCCGCCATTTGCTTGCTCACCGGAAAATTTATCATGCCAACGGTATCATTCTTTCTTTAGCACTAACAGGTCATGTACCTCTAAGATAATATATAACTCTTGCTTACCTCTAACTATTGGTGGCATATCGCAGATAAGCACCTTTGCAAGTCTCTGGTTCATTGCGCTATTCATATCGATCTTCGCCACAGGCATCCTAGAACTTAGATGGAGTGGTGTAACAATTGAGGAATGGTGGAGGAATGAGCAGTTTTGGGTCATTGGTGGTGTATCAGCACATCTGTTTGCTGTTGTGCAAGGTCTTCTGAAAATCTTGGCCGGAATTGACACCAATTTCACTGTCACTTCCAAGGCATCCGATGACGAGGACTTCGGCGAGCTTTACACCTTCAAATGGACTACTCTCCTGATCCCACCCACCACTCTTCTGATCATCAACCTTGTTGGAGTGGTAGCAGGGATTTCCGATGCCATTAACAACGGCTATCAATCATGGGGACCGTTGTTCGGGAAGCTCTTCTTTGCCTTCTGGGTGATAGTTCATCTTTACCCCTTCCTCAAGGGTCTCATGGGACGGCAGAACAGGACACCCACCATTGTGGTCATCTGGTCAGTGCTTTTGGCTTCAATCTTCTCTTTGTTGTGGGTTCGGATCGATCCATTTATAATGAAGACCAAGGGCCCTGATGTCAAACAGTGTGGGATCAATTGCTGATGGCTTCTGTCCACTTCCGAACTTTTGCATCGCTTGTCATGTGTGCATTTTCATGTATCTGTGGAGAAGAAACCTGCAGTAAGAGAGGAGAGCAAAACCATGAGAAGAAGTTTTGACTAATGTAATGCATTCTATTGTTTTATCAGTTTGTATGGAATGAGAGTGATACCTGTGATACTTGAAGCATTTGTGCAAGTTAAAGAAATGGAAAGTTTCTGCATTAGAATTGATTTAAATGCAGTCTCTTGTAATGATATAACCGCATAGCGCCAAATAATTTACCAAAGTATAACAAAAGTGTTCTTCCATTCAACTTCAGCAACAGTAACAACAAAACTACACGACTGCGGATGTAATTTCCAAATTCTGTCAAGATGTCCAAACTTCCAATCAATATAACTCATAATGATCTTGATTCAAATATGTAACTTATCTTCAGTCTTCAGTCTCTGTTGATTCAAACATGAACTCAAAATGCAACTTGAAAATGCTAGAAATGCTTACTATTTGACCTAGTTAAGCATTGAAATGAGAGGAAAAAAGTTCTGAAAAGAAAAAACCAAACAAAATAAAACGAAGAAGGCGGAAAAAGAAAACTATTTTCCATTGGTATTGATTGTTATAATCATGGGGCATGACCCATTTCTGTACACAATCAGCAAGTACTGTACACAAAGATCCTCAAATGGACCACAATTTTTTTTTTTTTTGAAAAATGTCATAAAATTCAAGCTGCTTTTCCAATTTAATTACAAATAGCTTCGGCCCGGTCTCAATATAAGAAAACAATGACAATAGAGCATGATTGAATTGTAAAATTTTAAATCTTCTTTCTCTTGTTGTATGCGTGGTTTTACGTTTTTTTTTTTTTTTTGCACATCACCGTATGTTCTTCAACTGCACGATGCCTGGTTTTTTTCTGGTCAAAACTGGAGATAGATTATAGTTGTCAACTCGACTTCAGTGACGCAAGTGCTTTTGCCACATCCATGGCCTCCTTCACATGCAATACATCGGTACCCTGAATGTGAATAATCACAAAGAAGTCCAAGTAAAAATATGATTTACTCTCAATCTTTTTTTTTTTTTAACAAAAATCAGAAATGGCTTTTGTATTAGTAATGAGAGTACTTTTGGGTCAAAAACTCGTTCGAAAATGTCGCAAGGGTTCATAGAACATGAAATCATTGAAAATAATTAACCTGGTGTTGGGCGAGCCCACCTTTACCCCTTCTACCCTTCCCCTTGAGAGGCCTCAACGCTTCCGACAACCATTCCGAGACACCTAAATTCTTCCCTGTATCTCCTTTTTCAGGTACTCCAGCATAAACCGTGGCCTTGTTTGTGCTTCCATCAGTAGTCGGTACTAATTTCATAACTGGCATTCCCTGTAAATTTGATCAGGAAAATCAGCAAACAAATAAAACACATTTAATATCCATGTAGTTTTTTGGAAATCTACAGCGAGTTTAACACTTCCCATGGAAAAGCCATAGCAAAGAGTGCAAATAGATTTTTGTATGATGCAAATCTGGATGCATTTCCTCAGTCTACTACTTTTATCCTATTGAAATTTACTTTGAAAGCACTAGATTAAAAGCCCTAAAAAATAGCCTTTACCAGAAAGAGAATGAGAGCTTGATTGCCAAGAATCCCTCGAGAAATATTTTCTCAACTCTACTAATTTTCCACTCAAATCTTCTCAACTGTAGAAGTCAGAAAGAAACATGAAAGTAATGCAGTTGCTTATTCTCAATGCTTTTTTACAATATAGCTAATCCTACTTCTTTGTATGACATGAAAGTGTTTTTTTACATGCGCAAACAAAAAATCATAAGAAATTGTTTCTCAAGCTAATAATTCGCGAGTATCAAACATCAAACATGCTGCAAAACATTAGATAAAGGGAATATTAGATAGCAATATGCAGAGAAGCTGTTAATTACCTGTTCCATAACTTTCAGGACTGCCTCACGGACAGCTGATGCATCCAAATCAACATCAAACAACAACAACAACATAGCCTCAATCCCTAATTATGTAATTAATTGGGGTCGGCTACGTGGACCAAATTCTTCCATTGTGCTCAATATCAACTTGAGATACACAAAAGGATTTTCCATTTGAAGCAGCATTGCGTGCCATCTTTATTAAAGCTCTAGTAGTTGTCTGAATGTTCACTTCAGCTATCTTCTTTTGTGCCGTTCTAACTCAATCTGGACAGAGACAATATGTACTTCCTATCAATGGTGATTCTCAGATACTTGTCAAGCTCTAATAAATTATAAATCGGCGAGATTTTCACTTTTCAGCAAGTATATCAGTCATTTCTAAACAGACACCGCATCGCGAACCTGAAAGAGAAACTCAGTTCACCAGTAGTCGCCGCAGGAACAAACACCATCTCGAAAATGATGGAACCTGTTAGCATCTCTAACTACAATTACTGTCTGTGTAAGCTTAGACATGAACTTTGTCCAATTATGACAATCTAAACAGACACGGAGGTTCTTGATGATTGTAATTTCAGTCCCTGGTTTAGTATTGATAAGACCGAAAGCTATAGCTAACTTCTCGCTGTGCACCTTCACCATTTGTTCTTTCTCTTCCTCCTCTACGTCGTGCAATGCCATGTCTGTCTCCGGCTGAAATCCAGCCTCCCGCATCTTTCCCATCAGTTTCTCCAACATGGCGTAAATTGCAGTGGACTGAGGATGAGACCTATCACCGGAAATGAATGTGTAAACAGTCTCTCCAATTTCGATCAGGGTGCACCCAGGAGCCTTGGACATCTTTCTCTTCTTCACTGCTTGGCGTACCATGGCAGCCTCTCGGTAATTTCCATCAGAAGAGTGTATATTGGAGAGCAAGACATGATACCCAACACTCTCCGAATCCAATTTGAACAAATTATCAGAAGCGATTTGTGCTAACGCCTTGTTCTTGTGAACCATACAAGCACCAAGCAAGGCCCCCCACTCAGCTGGACCTGGTTCAACAGGCATTCCCTTTATGAATTCCAAGGCCTCCTCAAGCTTACCAGCTCGGCCAAAGAGATCGACCAAGCAGGCGTAATGCTCCGGTCCTCGTGTAATGCCATAATCGGACATCAACTGAAAGATCTTCTCCCCCTCTCTCACCAAACCAGCATGGCTGCAAGCATAAAGTGCAGCTAAGAATGTAACTCCATTAGGAGAAACACCCGCTTTGGACATCTCATCAAACAATCTTAGCGCTTCATGTCCAAGCCCATGAAGGCCATAGCCAGATATCATGGCATTCCAAGAGACCACATTCTTTTCTGGCATGGTGTCAAACAAAATTTGTGCCTCCCTGATGCTCCCACATTTCGCATACATGTCAATCAGAGCAGTAGAAACATAAATATTCGACTGAAAATTCTCCCTGACTATCAGTTCGTGAACCCATTTTCCTAGAGTGACAGCCCCCAATTGGGCACAAGCCGAAAGAATACTAGTGATTGTGACTGGGTTCGGTTGAACTTTCAACGTTTGCATTCTCCGAAAAAGAGAGATTGCCATTTCAGTCAATCCATTTTGAGTGTACCCACTAATCATGGCATTCCAAGATTCCAAGCTTTTCTCTGGAGCTTCGTCGAAGAGCTGTGTAGCAAATTCAATCTCATTTAATCGGCTGTAAACGGTAGTGAGAGCAGTAGAAACTGAAACATTCGAATCAACACCGGATTTAACAGCGAAACCATGAATGCATCGACAGAGCTCCAAATGCCCAAATGGCGAGAAAACAGGAAGCAAACCAACAATGGTACTCGAATTAGCTTCCCCACCAGAATGTAACAACTCCCTAAACAGTCTCACTGCGCTTTCAGTCTCCCCATTACAACTATACCCAGAAATCATAGCATTCCACGAAACAAAATCCGGTCTCTCAATCTGTTCAAACAAAAACCTCGCCGTATCGACATCCCCACATTTAGAATACAAAGAAACCAATCCAGTCAACACAAACCCATGCCCACAAAGCCCACTCTTAATCCCCATACACTGAACCCCCAACCCCACCCTCACCTCCATCAACTCACCCGCCACCCGAATCACCGCCGCCAAACTAGTCGAATCAAACCTCACACCCTCCTCACCATCTCCCCAAACACCTCCAAAGCCTCCCCAACCGCCCATTCCCGGACAACCCGGAGATCATCGCGTTCCAACAAACCGTATCCGGTTCAGGCATTTCATCAAACACCTTCCTAGCATCCGCAGCACCCCAAACTTCAAGTAGAGGTCAACAAAAGCAGACCCCACAAACACATCACCTCCACACCCACCAACAATGGCATGGGCATGGAGAATTCTCCCGAACTCAACCGAGTCCATGGAAGCAGACGCGGACGCGGCAAAGGCGTAGGTGAAGTTGCAGGGCTTAAGAGGGGTAGTGCGGCGAAGGCGGGCGTAGAGGGCGATGGCGGAGGAAGGGCGGCGGTTGCGGGAGAGGGCGCGGATGAGGACATTGTAGAGGAAGAGGTCTGGGGATTGGATTGTGGAGAAGAGGGTGTGAGCTTGGGTGATGGAGCCAAAGTCTGATAGCTTTTGGATGAGGGTGGTGGTGAGGGTGATGAGGTGGTTGTGGAATGCATTGATGATTAGTTGGGAGTGGATTTGGTTGAGGTGTTGGGTTGTGGTGGATTTGGAGATGAGGGAGATGAAGCTGCTGCTGAGACTTGCTCCTGGGCTTGTGGAGAGCTTTAGGGTTTTGCAGATCATCTCAAAAATTGTTCAAGGAAGTTTGTAAGGAAGTTTGTAAGCGAGTTTGTGTGTTTTTTTGGGTATGTGGCCGTTAATTTAGTTATAGGTCATTGTCAAAGATTTAGAGGGCCGCTAAGGGCACCCCACCATTTCATGAAGGCACCCAACTTATTTGTAAAAATTCCAAAGAAAAATGGAAAAGACCATTTTGCCCCTGTATATATATAATGGTTCAAACCCCACAAACCATTTTGACAAGGAGTTAGGGCACCCCACCAAAGAAGCTTGAACCACAAAGCCACAACCACATTCCGTTTGGCGAAGAGCTAATCGATTCTTGCGGATTGACATCGTCCGACAACGAGAGTAACAATGTTTACAACCATATTCGGGTTTTTTAGAACCGTTTAGTTGTGTATAACCGTGAAAATGATGATTTGTTTGTCAACGTAGGGTTTGATAATTTCTTCAAATCCGTACTTGTTTCCACTATATAATGTAGGATTGTCTGCGCTCACGTGCAAGAGAGAGGTCGAACTCACGGAAATTTTGCAAATTTATTGTGTTTTTTATGCGGTTATCCGAAGTTTCGTGGATGTGCGCGATTGTATCGGCCTCGCAGACCGAGATTTATGGTGATATCTCGGTCGTATAGACCGATAGGTGTACGTAGGTCACGGAATGGTAAAACCGAGAGTACTCGGTAACTCTCGGTCGTTCGTGAGCGAGACTTCGAAGAAAGTTTCGGATATGTACGACCGAGAACTTTTTTTTTGGGTCTTCTCGTGTTTGTGCTTTACATTTTGGTTGAATTTAAACAGATCGCTTCTAAATGTTCGTCATCTACCGTATTTGTTTCGATGATAACATTCGTAATCTTTCGATGCGATTTGTGACTAGTCGTGAAGCTCCTACTTGCTACCATGAATCTTGGCATTCATCATCCTTTGGTAGAGTTCATTTATCAAGAATTATTCAACAATGGCGTTGAGATTGTCTGAAACCTCCTCCAAGACAAAGATTCGCTCAACATTTTCACATATCATATCGGCTATGTGTGGACACAAGATGATATTTGTCATCTACTTGCCTTATGGTATTTATCGGGATGTCCCATTATACGTGTGTATATTCATTTTCCGACTATGATGCGGTTCCCTCGATTATGTGTATCTTTGCTTCTGGGAATTTCTCTATTTTTCCCCCACATCATCACATTGCATTATCCGTTACCAAGGACCTAGCGACTAATCAGGCCCATGCCATCCTCACATCAAGCCCATGCTTCATAGACGTGTCTAGCCATCCGGCCCATGCCGCAGTGCTTTTGCTTTTGGTATCTTATTATGTAAAGTAGTAGTTACTAGTTGCTTTCACTGTTTACTTTTGTCTGGTTGTAATTATTATATATTTTGCTTTTTGAAGTGGCTTTGCTTTTACTAAAACAGATTCCTCATGACGCTTATGATGTAGACTACCTTTCCATCGCTTATGTTTGTGTTCTTTGCGCTTTTAATCATCGAGTCTTTTTATTATCTCTCTAATGTTCCTTGGTATTTCATAAGATCACCTAGTGACCCCGATACTAAATATCCTCATCTTTCCTTTAATATCCTCCCTAGTCACCTGGTTGCCTTTCTGACGAGCCATACCCGAAAAAATTACAACATATAAGCGCATGGAACAACCCAACAAAAAATTTACAAAAAGTAATGTTCAATTTCATCCATTTCGATGTCTCGGTCAAGCGTGTTCGTGAACCAAGACATGTTTTCGGTCACCCACGACCGACAATTGCTCCAATATATCGGCGGTGTCCAACCGAGTCCGATGGAAAGGTTTCGGTTGTGCACCACCGATATGGGTTGACCATTTCAATTCGCCTTGCTCTCGTCAAGTCTCGCCGAGAGAACTAGATTACTATCGGCCATGCGTAACCGAGACATCGTGAGACTTTCCGGCCTTTGTGGCGAGATCGCGACTTCCCAAAATGTAGCTTCCTCTCGGCCATGCTTGGCCGAGACAGTTAGCACAGTCTCTGGCCTGTGTGGCCGAGAACCGCGAATTCCCATTTTTTTAACTATTGAACAAACCACCACTGTAAATCACAACTACTCTACCAAATGTAACTTAATTACACTAAATAAGGTGTGTCCGACGAACTTCAACCGAACCCTAACTTGGAGACGAAATCGGCTCACACCACGACCCTACGAACTGCAAAAAAGCCGTAAACCGAAGGAGAAACACAAGGTGAGACATGATTTCGGAGATTCCTCTCACTGGTCGGTCAACCCAAATGGTTTCTTGGAGTCAAGATCGGTGAAGGTGGTGGAGGGGTGGTGGGGTGCAAATGGGTTTTTTTTTCGTGTTTGTGCGGGAGGGGTATTTTCGGGATTTCGTGTGTAATTTTTGGGTGCCCTTGGTAATTTGTTTTGTGCCCTCAATAACAGGGTGCCTTCATGAAATGGTGGGGTGCCCTTAGCGGCCCTCAAGATTTATAGGGGTGTATTCAATTGAAATTTTACCGAACTTTTGATTACTTTTAGTTACTAAAAAGTTTAGGTGTATTCAATTAAAACTTTTAGAGAGTTTATAAAAGTAAGGTGTATTCAATGTGAGCTTTTATAGACTTTTTAAAAGTCTATAAAAGTTTTGAGGTATTCGATTTAAGCTTTTAGAGAGTTCATAAAAGTAAGGTGTATTTAATTTTTTTGTGACTTTTGTGGTTTGGTTACAAATCTTGACTTTTATAGACTTTTTGTATAAAAATACACATAAAGAAATCTTCAACTTCTCTTCACCACAACCCAAAAACTTTTAGGGCGTGTTTGATAGCAAAGAAAATGAAAAAAAATCATAGAAAATTGTCTACTTTTTTTGTGTAACCGTTTTTTCCATTGTTTGATAGCTTTGTAACTGCACTGAGAAAAAAAACCACATTCCCCTATTTTCCTCATTTATTTTCTCATCTTTTAGCGTGGAAAATCGAAAATCTCTCCATCTCTCTCACGAACTGATCATTTCTTCCACCCAAACAAACTTGGCATATGCTACTCTTTCTGGATATATATTTTTCTTTCTCTCTTCGTCTCCGGCTTCGTCACCAACATCATCGTCGAGCCGCCCGACATCGACGATGATTTAGATGTGCATACGGATTGAACCATAAAAGAAAATTCTTTCTCGTGCAATCAAACAACTATGAGAAAATTTTCTTTATAAAATTCTCTCAAGAAGATTTGCTAATAAAAAAAAAAAGTTTTTTCTCATTGAAGAATTTTTTTGCTATCAAGACTTTTAATTTTTGTTGGTTCCTTTATTCAATAAGGACTTAATTGTGCAAAGGTATTT
Organism: Stephania cephalantha; assembly: GCA_039657325.1. NCBI lineage: Eukaryota > Viridiplantae > Streptophyta > Magnoliopsida > Ranunculales > Menispermaceae > Stephania > Stephania cephalantha. Next base: position 5,963,190 of record CM077576.1, on the reverse strand, counting down.
TTCTTATTAATTATTTTTATCAACTTCTCTAACCACTCCACAACTAATGGATTTCATTGCTCACTCATTATACTCTAATGTCTATGTTGATGAAAATGAAAATGATGTCATTATTAACAAGATCTCATTCTTGCATCATTGTACATTTTTTATAAGCTTTTTTACGAAGAAGTTTCGTTTATTAAGTGTATAATTATAATTTCAAAAAATGTAATATTATTATTTTTGGAGAAAATCGTATTTTTTTTTCAAATGCAAGAAGTGCTTTTTAAGAAATTTAAACTATCATTCTTAAAGAAAAAATATTTTTTTTATGTAAGTCAAAAAAAAGTGCAAAATTTTTACACCATGATCTTATTTGATTTTTTTTGCCACTAAAAGATGATTCATTTACCTATTTATTTTGTTGATATTTATTTACTTACTTGTTATGTTACTATCTTGATAGTAATTCATTAATATGTATATATTATTTTTTTATTAAAATACAAAATACTTTTTAAAAAATCAGTAATAGTTCTTAAGAAAAAGAAATGTACGTATTCATCTATTTTTTATAATAAAGTGCAAAATATTGTTTCAATATAAAAATCACAAAGATTTACTAGTATCAATCAAAATTATATTTAAAAAGTTCACAAAAGTCACTTGAAAATCTTAAATGTTAATAAAAGTCATCAAAATGAAGTTTACATAAAAGTTTATCTAAGTCATTAAAAGTCTATGAAAATCTACAAACTTCATAAAAGTCATCAACTTATAAAAGTAACCAAAAATTTATTAAAATCTCAATTGAATACACCCCTGTTAATTTTTGTTGGTTCATTTATTCAATAAGGACTTCATTGTTCACAAGATATTTTCTTATTAATTGTTTTTATCTACTTCTCTAACCACTCCACAACTAATGAATTTCATTTTTCACTCATTATACTCTAATGTCTATGTTGATGAAAATGAAAATGATGACGTTATTAACAAGATCTCATTCTTGCATCGTTGTACATTTTTTATAAAAAAATTTACGAAGAAGTTTCGTTTATTAAGTGTATAATTATGATCTTAAAAAGTGTAATATTATTATTTTTGGAGAAGATAATCGTATATTTTTTTTTTCAAATGCAAGAAGTACTTTTTAAGAAATTTAAACTATCATTCTTAAGGAAAAAATATAAATCTTTTTTTTATGTAAGTCAAAAAAAAAAGTGCAAAATTTTTACACCATGATCTTATTTGGTTCTTTTTTGCCACTAAAAGATGATTCATTTACATATTTGTTTTGTTGATATTTATTTACTTATTTGTTATGTTACTATCTTGATAGCACTTCATTAATACGTATGTATGATTTTTTTTATTAAAATACAAAATACTTTTTAAAAAATCAGTAATAGTTCTTAAGAAAAAGAAATGTACGTATTCATCTATTTTTTATAATAAAGTGCAAAATATTGTTTCAATATAAAAATCACAAAGATTTACTAGTATCAATCAAAATCATGTTTAAAAAGTTCACAAAAGTCACTAAAAATCTTAAATGTTAATAAAAGTCTATCAAAGTCATTAAAAGTCTACGAAAATCTACAAACTTCATAAAAGTCATCCACTTATAAAAGTAACCAAAAATCTATTAAAATCTCAATTGAATACACCCATGTTAGATAAGTGGGAAGGAAAATGACAAAATGACATCCAAAATGACAGCCCAAGAGACAGCTCTACGACGTGGCGCGCAGACTCGCGTTTGTGAGAACCGTTGTTGTCAGCGCTTCGAGATTCACACCGCGCGTGTTATGCACCAATAACTATTTTACGCTCACTCATTTTTACGTGGGACCCGGACGCCGTATCATAGGGGTGTCACTCGGAGTGTCATTTGGGGTGTCACTCTAGCATTTTCCAAGTGAAAATGAAAGCAAAATATACTAAAACAAACAAAAATGTGTCATGGTTTGCCATTAAAAGATGTGCATTTCCATTGAAAACAAAACAAAGATAACTTGTGATCATATGCACTGCTTTCTTTCTTCTTTCTCATTTACTTTTCATTTGAGTGGGGAAAAAATTACAAGATAAAGTGGAAAGAGAGCTGCAGAGCCCTCCAAGGGGAAGAAAAAATGAAACAACATGATTACATGAAGATAACCCACCGCAGTAGAAGAATATACACTCACTGGAGTCAAGTAGGCATGTAATTTTCTTTTTTTCACCTGACATATATGACATTAGGCAGTAAGTTCTTAGCGAGCACGCTCGAAGGTTCGCGTGAATGCTTCACAGTATAGGTTGGTTGATCTCCATTGGTAAAGCTTGTTTCAGTTGCATAAGATGAGTTCTAAGACTATTTTCTTCTACCTGCTTCCCCCCCAAAAAAAAAAAAAAAAAAAAAAAACACAAGAGGCCAACTAAATTAGAATCAATGTCAGACTTTCTGGTATGGGAGAAATGAAATGTAATCCAATAGGGTGATGCGACTTTTCATCGCAATCATAGATACGCAAATTAAATGCATTTAGCTAGATACAGCATAGTCGCATGCAGTTGAAGTAATTGTTTCATAAGATAATAGGAAGCATAATTGACGAGAACCGTGTTTGAGATCTGTTGCATGAGCAAATGAAGAGGGATTAATAATCCCTAGCACTGGCAGGATTATACCTACTAAAGTTATAATATAAAGCAAGACTGAGCACATCTTCTTACCACCTAATGGTTAAATGAGGTTACAAGATAATCAATCTAAAATCTCATATGTTTATAAAACTGACTTGAGACAAAAATTTGAACCAAAGCCTGAAATACTCGACAACACCCCTTGAAGGAAAGTAAATTCAACGTTTTTGTTTTTCCAATTCACGAAGTATCTTATAAATTATCTTTTGCTGAAAAAGCTTAAAATTGCATTTAATTTACCTGCAAAACAGCAGTTGAGGCTAAAAGTTCCCCACATTCATCAAGCATCGCTCTCCCTCGTGCTTTGACATTTGCGAGTTCGGAGACTAGGCAATTCATCGCTTCCACCTGAACACCGATCGTTTAATTATAGTCAGGTCATCAGAACAGGAGCAGGAAGAAAAAGCTCAAGTTCAGGTTTACGACGACAACATGGAAAGAGAGGAAATATGACAAATCATTATCGGACTATGATGAAAAGAAATCAAGTCGAAAGATGGAATTTAATCTTATTCTATACCTCTGTTTAGGATGCATACAAAGAGACACATACAACATATTTAAACTAGAGAAAAGAGTACTGATAAGAGATCATATCCTCATCTGGTAAGAAAGCGGCAATTAATTAAAAATATGTCAGAATATTGGTATATAATATATAAGATTACATGGCATAACTTAAGGAGTCGAGTTTTTTTCAGCAATGGCTACAAAGAATGGGAGAGAAGAGCATAATAAGTGCAGAATACCCACCCTTGATAGCAGAGACCGCATGACAGAAGAAATCGAATGTATCTTGTCCGAACTGGAACCAATGGCACTCTTCAATGTACGTATATCTACCTGTTGGGAGCTTCTTACATTCAATATAGGTTGAAATTATCACTTGATAATACATATTCAGATTTTAACAAATCAGAGACATACCCTGGCCCCTGCAGTTACAGGAAGACGCAAAGTGCAAGCCTTCAGTGCCTCAGTAGCCCCAGAAACAGAAGCAGAGTGCTCTCTTTCCATTAGAGTCCAATCATCAAGGTAGACCATCTTTAAGTACAATAAATGAAAATTCATAAGCACATAAATGCACGTGCATAGAAAAATTGTGTGATACAAAGCAGAGACATGGAACATATTGAAAAAAAAAAAAAAAAACTTGATGCCAGACACATAACATGTCCACAACCAAATCAGACCAAATAGGATGTTGCAAGTAACAAACTATCAAAAAATGTCACGTGTTTCCACGGAATTCTTATTTCATGTATTGATGAAGTTACCATACTAGTGCTTCTTCTCAGCCATATTGACTGGTTTAACAATTTCATCTTTACTCCCTAGTAATAACCACAAAGAATTTCAAATTTGCATGTATAGTTTCAGACAGGCGAACTTGTAAACTTTGCATTACAACTGTTACAATTATAAGATATTTTCAGTATTCCTCAAATAAAAAAAGAAGATATTTTCAGTAACACATATAGCAATGTAATCTTTTTAAGGTACATTATCTGCTAGAAACAGTTACTAGTGAAAAAATGCCTTCTCTTTTTCTTTTTGTTCTCTCTTGCTGAAATCTGAAACAACTTGTTAATGTTAACTATAATAGAGAGGAAGTCACATGTTCACTTGACATTCAATAACAAAGTAAATAATTTACCTGTTCATTCAGAACAGAGTTTAACTTGAGCTCTTGTTTCAGTAGCCAAAGGTTGATCCTTTTCATGGTAACCGAATCCCGCAGTTTGGAAGTAGTGTTCCACACATTGAAGAGAGCTTTCTGCTCATCAAAAAGAGATTTCAAAAGGAAAGTGTTATATTCACACTTGAAATAACTAAAGTTGAGTTATTACATACTACAAAAGTACAAAATAATCTACAGTTGAAAGAAGCGCTTAGAATGTCTACCAAAAGCTAAGTCAACCGACCAACTTCAGTATTTATATTTTCATATTAAAATTATCATCCAGGAAATTCCTGCATCATAAAATTTTAACAAGGAAGGAAGCTTTCCCTTCTTAAGAAGCATACCTCAGCAGTTATTTTTTGGACTGAGGTTGCATCATCTGCCCGAGCATTAACATAGCGCCATTGCATATATCTGTTGTAAAGGAGCCGGAGCTGATGAGCATCTTCTATGTGGTTTGCATCCTTCTTTCCTCTTCTAACATCAGCAATAAAACTAAGTACAGATGATGAATTGCTCGATCGACTTGTTACAGAGCTTACTGAGCTAATAGAGGGAAAAGGTGATGAGGGTCTTGACCGGGATGGACTGATCATGCCTCTGGATGGGGTGGATGATGGAAATGGAGTTTTATTAGGTGATGCAGGACGTGATGGCCCAGGAGTTGGTAAAGACCAGGATCTACTAGCACGCAATGTGGATCCTGATGAACAAGTGGAAACACCGAAACTTGATGAAAGCAGTTTATTTGGGACACCAGCATGCATATTGTACTCTATCCGGCTGTCTTCAGAAAAGTTTACTAAGTTTGTTAGCTCGCTTTGAGCTTTCTTTACCCCTCTACAGACAGCATCAGATGCAGGTGTTCTCCTTAGTGGAGAAATACCCCTTCCTGAAAGTGATAAAGAAGATGTCTTGCCACCCTTATTAGTAAGATCTATACTTCTGTTTAAAGGGATGGGCGACATCTTCACGGCCGTTCTCCCATGCAACTGACGATTACTGGCATGCAAGTTATCCGTGGGTTTAGAATTTTCCAACTGATCAGATGTATTCCTTCCTCGAAGTGGAGTCCTTTTCCTCTCAGGTGTTGCCTTTCTGTGAACACCCGAATCCTCAGTACGCCTATTTGCCACATTGGCCGAAGACTTCAACATGTGGTCCGAAGCAGAATGAGTAACTGGCTTCTCTTTTTTACTTACAGGAAGAGAGAAAGTGTCTGACTGGAAAGAGACACAAAGGCTCCGCATTGTTGAGGGCCACAGGCCCTCTGGTGTTCGACCACCTACAAGTATTCTTCTGGAAGAGCATTGCATCTCTGCAGTTACATCTTCAATAGGTGTAGACGGGCTGGGAGGAGAAGGTGGCGTCGACGGGCGTCTCCTTTCCGCTGAAAGGGATCTTTTAGGAAAGGAAGGGGAAGATGCGGGCAAACTCCGTGCGACATTTGGAGATGGATATCGTCTAGGGACACCAGGTGTGGATGCAGAAGAGGAAGCAACAGCAGCTTTGTACCTTGATGAAACATCTCTTGTCCTAGGCTTCCGATTGACTGCAATGTTCTTCGCAGACGGTACCAATGGAGGCCTCACAATCTCCTCTGTTCTCCCCCCCTTCTGTACTGCCTCTTCTACACCATACACATCCATTCACACCATTCAAATAGTATCTATCTCATGACAGACTTTCATCTATTCCCCACTCCTTCAACAAACTCCCAAAGATCTGCCACAACAACAAACAACCAAATTGTAAGAGATCACACAACAAATCAAAACATAAAGCCACAAACACCAACACAAAACCATCACTTATTTTAACATACACCCAGATCTAAAAACTCTCTTGTCATCAAACAACCTGTCACTGCTAACAAATTTTCCGAGTCGATCACAAGAAACCCAAATCCCAGAAATGGGTGATGCCACAAAAACGTGCACTAAACAGTAGTATAATCATGGGTGGCATTGGAATCGTGAGATAACACTAATAAAATGTTCCTTTCCCCTTTCTCATCTGCACCCTTTTTTCGCTTCCACCACGGGAATAACACCATGGCTAGCCTTGCTGGAAATGGATCAAACGCGCACTGTTCGATCACTTTTTCGACCCTCCTTTGAAAAAAAGGAATTGAATGAAAGTGAAACCACAAAGCAAACAATTTCTCCTCTCTCTCTCTCTCTCTCTTTCTCTCACTACCCTATAAGTGCAAGTGATGAACAATTAAAAAGAATACCCAAACAACAAGGAAAGCAAGAAATCAAGTCTTTTTTTTTACATCTTTACAGTGGGGTTAAAACTAAAAAACTAAAAAAAAAAAAAAAAAAAAAAAAAAAAAAAGCGCAAATTGAGATCAGTTGTTCTTCTTCATTGATTCACAAATTCTGGGCCTTTTTTAGGGTTCATGAGAGGAGGAGACATGGAGGTCCACGTGCACCAGAAATCACTGTCTGTCCATCCCAATGAAGAGAATCTCTTCCACATTGATCTTACACGAACAATGTTTAAAAAACCATTTTGTTTTGACCATTTGCATTTCTTTAAGGAACACAAATCGATGAAACACAAACAACAATCAAAATCTAAAACTAAACCGAAAAATATCAGATTTTGCATTGATTAACATCAAAATCTCCCCAAATTCACCAAAACCAAGACCCCCAAAAATCGCTCCTCGACGAAATTCAAACTCCCCAAAAACACAATTGTGAAATTAACCTAACCAGACTACTAATCAGATGAACTCACCACACTATGAATACTTCGAACACTTGGAAAACTTCGATCCTTCGTTCCGCGACTCCCACGACACGAATCGATCCAGAAACCCTAAAATCTCAATCAAAAACCCCAACTCCCCCAAAAGCAGACCTAATTCGGCGATTCGCTCGACAGAGAGCGAGATTCTGCGATCCGGAACTCAAATTGAAACTGCGAGACTCTTTGTGCAGTCGATTTCGACGTCGGAGCGGTATAAGTCGCCGGAGAATCACCAAATCGCCATTATTTCCGGCGAGAGAGCAAGAGTTTTAGAGAGAGAGAGAGAGAGAGAGAGAGAGAGAGAAAGAAAGAAATGAAGAAGTGATTTCAGTTAGGAAGGAGTAGTTGGTGTAAAAGCGGTTGTTTTCGCGCCACTTAGAAGTAATGTAATTGGGTTAATTAACTAGTAATCGAGGATTAATAATAATTTTGAGATGGGACTTAATTGTCCTTCTTCAATGACACCTATGACCTTGTCTACTCTCATCAATCACAACTTATGATGAGACTTTTCATTGAAGGGTATAAAAAAAAAAAAGGAAAAAGAAGAAGTCTCCCCGCCCCCTTAATCATGATGTTAGACCATCTCCAATCTCAATACTCAATTTTTTCTTTTATTTTACAATTCTGTCATATCAAATTTTATTTATTTTTTCCAATCAGAAACTCTATTTCTACTCCAAAACTCTATTTCTTATTTTATATTTTATTTGTTATTTATTTGCATTAATTTTAATAAATTATATAATTAGTAAAAACTTAAGAAAAACACATTCATGTTTTTCGAAAAAGAAAAATTTATTGATAATTTAAAAAAATATAAAAAAAAGTAAGGAACGCTATTATAGAGTTGGGTTCCAAATTTAGAATTCAAATATTCACCCAACTCTAAAATAAAGAGAAAATATAGTATAGTTGGAGTTATTTAAACTCTGCTTTAGAGTTTGAACTTTAAAATAGAGTATCATTCAAGTTGCTCATTATTTTGATGTAGTGACGACTGAGACACATTTGTTATTCATTTGTATCTTTTAAAAGTTATATGTTTGAATATTCTAATTTTTTTTAAAGCATATATTTCTGGTACAATACTTAGAACGAAATTTTAAAGATCGAGTACATACACAATTGATTAGGATCGCGGGGTCTTTAATAAGGTGAAGTTGAATCATATCTATCAATAGTTATTACTACTCTCTAGAAGTTGAGTTGTTATTTTACGCTAATTTTTTTTCTTTTAGTAATGTTTAGTTTTCTTTCTTTAAAATAAAAACAAAAAAGAGTTTTTTTTTTGTTTGCTTCTATTTATGGCAGAAATAAAAATGATGAGATTATTAAGAATTGATCAGTACTTTACTTGTGACTAGTGAGAGTTTACCCTTTTTTTTTTTTAAATAAGTATTACTTCATGTCTATCGCTTGTTACGTTGATATAATTTTATTTAAAAAATATTAGAATGACAACAACAATATCACATTATAAAACATATTGACTCACAAAAGCCTTCCATGCTATCTCGACCCCATGTTATGTATTGAAATTTATGTATGTCCGCATCTCGAGGTGTACATGAATGTCTTATGGTGTGACATGGTGTTATTATTTTAGCACTTTTCATTTAGTTTTCAGTTGCTTCTAAACCGAGTTGAGATCTGTGCAACACTCTTCTCGATGGAAGTCGACATACTAAAATAACTGTGGCACCTTATGTGTCACACACCGCACGATCTTTAATTATCACAGTCCAATATGGTTAATTTATGGGTTCCATGTGTCCTAAAAATGCTAATTATGCATCAGTTTAATCAGTCACAACTTAAAAGTGTGTACTCACAAGCAACGCATCAGTTGCTAAAAAAAAATCTCAATCAATACACTATACATATCAATTTAGATAGAAAATTTAATGCATGCACATATTAAATCTTACATATGTTGAAATGAAATCAATTTGGAGTCGTTTATATTGCTTTGGTAAGTTGGTAGGCTCAATTTAAGGGCTTATGGTTTAATAGTGATGACTTCACCAAAATATGTACCAAGTTTACTGCTTCATTCTAATAGGGCAAATAACCTAACCTATTCCAAATTTCAGAGGGAATCTCAAATCTATCATACAAAAGATTGTTTCAAATCTATCCCATACTTTTTTCTTTGGTCTTAATTTTATCATTGCCCAAAATTGGGGGAGACTTCTGATGATGTGGCAGAAGAGATTGGTAAAAATTGATTGTTTTTTTAACTTCAACCGTCGACGAACCCACACCTCCTCAAACTTTATCTTTTGATAATTAACGTCTCATCATCTCACAAGAGATGATTTATCAATTGATATTGGTCTCTTATGAAAAGAAAATCAAATCGAACTTACTTGATTTTCTGGTTCTGCAGCTGGCCGGGACTTGTAAAAATATTATAGTCTTGTTTGGTTAGGGGTGAAGTTATCTCTCGGGATATAACTTACAGGAAGTTGGGAACTAATTTTGTTTGGTTGCCCAACTTGCTTGCAAGTTATCTCCCAACTTATACCCTAAGGTGTGAGAAATCTCTCCACCACCCCCTAGGGAGTTATCTCCCGATAGTTGTAGACACAATTACCCCTCATTAATGACTTATTTATTACTCATCTCTCTCTTGTTTGGAGGCTATTTATGTTAATTCATATTTTTTATTGTTTAAAAATTTGAAACTTCCCTACAAGTTTAAAGTTGAATCAAACATGAAAATATTAACTCTAATGAGATAACTCACAACTAATACTGTAAGTTAGCAAAAACAAATCAAATGAGGCCTATAATTCATAGAATTAAATGATGATTTGGTAGCTAGTATTGAAGGAAGCCGGTTGAGGACAAGGAAAGGACCATGTGCGAATGAAAAGAGATGGGACAAGTACTTTGGTGACGATCGATATTTAATGGCACCAAGAGAGAGAGAGCTTGATCTTTCTTCTTCTCAAATTTCATTTTTGGTGGTGTATATATATATGTGTGTGTGTGTGTGTGTGTTAGCTATGATTTATGGGAGGAGTCAGTCTCTGGCCATGGCCGAGAAAGAAACGTTAGAGAGTTGTGGGACACTTGAACAATGTCTAGTGCGGTGTTGGGTGAGTTTGAAGTGCAGGGGACCAATGTGCATAATTGCTTCTCTAATAAAGCTACTGAATGTATGTGTATCTATGTGGGCTCTAGTTTTGGCTTTAGATTCCGCGTTTGATCCCTGTGAATTCCGCGTTTGTTCTTATTCTTCATCTTTGTCTTGCCTATTCTCAATGTATACTAGCTAATTGAGTCTCCTTAAGCAATTATACATGCAACTTAATTTCATAAAATTAAAATGATAGACTAAAAGTAGTTTCTTTCAACTAAACTATATATATATATATATATCCTAGCTAGAAACAAGACTAAAACGTAAAAATGATTAGGTTGAGAGGTTGAGACTTGATTTTTTCTTTTAAAGTCTCTAAGTTAGATCGAGATTGCCGCGAAGAAAATCACGATGAAAGAAGGTCAATTCAAATTAGTCAAACACAACCAACCAATTTGGGTGACCCAATGATTTGGTATGTGATTTTGAAGTACGCACCCTTTAAAATGATCATTTATCTCTCCCAATTAAACGACAACACGTCCACTAAATACATCTTTCTTTGAGTTGTTGAGTAAAAGCTTGTTGATGTTGAGGTGCTTATGTATAAATAGATGGTGATGCACAGATAGTAAAATGACTTTTAATATCAAATCATCTTTAGTGAGATAGATGAGATATCACTTACTAAAATACAAGGTCGAGGGAGGTATGCGGTTGGACTCATCTCATCGCTATAAAAAAAATGACCCTGGTGACTATGTATTTTTACCAATGGACAAGAGAAAAGCACAAGATAAAGGACATTTTAGTCATTGCTGCAAAACATAATGGTATAATAGGAAATGCAGTCCTTTAATATGTAACACACCATGTCAATGCGTAACAAATATTTTCAAAGAAAAAGCGTGACAAAAATAACGCGTGAGTTAAGGAGAACAAAGCGCCATGATACCCTAGTGCACTCCACCGCAATGTTTCACCTCAAAACTCACAACCCCACTGATCTTTCCTCGAGACACTCATTCAAAAAATCCAACGGACATAAATCCATCCAACCTCTCTGACCCAGCTGTCATCTTCCTATTCGTCCACCCATAATAAAAAAGTCAATAGTCTCTCGATGAAGAAGTGGCGCGTACGCAACGATTGCTTAGTTGACCAACTGTACCACGTGTCACATTTGTATAGGATGGGATAGGGAGCCACGTAGGTTTTGTTGGGTCTCCAAATCTTATACTGTTAATATAGTACGTAGTTTAGAAAATTAAGGTTGACCAATTAATAAGACATGCCAATGGTCCAATTACGGCTCCAAATTATGTAGGCTAACGACCATAACGACCCAGCCAGAGTGGGTCCACTTGTTTTTACTGAAAATTGTGGGTGTTAAGTTTTTTTTTTTTTTTTTTGTCCCTCTTTAGGGGTGTCAATTTTTCGGGTACGAACGGGTCGGACCTAAGCATCCATTGATATATAAATAAGCATTTGCATTATTCAAATCCGGCCAATTTGTAAATTCGGACAAGTATGTCTTACCTATACCCAATTTACTTTTAATCCGGATTGTCTAAATGTCCGAATTTGTCGATTTTTTAAAAATTCATTTTTTGTTTAAAAGCATTTTTAGTCATTAAAATCATTGTAAATCTTTCGTAATATAATATTCTCTAACATAATTTATAACATAATTTTATAAAGTAATGTTCAATTTGTATTTATTATTTTAAATTACAAGACATTAGTATTTTTTTATTAAAAGACAAAACACATAATGTAATCTCAAGTAATTTAGCAAGTCTCAAAACTAACATAATACATTTCTATACAAACTATGTTGTTTCCTTATTTCTATTGTTGTTATTGTGAGTTATACATTGTATGGAAGCATATTTTCAAATTAAAATAGACGTCTTTTGAAATTCGGGCCGAGTCTGGGCTTAAAGGGTCTTATCCAGACCCGGCCCGGATTTAAAAAATTATTGTCCAAATGTTTTTTCTCCGAGTCGAATAAAATCGGGCTGGCGGGCCGGACAAAAAATTGACACCTCCACCCCTCCACCCCTCCCTACTTAAGCTCGACGATTCCTACTTTAAAAACTAACAATATTTTATCGCATTTGTAGTCAAATTCATGGCAATTAGACATTCTTTTCAACAAATAAAATTAGCGAAACTAAGTAATTTTATTAGAACAATTGATTTTATATGTCTTGTACTGTATTGAGCCATTGACCATTGATGAATTTTTTATTTTACTTAAAAAAATATTTTATTCTAATATTTGTTTGGCTTTTAAGCTCTTAATGGGCCAAATTTATTTACAACATTCTTTCAGGAATAAGACTTCATTACATTATTGAGAAATGAAGATATTATATTATTTCTTGATTAGTATGACTAAAAGACAGATTTAAGTTTTAATAGTGTTACATAATATCAGTAAGAGAAGTATGGGTCGAAAAAACAAATTATCAGATGAGTCTTTTTTTTGATGACCTTGGGGGGTGTCCGAGCTTAGCCCGACTAATCCCCCTAAGGAAGCACTGTAGCCTCCACCCAAGATAGTTTGGTCAGTGGTCCGTTAAAGTTTGACACATGCGGGGAATCGAACCCGAGACTGTGCGCTTAACCTATAAAATTCAGAGTACACCCTTACCGCTAGGCCAACCCGACCGGGTTATTATCTGAGTTGTGAGTTTCATATATTGAGAAGGGACTCGAGGCCATTTAAATTTGATGGACCTAGTCTAGGTTGCTTTTATATACGTGTGTGTGTGTTTGTTTGAATGAATTGACAGTTTCTTAATTGCGCCAAAGGTGGTGTTGTTAATTAAACTATAATTTGTATGAGCATGGTATTGATAAAATTAATTGTGAAGTCATTTTTTACCATATATGTGAAGGCACTAACTAATGATAAAATTAATTGGAAGTCATTTTTTATTGTTATCTTGTAGACCCCTTTGATTACATTTTTTTTTTATTATATGAGTATTCAGACACTTGTATAATTAGTCCAATGAACAATTGAAATAAGAAAAAGATACCACTAGTGATCGGACATAACTTTATTGACTACATTTTTTTTGAATTATAATTTTACAAATATGTTCAAGTCTGATAGAGTTGACAAAGTGAAAAAAAGAAAATAAAAGAAGTAGTCGCTTTTTACAGTACCAATTCTAATATATTTATTTCAAACCAATCAATTGCATTTATGTGAATAATAATATATATTCACGTGCAAACACATGTACTTCATGTCATATATATATATATATATATATATGTGTGTGTATTCTTTATAAAACTTATACTATCATTTCTCAAATTCGTTTTTATAATGAGGTTCTTTACCCTCCCCAGTAGAAGAATTTGATATATGTACTACTCTAATTAATTTGAGATTGAGGCATATGTGTGAGTTGTTGTTGTTAACCAGGCTATTTACGCCAGTTAATTACTTAATTCTAGGACACTCTCGAAGCAACAAGTCATTAATTCCATTAATAACTACATAAATAGATATAATTTTTTTTTTTTTTTTGATTAAAAAGTAGATAGAACTTATGAATGCAACCCGAGTAGGAAACCTTAAGTATGTAGTCATCGATATTTGCCAAGAGATGAAGCGACGATATGATGAAGCATCGATCAATATTGTGGACTCCACATTTTAAAAATGATTACATTCACCATGGTGGAGACCGTTGGCAAAACAATATCAACATCATTGTTTTTCACCCAACTCACCAACTTTTCGCCCTCCTCTAATTAAAATTTCTTACATATATAGCCATAAACTTTAACTACAAAGAAGTAATAAATTATATATATATATATATATATATATATATATATATATATATGAAATAGAAAACCATTGTAAATAGTAATTAATTCTAAATCAGTGTACAATATATTAACTATATATGAGTACATCAATTAAGAAAAGATTTGCAGGATTATGGAAACCATTCATTTGTGATAAAATTAATTAAGCAAAGATCAATAAAAGAGTTTGATCCCGTTGTTTTTTCTTTTGAGGAGGTTTTGTTGTTGTTGTTGTTGTTGTTGTTGTTGTTGCGCGACGTATCTAAACAATTATAAACAAAATAAAATTGGTCGATTTCATGATTTTTTTGAGGCCATACGACTAATTAAAATATCTTAACCTTTTAGAACTTTTATAACTTTTATTATTATTATTATTATATACTAACTTTTTTAGATTTATTATTAAAATATCCAAACCTTTCTTAATTGCATGATTTACATCCTATACCATTTTTAAACTTCAAATTTGATCATGTGGAATCACTTAAATAATAAATTTAATAATTATTTTAGTAATTATGGATGATGAGGTGGTTTTTTAAATTCATTTTATATTTATGTGACACCTCATTAAATTTTGATTAAAAAAGTGACATAGGATAAAAAGTAAACAATCTAAAAATATTATGATATACAGTATATAACAACAGATCTCAAAAGGTTAATTATGATTTATAATAATAAAATTTATGAAAAGTTATGATATTTTAATTAATTAAGTTTTTTAATAATAAAAAGGTTTTGCAAATAATCCTGTATTAATTTCCTAACCGATTGGATGGCCCAATAATTTGGTACGGGGTTTGAGAGGAAGTGGTCATGAGTTGTTTCATAATTTCTTATCAAAAAAAAATAATCTTGTACTCTCTATAACAGTTTAATTTTATGGTTTTATCTCTGAAGGAGAAAATGGTAGACTTAAGTACTCAGGTCATTGTTGAGGTTCAGTGTACCTATATATATATACCCGTATACATGCATGCATGTCAGATATATTATTGATTTAGGGCATGTTTTTATATATGCATCAGTTGCTTCTTGAAGCTTTTGGAGATCTTTTCATGTCATATGGGATGTTAATTTGATGTCTCAAGATAACTTCTAGAAGTTCTACGCTCTGTAGGGTACACAGGAGACAAAAGAGGGTCATCAGTGTTCCATTAAGTTGTCAAACTCCTTCGTGTTCTCTAATAATTGTCCATTAATTGCCCAATTATTAAAATTAATCACATTTAGCAAATATAGGGCTATATATTGAGATTGTAATTAATAATATTAATTTTTAATGTTTGTTTTTTATATTTATATTACCATATTAATGTTCTCATTTTAAATTTAATAAGCAAACTTATTAATTTATAATGTGAGATATCGGCGTATGGCAGGGCAGGAGAGGAGGGCACAGGGATACAAATATACAGGCCACAACAGTGTATTGTATCCTCTCAAAATTATTATTTTGTCTTTGGCCAAAAGGGGCCCTAATATTTCAGCAATAAAATGACAAAATTCATGTAAGATCTCTAATGACCACAAATAATGTAGGTATACGTGCGTAAATCGCTCTCCACAACCTTATTCTGTGTGATCTATATCCAAATCGAGTAAGAGGTACGTAGCTTCACTAGTTTGATACATGTTTGTGACTTCCCAAGGAAGTTGAGGAGTCATGCATGTTTTCCATATGAGAGTTGGGATTGTGTAAATTGATTACTCCCTCCGATCACAAATATAAGTCGTTTAAAGTAATAACACAAAAATTAAGACAGTCTTAATTACAAGTGTAATTTATATATACACCTTTTGACATTATATTAAATGAATTGAAGAATTGAAGAATTGAATAATCATAAATATTAGAATTGTATAAGGGTATAATTGGTCAAAAATAATAAATATACTCTCGAATTTCGAAAATGATTTACAATTTTGACAAAGAAGTTTTTGCTAGAAATACATATATTTTTTTTACCGAATGGAGTATTTATTGTATATAAAAATTGAAACCTTATTTTGCATTTTAATTATGTGCTAAGCTATGTTTATTTAAACTCTTATATATATATATATATATATATATATATATATATATATATATATTCTTTCCAGCATAAAAAAAGAAAAGACTTTTGTTTCTTTTCATTTGAAAAAAATGTGTCTATCAACCGTAGCAAAAGTATTAATTTAGTCAGTAAATTTTTTTTTTTTTTTTTTTTGGGTTACAAGCCAATTGATCATTTAATCGATTATTATACTTGCACATCTAAATTGTTGCTTCTCAAAGTCTTACATATATTTCACCTTTTTCCACTAGATTAATTAGAAAGAAATCAAGATAAATAGAAATATTCTTTTGCGTGATTGATATTAAATTAGGTTTTTTTAGTTAATTAGGTTAGTTTATTATAATTTCTTTATATTTTTTAACATCACTATAATTATAAAACTGTCGCGTGCTACATATAAATTTATCTATTGAGTGCATATTGTAAAGAAAAATTAAATAAGTATATGTTATTAGTTTGTAATTAAACTAAAGAAGACAAAGGTCGCCCATATTTTTTTTTATTAAAAAAGAAAAGTAGTCCCCACATATAATAATATTGAAAAGCTAGCTAGAAAAAAAAAAAGTACTGACTTGATATTATTTTTCACGTAAAAGAAGATATACATAATGATGGAGCTCATTTGTGTTTAAGACACGCGAATAATTAATCATGCAAAGCAAAAGCAAAATTTCAACTTTCCATAGAGCCCCTTCAACCGATCGAGTTATGATTACAGATAACTTACAATTACATTAATTAATCACCAAAAAAAATAATTACATTAATTTTGGAACATTCATTAATATGTATAAGATAGTAAACAATAAATCTAGGTGGACTAATGAGTCCGGACTCATATATAGAGTTTTTCTCAATTTGTTTTTATAAATTGTTGTGTTTTTAGAGGGTCCGATAATTAAAACCAAAAATTTAAAAACGAAATTTCAAATCTCCAAATTTGTATAAGGGCATTTGAATAATAAAGAACGATTTTGAAAAAAAAAAAAAAAAATTTTGAGTCCGAACTCATGAATCCAAATAGCATGTACCTTAAAATTTTTTTATAGTGAAGCTTTTCTTAACTTCTCGCTGTCTTATTACTTTGGTTTTCAAGGATTACCTTATCATTATATGTTTGGATAAGACGGCCAATACAAGCTTTGATTAATCATGATGAATAATGTAGTGAATTATATATATATATATATATATATATATTTACAAGCTTGCACTCACTAGTATTAAAATATTTACAACAAAAATTATATACATATGTATGATAGACTTGATAGTTTATCTAAAAAACATACGTATGATAGAAGTGATCCAAAGGAAGTTGAAACTATTTAAAATATTAAAAATGCGCCAGCTAATTAATTAACTATAAAAACATTTTTGAAAGCCACCTTAATTTTAGAGGGGCTTGAAAGCACCCCAAAAGTGTACCAATTTACATTTTATCATAAATGCAGCTGATCGTTGTTTTGACTGGTCTTTTGAATAATTAGAAGTAACTAGCAAATCAATTTGTCAAGGTAATATATTGGTTCTATTTCTTATCAGATTAATTTTTATTTCTTCAAAATTAAAGATTAAAAATTATAAATATTCTTTGGTTGCAATGTGTATATATTAGGGGTGGGCAGTGGTCTCCCCCAATCCGCCCATACCACCTGATCTGGTCTGGTTTTTAAACTAGTTGTTTGGGTGTGGTTTAGAAAACTTGAAAACTGTGATTCCACGGTTTGGTAGTGGTTTTCATTTATAGAAAACCGCAAAACCATCCTCAAACTTGGAATGAAATAGAATAGAGTTGAAGCATTTTCATGTTGTTTTAAGTTTTGAAATGAACTTCGACTCGTAATTTGATTGAGTTCATCTGTTTCATTGTGTTTTAAGTGGATGGTTATATATGGACATATGTTTTGTTGATGGACATGTATAAAATGTGTGACTTTTTTTATTGAAAATGTGTCGCAGGAAAACTGCAAAATCAGACCGACCAAAATACACAAACCACGGTCGGTTTGGTTGCGGTTTTGAAGGCTCGCGGTTTGGTGGTGGTTTGCAAAACAGCCAAACCGCAAACCCTCGGTTTGGTGGCAATTTGATGATTTTCACCACCAAACCGCGGTTTGCATACCCTTAGTATATATGGTAGAGTTATAAAGTCAAAGCTCAATGCCAGTCTCTATTAATTTGAGCATGGGGCATTAAAAAATCACGTTTGGATAGCTCACCTCTTAGAGCATCTCCAATGACAAATGTAGATTGCAGGCGTAGATTGATGTTATTACCTCAACAACATGGAGATGATAGATATCCATCCTAAGTGACTTAAATAGATATTGAGGCCTTGTTTGGTTCATTTTTGCTAATTTACAGTGTTAGTTCGGAGTTATCTATGGAGTTAATATTTTCATGTTTGGTTCAACTTTAAACTCGCAAGGAAGTTTCAATTTTTTAAACAATAAAAAACACGAATTAACATAAATAACATTCAAACAAGAGAGAAATGAGTAATAAAAGGGTTATTAATAAGGGGTATTTGTGTCCACAACTCCTGTGAGATCACTCTCTATGGGGGTAGTGGGGAGATATCTCTCACCCTAGGGTGTAAGTTGGGAGATAACTTACAGACAAGTTGGGAACCAAACAAGATTAGTTTCCAACTCCTTGTAAGTTATCTCCTTGGAGATATCTCGATCTCATACTAAACAAGGCCTGAAGTTCAAACTCATGCTATTACCTCAACAACATGGAGATGATAAATATCCATCCAAAGTGACTTAAATAGATATTGAAGTTCAAACTCGGACTGGTTGGCCTAGTGGTAAGGGCAAAGACGAGACTGTATGGGTTAAGTGAACGACCTCGATTTTGATTATCCATGACAGTCAAACGTCGGGTTACTTGTGGTCCCGTTCAATTTCAGGACCCATAAGACTATTCACACATGTGTCCGAATACCCATGGTTAATAAAAAAAAACTCAATAGCGTTATCCAATAATCAATGTGGATTGCGCTTTTTATTTTCAAATTTTATTATTTTTCTACATATTTTAGAAAAAAAACTACATATTGCACCGTCTAAAAGAAAACATTGAGAATAGACAATATCTATTTTTTATATGTCACGTCAGCTCGACATTCAAAATCCACATTTCTATTGGAAACATTTTTTTTCTCTTCTCAATGTCTATTTAGTCTTATGTAGCGCGCATCCCCACTCAATGCATATCTAGCTCATTGGAGATGCTATTATAGCTAGCTATGTATAGGTGCCCGGTAAAAAGTCGATTTAGGGTCTTTTTCACATAGTAAGGTGGGTTTACTTTTTTATTCATCAAATAGGGAGGGTTACTTTAAAATTATAAAAGTAATGTATATCTTTTTTCAAAAGAGCTATTGATGATGAGGTGGATGTATGGTGTGGTGTGGTTTGATGAGGTGGAAGGAACTTGTATGAATAACTTCTTTTGAAAAGGAGCTATTCATACAAAATACTAAAGTGTATGAATAACTCATTCTCAAAAGGAATTATTTGTTCAACTCAAATATCACTCGCACATATCGAGGTGGAGAACACATCCAAACGACACGAGCGTATCGAGGTGTAGAGAACCTATGCAAACGACAGGCACGTGTCTCGAGATGGACAACCCGCGTCGCATGTATCTCGAGGTGGACAACCCGCGTCATTCACGTATCTCGAGGATCCATGTAAACACTACAAAAAAACCTAAACAACAACAAACTAATATGATGCTGAATTGGTACGGTTACGTCATTCACATACTCGAGGTATCACAATCCGATGTAAACGAGTCTACAAAGGGATGAGATTAACATTTCATAATTAACTAGTAGTATACTATATAGTACTAAATGAACATTATTCAACAAAATACAAAATAGTACACAAAGTTGGCTTTACAAATTAATTTACATATATATATACAATGTTTACAAAACACTACTCTATAGCATTCTTTCACCGATACAAGATAGGAACTATACAAAATATTTAGCTAGGAGAGCGTTAACCATCCAAATCCCGAAAATTAAAAGGAACTTGAACAATATTCGACATGCAACCAAAATATTCCAACACAAATGAAAATAACATCACATCCAATTAAAGTGAAATCGAATACGTGTTGTCTATGAATACACACTATCTTTCCCGCCTTTCTATATCGATGTATAACAAGACCAACATATACAACCACTCCAAAAAACACACAACGAGTTAAGGATTTCTAAACCATAAATTAAAAGTGCGCGTTATGACCCTAAAAAAGATGGAGACACATATTACATATAGAGACCAAGTTGAGCAGCATGGGGTGTCCATCTCACCGAGAAAAATGAAATGGACCATATAGGATTAGATAAACTACTCAAAAATTAAAAAAACTTTTTAAAGAGGAGATCCAAGTCTTTGAATTAAAAAACTTTCAAAAATTAAAGAGGTCTATGAAGTCATTTGACTTAAGAATTGCCTACAAAACATATATAATTCAATCATAGTGATCTAGTTCAAAAATAATTTATTATAAATCCGCTAAGTACTCATGTTGTTCTCTATCTTCAAAGATGAAACACGAGTAAAACACATATTCGATCATATTTTCCAATAGCGACAGAGCAAAAAATGTATGTTCCCTTCATACACAACAAAGAACAAATTCAAAAATCAAGTTTCTTCATGAAATGGCAAATGGAAAATGTCAAGAAAGCTGGTATTAAATATTATATTAAAGATTTAAAAATATCAAAGTATGACGAAAATATTAATAAGTTAAAACACAAGCATCTATGAAAGAAAAATACAAATAGTAATATAATTGACACAAAATAAACAAACTCTAATTAGAAAGTAAAAAAAGGAAACATCTAAAAAGGAATATATTACAAGTAATAACATGCTGTAAGACCCTTCTACCACTCATTGCAACTATCTCGAATGTTCCAAAGTTCATAATAAACACTGCAAAGATACATGGTAAAATGTTTAAGATCAAGACAAGACCGAGTTCAATAGAGATGTTGTGAATAAAATAAATGGCGAGAGGTTGCATACCAAAGGAATATCCAAACTTGAAACCCAATTGGTGATGTAAGTTTGGCATCCTCATCAAGAACTCCAAGGGCATAAAGGACTTCAAGTGGCCTAATCATTGCCTCTGCTACTGGATATGCTAACCAATCAAACCCTAAGATATTATCTATACCCAATGCCTTTAACAATCACAAAAAAAAGAGAGAAATCAATAACACATGCAAGAGCAAACATGTAAGAGCAAACTATGGTAAGTAATTTCCACAATGAAAGAAATATAACGCCCAAAAACAAACATGCAAGAGCAAACTCAAATATTCACAAGAAATCCCTCTTTTACTCTAGTAATACTTGAAAAGTGTCTCGATCAAGTATAATGTGTTTCTCAAATGTGTGGAAGTGATGCAAAAGACGCATAAAGGAAATTGTGAAATAGGATCCTATAAGGTTTTAGTGTGTGGAGAATTTTCCTAGAATCCACATCATTTCACGGAAACCAAGATGCAAAAAATAAAAGCAACAAGTTTCAGAAATAAATAACTCACAGAATAAGAGGTGAAAACTAAAATTCAAGTTTCGTTACAACCCACTTTGAGATATAACAAATAATATAACTAAGAAAGGAAATTAGTATCCCAACTAAATCAAGAACATACAAAATTAAGAACCCCAAAGATTAAAGAAACATGTTGGCATCTTGAAGTTGAAAAATTGTAAGATATGCCAAAAAGTTCAATTTTTTCTAACAAACTATGAAAATCAAAGCCCCAACCCCTGATTTTCAAAAGAAGGTGCAACCCTTGTAAAGTTGCACTCAGTTAAGTTGTCACGTGAAATCGTGATAAATAAGAGATTAGTGATGTATTTGGTTCTTACACAAAACATACTTTTCATATGACCAATCACGGCGGCGGAAAAGTGGTCCCGCGGTGGCGAAAAGGTGGCCACGGCGACGGAAATGCGGGGCACATGGCGACGAAACCGAGGGAACCCAAGGCGGCAAAAAGGGGGCGGGGCGGAGCGATGCTCGGCCGATGGCGTCGGTGTTCACGAGAGGCGATCGCGACGCCGGAGGAGAAGACCGCGCAGCCGGCGACGCAATCCGCGGTGTCGTCGGCGTGCGTTGCGAGAGGAGGAGAGAGCCGGCGAGTCGCGGTCGACGTCGACGATGACAAGCGAGTGGACGGCAACAGCGACGATGGTGGCGAGGATTGTGCGGCGGCGGCGAAGGCAAATTTGCGAGAGAGAGGGACGAGGAGGATGGGTTTCGTTTTACCCTTTTTATGTTGCGACAGATCGGCGACGATGCTCAAGTCTGTCGCCGATCGTCTGTCACGAGATCTGTCACAACCTTGGCGGGAAATTTATGGCGGGAGAAATCAGCGACAGATCTGTGACAACATACAATTTGTCACAATGTTTGTCACAAATATGTCACTGAATTGTTGCTTTTTGGTCAACCGAGACAAACGGACTATCTGATGCAGAACTGTTGCTGATTTGTTGCTGTTTAGCAACAAATTCTGTCTGTCACAATTTTTGATGCTATTCCACCATATTCTTGTAGTGAAACGACATGCATGTATCTCGACGTGGACAACCCATGCAAACTTCACGCATGTATCTCGAGATGGAGAACTCATGCAAATGCCACACACGTATGTCGAGGTGGGCGACCCATGCAACATCGTGCAATTCATGCAAACGTCACGCACATATCTCAAGGTGTGCAACTCATGCAACCTCGTGCAATCCATGCAAACGTCACGCACGTATCTCGAGGTGAACAACTCATACAACTTCGTCCAATCCATGCAAACCATGCAAAGGACACGCATGTATTTCGAGGTGGACAACCCATGTAATCTCGTGCAATCCAAGTAAATTATGTAAACGTCATGCACGTGTCTCGGGTGAAAAATCCGTGCAAACGATATGCACGTATCTCGAGGTGTACAATTCATGTAAATATCACGCACGTATCTCGAGGGGACAACCCATGCATATCCACTACAAAATCATGCAACCCATGCAAACGTTACACACGTATCTCGAGGTGGGTAACCCATACAAACCATGCAACCCATCCTTTAAAGTTTGTCTTAATTCTATCGCGTGATCATAAGAAGAGATATGAAGATGAAAAATTTCTTAGGCCAATACTACGTTATTTCTTTGTTTAGAATTTAAAATTAAAATAATAAGGAAGTTTTGAAAAATAAGTTCATTCCATGAAAAAACTTGTATACAACTTGATTCACCTAAGATATAAATTGAAAAAAAATCACCACGACATAAAAAAAAACTTATCATACAAGTCTATCGACGGTTACGTTGTTGCTCCGTGATGCAAACCGGACGTACTCTATGTCGAGTTGGACGTTGTGTTTGTACATTCGGTTGAGTTTGTTGAGGTTGCTGATCTTGCATTAAATTTTGTTGAATCGATTGATCTTCTTCCTCTGGTTCACTCGACTCACCTCTGGTATTAATGTTTCCAAAAATAGGAGGTTGAACCGTTCCAAAATACTGACTTCCTGTATGTGGTTGGCCGAAGGAATATGAGGCGGCGACATGCTTAATAGGTTCATGAATGAGCCATCTCCACTATATGACATATTGTAATTATAAAATGGTGGAGTAAATGGACTCGGCATGTATTTAGGCAATGAATGATACATTGGATGTCTAGGCATTCCATGGTTCATATATAAAGACGACGCCCCGAGTGCATAAGGATCAAAATGGTAAGGAGGAAGATTCATGATCGGCGACCTAAGTACAAACATTTGAGGTTCTGGTTGCATTGGGGACAATGTAGGAATGTACCCATGAGAAGAATGACGTGGTGGGGATGAGCGTTAACTACTCTTACCAACAGTTCTGTTCTTCTCGCTCTCGAATGAGATGAACGTGGTGGAAAAGAACGTCTGCTACTATCGCAGTCTAGCATCTGTCTGACGAGATGGATGTGGTGGATGAGGACGTCTTGTGCTCTCACCCATAGTCTCTGTTTATGTTGTTCTTCTTCTCACCTCTCTATTTGATTCGCCATGATCATCTTTTTCATCTTCTTCTTCATTCTCCTCATTTATGGCATGTTCGACATCAATCCCATCATTCCATATAGTAGACCTTTACCTTTCATCTTCATATAAAATTATGATGCCTTCATCAAGCGCAACAAGACCTTGCTCGTACTCATCCTCAATGAACACTCGCCGCGGTCGATGCACTAAGTTACACTGATATAAAAAATAGGAGTTTAATACACGCAATTTAAGATGTAACTCGTGAGGAAAATAAAATAATAGTATCAAGGTTACCGAATAGTCACGTAAAGGCCCGTCGTGTCCAATGAATCGTCTAGTGACTGATCGATACCACGTCATGTAGTCTTATTGATCGTGTCCTTCTTCTTGTTCCACTGTGAGTATGTTGTCACCATGACTTTCCCACATTTTTATAAAGTTTGCATGAAAAGCCACCCAATTTTCTTGAGTGTGTCCTCGCAATTTGATGAAGTGTAATCGGGTGTCGTAATCACAGTTTGGTGGCACGATTTGTATCATTCTGAATTGTCTCATAACCCTTTCTGGTTGATGCCACCGACTATGTGGAAACAAATTAGTGGATACGTCGATAGCCAACTACTGTGACCGTCAGTACAGTATTTGGGAAGAGACCCGATGACTTCAGCATAAAGTTGCCACACCACATCATCATCCTTCTGCGAGTCGAGTGCATTACGGTAAGCTGATAAGACGTGTGTCGCACTCTGAGTATCAAAAATGCAAATGGAGTTAATATTATAGAAATTACGAAATAATATTTGTATTACCTGTGTCCCAATGGAACGTCAATAACAATGTGTTCTCCATCCACTGTTCAAGGTCGAACACTAGAAACACCATGTGTCTTGGTGCTATGAATGGAAATATGTCACATGCCCACAAACTATACAAGAATTAACGGCCCGCAACCTCATGTGCACCCGCGCGAGATCCGTGACACAACTCCTTGTACAAATAAACCAAACAGCACTCCCTAACTATACTTGTCCAAATTGTTTGAAAATCCTCGAGCAACGGTAGAAACATCAAATGTACAAATCGATTTGATTTGTCGGCGAATAGATAACCACCGATAAGTTGCAGTATGTACGATTGAACATAACGTTGCACCGATTCCTCATCGCTGTCGTCATCTATAGTTGGTACGTTACGTTCAAGCCATTCGACTTTAATTTTATTTACAATAATGTCATCTCCAATAGGATTTCCACCAAGTAGCCTCACACACACCTCAACATAGTCTGTATCGGTGGTTCGCGTCACATGCATACATTCGATAGGTAAGCTGAGCTGTACCTGCACGTCCTGGAGTGTAATTGTGCACTCGTCACATTGCATGTGAAATCACTACAAAAAAACAACAGATCGTAAACGAAAATTTCCGTCTCTCGATTTGCATAAATTTCGTCTCTAATTCAATTACGCAACTAACGAGACGAAATCTATTCCGTCTCTAAAATCGTCGTCGCCGATTCAATCAAAGCAACGAAATGTGTTTCCGTTTCTTTGATTAGAGACGGATTAGAGACATAATTTAGAAACGGAACAGAGACGGAACAAATGGAAATTCTTCTAAAGGGTACAATTGTAATTGTATTCCGTCTCTCGATCCGTCTCGATTAGCAACGGATCGAGACGAATTATTATATTCCGTCTCTCGATCCGTCTCGATTAGCACAACGGATCGTAGACGGAATACAATAATTCCGTCTCGATCCGTTGCTGATTCATGCATCTATTCCTCGAAAATTAGAGATTTTAATAGCAACGTAATCTCTCCGAATTCCGTTGCTAATCCGTCTCAATTCCGCTTTTTTTTGTTTTCAAACCTAAGCTTAATCCAATTGGTTCTCCATAACCTCTAAACCTCGAAAATACAACCATATGACCTACTTCATCGCCCTCGCACCCTCCGACAACTCCTTGGGGGTGCTAACATCCCCCAAAAAGCAGAATTTGACATACATACACAAATCAACAATATATATCAACAACAAAGATTCAAATGAGAAGAAACATAAAATTCGATATTAAAAAAGATTTACATATTCACGAAACGTAGTCAAGTATAATAAATGTTTAAGATACCTAAGTATCCATAAAAAACTACAATTCTCATTGTTCTACAACAACCATAAAAATACATAAGTATCATAAAGTTGCCCATCCTCGTTGTGCTAGCATCCGGGATGTGCTAGCATCAGGATCTACGTATCTTCTCTTCTTTCTCCATAACGACTCCGAGATCGTAGACACATCCTTTGGGACAATCACCACCCGCCACCTTGTAGTACACCGCTCATCATTCACCTACTGTCCGGTGTAGTCCGGGTCAGCTCCTGACATCTCCTTTGGAGCTTAGCCTGCATGGATCAATAATATTTTGTTAACAATATAATAGTAGCATTAAGTTGAGAAGGCAGCAAAATGAAGAGATAAGTAAAAAAAATAAAGTTGAGAAGGCAAATCTTACATTTATCAATTAAGTTGAATAATTCTCGCAACCTCCATATGAATATGTACTTAAGAAATAATGCAAATCTTACATTTATCAATTAAGTTGAGAAGGCAAAAAATTTAAATAAATAAACTTCTAAATGAAAAAAAGAAAGGAGAAATTCCTTCACAACCAAACAACATATCATATAAAATACAAAATTGTAAAGCATGAAAATGGAGCACACAATCAATTGCACTAAATCGAGCACATGCACAACGGAAGAGTTTCATCAATGTAGTCGACCCCAATTAACTTGGGACCGAGGCTATGTTGTTGTTGTAAAGCATGAAAGTTAAGTAATTATTTCGAAAGGATAAAAGATATTATATAATCGAAAGATTTTAGATGAGGTGAAATTAATTCAATAAAAAAGAAAATGAAGAGATAAGTAAAAAAAAGTTGATGATTACCTTTAGATAGAATATGAAACAAATGAAAGAAAACGCTTAAGCATGGAGTCTAGGAGCAATCGCACCGTAAGACACAATTGCTCTAGCTCCACATAACAAAGCTTAATGTCCTTACCTTTATACTAATAATTAAATAAATAAATAAAAACCCTCAAATAAATCTCTAGAAACTTTAAATTTTAAAATAAGAAGCTAATCATAATTCTCAACAAAACCACCTCTAAAACTAAAAAGAAAACGCCACCTTTAACATTTCAAAGCAACATGAACTTCACATGCACTTCTATTCACAAACGTTTCCGACAAAACAAAAACAACCAAATGAGATCAATATTAATATTAAATGAAACATCGTGTCCACAAAGAAGAACCAGAGCTTTGCAATAATCAGTAAATGTATCCATCGTTTAAGAATGAATTGAAAAGCTACGAAAAGCAACAAAACCAAAATGCAATATTCTCTAAAAGAAACGGAAGGTTTAATCAATACATAACTGCAAAGGCATGAAAAGTTAGCTTTTGTACTTATGCAAATACAAAGAAAAAGAATAAAGATAAAGAAAACAAAGACAGAAACAGAGAACTTTTTGTTTTTGTTAATGCATTAGTAACCTAAAAATGTAATCTGAGTAGATCGTCTCATGAGTTTCTCTATTTATTGAAATACAAACACATCACAACACAAGAAGGGTTCACCTCGCTTAAAGAATCAAAGCAAATGAAATTATTTAGAACATTATGCCTTGACACACTTGGAAAGGGGAAAAAGTATTAGTGTATGAAATAATACGTGAGGAAGGGAGGAAATGTGAAACGCAAGGCGTTGCAAGCATAAGGCCCGAAAATAATTAAAAAGAGGTGCAGAAAAAATATTAGAGACCTTATTGTTTGACTTTTGGTATATTATAGGTTTCATGTATAATATTAGGATCTAATACAAATTTTGTATACAATTGTCGAAATGTAACATATTGTAAAATTATCAAATTTGAAGTTAAAGCATTTCCAGCTTAAATACTAGTCATACATGTTTAGTGAATTTTAGAAGCGCACAATTTAATATATGTAAAATTATATGGGAGATGTGCCTGTGGTAATTTAGAATTTTTAGTATTTAAGCTTAAATAACAATTTCTGAGCTAGTGCAGATATCCTTTGAGGTTTTAAGCTCAATAACCTAGTATAGAAAGTAAAGCTCGATATCAACTCATACATTGCACATCTCGACTCAGCTTGTATACAAACGATATGTGATCGTGTTCAAGCCTACATATGTTAATCCTTCTATAAACACATAGCAATGGTAAGAACTTTGTGCATTGGATATGTCATTCCATATGTTACCACTTGACCTAAAACCTAGCTTATAGTCATGTGTCGTGCAAACAATGTTGTCAAGCTAATGAAACTAAATAATGATCTATGATTTTAATTTATATAATCTATAAAGAACAAATATAATGCACATACATTTTCCGAGATGTCGGTGTGAGAGGAGAATTGTTAACAAACCTTTAAATTTTGACAAATAGACTGTGTGAGCGCCGAATTGAGAATTGTATTCATAAATGAAAAGTAATTTAGAAGAAAAGCCATTATAAGAAAGAAGGTAGACACTTCAACTTTTTTTTTTTATAAGAAAGAATAGATACTTCAACTTTCAAAAACAAAAAGTCACATTACATAGATCATTCTCTAAAAAACACGTAATGATACAAATATTGAGCTGCCATCGGAGAAGCAAGGAAGGTCAGCATGCGTTCAGTTCGGCCATTAGTTACCACTCAAAAGAAAAGTAGTAAGAAACAAGCACTTACCAAATAAAAAATAGAAAATGAATAATTTTTTCGGTCGAAGGTATTCCATAGCCATTGTGAAAGCCACCGCAGTCCGCCTAAGGGTGGTATACATGGGAACATTTATTCCACGAACAGATTCCATAGAGACCGCCTATCAAAAGAAAATAAAGAAGGAGAAATATGTGCTATTTGTAGTTAAAAGAGATGGAAGCACATGGTACCCACTGAAATATTTGAATTACAGTACCGTAAGCATCATACCATATAGAGCAAATATGACAATGCAATAGGCAAATGCTTTGAACCAGAGTGTCTTAAATGGAACAAGATCCGTCGAATCGTCGATTCTGTTCAAAGAATAAGCAACTGAAAAAGATATGATCTTCCAATGTCTCAATATATATAGAAATGTGCAAGAACATATTATCTGCAACAAATGCATAAGAAAAGTGCTTAAGTTAATAATATTAACCTTACTTTCCAACTTAATTCCTAAGAAGGGACATACAAAATGAGAAGGAAAGATAAAATTAAAAAAAAAAAATGAAAATGAAAACCCGAAAAGACAATGCACAGCCCTTGTAGTTGTAGACATCTGAAAGCAAACAAGACATTTTTAAAAAATAAAAATTAAAACAAGACAATTTCAATTAGAGAAATAATGCAGAGTTCAGACTCCCCATGTGGGAGTTAGGGTGGTGTAAGTTGGTTTCTTATTAAAAACATTAGAGAAATAATGCAATTATTCAAACCAAAGATCCCATGGAATAGTAATATAACCGACAATTTTGTCCATTGTAGGCTTGTAGCACACTCGATGATGTGATCGTACTTCTGTTCTTTCTCTTATTACTTTGCCGCAAGTAGCAACTTGGTCACAGAGGAATTGCATTTAAAATCCTTCCACTACCAATATATATATATATATATTGAGAAGAGTTCCACTACCAATATTGGATATATGAATTGAGAGCACACGCCCATATGTATATTTTAACATCGATTGAGCACAAAGAATCAAAACTGGAATGATGAATGAGTTCGGGAATTTGCGTAAGATAACAAATTCGTACAAGGCAATATAAATATTCGTGAAGAGATGAAAACCCAAAGCAGGAGATTTAGAATGTAAAGGGAGAAAAAGTTCAAGACATAGGGAATAAGTTTTAAAGACACAACACTTCATTTCGTAATTTGGAACAAGGCCTTTTAATTTGACATCATTACTATTATGTTTGTAGCTTGCAAATCTAGTATCGAGAAATTTTTACAAAAAAAAAAAACATTCAATTTTACGATTTTAACAAACTCTAATTGGTGGATTCTTGGTGGGATAAAAAATAGTCTACTCGAATAGAATAGTTTGAAGATGGAATAAACAACGACATGGAAAACTAAGATTGTCGCCATTTTTATTTGACTATTAGAAACATAGATAAATAAAAATCACCTAGCAATTGTGATCACATTTCCACTTGGAAAATGAAACGAGGAAAGAAAGTAGATTTATTAAATATTAACAACAAGATCAAGCAACAAATAAGTAAATCAAGATCATAGAACTATAAGCAAGTGCTAATGTACATAAAGAACATAACAATGTTAATCATCGCTGCTAATGTACATAAAAAACTCACCATTGCACCAAAATCGTAGAGGAAAATAGTCTAGAACCACCACAATATGAGATGAAGGAATAAATGAAAGTTGAAGATCATCACCATAATGAGCCACAGCTTGTTACATAAATTGCCGAAGATAGGTTGCAAATAAAAACTACACCGTAGCTATAATAATCAAATGACAGATCTTGAGCTCCAAAGAACAATTGCACCAAAGACAATCAACGACACACTGTGATAGTTTCAAAAGGAGGTAGACACTTCAACTTTTTTTATAAGAAAGAATAGATACTTCAACTTTCAAAAACAAAAAGTCACATTACATAGATCATTCTCTAAAAAACACGTAATGATACAAATATTGAGCGCCATCTGGAGAAGGCAAGGAAGGTCAAGACATGCGTTCGGTTCACCATTAGTTAGAAAAATCCATTAATTAGATTGAAAATACAACCCAAAAAATATGGGATTCAATCATACATAATCATACATAATATGGGATTCAATTGCAAACTTGAAATCGGGTTTAATGAACGCAAACAGAGAGATCGAGAGGGAACAATGGCGACAAATTAGGGTGCGGCGACGGGTTAGGGTGCGGCGAACAATGGCGACGACGCTTAGGGTGCGGCGACGGGTTAGGGTGCGGCGAACAACAAGCGGCTTAGGGCTTCCGAGGCTCCAATCTCCCAGGCAGAGACGGCGCGGCAGACTGACGGCCTCGTCGCAGCCCTCAATCGCAATGCGACGGTAAAGATTTAGGGTTTGGGAGAGAGATTTCGGTGAGAGAGAGCGGTGAGATTTCGGTGAGAGAGCGGTGAGAGTGAGAGAGCAGAGAGCGGTGAGAGAGAGGGGAGAGAGAGTGAGAGCAGAGAGTTGCGAGAGAGAGAGAACAGCAGAGAGCGGCGACGGTGAGAGAGAGAGTGTGCGATGACGGTGAGAGAGAGAGCATAAAGCGGTGACGAGAGAGAGAGAGAGAGAGAGCGGTGACGGTGAGAGAGAGGAGAGAGCGGTGACGGTGAGAGAGAGCGGTGACGGTGAGAGAGGCGGTGAGGGAGAGAGGTTTCGTTGAGTGAGAGAGCGGTGAGGGTGAGGGAGAGAGGTTTCGTTGAGAGAGAGAGAGCGGTGAGGGAGAGAGATTTTAGGGAGAGAGAGAGTTTTGGTCCCCATTTTTGGGTATCTAGATCGAAGTACGCACGAATCTCGAGACGTAATGGACGGTTGTAAAAAAGAAAGTTTTGGTGGGAATGTTGGCGCCATTATTTAGAGACGAAATTTAATTCCGTCTCTATTTCCGTCTCTGATCTCTCTCTATTCCGTCTTTGAATTAGTCCATCTCAATTCCGTCTCTAACCACTTTTTCTTAGCAACTTAACTTAATTCCGCTAATTCCGTTTCTAAATACCATTTTTCTTGTAGTGAATGTATGTGTCTCTGGGTGCCATATCTCAACAAATGCAATAATCAAAGCCCAATCAAGGCTGAAAAATGATACACAGGAAATCCCAGCGAACCCACTAAAATGAAGATATGGGATCATCCGAGAATGGTACTTCACCGTTCGATCAACAATAATACGTCTTCGGCGCACGCGCAATGTTTCGTACACCTTATAATTAAAAATATATTAGTCGATATATATTATACGTGTATGCATGAACATTGGATGTATATATCTAAAATAGTTTACCTGATCCCTCCAGGTTCGCGAGGATCTATGTGTAGATTGGAGATGTAAAATCGAAGGATCTAATAATGGACCTGGATCCATTGGTGTACCTAATACAATTGACTGGTTTAAAAAAATAGTCGTTGTGACGGCTCCGAACTCCGAGGCAAACCGGGTACCGCCATGTCGCTAGACACGTCACCAAGCATGTCACGCCACTGCACACTTATCTTTGACGACCCGCGACCTAAACTTTCGTACGTGTCTTATTCGCATTTAACTTAGTATTTTATGAATGTTTTTATGAATATTTACATTAAGTTAACTAAGTTAAGTTGTTCGCGATTTATGAAATTAATATAAGTTGAATACCTAAGCGGAAGTCTTTAAAGCATGCAAATATTAAAATGAAGAATTTACATTAATAAACAACCCTATAGTGTGGAAACCCGACATGAGATACCATGTATATCAAAAAGGGACAAAAGTACAAAATGATGATCATATACATGTATCAGGTATACAAGTCCACCCAAAATCCCATGAAAGCAGTAAATAAATACATACAAACACCTGCGCAAATAGCTGATGGGGCTCTCTGGGCTTAGAGGTAGTTGCCTAACACCCCCTTGCCCCGGCTCGTCGTAGGATCTGCGATTTGTCACCAAAAACAATGACAAATTCCGGTGAGTAAATCCCAGAAAACGTTAGCTAATATTCACGAAATCTAATAAAACGACTACAATTCATGCAATTTTAAATAAGGAACAAAAAATAAATTAATCGCATGAAAATAAGTTGCAGAGAAGTCAAAAATGGACACGAGTGTAGCGTGACAAAAAAAAACCTTGGTCGACATTTGAGAATCGACTTAGCTAAACCGAAAGGAACCCATGACAATCACCTCGCCAAACATCTCACGGTCGAATGAGAGGAACCCATGAACGAGAGAATCCCGTCCAAACATCTCTCGAGAGGAACCCATGACGAAGACTTAAGTCATCGTCAAACATATCTCAACCTACTGGTCTCGCGGAAAATAATCACCGCATAGCCCTAACATGGCCAATTACTCGAATAGCGCAGGGTAACTAGCCCCAAGGTGTGAATCCGTGCCATACCCGACCCCGTCGACAAACACACATACACACGTGGGAATGGATGAACAAAAAACGGATAGCAATAAATAACACAATGGAATAATTGAAATTTAAAACAAAGAAATTGCTATAAATGAATTTTAACTATTTTTTGTGGGTTTACTTCCCTCAAACAATCGCAAATCGCCCTCAAAACGTCTCACACACACCTCGAGATGCGCGCCTGACACCTGACTATGGTCCCCTAAGTCCCTGGTGTCCAATTATACCATTTTGATTATTTTAGAGTCACATTAAATGAATTTATAATGTGTGACCAAAATTTGTAATTTTTATTCCAAAAAACTTTAATTTTTGGCACACTTTTCGAATTATACCGGGGTGTCAACCGCCCGACAAACCTCAGAACTCATTTTCCTAGCCTTTTACTAATTTTTTATATTTTCTGGAATTTTCTAGAATTCCCCATAATTTCCATCTATTTTTATATATTTTTCTGTTATTTATTTTTTGAAAAATCAGTTTTTATTTAATTTTTTAATTAATTAATTTTTTTAAATATGGGTTGGACCCGGGTCGACCCATCCCATGGGCCATGGGTCCTGGGAGTAGCCCGATTGGCTACCCCTCCATTTTCGTCTCTTCTCCATATACGGAATTGTCTCTGGAGAAGAGACCATATATATATTTTTTCTCTTTTTTTGTTACAACAACAATAGCAACTAAAACAACAACATCAACAACCACATTAGCAACAATCCAACACCAACACCAACACCAACACCATTAAAGCTCCTAAACTCCAAAAATCATCAACAAAAAAATAACCACTCACCTTAGTCTATAGAGGTCGCCGCAGAGCCACCAAGAGGGAGAGACTCGCGAGAGAGGCGATGAGACCGTGGAGTGTGAGGAAAGCTTGGAGAGGGAGATCTTGGTGAGGAAGAAGATGAGAGTGGTGTGAGGAAGTAGGAGAAGATGAAAAATTGTTGGGGGAGAGAAAAATTGTGGGTTTTGTTTGGAGAAGATAGAGAAAAGCAAGAGAGAGAAAAGTGAGGTATGAGATAATGCGACTTGATGGGTGATAGGATGCGACAAGTGATGAGATGTATGATGTGACACTTACACCCCTGACTACCCCTTACGCCAGCGTTACACGCACCCTGTGACGTTGTACACTCTCGTCACTACGCGTGCACAACGCGACCAATAAAATTCTTGACTATGCGATGCGAATTAATTAATAATACAACAATTTAACACGCATCACACAAAAATAACTATTTATACCTTGGTTGCTGTTCCCTAGACATGTCAGCAGTGTCGCGTGGGCCGAGCTACGTGTCATAATCTGTAATTAAAAAATTAATTAAGATTAAATAATGCGGGTCGTTACAGTCGTGTTGTTCGGAAAGTCACAATAATTCATTAATATAGGTTCAAACAATAACGAATACATAAACATTTCATGACGTGAAATTTTCAGACACTTCAAAAATTTCAATATAATAAAATTACCAACTTAAGTCAATGGCAAACAATATACAAAATTGGCTATTAGTTTTGATTGGAAGGATGAGCTCTGGTTGGACAATTTTTTTTGTTATGTCCATCTGCCCGAAAAATGCTGCATCGGTTCTTCCTAGTAGGGACTCGATCACGGTTTTTATTAGGACATGTTGTTCTTCTATGTCGACATATGTCACATCGCAAAGCCCTTGAAACATTAGGAAGATTCATCTCATTTTGCCTTTGTGTTCCCTTTGGTCTCCCTCGGCCACGTCTGCACCTTGGGTCCGATATGATCTTCGTCGTAATAGTCGACCAATATTTCTCATATGGGATGACTTTGAAATTAGAGAAGTAACATTGCGCGTACGCATCCATCGTGTAGTATGGCTTAATGAATTGCGAGTAGCTCACTCGAATAAAGGCACATGCAGCTAACACGTGTGAGCAAGAGAAACCAAATGATTACCATTTATTGCAACTGCACACCCGGTCCTTCGGGATGACGACTTGCGTATTGTTGCCTTTATGCATGCGATCTCCATGTTTTCCAGTCAGCACTTCAAACTCACTTATGTCATGATTTATCAAATTGACTTGATGCCTCCTTGCAGATTGTTCATAATGTGTGAGTTTATCCGTGACATATTTTGTGTAGGATAAGACGTTTAAGATTGCTTCATTGATTTCATGTTTACGTCGATCGTGGTATGTCACCAATCTATAGTAATCATCTGAGTCATCGCTGTTATTGGCAAGAATCGAGCCTCCTTCAATACACCGTTAAAACACTCTACAATTGAAAAATAAATTCATGTAAGTAATATTACTTCAGCGATAATTATATCGTTGAATGCAAAATAGAACTTGCATTTCATACATACCAACACCAATAGAAGTTTGCGATTGAGACCATAGTTCTTTGAGGATGACATTGACATATTGTACACATTAAGGAGTTCGTGATGATAAGTATGCAAAACACTTCATGCACGCATTAAATTTTTGTTCTTGATGTTGAGCAGCTGCTCGAGAAAAAGATTTTTCAATGGTTCATTTTTGAATTGGGTATTAAAATTATTGACCAAGTGTCATAAGCAATAACGGTGCTATCCTTTAAAGGGACAAAAACCATTGGTCGGTGTATTGACCGCCTCTAGAATGCCAGGGTGACGATCAGAAATAAGGCAAATACCATATTTATCCTTCACGTGTTTGCGCAACATCCTCAATAACCATCCCTGCGAATCCGTAGATTTGGTTTCTGCAACGACAAATGCGGCCCGTAGTATGTGTCAATTACCATCAACAAAGATGACAATCATTAGCTTACCACTATATTTTCTATATAAGAAAGTCGCGTCAATCTGAAGAAGAGGCTTGGAAAACTTGAAAGCTTGTATTTAATGCTTCGAATGCGAAAAACACACGACGAAATTAAGGAGACGCAGTCCATATCTCATCAACAGCCCATTGTCTATGTGACCACTCGATTTTTGTCCCCGGACTTTACTTTTCACTGCCGGCAATCTAGCGTATGACTCATCCCAATCTCCAAATGCATTTGCAACTGCCTTCCTTTTGGCATCTCACATTCGCTTGTAGTTTACTTCGTATCTGTATTTTTCCTTAATTATTTGTATTAATATCTTGATAGTTATTGTTTTATCTATCTGGACAATGCTTTGGATTTCTCGCGCAAGCATGTTGGCGTCGAGTTGGGCATGACCGCGTTCTACATCGGGATTTATACAATTGTGCGACATATCTAATTGTGTGATCTCCCATAATTGTGTTTTATTTCGCAAACAAGCACGAAGACGCCACATGCACCCGTCTTGCGCACTTCTGCACTTGATCGCCTACAGAGTTGTAGTCAATTCCATCACATGGTATTGACAATATCTGTTAACATGCCACACTTTGACGACATGTTGTAAGTCTTTTTGTTGTCAAAACACATTCTTATTTCCAACTCAAAATTAGACATGTCCCACCTAATCTGTTGACGAGAATTTTGGGTTGCAGTGAAGTTAGCCACCTCCCAATCGACTTCATTATATAACGGCAATGGTTGGTGAACTTCATCATCATTTGCTTTTTCCATGAAATTATCTTCATCAATAGCAAATTGCTCATCATCTTACACGTTTTCCGCCCCTGGAGGTTCATACATTGGGTCATCCGTAACAACATTGAGGTTTTCTCAATCGACAGCTGCTGCAACATCTTCGGGGAGACGTAAGTCCTCGTCTGTTTCATTATTATCGTCGTAGTTAACTTCATCGTCACTAGAGGCATTAATGTCATCATGTAATGGACTAATAAATCCATCTTGCGCGACATCACCTTATGGTGATTGCATATGCAGCTTTCCATCATCGATCTAGTATCTGACGTGCCGACATCTTCATCTACCAGTTGCGAATGAACTGTAGGATTTCGAAACGAGTCGATTGACTCAAATGTTAAATATATATCTATCTTTGCAGTTAATGGTAAATTGGCCACTGTCGCCCACATCAAGTCGAAGTGTGTCGCATCATGCAGCAACACAGGGACGAAATATTGCGAACCTCCGGGGAGGATTATCACGTGGCGATAAGTCATCCTAACTAGAGTCTCCGTAGATGAGATATTGAACGCGTTACACTGTTACACACGTGATCCATCAATTGTCGTCTACTCGTCCCAAACTTAACCATCAACACTGCTGATGGGGGTGCATTGTATGCGATGTCGTTTAAACCGTTTACAATTTCACCGTGCTCATAAAATAGAAATGGGATGTGCATATGTTCCATGACCTATATAATTTATTGGACATTGATGTAAAATGATTACATATATATCAAGCGGAAAAGTTGATTACACACGGGATTTAAAGCGCAATCGAACTTTTTGATGTAGAAGATCGCCTTAATAGCGCAACTACAGTGCATACTCATTCGTTTGCATGAAGTACCAATTGATAACTCATATTTACATCTCAAACGATGAAAACTACTAAACTAATTGAAAATGAGCATGTATTTCATCAAAACAAGATCATACTAATTTCTTCCCAAAGACTAATATATACTATATTTATCATCAATAGTAGTTGTACTTATTCAAGCCTTTTTTTCATTTTTTTTTTCAAATATCAAGCGAAAAAGTTTATCAAATTAGGGATTTAAAGTGCAATAGGACTTTCTGATGTAGAGGATCGCCTTAATAGCACAACTACAGAGCATACTCATTCGTCTGCTTTAAGTACACCCTTTTTTGAGTTAGTTAATGTTTTATATTTTTAATTGTAACATGATATATACACACACACACATAGATAGGACACGACATAGTAAAAAAATATTTTTTAAGCACAAAAATATTTTTAAGCACAAAAAAATTAAAACACAGTTCAAGTACACATACCATGCAATGAACAACTCAATCATTTTTTTTAAAAAGCTATGTAACTACATAACATGAAAATAATAACAAAACCAAATAAAAAATAATAGAAAAAATAATTTTTTGAACTTACTATAATTTTCCTCTTCTTTTGATCTTCAATTTAATATTCATGCAATAAAAAATAAAGTTAGTTCTTTTATTTAAATGGAAATTAATAATTAAAAAAATATTCTTTAACAAAAACAAATCCTAACCTAACAACTCATGCAACAAAAAATGACTAAACTCTCTCTAGCCAACCGTTTGTTGTCTTTATATTGTCCTGCAAAAAAAAAAAGTTCGGCTTGTGTGTATATTGAGGGACACATGGGAACACATGAGACTATTTATTTATTTTTGCCTTGCCAAGATATGACGTTTTTTGGTTTGGTAACATGTGTTGGTCGGGCAATGTTGTTGATTTTTGTATAAATCTCAAAGTCATAACAACATTTAACAAAAAAAAAAATATTTAATAGCTTTCACAGGAGTTTTGCCTCTCGTGAAAAATATAAATGCAAACCTTGCAACCAAAAAATTCATACGCTAACAAATTAGTTTGATCGATCAATAATACATCAATATAACAATTTTTTCAAACAAAATCCTAAACTAACATTTCTAGAAACCAAAAATTTTAACAAAAAAAATTGTACTATTCATCGATCAAACTATTTTGTATTATTGATTGATAAAAAAAGTTTAACAAAATAAAAAAGTTTAACAAAAAAAAGTTAACAAAAAGCTTAACAAAAAATAAATCCTAAATTAACACTTCAAACAAAATCCTTAACTAAACAAAATCCTAAAGTAAACTAAACTAAATCCTAAACTAAACTAAATAAAATCATAAACTAAACAAAATTCATATGAAAAAAGGCTAACAAAATAAAAGTTTAACAAAAACTTTAACAAAAAAAAAAAAAAAAATTTAAACTAACTAAACTAAACAAAATCCTAAACTAAACAAAATTCATATGAAAAAAGTTTAACAAAAAAACATCCTAAACTAACTAAACTAAACTAATCAAAAAAAAATTATTTGATAAAAAAAAACTAACTGATCGTTCACTCTCTGGTGCTCTCACGATCTCTTTCTCCTTCACGATCTCCTTCTTTCGATCTCTTTCTTTCTTTCTCTTTCTCTCTCTCTCTCTCAATCAACCTGTCTCCTTCTCAGTCTCTCACTATCTCTTTCTCCTTCAAGCCTTGAGCACAAAAAATTTCCTTCTCGCCTTCTCCTTCTCCTTCAAGCCTAGAATTCCTTCTCACTATCTCTCAATCTCCTTCTCCTTCAACAAGCCAGATATCTCAATCTCCTTTTCTTCTCCAAAACTTGAAAGTTTGATTTATCAATCCCTTAACCTCTTTCTCCTCTCTCTCGCCTCTTTCTTTCTTAAATGGATCACCAATCAAACTCTTCCACCAACGCCATTAAATACCAAACTAACCCTCACCCACCTCATTCAAACCCTCGTGACCTACATACCCTAAAAACCAGTACCTAGTAACTAGACTCCACATAAACGTAGAGAATATATTCGTTGTGTTTCTATGGAAGACAACGATTGGGTTACACAGATAACGCCTTTTCCGAACGCGTTATCGTGTTTCGCCGCCAACATAGATGCGCTATTCGTGTTGCTCTTTCCCACGTGGATCCACGTGCATGTCCACGTGGACCACCCTAAATGATTAACACGAATAACGCATTCTTCGAATGCGATATTCATGTTATGTGATCAACGTGGATCATAAACATGGATAGCTTTTTGAGAGGGTGCTATTCATGTGTCCAAGTGGCAAGGAAATATGTTTCCCATTGATAGCGCATTTTGAAAAAATGAAATACATTAGTTAACGAATAAAAATAAATCCACACTTATTTTACTCATTTAAACTATTTTTGCAGTACTTATGTAATTTTTTTGTCTACTTGGACTAATTGAGTCAATTTGCTCCACAAATGTTAGCTAGAGATGTGACAACCCCTAGAGGAAAAGAAAAACATCGTTAATTGGTTTTTCCATGAGATCTTAATTTGTGTTATGTATATACCCCGGACAAAATAAGGTAACATATATATAGTATATAATATATAGCATGCCTATTTTTTATTATAAATCCAACATTTGTAAGACCATATATAATTTGTCTCATAATATCTTATTAATTTATATAATGAAGAAATTATGTAACTTAATTATCAACCTCAACTCTTTTGAGTTCCATTACTGTTAATTATCATTTTAATGAAAATTGGTATTAATGTATAGCTTAATGGTTCTCCCTCAAGCCTATAAAAGGGCACTTGTATCATCGAATAATGTGTCGAATGTTCGAGGCTCATTGGACGATCACTACAAAAAAATGCAAGATTAGCGATTAGCGACGTGCAATCCCGTCGCTAATCTTGTACCATCCGTCGCTATTTCAAAATAGCGACATGATTAGCGATGGGAAGGCCAGTCGCTAATTTCTTCGTCGCTATTTCGAAATAGCGACGTGTGTCAGAAATAGCGACGGATTAGCGACGGGACCCCGTCACTAAATCCCGTCCTTATTTTCTGACCGGTTGACCAAAAGAAAATTTGTTTTTTAACAAATTCAAAAAAAAATTATTCAACAACAACAAACTCTAAAAGTTAAAACAAATTTATCCAACAACACGAAGAAATTCAAAACCCTAAATAAAATCCAAACAACCTAAAATACAACAAATACAAATTTGAAGTTTACAAAAAAAAAACCTAAAATCCTAAAACCAAAGTGATGGTGGTACCGGCGAGGAGATCCGAGCGATGTGGCTGGAGGTGAGGTGAGTGAGGCGAGAAGGGGCAGTTGAAGAGAAGTGAGAGGCGAGAGGAGGCGGCTGGAGAGAAGCGAGAGAGGCGAGAGGACGCGGCTAAAGACATGCGAGAGAGATGCAAGGGCTGGCTGGGGCTGCTTGAGTGAGGCGAGAAAGGGCACTCGAAGACAAACGAGAGAGGCAAAAGGGGCGACAAGAGAGAGGCGAGGTGGTGGAGAGGCGAGAGAGAAGGATAGAGGTGGTGGAGAGAGCGAAAGAGGAGAGAGAGAGGCGGGAGGAGGAGTTTATAAGTGGGAGATTAATGTTTTGTGTGGGTGTAACACTACAAAAAAATAGCAAATTAGAAACGAAATTAGAAACGGAATAAGATTCCGGTGTTAATTAAAAATGAAATAGAGACGAAATATGATGGTAAAATGTTTTATTTGTCTGAAACGGAATAGAGACGGGATATAAATGGAATAGAGATGAAATTTAATTCCGTTTCTAAAAAAATAGCGCCAAATTTGCTCGCCAAAATTTCCCAAGTTCAGATGTGTTTTAGCCGCACATCACGCTTCGAGATTCACGCAATTATCGATTAAAATAGAGACCCATTTTGGTGGCCCACACCATTTGGTTTCTCTCTCATTTCCTCACAACCCCATTCGAACCCATATTCTTCCCGAGCCCTAACCTCATTTGACCCCCATTTTCTTCCCGAGCCCTAAACCTTGCATCAACGCGTCGTCTGTTGTAGTCGGAGCCTTCGCGTCATCTGTCGTAGTCAGAGCCCTCACGTCGTCTGTTGTAGTCAGAGCCGTTGTCGTCAGTACGCTAGACTCACAGTCTTGTTTGACACCTCATAATTTTAATGCAAGAACAAGTTCAATACGGGAAGATCATTGCAAGCACTGTAAATTCTGTTGGCAAACGTTGTACTCCTACAAGTATGAGCACTGGCTGAGAGAAACAAAGAGAAACTCATAAAAACAACCAACAAGAGACCAATTAGAGGGTTCTTGAGCATTTCAGTCATAGTGTTTGATGAAATAACCCAAAGAAACAATTGAATTTTCAGATTTGGAAGAGACCCAGATGAGATCTAGCCCTGAAAGTGAGATTTCAAGAACTGGGTCTTCCTCTAAACTAGTTTTTATTAATTGGGAGTAAAGGATTTAGATCAAGACTTAGGTTTGCGCAAGTGAGTCAAAGATTTCTGATCAAGAAAACGAGAGAACGAAGCAGACAAGTATTGTATTGATTATGTATGAACAAAGGCAGGTGAGTGATGGGGCTTTAAAAGAGGAAATTTAGTCCAAATGCGAGGTTGATGTCGCGGAGGGGTCTTTGTGTCTTCTTTCCTCGTGTTTAAGCTCTTTTTTTTCTCTTGTTCCCTTCTTGGACAGGTATCTCTACAATGTTTTCTTTGACTTTCTCTGTTTCCTCTTCTTGTGTTGCTATTATTGTTGTTGCTTATGTTGCTAATTAGTTGTGA
Organism: Stephania cephalantha; assembly: GCA_039657325.1. Classification (NCBI taxonomy): domain Eukaryota; kingdom Viridiplantae; phylum Streptophyta; class Magnoliopsida; order Ranunculales; family Menispermaceae; genus Stephania; species Stephania cephalantha. The sequence continues at coordinate 5,920,621 of CM077576.1, read as the reverse complement.
TTGTTGATTCGTTTGTTTTTTTATCGTTCTTGATGATCATGGTTTGTTTATTTGATCAATCTTGACGATCGACAAAGACTTTTTTTATCGTGTTCCCTAGAGATCATGGTTTGTTGTTTTTTCCAGTGGTAGTGTGCTTTATTTCATAAAAAACTGAATCTAGTGAGCTTATAACTGCACATTTTAATCAATGATCGTTGTTTAAGGGTTTATTTTTTTGATCGTACAAAGAGGTCATTGGAACCTTATTCATGTCACTTTAGTCTATTTTGGATGACCTTTTAGTGTTGGTGTTGAATTCTATATGCACATTTTAATTGTTTATCAGTTGGCTTGAATTTGAGAATGGGTGTTTATCTAAAATGTCATTTATAGGTCCGGCCTACGCCTTTCTTCTCAACTTATCAGTAGGCTTCAAGAACATAGATTAGTTTTTTAAGTGAATTCAAAAGAAGAAAAAAGTTTTGTCCTCTCAGTGACAGCGCTTCATCCAATGCCTTCCTCTTGTTATTATTTGACTGTTATGGTTATGGTTGCTGTTGAAGGAATTGTTAGTCTTGTTGTTGTTGTTGTTGTTGTTGTTGTTGTTGTTGTTAGTGTATTGTTACATGTGCTAAGAGTAAGAGTGCATTACATTACTTGTTTCAAATATGAAGAAAGAAAATAAATGTACATTCATTAATTCTTTTATGCACAGTAAGTATAGATTCTAGTGACTCGAACTAACTAAAACAAACCAAAGCAACATATATATGTATATATGCATATGTATAGATAAAACAACCCAAATAGTAGTTATAGATGAATAGTACCTTCAATTATATATTTTCTACTACTAGTTAGGGTTCTAGAAACTAGGATTACTCTTTAGTTGATCTAGCTATTTAACTTAAAACGCAAGAGATTTGAACCTAAACCTTAAGGAGGTACGAGTGAACAACTAAGTCTCTAAGTCTCTAACCTTAGGGAGGTAAGAGTGAACAACTAATGGGTCCCAAGTTCCAATCTCTTTTCTTCATTTTGGCAACTAATCGGTTGCATAATTGCCAAGTTGTGTAATCTCTTTACGTCGAGTTCCTTGACTACGATTGATTTCACAAACTTAGCAAGAACTTGGTAATTTATTGTTGGTGAATTATTGAAGATGGGGTGATGGTTGGTTGAACCAAACACTAGAAAAAAAGTAGTTCAGCAGTTCAATAACTAAATTGTTGGAAAAATAATAATTACATGACAATAGAGTAATGGACGAAAAAATTAGTTTGACATTGATTCTATTTTTGCCTTTTTCTTATTTTGTTGTAGTGTTCTTATTTTTTAGATCAGTTAGTTTTATCAAGGCTAAAATATCCCATGTTTGTTTGTTGCTAAGACATTCTTATTTGGGTTTTTTTTTTAGTACAAGTTCATTTCGTAAGAATTTCTATTGTGCTTTTTTCTTATTTGGTTTAAGAAGGCTAAAATATCCTTCTTGTTTAAACACTCGATTCTTTTCTTATTGTGGATTAATTAATAAGTCGTTAATTTCATGAAATCAACTAGTTACTAGTTTTTCCCTTTAATTAGGTATGTATATATATTTGGGATTCAGGCTTAGTTGTTGTTGTATGTTGCACCAAATTCACTAAAGACAATCTCTACTTTAATCTGTGCATACACACTTAGTTCTAGCAATCTTAATATGTTTTGTACTATCACTTCCTTGCTAATAACTAAGTTTGTACACTCGTAGATGTGCGTAGGAGAGAATTGTTTCAACTTGTGTAAATTGTGAAGTCTGTGGTAGCCGCCATTGTTTGATCTTATAATTAAACTAGTTGATTCATGCTAACTAATGGCTTCATTTTCAAATCTTTTAGATCCTAACTAATTAATGCGTCACAAGTTAACTAAATCAAGGGTAATGGAAGAGTTTGATCCATGCGGCTGACACCAACAAATTTGATTAATGGATGTCCTCATATTTAACATTTTTATAACATTTGTGTGCAGACTGATACATTCGAGACGCCGCCTACCATGAATGAATTGTATTTGCATCTCCACACTGTAAATCACGACAGGGTGACATTCATCGATACTAGATCGGAGCGGTTCTATGTAAGTATAAAATTACGAGCTAAATAATAGTAACTTTACTTACAAGCATACCATTTTAGTTGCTTATTGTTGATCCATGCAGGCTAAGCTCCAAAGTAGACGTCGGGAGGCGACACATTACTACACCGAACCAAATTCGGTGGATGATGAGACGGTATACTACAAGGTGGCGGGTGAGTGTCCCAAAGGACGTGTCTACGGTCTCGGGTCGTTAGGGAGAAAGAAGAGAAGATACGCAGATCTTGATGCTAGCACATCCCAGGTGCTAGCACAACGAGAGATGAGCAACTTTATGATACTTAGGTACTTTTATGGTTGTTGTAGAACAATGAGAATGGTAGTTTTTTTGTGGATACTTAGGTATCTTAGACATTTATTATACTTGACTATGTTTCGTGAATATATAAATCTTTTTTAATATCGAATTGTATGTTTTTTCTCATTTGAATCTTTGTTGTTGATATATATTGTTGATTAGTGTATGTATGTGAAATTCTGCTTTTTTGGGGATGTTAGCACCCCAAGGAGTTGTTGGAGGGTGCAGGCGATGAAGCAGGTCCTGTTGTTATTTTTAGTTTTAGAAGTTTCGGAAAACCAATTTGATTCTTGTGAATATTTTTTTAAAAAAAAATAGGCATAGAAACGGAATAGAGACGATTAGCAACGAAATTTATAAATTTCGTTGCTAATCCGTCTTTAATTTGTGAAGAAATAACATGAAAAAACTGGGTAAACATAGTTTAGAAATGGAATAGAGATGGATTAGCAACGAAATTTATGAATTCAGTTGCTAATCCGTCTCTAATTTGCAACGAATTAGCAACGAAATTCGTAAAGTCCGTTGCTAATCCGTCTCTAATTAGCAACATAATTTATGAATTACGTTGCTAATTCGTTGCAAATTAGGGACGGATTAGCAATGGAATGCAAGCAAAACCTTCACTTTGGAAGAATGTCCATTTATGTTCCGTCTCTGTTCCGTTTCTAAACCCGTCTCAAATCTGTCTCTAATCAGCAACGAAAACACATTTCCGTTGCTGACTAAATTAGCGACGACAATTTTTGAGATATAATAGACAATTTTTGAATTAGAGACGGAATTTATGCTAATCAGCAACGGGAATTTCCGTTTCTGATCGGCTGTTTTTTTGTAGTGTAAGAGAGAGAGAGAGAGAGAAAGAGAGTGGAGCCCACTGCCACTTCAAATGAAATTCTGCCTTGACAATAAGCGACAAGGGTCGTCGCTAACCCCGTTGCTAAATTGGTCAACGGGTCAACGAGGGCCCCCGTCGCTAATCCCTCGCTATATAGCGACGAGAAATAGTCCGTCGCTATTTCCTGTCGCTATACACTTCATTTTTTGTAGTGGATATGATCTTAAATTTTAGGAGTCTATATAATCGCTTCCGCAGGTAATTCTCCAACTTATATATATATATATATATATATATATATATGTTTAAATATATTTACAATATATTTTCGTAGGAAACTGCAATTAGGGATGCAAATGGGCATGGTAGGGGAGAGGGCCTCATTCCCATACTTATACCCACTAAAAAATTTATCACCCATACTCATGCTCATACCCATCTGGGGATAAATTCTCATACACATCCCCATACCCATCAAATTCCCGTGAGTGTGGGGAATCCCCATGGGTAAAATGTTTTGCCCATTTCACTCCCATTGGAGATCCCCATAGAAATTTTCATGAGGATTTTTGCGGAGATGAGGGATCCCTGTGGGGAGATTTTTTCTCCATTCCATTCCTCATTAGGGATCTCCGCGGGGATTCTCTAAAAAAGTATTGTCACAAATAAGGTGTCAAATATACATACACAACAACACAATTGTTGAAATTCCAACAAAAATAAATAAAAAAATCAACATATCATGCCATAAAAACTTTAACTACTAAGTGCTAACAATTACAATTAAGTTTCTACAAAATTATTGGCATATTCAAAACGAAAAGTTCAAGTTCAAAGTATTCAATAAAGTCACTCTCTCTTAAAACCTCCAAGTCATCAACTTTTTTCAGTACTTTTGATCCTAAAATTTTAAAATATAAATATAGTTGCAAACAATTCAAAACAACACATTTAGTTATTAATTAACCAAATAAATTAAAATTATAAATCTCATTAAGAGGTTTTTTGTTATATGTATAATATATAAATGTTTCGGAGTGAAAACTATATGTAATATTACGTAATATTTATATATATATAAATAATAAATATCATATGATATTTATATAAATAATAAATATCATATGGTGTACAAATTGATATATGAGGATCCTATGAGTTGATGGGTATCCTCGTATGGATTACCCGTCGGTATCCCCATGGGAATATTTTATTACCCGTACCCATTCCCATGCCCGCGTAGGTATGAGATTTTGTACTCATCCCCACACCTATCCCCATTTAAAATCCTCATATATACCGGTACCTATTAGGGTAAATCCTCATCACCCGTGGGTATTCCCCTACCCATTTGCATCCTCTAACTGCAATGCATTGTTGGATATGTTGGGACATTCCCCATGCACATCGACTAGTTAGAATACAATTATAAAACTTATATATATATATATATATATATATATATATATATATATATATATATATATATTTGTATGTGTGTGTGTGTGGAGCGGACACTCCATCTTGCCTTGATATTTTGGAGTGAACCTCACTTTCACACATAGACTACTTACCACTACACTAACTCTATCTTCTCACCTTGGATTGGGCCTAATATTACAAAAATTGAACATGGTATCAGAGCTCATATGATTGGCTTAATAGCCCATTGTCCAAGGGCCCTGTAGAGATCCAACAAAAATGGAGGATTTCACATGAGGTTAAGATGAGCTAATAAAAAAAAAAAAAAAAGAAAAATATAAAGCTAGATCCATCCTCCAAGTTGTGATGGTCTGCGGTCAAGTCCTACTTAGTCGGACTTGAGGGGGGAGTGTTGGAGATGTTGGGATCGTCTCACATCGACTTATTAGATCGAATATATAATTATAAAGCTTATATGCATGGAGTAGTACTGGACATTTCAAGTTGTCTTGACATTTTGGATCAACCTTAGTACTTTCACACACACGTAAACTAGCCACCACATGCACTCTTCTGAACTTGGATTGAGCCTAATGTTACAAAAATTGAAATTGCATATATGCCATTAATGCTGCATTATCACTTTTTTTTTTGGTAGAGCTCCATTAGCACTTAGGTATATAATTGATTAATATCGTATATTTCATCGCTATTTTAATTAGTTCGTTGAGATGATAACATGTCATGTGGCACTTACGACGAAGTAACAGTACGTATTAATATATAATTAATCTAATCTTTAATTGTGTATAGTTTCTTTCCTAGCTATATTTCATCTTCTATATACGTGGTTGATTATTCATATATGACAGCAACACTTGCAATTCATGTATCACTCTCAAAACGTTGCGCTGTGACTGTGAGTACACTCAAAATTATTATTTCACTACAAGATCACTACTCTGTGTCTGTGTGCTTGATTGGACTCCTGGTTTGTCTCATGTAATTACTGACAAATATTTGACGCCTTTGTGTCTCCTGTACCGACACCCATGCATGCATGCATGTGTGGTAGAAAATGAAACCAAAGATGTGAAAATCACTGTCAGGCCATGGACCCCCTAATTAAGCTGTTGTGTACTCTTGTGATATATATACTCCGTGTTAGGTTAAAAGTTGATGTGCTCATGACAATATTGGTCACATTTATATGATGATATGTTCTTTTTTTTTTAAAAAAAAAAAAAAAAAAAAAGGATCGATGATCGAAGCCAAGGAAAAATAAATTAATAGAGGTAGATCAATGATATAAAGAATATATTTGCAATTAATATAAAGTTTATTTCTTTCTCTTACATTTTAAGCTTCTACGAAGAGGACGTATATATATATATATATATATATATATATCCATTCTATTACATCTCCTCAAAAGAAAAAAAATCCATTCTATTACATCAATTAATACAACCATATAACCATTATTGATTGTTCCATTAATTCTATTACATTAATTAATACAACCGTAACCATTACTGGTTGTAACCGTTATTGAAGAGCATATATGGAACCAAACCAATATCTAAAGACTATAGCCTATGACAATTCCTACAACAATTAACACAATCTCGAATATTACGGTTCGAAGTGAAATCTTAATCTAAGATAGACTACTTTATATCATGAACAACAACCATTATTCGAGCATTAGTCTAATAGTATACCACGAAAAATCAATTCGTTTGGAAAGCACCTCAAACAAAATCTAACAAAATTCTTTCAATTGCTTGAGAGAGCTAGGAATTGAAAGTCCACCCTTCATACCATTAATTAAATCACTCACATATATTAGTATTATAGTTTTGATAATTAATCTTTTTATCGGAATATATCTTGATAATTAATTAAGATCGATGCTCCGAATGTTTGGATCTTTTGCTGCTAAATGTCACTTTTAGGAGTTTATGATGGCAAAGTGAGGGTTGGTAGACATAATGTGTATTATATATATATATATATATAGTACCTTTTTAGAAACTAATTAACTTACATTGATTAACTAATGACATTGAATTCGACAACAAAAAGGACGTTTTAAAGAGGAATTAAATCATTATAAGTATGACCATTGCTCTCATTATATACATATCCTAAACTAGTGCAGTTAATTAACATGTGTAATCGAAAAGATTAAACCAAATTAATTAATGATGAGGCCATACATGCATGTGCTAGAGACGTGCCAAGCACTGAATCATTCAATATGTGGGCTGATCTTTAATTTATAATCTAACTTGTCCCATTAGCTAGAGCAACTATCGAACTCAATTATTCTAGTTAAGTTGCAAAATACTCACACATATACACTAGTATATATTTATATACTTAAAAAAAAAAAAAAAAAACAAGAACTCTTTGACAAAAAAAAAAAAACTATATATGTGTATGCATATGAACCTTAATTTCAAGTGGTTTTAAAGGCTTGACAAAAGAAAGAGTAGTTTTCGTTGAACAAATAAAAAATCCACGACTATTTTTTTTTTTTTTTTTTTTACTTTTAATAAGAGCCCAAGTACTTTTAACTCATCAAACTTGCATACGGTGATGAGACTTGAACCTTCAACTTTATGTATAGCTAGGTGACCAATACCCACATATATACCAAACAACAAGTGAAATTAAAAAGGTTGGCCGCAGGGACGGAGCCAAGTTTTTTCGGAGCCTTGGGCTAAAATTAATGTACATTTTTATATTAATAATTTTTGAGTCGCTCTAAAGGCACCTCACTATGCATAAAAGTAACCTAGAGATTTAAATTTTTTTAACCCTTCTTGAAATGACTCTTATGCACTTCACTAAAATATATACGTTGGTGGCATTTATACACTACTGGGGTGCTTTTAGCTCGTCTCTAATTTTTTAATAATTTTAATTCAAACTAAACAATTATGTACGTTTATACTTAGTTTATACACTACAATAGTCAAAGCATCTCAAATGAGATGGATTGGAGATGTTGTGGATTCGACTTTTGTTGAAGTCAAAAAATAAATACTACAATTATCAACTTAGCATTATTTGATGCACAATTTTGTTAAAAAAGAAAAAAAAAAAAAAAACTACTCAAGTTAAACCGCAAAATCATTCAATCAAATATTAATACACACTTTAGAGTCGCAATAATTATAATAAATCGAACTAAGTTTTAAATTGAAATGTAATTTATAAGAACCAATTCATAATAATAAATCATTAATACATGAAGTGCTTTAATTAAAAAGGCTAGATAATAATTAAAACGAAGGAACACAACTATATATACATTTATGGCATCTCTAATGAGATGGATGAGCCATCACTTGCTAGTAAAAGGCAAAGTTTTTGGAGGTCATCGATTCTACTCCTGCTAAATTCAAAAAAATGAAGAATTATTTTAAATTTTGGTGTAATCTCTATAATAAACTCATATAATCACATGAATAATGCTTATAGACTTAGGGTTTTGATGGTTGAGAAAAATATGATAAAAAAGGTGAAAAATAAAACAACAACAAGTTAAATTAAAAGAGAGAAAAATTATAGATCATTAATTGAAGAAAAATTGGATGAGAAATTAAAAAAAACGAAGTTAATTTTTGAAAAAGATTTCAAAAATGAGTGAATGAGATGAGATTTAGTTTTGCGTTTCTTCTATAGTTCTATGTTTTTTGGTTCGCATGGTGAATGTGGTGGCTACTAAAAAAAGTTTGTTTTTCATGTAGCACAGGGCAGCCATGTGCTTAGCTCCGCCACTAGCCGGCGGTACGTATACCTTAATTAAGTAAGGTCTTGGATTTTTTTCGAAGCACCTAAAGGCAGTAAGGTCTTGGATTTGAGTAGAGATAGCTTCCCATTAATTATTGTTTGAAATTCAACATTGACCGAAGTTATTTAGGCTGTATACATCAAAAAAAAAAGTTGCCACTAAATTTCATCAAGTCCAAAACCAAACAGCAAATTAAGGAATTGAAGCGTCAATTCTAATTAAATTAACAATAAATCTAGTTGGACTCATAAGTCCGGACTTATATGAAAATTTTTAAAATTTTATAAATATTTAAAGGGTATCAAAGTAATTTTACAAGTGATTATGATTGTTTCATTAATTGCTCGAGGATGTATTTTAAATTAAAAAAAGTTTTGAGTCCGGACTCACGAGTCCAAATAACACTACCCTTAAGTTAATTGAGGTCCGATAAATAGATTAAACTTTTTCGTTTCGTCCAATTTAATGCCTTTAATGGAGTGCTTAATTTAAAGAGTCCGAAACCAAAAATAAACAATTAAGTAAACAAAAAGGGTAGGATAGATGTGCTATTCAATTCATGAGACGATGTCAATGTGCATACAATATATGCATGGTAGATATATGTATAAATTCTCACCGACAAAAGGCGCTTGTTTGGATCCTAGGATGGACATTAATTAAATTGGCCTCGGATACTCATGGTCCTCCTTGCCACCAGACACCCTGCATGCAGTACATAACCTCTCTCAATACCATGCATTCATGAATCAACCCTCTATATATGTACATATTATGTACTCACACATTTTACATACACAAAATTGTGAACCGTTGATCTTCCTTAAGTCCCGCTGCACGACATGATTTAATGGTTGATATATTGGTTTTCCAAGTTGAGTTGATATAGCATCATATCACTTGTAATGTAGCCTGCACTTCATTAATTAATATGCTTGTGTAGATCGGCATATTGTTGTTTATGAGACAGTGTTACTGACTCTCACACACAGTTGTACTGTTGGGTAATCGATTAATTATATATATTTTGTTTGTTTGGTTGCTGCTTTGATAATTTGATTCTCTGATTTTTGTGTCTCTTGTGTCTCCTGATCCCATATCTAATAATGTATGGTAAAATCCAAGAAACATTTAGGGATGCAAAATCCAAATGAAAACCTTTTTTTTTTTTTTTTTTTTCTTTTCCCAAAAATGGATCTGTCATGGACTGTAAAATATATACATTTTGATTCATTTTGTACTGTTTTAACCCCAACAACATTGGGCCCACTGATCCATTATATAGTTTTTGTTTTTCCTTGTGTGGTAGTTTTGTTTCTAGTACCAATACAAAAGATTAGAAACTAAATGTTGCAGCCTCAAATTTGTATTTATAGTACCTGTATGTTTGTGTTTGGTATGGTGATTGTAAAAACATTTAACTTATTTGATGTCCATATGCATGATCCCTTCTATAATTAATTCGTCTGCTGTTTGGCATTTCTTACAATTGGTCGACGTACGTGCATGGCATCTAAAATTACCCGAAAAAAAAAAAATAAAATAAAATAAAATTCAATAGGTACCTTTTGGATCTAATTTTTCTTTTGTACGATCACTTATCTGCGTAAGCAAAGTTATAAGCAATAAGCAATTTATGTTGAATCAACAAATGACTGAATGTCGGTGAATCATAATACTCACTCTGTTGGTTACCATTTAACATCTCATTGCATTTAACGCGTTTGTAAAGGACTTGATTTACTCTAAACAACACTTCATGATGATCAATTAAAAAACCATAATTGATTTATCAAAAATAAAATACTTGAAATGTTTTAAAATATGCGACTTTTTTCATTAAAATGACGAAGCATTTTTAGAAGCATTTTTAGTGGGATGGATGATGCATCACTTGCTAAAAAAATAAAGTTTAAGGAAGTCATGGGTTAGACTTTGCCACAAGTCTACAACACCACCAACAGTTTGTTGGTGCAACACCTTAAGAGTAGGAATGCCCAATATTTGCAATTCCTTACACCTAGTATGAACTTTACAGGTCCAAGATAAGATCATACCTGGGCCAGACTCCCAACTCAAATAGTTTTGGAGTTTCTAGCCCATGGGCTAGGCCCATAAATATGGGCCCACTAGTAATCTCAATTCCCAAAAACCACTAAGATTGTGCCAAGTGGAGATATGACATTGGGTGACCTCATGACTGCAACTACCAATCTCTTTATCTTAGTATCTTTGTATCTCTGTGTCTCCATCTCTATCTCTTTTAATCTTTTTCAAGAATGACTTGATTTGTTTGTCTCTTAAACCTCAAATTCCTAAACAATATATGTGATATGTTATTCAAGCTAAGACTTTTGTTTTTGCAGTGAAGATGCTAAGTTGATGAAACTCTCCTTGGTGAGTGTTACATAATTTGTTATTGCCCTTGTTGAAGGGTTTCTTTAAATTGTGTTTTATGTTGGGACTCTCTCATGGGTATCTCATGTTTTGTAATTTGAGATGGAAATAGGCTTAAAACATGAAGTTAGTTGAAACTAGAAATTAATTAATTCTCATAGTTTTATAGAGTTCAATCATGATCAAAATCAATTAATAGTGTTTTTTTTTTTTACTAGTTGGGATCATTATTTTGTCAGAGAAAGTGCTATATATATGGACAGTTACTAGCTAGAGATAAGATGCAATAAGTATGTATGAGTTGTGTTCTTATCCTATGCCTTACACTTATCTGATTCATCATTCAATTGGAAAAGTTTTAAATGTCTTATGATTATGTGCAAGATTTTTTTTTTTTTTTTTTTTTTTTTTTTTTTGACAAATCAGTGCACAATATGCGCCCCAGGGTGTAGTACGGTGGGAAAGAAAAGAACACCATAACTCTCGGTGACATGCGAATGTGAGATTAATTCTTTGTTGCTACATTATATTCCAATGGTTTCTCCCAGGTTATGGGGCTGGAGGGGCCTAACTATATAACTCTCTCATGGGATTAGTCGAACCAAAATAAAGAGAGATGAAAAAGGTTCAGACACCCATGGTTATAAAAAAGAAAATAATAATAATAATAATAATAATAATAATAATAATAATAATAATAATAATCAGTGCACAATAATGCAAAAGCTTTAAATGTCTTATCTAATTCATTTGACTGACATCATTGTACATGATATTATATCTGAAGCCTACATCTTAATCATCTACTTCTTTGATGATTTCAAATTTCCTTCACTTGCACTGTTAACTGTTTTTAGTCATGTATGTATGTTTCACAATTTACGCATCGGAAGCGCGCAATATAAGCACTAGCAGGCGAAGATGATTGATCGGAATGACTAACGCCGTCTTCTGAATTTACATGATTGTGCTCTTGCAGGGCTTGTATATATCTTATAGCGCGGCGATCAGTGGTTAACATATTTGTTACTACAAATGAAAACAATGTGTGCCAATGAAGAACTCCTTGAATGTCCTGTATGCTGGGAATCCTTCAACGTCGTAGAGAACGCGCCTTATGTCTTCTGGTGTGGGCACACCTTGTGCAGAACTTGCGTCCTATCGCTTCGATGTGTGCAGGTCAAGGTCCCAACCTTGCCAATCCAGCTTCCCTTCTTTGTATCTTGTCCATGGTGCCAACTGCTCTCTTTTAGGATTATTTGGAAAGGGAACATCCGGTTTCCTCGGAAGAACTTCTTCCTCCTATGGCTGGTCGACAATGCATATGTTAATCGGACTAGGCACCGATGTCCTTTGCGCAACGAGTCTCAAGTTGTTCAGCCATCCACTGCTGAATCAACTCAACAAAGCAGACTATTGGCACCATCAACCTCATTGTATTATTATGAACTTTCTGGGGGTTTGCCTAGTCCCAGACAAGGGAGGAGTCGTCTTATCGGTAGCTGGAGAGTCTGCACATCGTTGCAGAAGTCGTTGTCGTTGCTGGTTCGCCTCACGGCGAAGTTCCCTTTGGTGGTTGTCTTCATGGTGATTGTTTTGTATGTGATCCCAACCAGTGCTGCCATACTAGTTGGTTACATGTTGCTCACATTTCTGTTTGCGTTGCCATCATTTCTAGTGCTCTATTTTGCTTACCCTATTCTGGATTGGTTGGTGAGAGAGATTGTTGCATAAAATGATATCATCTAAATAAAGTTTAACATTTTTTTTCTTACTGATGATGTTCATCGATGGTTCTGCCATAAGTACAGCATAAATAAAAGAAAATTGTACTTTACAGATGATGTAGTTCTAAAATCAGTAACTACATTAGGTGTTATTCGTTCGACGACAACAACAACAAAGCCTCGATTCCAAAATTGTTTTGACAATGTGAAAAAAATTCAAAATTGTCGCGCCCGATCCATCTAGCTCTTCAGGCTTGATTCCGCGCTTCTAGCCCGAACTTATTTTTCTTCCTTCATCCAGTATGGACAAGAACATTTTACAAACAGCAATGAAGTTTCAATGTTTCAATACTTCACAAATCCAGTGTTCTTCATGGGCTTGCCCAGAATTGACTCTATGCAGCCTGTATACAAGTTGAGATTTTTTGCCACGGCAAAACCAGCATAGAGGCCATCAACAGCCGCACTGACAATACCGCCCGCATAACCTGCGCCTTCTCCAATAGGATAGAGTCCTTCCAGCGACGTGCTTTCGTAGGTATCAGTATTGCGAGGAATTTGAACAGGAGCACTTGTCCTTGTCTGCAAGCATCAAACATGGAGTAATATAGCAAAACCAAGAGGGAATTCCTTTTTTTTTTTTTTTGGAAAAAAAGATAGTTGCATTCTCGCAAACCAAGAAGAAGTATTTAGGGCAACAAAAATTTCACTTTCTGTCCTGAGTTTGAGAACTAGATTTTGATAAGGAAACAACGGCGAATCCAATCATGACTAGAAAGACTAGAAACCATCGCAAATAAATACACCAACAACACAGTAAATGTAATCAAACTCTCTGCCATAAAAAAAATGCACTCTTCCTCTTGGGTATTTAGTTAAACCAACATGGTTTCGACCTGATTTGTGCATGGAGATTGCCACCAACATAAGGGATCTCCCAATTTTGTGTGATTTAGACAAGTGTACATTTTTTTTTTTTTTTTTTTGATAATCGTGGGTGTTGAGGTTATTATCCCCACTAGTCCCACGAGGCCCTGGTGCTTATCGACCGAGAGACGGCCCCTGTGGCCCAAACAAACTTGTCACATCGGGAATCGAACCCAGATCGTGCGCTTAACTCACACAACCCCTCACTCGCCCTTACCGTTGTGTCAACCCGTCCGGGTTGGCAAGTGTATGAGTTTAGGGTCATTATGTAAGAAAATATGCAGGCAGATAGATTACCTCAACTCCATGAAGAAGGGCCTCTTCAGAGATGAAACCAGGAAGCTGTAATTTACCATTAGTTTGAGCAAACAATGAGCCACTTGAGAGTTTCTGACCAAATCATAATAAAAAACATGAAGGTTCCTTCAAAGATCAGGACAGATGGTGAAAATCATACCTCTCTGTCAAACATTGATATGGAATTCTGTAAAGCCTCAGTAATATGATTTGGATACAAATCATGGAGCTCAGCCGACTTTACTCCTAAACGATAACTCGAAGGGGGTACATCAACTACCAATGCCAATATAGAATAGATGATTAAATGCTAAATGCACGAGTGAGTAAGTCATACTGAGATGAAACTATAACAGATTAACAGATTCTACCTGAAAATTTTGTGTCAAGAAAGTCAGTGACTTTCTGGACAGGCACCACAAAATTGCCACCTCCCATCAGGGCAGCTCTTCTTTCAAATTCCCTCTGAAAAACAAACAAACATTATATAAAGACAATCACTGAAGCATGAAATAAGCTAATTACAGAAACTGTGAAAAAGCCACTACACGCAATATGTGACAAATTATTAACTATTTGATAAGCACAACTATTGGGTCAAGCCAGCTATTGCAAATGCAATATCAGTTCGAACACTTAATGATATGGGAAAACGGTTTCCATTTCAAACTTTTTAAAATGTTAACTACTTACGGCTACCTTCTAATTATAGCCACCGCAAGCAAAACCTTGATTTGTCTGATTACTTGCATGATTTAGGCAAACCTATTATTCTTTTGTATTTAAAAATGCATCAATTCTTTCTCATTTTCTTTTTTCACAGTGATCTAGAAAATCTCGCATGATGGACAACATAAACTAAATTCAGCAAGCATAGATATTCACATTAGAAACATATCGACGCCCATGTCATTAATTTAATGAATTGTTTCTCAACCAGATGTTTAAGTAATGATTAGTGAGTTCATGGAGATAAACACTCAACCCTTTTGTTAAATCTATTTCCCAGAAATCCTGCCATCCCTCAGTGCATGGACACAATTGCTCTTAATGTGAATGGCAATTACAGGCTGCTCCTGGCACTAGACATGTCTCAATCGTAGAATGCTTGATGTGAAAGCAGAAAATTCTACAACATTATTCCAACGAATTGGCAACAGAGCAGCCAAAACTTCCATAAAAATCAATTATGTCAAAGTAGAATCATAACAAGTCACCTGAAACTCAATTCCTGCAAGAGGTCCATGGAATCCCAAAGAATCAAAGTCTTTCCATGATATTGTGACAACAAGCGCTGCATTTGCCCATCTGGATGCCCGACGAGAGAATGACATACCATTGATACACAACTCTGATGGATTTGTGCTAGTCAGAACGACCTGCATGTTTCTCATTCAATTATTCTTTCAATAAAAAGAACAATTATTTCCAGTCTTTCTATGATGAGCTTCTGTATCAATGAGCAAAAAATAGAACATGACACTAATATTTCAGTTTTTCTTTTTTATTGAACTTTATGAAATATCTGAAAGGGTCCAATAACATTTTTCGGAAGGTTTTGACTTTTGATCAGTGTTTTGCATCTTTTTTAATTGCAGACAAGGATAGCGTGTTCAGGAATGCTGCTCTTATTGACAACTTTGTCCTCATTAATATAACAACGGAAAGCACACGACACAGAAATTCTAGTATCTTCAACAACACAGTGATTTCTCTCTTAGCCAAAACAGGCCATAGAAAAGCAAAGAAATAACAAGAATAAGAAGAAAGTATAAAAATTACCTGGCCTCCTGGACACATGCAGAAGGAATAACAACTACGACCATTTTCCCTTGAGTTAGCATCTGTGCCCTCTTCATCCACATACTTTACTACCTTGTAATCAGCAACCGGTACTTTTCCACGTCCTTTGCAAACTTCATTGGCCAACGTGGAATACTACAAATCAACAGATACTTCAACTTTAAGAGTTCATTCTCACATGCAGTTCATAATGCATATCTAAAGTAATCAACATACATGGCCCTTCATAAATTTCCAAAGTGTTATATGATACTCCAGCTGCAAACCCCATTATGCGTTCAACTTAACCAGCCAGTGCAAAGTCAAAGGCATATTCCTCTACTTCATACACCAAGTCAATGCTTTTGTAACATTCTTTTGCTACAGCCATTTGCTACAGACCTTGATGTGGCAGCGCAACAACGCAACAACACCGCATCACCTAGTGGGGCCCGCAGTCAAAGCATTCACTTCTCTTACTTTTCATTTTTTTTTCTCTGAAAAATGATCATTTTTGGCTGACAACAGCCTGACTAATATGACTGACTGGTTGCATTTGAAGCCAAATTTATTTATTTATTTTATTTTTATTTAAAAAAAAAAAAACAAACTGACAGAAGAAGAAAAAGAACAAAATGAGCTTTTGTTCTCTGAAAACTTTAATTTGGCGACATAACTTTTATTTAAAGCAGCCGGCGCCGTACTGCAGCCTGTCAATGAGACTGCTATCAGCTAGCAGGAATGACCATTTCTTCGAGGATAAAAATGTTAAAAAAAAAGTAAAGTAAAATGCTTTGACTTGCGGACTTCACTTATAGGAGATATGGCTGATACATCAGGTGTATGGCAAATGGCGGTAACAAAAGAATGTTAGAATTACCCTTGACAGAAACCTCGTTCATCAGATTCTGGTTTAAATTTAAAATATGAATTGGCTTCCAGATAAAACACTAATAGAGAGGCAATTTCAAGGAAAATTGAACCTCTGCTTCGAAGATCTTAAATTACAAGTATGGAAATCTCATTTGAATGCATATATGTAGATTATTTCTTACTTAAAATCCTTCTGACCATGTTAACCCAAACACCATGTACAGAACTAACCTGTATCCTGTTTATCAATTCTTGAGGATGCTCAATTCGCAATCCAACCTGTATGCCAATTGAAACATTGGTAACTATCATAGACCAAAGGGTGCAATAATAAAATTTATAGCACACTCCAACAAAATCACGCTCGAATTACTATTGAAAGAGAAAAGGCAACAATTATCACAACTTTACCAAGCATTCCATCTGCTATAGTTGACTATCCATATAAATTTGACACTTAGCCCAACAAATGGATATACCAATCATTAAACAACTCCCACATCAAAAAGCAAGAAGAAAATCATATAATGCTTTTGAATAAGTCCAGATTATGAAATATGACATGACAAGATGCACCTAGTAGTACAATTTGAGTCAATCAAAATTTCGTGGCACTTTTATGTTTCTCCAAGAGCTTCACTGGGGGAACCTTTAAGGGCATGGCTAAAATGCCATAACTTCTTGCTAAGCAGTAAACACAGAAAGAGACAAGAATCAGAAAACAATTGTCATAGACAATTGTAGTGCAATAAGCATGAGATACGTAATACTTTTTTTTACAAAAATAAAAAAATAAAAAAATAAAAATAAAAAAGGTCGTTTGCTCATGTGCATTGTCAAGTTCAGAATTGAAAATGTTAAGGTTTTAACATTGGAATGACACTAATCAGTATAACTTGTCAACATGTCAGCTCAATGTATATTGAAATGTTAAGGTTTAAACATCCGAGCGACACCAATCAGTATAACTTGTCAACATGATTTTGAAAACATAAATGTATCTATGTAGAATAATAGAGAATAGAAACTCACAGAAAAATCTTTTGGTACCAACTCCACATTGTTTGAATGAAGCATTTGGTATACATCACGAGCAGAATGTCCGACTGCTAAAACAATTGCATCAAAGCCTAACTTCTGGTTGTCCAAAAGCAAGTCACTTTCAGTATCAGACACTTTGACACCGACCACTTTTGCATTCTCAACAAGCAGATCATCCACTCTTGTTCCAAACCTTATCGTGACCTAAATAAAAACCAAAGATCATGAGAATTTAATGCCAAGAGTGTTGAAAGTAAAAGTTCCCTCAAAATTATGAAGTCAAAGATTGCCACGCACACCCAGCCCTTGCAAATGTTGTCGAAAGTTGCGAAGTAGTGGCACCAGTCTATCCGTTCCCAAATGAGGTTTTCCATCTACTAGAATATTTCTCGGAGCTCCAAAATGAACTAACGTTTTCAGAACCTAACAAAAACAAAAAAATTAACTTTGATTTTCTAATGAATACGAAAGTATTTGCAAAACTAAGAAGGCCACGTACAAGGTGAAAGGCACTTAACATCAACAATGGGACATAAAGCATCTGTTTACTCCCTGTTGGTGAGAAGACGAAATGGAGGAAGGATACCCACTCTCCCATGGGTCTCAACCGTCCCTCAACAGTTGTTCCCCCAACCCAAGCCAAACCACATAAAAAGAGAGTTTAAATAAACTTCTAAGCTCATCTAAATTGAACCCAGTATCCAATCAGTCCTACACAAGACAAGTTTAACACCCCAAGGACACTCTAATTGAGATACGGACGAAAATAAAATCAATCAGCACGATCATCAGGCGATTCTCACCGCCACAACACCATCGCTGTTCCTTCCTATTCTAGTCACCAGTTTTCCATCGCTCCAGGTACCTGCACCACCCTGCCATGCATGAGTCCTCAATAAATGATTTAAATAATCTAAGGCAAAAATGAAGCATCAGCAAGGTCATGCACTATGATTGCCAAAAACAATAGGCACAAGCATGTCTATACTGTAAATTCTATTAATGATACTGGAGTAATGGACACGCAACTGCACGGATATGACCCTAAAATGACATGAAAGAATAGTGTTCTGGATAAACCGACACCCAACTAAATATTTTCAAGTTTTTAGGAAAAGTGCATCTTTAAGACTGTGGACATCTTAATAAATTTGACAATTAACTTCCAGTGGTGATTATTAAAAAGGAAAAGGAAGGTGATTTGCAGGCACTAGGCAGCAAGCGGGAAAAAAAAAAATACAATATTCAATCAGAACCCAAACTTGGATAAATTTAATGCAAACAAAAACACATTAAAGAATGAAGAGAACTGCATAACCATCTTTGACAATTAAATAACTTTCCAACAAAAGAGGTAAGAGAATCAAGAGAGAACCTCCCCAAAGCAAAAATTGCTTTCTAACTGCAACATTCGACGGACTACAAGAGCGCCGATATCACGACCTCTTTTCTCAACTGGTTGACCCCTTTCTATAAGAGTAACCTCTGCACCTAATTCTGCAAGCACAAGTGAAGCAAACAAGCCTGAAGGACCACTGCCCACAACTGCAATTTTTGGTTTTTTTGTACTTATAAACTTGTATGATTCCTTCAAATGGCTCTTCTGCTGACTTGGTCTGGCCTCTATGTGATTCACCACTTCTCTTTTAAAATCATGTATAATACTAATCAAATCACCAGAAACTGAAACTGCCTTGTCAGGCATATGCTCTATGAGCCCAACTTTAGGTTCAAGCCGGTTAATGAAATCCCATGCACGAGGTTGCAGGTCCAGAAGCTTTCTGACATCTACATCCACCGTATATACAAACTTTGGCTCTTTCAACCTCTGAAAGCATGAAGAAAGCACATTAACTAGACATAAAATGGAAAGAACTTCAACATAATTTTTAAAACCATATCTAATTTGATAATTTGATGATCTAATAAAACCACTCTTCAAAATCCAAAATGCTCAAAAGAACTTTTTCTCATTTCCATCCAAAACATAAACAACAACAAAGCCTGAATTCTAAAATAGTCGGATAGAGCGACAAAATTTTTACGTTGTTGTCAACCTATCGCAACCCTCCCTATTTTTTTCCTGGTACGGAGACACATCGAATAATTTGAAAAAAAAAAATATCAATTCCCATTTCAGTTTCGATAAGGAATGACTAGCAATAGCTCAGTAATAAACAAGATACATTCTATACAACAAAAAACAACTAAATTCAAAAGTACACTAAGCAAGGAAATTCACACCATAACATTGCACAAACAAACCTTCCTCGCATCGAAAGACTTCCTCACAACGGTGAACGCCTCCGGCGGCAACAGCGAAGCAACCTAGAGCACAGAACATGAATAATAAATTAAACACTGAATCAAAGCATCAACATTTCCATAACAAATTGAACTCCAAACCCTAACAAACCAACCAACCTAAACCCTAATACATCACAAATGCACTTCCACACTGAACCCTAACACTTACAGGGAATTCAAGAACCTTAGCAATGGCTTCAAGAACACCATCAGAAACCCCAATCTCGTCCTTCCCTAAATCCTTGTCCACCGAAACCTCGAGCTTCGACAATCTCCAAAACCCTTCGTCCTTGTTCGTCTCCTTCGCATCAATTAGGGTTTTTCCGACTCTTTCGAGCTTCTTCTTCTCCGATGGGTACCTTCGCTTCCCAGTCCTCGCCGACCTCTTCGCGCATCGGATTTGAGTGTTGCGGATTCGCGAAATCGAGGGTTTGAACTCGAAAAACCCTAAATTAGGGTTTAAGGAGCAGAAATTTGAACACAACGTCTTCGCCGCCATCGCCATTGTTCAAGCTCTCGTGAGCTTCGAAATCTTGAGTTTATTATCCGTTTTGAGTTCGAACCGGACCGAGTCGGCTCGGACCTGTCCGACTCAACACGGCTCCGACGTGCTCGTTCACTGTGTTGACACGTGGATGCAACTTCACCAATCACCACCGTCGCTGTTGAAGCTCTGTAGCATGGTTTGAAAATTCTCTAGAGTTGTATAAACTTCCTCAATTAATTAAATTTTTTGAGCAAGGAATTAAAAATTAGATGTAACGAAGTATTGTAAAAAATTTGTCGAAGTTGGCTAATAATAATAAGGTTTACAAATTCTATTGCTAATTATAAGAAATGTGAAATAAATTGGTGTTAATTTTGTCAATAAAAATATTCTTACAATGAATTAACGAAAGCATTTTAAGGAAGGAATACGATATTTAAATTCAATCTCACTTGTAAGAAAATTGATTCTAAGAAATCATTTATTATACAAAGAACTAATACCTAAAATCATCAATCATATTGAACTTAGAAAAGCTTAGGGGCAAGTATAGAAGAAAAAATACATAAAATATTATATTACAAAAATTAAAGTATTTTTTCGGTTAATTTTTTTTTATTAAACTTAGATTTCATTTAACACTTTGAATAAAGTTATTTGTATTTTCTCTATAATATGAAAATCTTACAATAATTCTTCGCATCAAATTAATTATACCTACTCGATTTAATTTCAAGTTTGAAATAAGTGAAGTCATAGCCTATAGGTGAGTCTGAGTTTTCATTTCTTTATCAAAGTCGAGACTTTAAGATAGTGAGTTCAAAGTGGAGTTTAAAGCATCTCCAATGAGAATGTGGAATTGAAAAAATTATTTGTCACATAGGATCGAATGAATATTAAATAAAACCAAAAAAACACTCTTTAATGCGAAAAATGTCGACGATTAGCATCAATGGCGGGGTGAATGCCCTCCTTCGCCCCATCGGGACCCCTATACGCACTGGCCCCCGCCTTATCGAACTCCTCTTTCAAATTTCCTTTGCACACTTCCGTTCCGACCTCGTTCCAACCTCCTTACATTCTTCCGATAGAATAATTGATAATATTCATAATATATGCATAGTGGAACCCCAAGAAAATAAATTCCTTTATGTATTTAGAAAATAAAACTCGTAAAAGTTATATTTTTTTTTCCTAAGTCAATATGTGTCATATTATATATATATAAGCACATGTTGTAAAGATATTGAAGCCTAGTTTCACAAAGATTTTATGAAACTCAATTTTGGGTTGCGGATAGAAAGTTATAGCCAAAGAAAAATACTAAAATGGCAACAACAAAGTCACACCACAAGACACATTGGCTCACAAAAGTCATTCATACGACATCGACTCGCGTGTTATGCACCGAGATTTGTATTTACTCGCATCTTGAGACGCACATGAATAATTTTTGTATGTCAATATGTATTATGGCGTGACTTTGTTGTTGTCATTCTAGCACTTCTCATAGCCTAAAACACACACTTGCATCTCCAAGTAATTTGGTGCGGCGTTGTACAATTGGCGCTGGATTGATGGGATCAAAGCGGTGCCCAATAGGGCCCACATATATTTCTTTTCAAATTGCTTATTCGGGCTTGTCTTTTTGGATTTTTTTATTTTTGGTTCTGGCTCCACTTACTTTTTATTTTTTAAATATGATTTTGAGTGGACAAGTGAGAAAATTTGTAGTGGGGCTCATATTTAGTATGAGAATTGATGTAAAAAGTGAAGTTTTCACAAAAGTACTAATGTTTTTAGTTTAAATCCGAAAAATAGGGTGGTGTTTTTTTTTTCCTGTATAGGCAATAGCGCCTTTTCAAAAGGCGCTATCAAAGTGGGTAAATTTCGTTGTCGACGTGGGCGGTCCACGTAGGGACGGGTTTACACAGATAGCGCCTTTTTGAAAAGGCGCTATTCGTGTAAAATCGTCCACGTGGACCGGTTACACGATAGCGCTTTTTGAAAAGGCGCTATCCGTGTAACCCTTGCCGACGTGGACACCCACGTGGACATCGATGGGTCGAATATCGCCATGGGTTGTGCGGGTTGTCCGCCTCGCAATGCGCGCACTACGTGTAACCCGCCGACGTGGACATCGGGCTCGTTTCGGCGCGCCATGGGTTGTGCGGGTTGTCCGCTCGCAATACGCGCACTACGTGTAACCCGGCCGACGTGGACATCGGCATCGTTTTTGGCTTGGCGCTTATGGGTTGTGCGGGTTGTCCGCCTCGCAATGTGCGCACTACGTGTAACCCGGCCGACGTGGACATCGGCCGTTTGGCTTGCGCTATGGGTTGTGCGGGTTGTCCGCTCGCAATGCGCGCACTACGTGTAACCCGGCCGACGTGGACATCGGCCGCTTTGGCTTGGCGCTGTGGGTTGTGCGGGTTGTCCGCTCGCAATGCGCGCACTACGTGTAACCCTGGCCGACGTGGACATCGGCCGCTTTGGCTTGGCGCTATGGGTTGTGCGGGTTGTCCGCCTCGCAATGCGCGCACTACGTGTAACCCTGGCCGACGTGGACATCGGCCGTTTGGCTTGCGCTATGGGTTGTGCGGGTTGTCCGCCTCGCAATGCGCGCACTACGTGTAACCCGGCCGACGTGGACATCGGCGGCCGCTTTGCCTTGCGCTATGGGTTGTGCGGGTTGTCCGCCTCGCACGCGCGACGGCCAATGGCGAGGGACTGAGCGGCCGAGTACAACGCAGCCTGAAGAACGTCCGCGGGGACGTCGCGACTGGGGCATGGCGGCGGTGGCGAAAGATCGGCGAGTCCATTTGGTGATGTGGCGGTGACGTGGCGGCGCGCGCGTACGATAGCGCCTTTTCAAAAGGCGCTATCTCGTACACGCGTGGCCGCCACGTCACCGCCACCTCACCGCCATGATTTCCATCGATAACGCCTTTTCAAAAGGCGTTATCGATGTTGCCAGAGTGGGCGGTGAGGTGGCGGTGTCGTGGCGCCACGTGTACGTATAGCGCCTTTTCAAAAGGCGCTATTCGTACACGCCGCCGCCACGTCACCACCACGTCACCGCCAACCAAACCACCCACACCCAATAGCGCCTTTTGAAAAGGCGCTATTGCCTACTTCTGTAATAAAAAAAAAATCCTCTCTATTTTGAGAAATTAATTGTAAACTACCCATACTTTTGGAAAAACCCCGTAAAAAGTTGGAGTTGAATATGGTGTTTGTGTGTACTTTTTACATTAAAATTGTGAAGAAATTGCATCATTTTAGTGTTTTTCATTATTGGAGATGCCCTTAATCAAAGACTATAAAATTTATATTTAATTACGAAATGTCTTCATGAAAATAAAGTTTAAAAACTCTCAAACCTCATTTTTTATTGTTTTAAATTATAAAATAATTAATTGAAAGCTTGGGAGTGGGAAAAATAATTGAAAAGTTATCTAATAAACTTTTTTTATCTAATAAAAATTACAAAATTAACTCCCTTTGTAGAATTTTGCTTGTATCTTATTAATATATATATTGCAAATCATTATGATTATTAGTTTATTATTTTATTTAAAATTTTTTCTAATATAATTTATTCATTTAACACAAAGGGCCCGGCTATGTGCACCCCATAAAACACTATATAAGGGCAAGCTACTAAAGTTTTTGCACCCCTTTCCATATTTGCCCCTAAATGAAATGACATTTTTATCCTCTCAACTCTCACAATGACTCGCCTATCTATCTCTCTCACCTTTGTGCATCCCATAAGAACTACCTTTCGTCTCCAACAATCCTCCGACCACCTAAGTGACGGCCTCGGTTCACAATCCTAAACTGGGCCCCGCCCGCCCTAGACTTACGTGGACCCCCGAGCCCGTCTCGCTGAGTCACGCAAGCCTAGTCAACCTTCCTTTACCATTTACCATTTCTCAAGCAATTAAAGTTGACTTAATCAATTAGTGAGTTATCATAGTTATAGCGGAAACAATTAAACCTCAAACTAAATGAAAAACCTCAAAGACACAAGTTAAGACAACCTAGAGTGTGGAAACTCCGAATATGTATATCATCTTCAATGAACATTCAGATGAGAGTAAACACAAGATATACATGCCCAAAATCTCTCAAAAACCCAACTCCCAGTGTTTCAAAACAAGTATATCTAATAATACAAAAGAATCACCTATATCATACAAGTGGAAAGGACTACTCCGGTATCCTCAAATGATATCTCCTAGCTGTGGAGCCTTCCCCTTGTTGGACTGTGGATCTGCACTCCGTCAAACAGAAGAATGACGAGCCCAGGTAAGTAACGCCAAACATGACATATATACGACATTTCGAAATAAATAAATAAGTCTAATTCATGCAGATAGAAAGAAAGGAACATGGAACACATGAATATAAAAGACTGCAAATAAATCAATCGATAAGTGAGGGTCCGGAATACGAAAGCCGAATAGTAAGGAATCCCGACCAGAAGGTCGTTAAGTCGTGGCAAAGCCCAGTAGGCTCGGGCTCAGACGAGACACGACTACCAAATTTAACCTCTGCGACTATGAGATATCCAAAGACCTGGATAAGTGCCCCAGATGTACACTCAATTGGGAGATATCAACGGCGTCAGATAAATATCACGATAAATAATAACCATGATTTACTTGCCAATGGACCACTCAACCAATAGAAATTTCAAAAGAAATGATGAACGAGCAATAACAACAAATTTAAAGCTCAAGAAATAATCGTAAAATTTCCTAGCTTTGGTTTACTTACCCGTATCCAAGCTAATAAGCACTCAAATAAGCTCCGACACGCCTCCAAATCCGTACCCAATACCCGACACTAGTAAACTATGCCCCTGATAATCATATGGACAAATTTATATCGTGTTAGAGCCTATTTAAGAAATTTTTAGATTTTTAAATCCCAAAATTGTTCAACTTCAGAAAATCGTAGCGGTGGCACACTTTTCGAGGAAATTTTTTTTTTCGGTGTAAAAACTTCTGACAACTTCAACCAATTATTTACAAATCCTTAAATTGATCCAAATCAAATTCGAGACCAATTTCTCAAATTTTGGGCCAATTCACCCATTTCACACTTTTCGAGGTAAAAACCATGTAAAAGTCTCGTCCGAAATTTCAAATATTTTATTTTTCATAAAAATCCATTAATTTATATTTATTTTGTCGAAATATAATTTTCAAGATTCTCCCAATTTCGGGCTTTTTTTTCCAATTTTTTTCCTTTTTTTTCTTTTTTTTTTTATTTAGGTCGGGTCGAACCCGACTCCTCGGCCCGCCCCTAGCCCGGCCCAGGGGAATGATGCACAAATGACTCACAAGTTAACTCCATCGACCTCTTGATTTGTCAATGCGCGTCTCGAGACACATCATGTGGCCATTTTAATTTTTCACTACTTTGACCCATTTAATTCCACATTAACATTGGTCACACTAAAGCTAGTTAAAACCATAATTAACTCACATAACACTTACCCCATAAGCCGCTACCTCGGTCCTACATCGACACGCAACACGAGGTATGTCTCTGCTCGCCTCGACATCGAGATGCCCCGCGTGTACATTCGTTGCACATTATTTACATTTATTAGTTTACGTTGTTTAAATCTTTTGTATTATATATAATACGAGCATCAAACAACAAAAAATAGCATACCTCGGTGTCGACTCCCAAGATTTGGACATGTGTATCACGACTAGTGGGTCCCACATACGACCTTGAAATGACACGTGACATGAATTAAATTTTAGGGTCGTTACACCACCGACGATGTGAACTACCATTTTGGAGGCCACTACCATCGTAAGAGTCAGTTTCTTCATGATTCTCAATGGAACATGATGGTTTTTAACTGTTTTTAGTGTGTTTTAATATGATTTTGTTTTGTAGGACATTGTAAGTTTTTGTTATTTGGTGTCTCTTGACCTTACAAAATGGAGGATGAACGTCAAGGGGGTGTGAATGTGCAAAATGGAGAGGTATCTCTTGAGTTTTTCTTCTATTTAGTCAATTTTTGTATTTTTTCATGTCGTCATTTCTTTGACTTCGGCCACACAAGATCGTTCAAATATGAATTGTTTGGTCACATACGACCAACAATCAATTTGCTCGATCGAATGTGGCTGAACCGCACAATTTCAATTTGTTCGATCATCTTCAATCAATAAATGGATTATGTTAGATGTTGTGCGATCGAATCAAAGGCGAGCTCTAGATCTAGATGAAACAACCTTCAACTTCGACCATAAACAACAACAAACGTATACAAAACAAGAAAATTGATGAATAACATTACATTTCACAACAAATCTCACCTTACAAAGACGATTTTGATGAAATCCCATGTCAGCCCCCTCATCATTAAGACGACTGACCGGCCTAGATTACCTTAATCCTCTGATAACCTAGTCAGTCTAATCCATTCTTTCAGCTTTGACCTTAAAATAATAATTATTTCAATCATTTCTAAAGCTCTAAAACTATATTTATATCCTTAATAAAACTCAATTCATGATTTGTTCAATTTAAGCAAATTAAAAGATCATATCCATATTTAATAAAAATTTCATTACCTCCCCTAAAAGTGGTCTCATTAGAAAAATTCACCTAATATACATCGAATTGGGGAGAGGCTTATAAGGACTCACAACTCCCCTGAGCTTCATAATACATATCAAATTCAAATTTATGAATTAACTTAGAGTCTCCGATAGCTTAATCACAACTTCAAAATCTCAAATAGACCAAAATTGAATCATAAACCTCTCAACGTATTTTAAACTAACTTAGGATAACTTAGGATAATCTCATAACCATTCAAATAAACTTCGCGTCCTATACTCACCCCAAGAATCTCAAAACAATAAATATAAACAATTTAAAACAATAATTTACATTAATTTGTGAAAACAATCACCAATTTTGAGTTTTGTCCACTCTTCCCTTGTCGTCTTACAGAATCGACATCATCGAAAATAACTCGAAGATGTCAGACAAGTAAATTCCTACATTGATCTGTACTCCTGCAACTGTTAGTCTGATACATGGAGACATGTAATCGCATTTCGAAATAAACAATAAGACATATGCGTTAACATGACATGCAATCCACTCTGTTGATGTCTCATAACTATAATCAGACATTGACTTCCAAAATAGGACAAAGACAGTATTAATAGATCATGAAATGCATATATAACTTGTCGGCATTAGACTCCGCTAATCTCATTAGACGGCGTAGAGGCAGGATTGAAACCAGGTTTCAAGCAAACCAGACTCCGAAACAAGCTTATCTCATTTACTCACTCTATGTATACATGACCAACAATGATAAAATGCAATGCAGACTATATTACAATTACAGGTACATAAATATTCAATCAATAGTAAAGATCACTGTAGGGTTTACTTACAACCAAACCAACTTTGAGCTTAATTTTTCGAGGTTCCTGGAGCGTTGGATCACCTTGAAGATGGTTCCAATAGCTTCCATGCATACCCAGTTATATTATGGATCAAGCTTCAAGTGAAACCAAATCACGAAACCCAATGAAAACTATGGCCAAAGTATGCTTGAGAACTTTTTTCAAAAATATTAATTTATGTAATTGTTTCAACTGCCTTTCAACTAGCCAATTTGGGGTAATTTTCTAACCTTGAAAACCTCAATATTTGACATGATTGCCTAAAAGGATCTTGTAGTACTCATGTCATATTTTCTATAGACTCTAAAAACATTCGAATCAGATCACCCACGAAGAAGTTATGAACTTTCCAATATGACCTTTCAACTAGGCAAACTTTATTTTATTTTGAACTGAAAAACTTCTCCAAAGCAAAAATTTTGCAATTAAATCTTCAAAACTTGACAAGAAACACTACAAAACCACTCGATTTAACATCAAAATATTCTCACAGATCGTGGAGGCAAATTGGATCAAAACCAATGTGACGCCCCCAGTTCCACAACCCAAACTGGGCCCCGCCCGGCCTAGACTTACGTGGACCCGAGTCAATCATCGCTACGTCAACGCAAGCCTAGTTAGCCTTCTTAACCATGTTTCATTATGTATCGTGAGTTATTCAAATTTGTAAGTTATCAAAGTTTATGCGGAAGCGATTTCAACTTAAACAAATCTAAACAACTCTACACAAATCAGTCAGGACAACCTAGAGTGTGGAAAACCACACATATACTCCATGTCTTAAAATATCTCACAAAACACATATATCTCATGTGACAAAAATAACATACATAAGTAATACAAAACCTACAAAAATGTGAGAGAAGGTCGCTCCAAAGTTCTCACAATAGATCTCCTAGTATTGGCCCATTTCCCTTACTCGATTGCAGATCTGCACTCAGTTAAACACAAAAATGACGAGCCCAGGTAAGTAATGCCAGTAGGATACTAAACAACATTTCGAAATAAATAAATCAGTCCATATTCATGCAGATAACAAGAAAGATATAAGGACACATGAATAAATAAAAGACTATAAATAAATTTAAAGCAATCGATACATGGGTGTCCAAAGATGCAAATAGAGAGGCGCAAGTAATCTCGACTAATAAGTCGTTGAGTCTTGGCAAAACATCAAGACTCGGGTTCTAGAACTTAGTACACTCACAAGCCCTAAACCCACGATATAGTGAGACTTCCTGAACAACCACGCTAAGAACTCACACCCTGTCAAAATCGCAGTATCCGGTGCAAAGGTGCATCCCGAGGTTATGACTCGGTATGTTACCTCGACCACCACTCCTTACAAGGATCATCGTTGACTCACTTGCCATCGGACAACTCAATTAGAATGGAATTCCAAGGACATATAACAAGTAATGAACAACAATATTCAATAGCTTAAAATGAAATACTGTGCATTTCCTAGCTGGTTTACTTACCTCAATCCACACGCTTATTCCTAGCCTATCCGGCCTCTCGACACTCCAAAACGCGTTCTCAAACCGCCATATCTCTTCCTTAGATTTCTGATATCATTTAGTATCAATTCAAGTCCAATATCTTTGCTTTAGAACTCTTAAACCATACAAATACAGCGACCAAAGTACGCTTAAGAGTTATTTCTAAAAATAATACTTTATAATAATTTCAAAGTATTATCAACTAGCCCAC
Organism: Stephania cephalantha; assembly: GCA_039657325.1. NCBI lineage: Eukaryota > Viridiplantae > Streptophyta > Magnoliopsida > Ranunculales > Menispermaceae > Stephania > Stephania cephalantha. The sequence goes on along the minus strand of CM077576.1, from coordinate 5,891,129 downwards.
TAGAGTTACGGTTTTAACTCTGAAAACCTCATAATTTTTCATGACAACCGAGTAGGATCTTGTAGTAATCATGACGTACTTTTCATAGACTCCAAGAATACTAAAATCGGATCACAAACGGAGAAGTTACGAATTTTCTAATATAACATGTCAACTTGACAAACTCTATTTATTTTCAACTAGAAAATGTCTCCAAATCCTTAAAACTCAATAATAAATGCCACGAAACCACTCGATACCAACACCAAAATATTTCTACCGCTCGTGGAGTCAAATTGAATAATTAATTCATCCGAAAACCCAATATAAATCAATATCAACTATAAAAACATCTCCAAAATAATTATCAACTGAATTGCATTAATTCAAATCATCAAAACCCTAGCCTACGTCGGTGAAATTTATCTCAAATTGATGCAAATCAATCCAATACACCGATTAACGACAATTCATATCAATTTCTATCGAAACCCTGTGAAAGAAATCGAAAAATCGCGAGAATTCAAATTGAATTGAGGAAAAATGTCCGACATTGAGAATTTACCAAATTGCGGGTTGAATACCTCGTTTCTGCCGCGGAAACTTAGTTCGAATTAACCGTCTTACGATCCTCTACGATTTTGGGAAAAAGAACCGGGTGAAAATCGGATGTTGGAAGCTCCACGAGCGAAAACCCAAATCGATGGGTTTAAGGACGAACGAAATGAACGTTCTGTTGAATGGAAACCAAATGAGTTTTTTTTTTTTTTTTCATTTCATGTTTTATATATTTATATATTATATTTCTTTTTATTTATTAATTCCCGAAAGTCCTATTTTGACATGTTTTGACTTCCGGTGCTCGTTTTCGATCCCGTTTCCCACCAAATTGAACCAAACTCTCGACAAAATAGTCCATCTTCATAAAATGTCCAAAATGCTGGTTTTGGTCACACCAAAACCCTAAAAATCTTACTTTCGTCCGTGACATACCCAACTCTCACAAACTAATTCTCTCGCCATATTTAACCAAGCTTACACCAAATTAAACCCAATCTCAACCTCGACTACTGCAAACTGACACAAAACTTGAGGTAAGATCTTACCTAAATTTCTGAAATTAATTATTTTAAATTGTTCAATCTTTTGTATAATAAATAATACAAGCATCACACAATAATAACATACCTAGGTGTCTACACCCGAAATTTGGACATACGGATCACGGCGAGTGGATCCCACATACGACCCTGACATGGTACGTAGCATGAATTAGATTTGTAGGGTCGTTACAACCAATAATCCTTTCATCCTGAAACCCAATTTAAATCAATATCAACTATAAAAAAATATCTCCAAAATAGTTATCAACTGAATCACATTAGTTCAATTAATCAAAACCCTAACCCACGTCGGTGGAATTTATCTCAAATTGGTGTACATCAACCCAATACATCAATTTTCAACAATTCATACCAATTTCTATCAATACATCACGAAACAAATCGAAAAATCGCTAGAATTCAAATTGAATTGAAGAAAATGCCCATAATTGAATATTTACCAAATTGCAGGCCGAATACCTCGTTTTTACCGTGAAAAGTTAGCTCGAACTGACCGTCTCACAATGCTCTACAATTTTGCGGAAAAAAATTGGGTGAAAATCAAACGTCAGAAGCTCGCGGAGCGAAAACCCGAGTGAGAGGGTTTAGGGAACGAAATATTTTTCGTTATGTTGAAATGAAACTTTTGTTTCATTTGATCTTATATATATACTGCTTGTTAGCAGTTTAATTTTTTTTATTTATTAATTTTAAAAATCTCTATTTTGATGTGATTTAACTTCTATCGCTTGTTTTCGATCCGATTTTTCACCAAATTGAACCAAACTCTCGACAAAAATAGTCAATCTTCATAAAATGTTTATAACACTAATTTTGATCACATCAAAACCCTAAAAACCTTTATTCTGTCCATGACATACTGAACGCTTATGGACAAATTCTCTTACCATACTAAACCATATTTACACCAATTTGGACCCAATCTCAACCTCAACCACTGCCGACTAACACGCAACTTGAGACAAAATCTTGTACCAACTTCATTCTCATCTTACACTGCCATCAATCCTAACTTGCACGTAAACCGATGCAAAATCTTCACGTGGGGATTAACACTTGATTTATTAGTTTTCGAGCAACTAATGATTTATTTTCACTCGTGCCCTCAGACACGCACTTGTAACCCCGAGTATGAAAACTAAGGATACACCTCAACACAACCTGAGTAAGCGACGAAATACCATATAATATACCAAATAAGCATTCATTATACAAAAATAATATTTTGACTTATGATCTTCAGTCCGAAATGCGTGGGTCCCACCTCGGATACTTAAATATCAAATTAAATCCGAAAAATACTTAATTAGCCTCATAATCAAGTTTATGAAAATCTCGGATGTCACACCCCAAATTCCCCAAATTCGAACCACCATCACCGCACAAACAAGCTTCGTCGCCTCTTTCTAGTCCATGAATCCGAGTTGCAGGGAGTGTGATGCGAATATCGACTACAGCCACGGGGTATGACGCGAAGATCGACCGTAATCAATATATAAGGCTCATTCTCTCGTTTGTATGGATGACTTCAAAAATCAGTTTTTTTAAGTTGAGAGTTGTAGGGTGCCTTTGCAAACACAAGGGCATTTTAGGAAAAAAAATATTTTTGGGGGTGCCCTTAACAAACGCAGACTTGCACTCATTTTTGTGGCTTGCCCTTATTTTTGTGGGGTGTACATAGCTGGACCCTTGACACAAAAGTTATTCTATGTAGCCCGCTTAAGTCTCATATAGCTTGAGCTAAGCTAAGTCAAAGCGGACTCAACTTAACCTTGTATTTGATAACTTTATTTTTTAAGTCAACCAACTCATTTTGGAGTAAATAGCTTTTATAATTAAGTTCTACGTTGGTGCAGCTTGAGTTGATAAATGCAAATTTAAACTTACCCATTAAATTATCGAGATTTAACACTCTTGGATATAAAAAAGGTCGGATCGATATTAGCCTTGCAACTCAAGCTCGAGTCTCATTAGGTGAACCGAGCTAGTGAGTATAAGTCTAAAATTCACTTTTTTAACTAAATTCTTTGGTTTCGATACTTATTAGCAAGTGAGCTGATGTGGCAACAATATTGTCTCTCGATCCTATATTGATTATTGAATGTCCAATTTTAAATATTGTTGGTAGAAGATGTCTAAAAGTAGACATTCCGACTACAAAATGTCTAAAAAATGAAACTCAGGCTTTGTTTTGTTAGGGGTGGAGTTTTCTCTCGGGAGATAAGTTACAAAGAGTTGGGAACTAATCTTGTTTGGTTGTCCAACTTGACTGCAAGTTATCTCTCAACTTACATCCCAGGGTGTGAGATATCTCCCCACCACCCCTAAATAGCTATCTCTCCAGAGTTATGGACACAACCCCTCATTAATGACTCATTTATTATTCATATATCTCTTGTTTAAAGGCTATTTATGTCAATTCATATTTTTTAATGTTTAAAAATTTATAACTTTCATATAAATTTAAAATTTAATCAAATATGAAAATATATAACTTCCAACTAACAATATATGTAAGCAAAAATGAACCAAACCAGGCCTCAATATGAATATTATTGTCGCCACCCTCACATGTTTATCTGACTTTTGCATTGAATGGCACCTAATTTTCCCCATCTACATTTCCATTTTGAGTTTGGACTGGTCGGACTCAACACCGATAAAACGTGGCTACGTGCGTATTTACTTTTTCGACGCGTGGACGCTTTTGTTGCCGGCCACATTTTTCCCATTGATTCGATTGTGTTATGTACGAAATTGTATAAAAAGAAAACACCGCCACATTTTTCCCATTGATTCCATTGTGTTATGTACGAAATTCTATAAAAAGAAAAGAGCGCCGCTAAGGGCACCCCACTAATTCATGAAGGCACCCAGATTAATGTGGGCACTAACCAATTTACTTGGGGCACCAAATTATTAGACCCGAAATACCCAAAATACCCCCCCTGCAATCCCGAATCTGGGTGCCCAGTTAATGTTACAGAGGCACCCCACCACCCCACCACCGTCCTCTTGCTTGGCTTTCCCCATTTCTCGTCAACGAACCACCTAACAATCCCGAATCTAAGTTGTCTTCGTTCCTCTCTGTCTCTCTCCTCTGTTGTAGGACGTTTTTCGAGTTTGAAGACTCTGAGTTTTGGTCGATTTCGTCACCAAATTAGGGTTCGGTTCAAGTTTTTCGTTCACACATCGATAGTGTTAAAATCGATCGTTTGAAGGCACGTTGATAGTCTAATTAAGTTGCATTTGGTAGAGTAGTTGTTATTTATGTGTGGCGGTGCATTCAATGGTGCATTTATTGGAAAGTCGTGGTTCTCGGCCACACAGGCCAGAAATTTTGTTTACGGTCTCGGCCAAGCATGGCCGAGACTTAGGGGAAATTTTGTTCTGTCGGTGATGTACAACCGAGAGTATAAGATAGATCTCGGTTGTCCATGACCGAGACTTTTATTGTCGTCTCGGTCACCACATCACGAGAGTAAGTCGAAGTGTATAGTTTATGTCCTGTCGGTGATGTACAACCGAGAACGTAACATTTATCTCGGTTGTCCATTACCAAAACTTTTATTCCTTTCTCGGTGGATGTTGACCGAGACGTTTGCATAACTCTCGGTCCTGCGAGGCCGAATCAATCGCGTCCGTGAAAAAACGTTAAAAAATTTGAGAAACCCTATGTTGACAAACAAAATCATCAATTTCACAAATTTTTGATCTAAAAAACAGCTTCCTTCAAAGCTTCATATGGTTGTCAAACATTGTTATCCACGGTGGCTTTAAGTTTCACTTGTGATCCAAGGTGGTGGGGTGCCCCAGTTTTGCATTGAAAATGATTTGTAGGGTTTGAGTGAGTATATATGAAGGGGCAAAATAGACATTTACATTTTAGATGGGAAAATGAGAAAAATTTTGGGTGCCTTCATGAATTGGTGGGGTGCCCATAGCGGGCCTCAAAGAAAACACCGCTCTATAAAAAAAAGAAGAAGAAAAACTCAATCTATTCTTATTCAATTGTAATGGCGTCGATGGGGTTCTGCGCTAGCCTGTTATTTTCTTCTACAACACTAATTTCTCACGATTGTGCTCAAATTGGATCCACTAGGGTTCAATTTCACGCCAAAATTGGGGTTAAATCGAGTAACCTGATGAACAGTGGGTTGTCACTGCAAGCACTACAGTTTCCTTCAACTTTGTTGACCAAGTCTCCTAAAAAGACGGCGCTCTCTGTGTATGCTAGAGCTGCCACTGAGAAGACCATCCATGATTTCACTGTGAAGGTGAGGGAATTAGGGCTTTTGTGGGTGAATTGGGGGATCCTAATTTTTATTTTTATTTTTTTTGTTTCAATTTGTTTTAGGATATTGATGGGAAGGATGTTTCTCTAAGCAAGTTCAAGGGAAAAGTTATGCTGATTGTCAACGTTGCTTCGAGATGGTAAATTACAATTGATTCTGTTGGTTTTGTTTCAATTTGTTAAAGTTTCATGTTGGGCTCGACCCGAGCCCGTGGATCTCTGCCGGCACCGAAAATGTCCCTAACTAAACCACCCTCAACTTCAACTTTAATTAAAGACTTGAATTAAAGGTTTGGGATTTTAATTCAAAAGGCCTCGGTAGTAATTGTGGTAGATTCACTCTTAAAGTACTTCTTTATAAATGTGTATTCAGTTTGGTGAGCATGTAAGGTTTAGTGAATGGAGTATTTACATTTTGGTTGCAGTGGTTTGACTTCATCAAATTACACCGAGCTTTCGCACTTATACGAAAAGTACAAGCCTCAAGGTGAGTGGAAGTGGGTTTTTTTTGTAATGTACTTTTATTTTGGGAGAACTATGGATTGAAGGTTAACTGAAAATGGAATGGATAGAGGATGAATGAGGAAAACCACTAACACAATTGTTGTTAACTGTCAAATAATCAACTAAATTTATGAGCATGGCGATGAATTGTGATTCGAATCGCACCTGATCATTTCGAAAGAGAAGTTTCATTTTGAGTAGTATAGTGTCAATTTTTTTAACCTAAGATTTTAGGAGTTCTTGTTATCATGTTTGTTTTAATCACGTACATCTACGCATCATTTTCAAATAATTAATTAAAATTTTCATGTGCCTATGATCTCCGCTATCAGTTCTAGTTAACGGGAGATCATCACTTATATACTTCATTATGAAGTTTCAATTATCCGATGCGGGACTATTATTTTGGTCCACACATCTCAACAAAATCAAACTCTTCAACCGCACTCGATTCAGTGCAATCGATTGTGTGCTTTTCAAATCATAAATACGCGTTGGATAACCAGTCCCAAGTCCTGATAAAGAAAAACTCCAAAGCTCATTTTTCATGCCGAAAAATGGGGAAGGATGGTCCCAAGCCCATTTTTCATACTCAAGAAAATGGGGGAGTGACAAAAGTTTGAAATTCTTTTGCCCCATCTTTGAAGCCAAATGTCTCCCTTGATTGTTGTATTTTAGTTACTATGATTTTGACGACCATCCCTCGACCTAGGATTGGATCGCTCGGCCCAAACCGTTACTCAAGCCCGATATCTGAACCAGACCCAAATAACGGCTTGGCACGCCTAATTCAACCTGCGGAACTACACAATTGTACATATGAAACAATAATTGCGAAATTTAAAACTAAAAGGTTTCATATGTTAAACAAATAATTTTAAACAAAGATGTTCAAGTATCCCTAAGTAACTGCAAACGTATACTACCAAGGTACTAAGTCAACAAGTCTCGGGGATTAGAATCTACCCCATTAAGTACTCAATACAACCCATGTTTAGATTTTTTAATATCGATAATATAAATAGCACACAAAGTTCACATCAAAGGCAAAGCTCTACGCTATCGCTTTCCTTTTATTCCGCTATGGTATCGATGGAGACGGACCTGGAGAGTAAGTGATGTGAGCTAAAAGAACCAACGGAGCTCAATTAATGCGAAAAACCCGCTCAACCATTAAACATACAAGTAATACCTACTGATCATGCGAGTCTATCATGAATTGAAAATAAAGATAGAGAAAAAAGAGTAATCCACGAGTATCCATAGTCAACTTCATAAAGCATTGCATAAGGAACATAAAAGCATTTATAGATCAAATCATCATGCAAGGGTGAATTCAAGAGAGATATCATAAAAGCATAATAATATAATAAGTCGAGTCTCATTCAATGCGTACTAGTTATTAACAAGAATCCAGTGACCAATTCCCCTACTCTCGAAGTGATGCAAACCATTAGTTGACATAAAGGCCTTTATGCCCCCTAACTAGGGATGCAAATGGGGAGGGAAGGGGAGGGGGACCCCATCTCCATCCCCATCCCCACTTAAGAATTCATCTCCCATCCCCGTACCCATACCCATCGCCACGCGGGGATGAATTTTCATCCCCATCCCCATCCCCGCCTAATCCCCGCGGGGATGGAGAATCCCCATGGGGAGAAAAACATTCCCCATTTCATTCCCCATTTCATTCCCCATTGAATATCCCCGCGAGGATTTTTGCAGGGAATTTGCGAAGAATCACCGCGGGGAAATATTTTTTTCACTTAATTTTTTTCAAAAATTTATAAAAAGTATGGTACACATGCATATAATTACAATTGTTGAAAACTTCAACCAAATAAAATATAACATATAAATATAGTCGCAAACAATTCAAAACAAAAAATATAATCATTTAAAAAAACATATAATTAACCAAACAAGTTAAAATTATAAATCTCATTAGAGTTTGTTTATCACTAGCGTTTTGGGTGAAAGCCTTGTAATATCATATAAAATTGATATATACAATGTATATAGATGTATTTGATAAATACACGGATCTTCGCGGGGATCCCCATGGGTAATTCCCACGGGGATCCCTAATAGGGATACCCACGGGGATCCCCGCGGATATTACCAATGAGGATTCCCCGCGGGGATCCCCGTACCCATACCCGCGTGGGTATGAGATTTTATTCCCATCCCCACCTCCATCCCCATTTAAATTTCCTCATCCCCATCCCCGTTGCGGGGAATCTGCGTCCCCCGTGGGGATTCCCCATCCCACTTGAATCCCTACCCCTAACTAGTCCCATCAAGTCAACAGTAGGTTCGTCCAAAGGCATCACCGATATGTGCACCAATCTCATGGTATGACTCGAGTAATGACGACGACCATAAAATACTCAAACGATGGCGACGACCACGCAATTGTGTCAGAGTCAATATAATGGTGGCGACAGCCACGGGGTAGGTCAAATAGTGGCGACAACCACGAATATGAGATAAAGACAACATGAGCAAAGGGCAACACACTCACAATCCATAGATAATCTCATTCAAGTCAATAATAAGTCGCAACCCATTCCCCAAGTTTTGAATTAAAATCTTGAGACCTTATAATGTCTAATAGCATGTCATTTTTGATAATTGAGCAAGCTCCCCATTTACCTCGATTCGCGAAACTAGACACTCGTTTCTCTTGCGCTCAGAGCCCTTTGTTAACTCCCTTGCGTATCTAGACATTTAAAACATCACATTAATATGACAATTTGATAGTACAATTAAATGCTTTCGGGTCCACGAGTGGACCGCGTGGGTCCCATGTTGCCCGGTTCTAGGTCTTTGGAAGTGGGGCCCACTCGTTGGGTCTCCAAGGGCGCCATTGCGTGCCCCCTTATTTTTAATTTTTTTTTTAATTTTAATTTTAAATAAAAGTTGGCCATGGACATATAAGCCTGTGGTTTTTGGTGAAGGGGCCAAACACGCCCCTGGTTGGTTTGAGTCCAGGGGCTGTCTGGCCCTTGGACATCTTGGTCCAGGGGCTGGTCGGCCCCTAGGAACGTACGTATGTACCAACGCGGTATGTGTGCACGTACCTCGTGTGGGGAGCATTTGCTCCCCCCCTCCCTCACCCTCTCGGGCATTTTGCCCGAGAGTTGGTGGGGGGTCTTTAGGGTGGGGCCCCATTATGGGGCCCCTCCCCCTCTATGGCAGCGGCGCATTGGCGACGGCGAGGCGTTGGCCAATGTTGCTTCGTGGCGCAATTTCGCATGCTGAAGTCCTTCGATCCCCTCAAAAGGAGTTCCAAACTCGATTGGGATTTTTAGAACACAAGCCCTCCAGTAGTTGGTGGTTGCGCTCCAAGATACGCCACTAATGATTATCAAAACATAGAAAAATGTGATATTCACCATTAATGGGTGCTAGGAAAAATAAAAGCTTACCTACTTGGTGTTCTTTCGAGTACACATACTCCTTTTCCCTTCCAATCCTCTTGAAGGTCTCCCTATAACTCCCTGGTTGATTTGTGTTGAGATAATTAGAGTATTGGGGTGGCTCACTAGATTATGACAAGTTAATATATCTAGGGTTTCACACAAATAAAATTTGTAAATTTACCGAAATACCCCCGATGTGGGTATTTTAAGTTTTCAGGTCGTTACAATTATTATACTTGCCACTTGAGAAAAAAAAAAGATAATATTTCCATTATGAGGAGCAAGTGATATTAATATGAATGGATTGTGCAGCCTGGCTTATGGTATATGTAAGTTTTGAATTGCTAATGGCAACCACGCAATAATAAAACACACCACAAAACTAAAATTGAATTGTAAAGCAATCTACAACACAAAGAATGTTGACGCAGTTCGGCCCAAGTCCTACATCTGCGAGGCCACGCCCAAATTTGAAGAATCCACTAATGATAAAGAGTTGCAAATTTATGCAAGACCCCAACCAATGATCTCTCACCAAGCTTGCTACACTACCCTTTGCCCTCACAATGAACTCTCACCCAAGATCCCCTTGGCAATGTCAAGTCCCCTTGACTGTTTCACCCCAAGATCCCCTTGGTAATTACGAATCAATAAAAAAAAAGAAAAAAAGAAAACATAAATTCACAGTTGCAACTGGTGAACTAAAAACTCAATAGATGAGGAAGAACGTTTCATGGTGTTCTATATATAGCCTTGAGTTCTTTCTCTAAATCGTTGATGTGAGCTCTAAATATCCCAAAATAGAATGCAACCCTGTTGCCTGAAATCTTCTCTTCACCCCTTTAGAAGTTGCCATAATTCTTTGAAGAGATTTCGTTATTTAGAAATTTCATTTTTTCATTTTTTCCTAACTGTTGCAACCAACCCAGTTTCAACTGATATTATTATACAACTGTTTTGTCGCAATTATTTACAGCTTCACTCCTATATCTTGTGATCGATCATACTTCAACAAATTGTGAAAATAGCGACAATAATCTATACACTAACAGTATAAGATCACTACCATCATGGTCTTGAATATTTGTCATTTTTGGTTTTGGTGAAAAGTGATTTTATTGTTTTAAGATCACATGTAAATTAGTTTGTTTTCGGCAAATGTAAATAAAACTTATCGGATTGGATTGCAGAATAGTGTCTGGATGGTGGTTCTATAGAAACTGATATAGATTTGATCTGAAGATAAAGAAACTTATCGGTAAAGTTCATAATGTTTGTCATTCACCTATAAATTTAGGTTTTGAGATTCTGGCATTCCCTTGTAATCAATTTGGAGGACAAGAACCTGGATCAAATCCGGAGATAAAGAAGTTTGCTTGCACTCGATTTAAAGCAGAATTCCCTATCTTTGATAAGGTCTGAAAATGGAACCCGTCCTTTCTCGTACCTACATAGTGTTATGTATGCTTGTATAAAGGCCTTAATTTTGTTTTTACGTCAGGTTGATGTGAATGGGCCATTTACAGCTCCAGTTTATCAGTTCCTGAAGTCGAGTTCAGGAGGATTTTTGGGCGATGTGATCAAGTGGAACTTTGAGAAATTTTTAGTTGACAAAAATGGTAAGGTTGTGGAGAGATATCCGCCGACAACTTCGCCATTCCAAATTGAGGTATGCTTGACAAAATTTGTGATTCATTGTTTTTGCTCATTTGTCTATAGTTTTCGGACGTCAATCTGAGAATTCGAATGCTCTCGCTCACTCTTATTATCTTCTCTATTGCAGAAAGACATTAAAAAGCTACTCGCTGCATAATCATCCAAGTACAGCAGACATGAATTGTTAAAGAAAATAGTTACTCCAATCAAACAGTCTAAGCTTCATGTAGATGTTTAATTTTCATAATCCTTGTCTAACTCATTTGGACAAACCGAGGGAGAGCGAATTTATTCAATACACTCACTCATGAAATTGATGCCAGAGATGGTTGAAATCAGAAATGGCAACCATTTGAGTGTTTCAGATTTTCAGTGCATAGGAACAATTATTAAGGTCCAACTTTGTTAGATAAGTTTGTATAATACGTCTATGTATGCTAATGATAATAAATGAGTTTGAAATACCTATCTTTATTTAATGATGGTAAATGAGTTTTTGTAAAAGCTGTTGTGTAATTTAGAAAATAGAAGAGTTTGATCCATGTAGCCGACTCCAATTAATTTGGAATTGAGTTGTGTAATTCAGATAATTTGGGACAGATGCTAACTCACCTGCTCGAGAACTGGAACCTAAAACTAGTTATCTCCAACTTATCAGCTGGTGTAATTCAGATCCCTCTGTAATGAGGTAGGTCTGTGTAATGAGGTTAACTTTTTCTGTTTTTCTGGCAAGCAGTAGTATTTAACAGGTAACCTAAAATGGTTGCTTCAAACTGAGTTGGTCTGAGATTCGCATGAAGCTCGACTTCCCTTAAGTAAGGTCTCAGTTTCGAGTCTTGTGGATGGAGCCAACTAGGGTTGGGAGGGCCGCCTCTTATTGAGTCTCCCAGTGCCTGAACATGGATTTGTCGTGGTCAGATATATGTCAGAAACCAAAAAAAAAAAAAAGGTTGCTTCAAAACCTAAGGTATATTGTAGGTATTATCGATTGCCCGAGTACAATGAATTCAACAAATTTCAAGACCGAAGTCCATTTCAAGATTTGGGAGAGCTTTGATTATAATAGCAAAGTAAATTCTGACATAAATTTGGTCATAATACAAGCTTCAAACATGATATAGACGCACCATTGGAAGCAATGAATTGAATGCATAACTCAATAAGAGGGTTCATAGTGTAAACATTTATACAAAAACTTTGATATTGTTAACACAAGTATATGAATATTTCATTTGACAGTGCCCTTCCACCTTCATTATTATTTGTCAAAGCTTATCATATCAAAAAATGATACAACTCCAAAGTACAAAAAAGACGTACGCTTCTCATATCCAACTTTATATAATCGAGTGCTGAAATATCATAATAACCTTCCATTCAAGAATTCATTAGACAGGCACTCCAGAATAAACAACTCTTTAGGATTATTTGAAGATACCCAACAAATGATCAACTGACTGACAGCAAATTACTGTTACAAGATTTCACGAGCGACAACGCCGACGAGTACAAAGAATTTGGCAAGAGCGGAGAGGGATATTCAGTGCTGCGTCAACTTGGCGGCCCCTGTTGTTTTCCTCCGTATACAGCTTCTAAGCATTCCTTGGCTCGGTGAACTTTCGATTGGAGATAAAAGCTCCCGCTCTGAGCATTCCTTTGAAACAAGGTGTCGTACTTCTGCGTTGGAGAGGGCAACTTGTTTAGTAAGTAAAATGCAGTTAGGAGTAAAGGGTGTATGTAACTCAGTTACATAGTAAGAATTCAAACCTGTAAAACTTCCTCCCAGGGAGACCCCTCAGAGACCCCAAGAATCTGCCTTGCTTCAGCTTCAGTCATAGCCATGCTTGCTCTTCTGACAGTGTTCTGTATGGTCTCCTGAGCAACACCAGACTTTGAGGCATCTGCAATTATTTAGCGCGCGAGTAGGTTCAGTGCCGATGCATAACCAAATATATTTAGTTAGAACAACTAAAAAAAATCAACAGTTTGAACGAGTCTATCACTGAATTGTACATAAAACATACTTGTAAGCGCTTGGCGATATGCTTGAACAAAAGCCCTAGCCAATATTCCAGAACCCATAACTATCAAATTGGCAAGAATCTTTGCAGCCTGTGACAAGGAAGGAATATCAATACAACCAACAAACAAAAGAGATGAGAGCAGCAACTCATTTCAGTCAAGTTCGAATATTCAACATACAATTAATGGACGAATTAAAGAGCAAACCTATATGGGTCTCCAGCTAGATATTGCCACTATAACAGGCCAATGTAAGAAGGGAAAAAAAAAAAAAAAAAGGAAACCACATCTCTTTATAGACACAGAGAGGAAGAGAGCTACTCAACCAAGCAGCGTGTAAGGAGAAAAGCTCGAAAGCACAAGTACCGCACACTTAGGCCTCGTTTGGTTTGTTTTTGCCAACTTACAGTGCGAGCGGAGTTAACTCACAGTGAAAGATCATATTTTCATGTTTAATTCAACTTTAAACTTGCAGGGAAGGTGCAAATTTTTAAATAATAAACGATATGAATTGACATAAATACCCTTCAAACAAAAGAGATGGATGTAGGTAATAAAAGGTAATTAATATGGGGTAATTGTGTCCACAAACTCTTGGGAGATAACTCCCCTAGGGGGGAATGGGGGAGATATCTCTCACCCTGGATATGAGTTGGGAGATAACTTGAGGGAAGTTGGACAACCAAACAAGATTAGTTCTAACTCCCCTCCAAGTTATCTCCCGAGAGTTAACTCCACCCTTAACCAAACAAGTACATTCCCAAAACCCATCCCCAAATATTTATTTATTTAAGATCACGTCAACCCACAAATATAATTTAAACCATTCTTAGACTGGACAATCCTTCATGTTCCAAAACATCCTTGGGGTCAAAGGGTTTGTTCCAATATCTTCCCTTTCCTTTGGAGAAAAATTCACAGTTCCAATGCCTCACAGTCAACCAATGCCAAGTATGCCAACCAAAGATCAAATTATATGCCGAAACTGGGTTGTGGGAATGTCACCAATAAGACTTCAGGCAGTACGAAGGAAGACCAAATCATCTGCTAACTAGTCTCCATCACACAACATACACCAACTAGGAGACCGAAAAAAAAAAAAGGATTTTTTTTATTATTATTATTATTATTATTATTTTTTTTTTTTTATTTTTTTTTCTCGCGATATATTGACATAGTGTTAGGGATCAATACCTGTATGATAGAGACTAGTCAGCAGAAGATTTGGAGTTGGTACCAATACAACATTAAGATCAGGTGGTATTGTAGAAGGACACTTTGAAACAACAACATGAATATGGATGATCTAGGTAGAAAGGATGAGATAGACTTTGAGAATAAGTCAAAATTAATGGGTAAAATTTAAATTCATTACATACAAGAATGTGAAAGTAGAATTAGATGGTCAATATTAATGGGTAAAGAACCTACACTAGCTGGTAAGAAGTTTCACGATAGAAAGAAAAACAAATGACCTCTTCCTCTTTCACAACCATGGCAGGTGCTACCAATTATTCGACATGAAGATTGAGTCTTATAAAGATGAAACTTTTCAACGACTTCACAGCCTAAAAAGATTAAGGAAACAACCTAGCAAGTATGTCTAATCCATAAGTTCACCTAATGCATAGCTACTTAATGCAAGAACATAGGCAGCTAAAACCTTATATGATGATGATATCCAAATGCAGATAACTCGAGGAATATTGAGAGAGTGGAACAAAGTGATAGCAACTGTTCATCTATAAACGACGACCAAGATTTTTTGAGACGACAAAAGATCTTTTGACAACTTTTCCCACAAATATTCCAATTTCAGTAATATCAGCCAGAAACACAAAATGACTAGTATAAAAGGAAAAAGCATCAAGTTTGAACTTCAAAAAATAAAAAAAGGACAATATTGTGCTACATACCATGGTTTTGTGCAGTCAAGTCAAGCTCTGGAAAGCTGGATCTCCAATAAAACAAATTGGTCTCGACAACGATCTCGTATCAGAGAAAACAAAGAGGTCTGCAAATAACAAAAGGCCAACATAATGAATTACTTTGTCGACACCAATTAAACCAATATCTCATGCAAAATATTTAAAATTAAATTTGTCAAAAGTACATTCAAGATAATTCAGTTGCAAAATGCTTCAACCATTATGCGTCTCTCAAACAGCAAGTCTTTGCAAGCTGAGCCTTACATTGAAAATGGGCAACAACAACAACAACAACAACAACAACAACAAAGCCTCAGTCCCAAATTAGCCGGCTTTGGCTACAAGGATCAATCAAACTCTTCTATTGCACAGCGTGCTTTCCAAATCCAAAACAACAAACAAATGAAAAAATCTTACCGTCGCACTAATGCCTTCCATTTAGTTTTCAATACAAATTTCTTCAAACTAAATCATCAAGCATTGCATATATCGCTATAATGCAAGTTACATTCCAAATACATGAAGCAATGTCTTACAAGCAATGATCGAAACTTCAATTTCGCCTTATAATTCACCCTCTTAATAATTGGAATTAATTCGAAGAAGTTTAATTCGGCGTGAAGAATTTTGGTAAAAATTAGCTAATTTAGAGAAGTTTAAGATTTTTTTTTTAAATGGTTAATAAACTAAAACTCATTTTATGGGATGGCGAAACAAGCACAATTATGCATCTATACCTTAAAAATTCACAATTTAATGGTTTTAAGTCAATTTTATTTTTTGGTAGATCACTTTTTAGGGATAATCTAACTTGATTCTTCTCACTAATGTGAGGTAAGTACAAACCTTCATTTTCCTACACACTTATTTGATTTTTAGATCGAAAAATTTGCAATTTCTCCTTGTTTTTAGCAATCCACATCAATTTGTATCAAACTTGTCGATTTTTAACATAAAATGCGGCGAATTTTTGTAATTTTTAAACTACCTATGAACTTCGTTTCGATCTCTTCAACCTCGATAAACTTCACCTAAAATTCGGCTAATTTTACTGAATCTTCATTCCTTGCTTATAAGCACCCAAGTTAGTGCTAACTCTAAATCACAACAACAACATAACAAAGCCTCAATCCCAAATCAGTACACTTTACGCGCAATTATTTGACCTAAAATGCATTTGGGCTTTTGAAGAAACATGTTTTTGTGCCTCAAAGCAGTGTCTTTTAACCATTGAACAATTTCATCTCCCTAGATAACATAGCCTCAATCCTAAAACTCCTCGAGGCGGCTACATGAATCAAACAAACTCTTCCATTGCGCTCGATTAAAACCTCTATTCTGAACAACAAATCCATGATTCAACCCAACGACGCGAAACGAAGAACCACCGGTTTAATTTCGTAAAATAACCAATAACACAACAAAGAATCAAAAACCAAACAATTCGACGTGCCAAGCAAACCCTAGATGCTGAAAACAATGGATTCAGATGGGCAAAACGTAGAGCAAGAACAAATCACGAAGAAGAATATGAACCCTACCTCTGAAACGCGATTAGGCGCACTTTTTGGGTCGATTCGAACGAAGAATTGAAGAAAAGTATGTGAATTTCTAGCAGTTTCTAGGTTTTGTTTGTTGGTTTCGTTTTGGGCACGGAGTTCGTCGCCAGATAGAGGGGGAAACCAGAATTTATACATAGCCCAAATAACTGAGGGATGTACCTCGAGATATGTACAAACAAGTGGATATGATTATACGAGCGGTGCACAACTTTTAAGTATGGTGTGGCTAAATGGGCCTAAGGCGAACGTGTTTGGGGCACTCAGAAACAGACACATATTGGGCACTTTGGGTCCCTTGATTACCGAGATTGCGGATCTCGGAGTGCAACCCAAAGGAGATTTGTTTTTATTTAGGCTTGATTGGTTAAAATATCGGCCTTTTCACGTATTAAGGTTGCTTTACTTTTTTATTCATCAAATATGGAGGGTTACTTTAAAATTACAAAAGTAAGGTATGTCTCATTTTCAAAAGAAGCTATTGCTGATGATGTAGATGTATGGCATGATATGTTGTGGTGTGGTTTGATGAGGTGGAAGGAATGTCTCCTTTTCAAAAGGAGCTATCTATATAAAATACAAAACTATATTAATTACTCATTCTCAAAAGGAGTTATTTGTTCAACTCAAATATCACATACACGTATCGAAGTGGAGAACCTATGCAAACGACATGTGCGTATCGAGATGGACAAGCCGCTTCACGTACATATCTCGAAGTGGACAACCCGCGTTATGCACGTATCTCGAGGTAGACAACTCATGTAAAGGACACACACGTATCTCGATGTGGACAACACATGCAAACGTCACTCGTGTATCTCGAGGTGGAGAACTCATGCAAATGCCACGTTCGTATGTCGAGGTGGCCGGCCCATGCAACCTCGTGCAATTCATGCAAACATCACGCACGAATCTCAAGGTGTGCAACTCATGCAACCTCGTACAATCCATGCAAACATCGCGCACGTATCTCGAGGTGGATAACTCATACAACCTCGTCCAATCAATGCAAACCGTGCAAAGGTCACACATGTATTTCGAGGTGGGCAACCCATGTAACTTCGTGCAATCCAAGTAAACCATGCAAACGTCACACACGTGTCTCGAGGTGGACAATCCATGTAAACGACACGCACGTATCTCGAGGTGAACAATTCATGCAAACGTCACTCGACACGCATATATCCATGCGAGGTAGGCAATCCGTGCAACCCATACAAACCATGCAACCCA
The DNA here is from genome assembly GCA_039657325.1 of Stephania cephalantha. Taxonomy (NCBI): domain Eukaryota; kingdom Viridiplantae; phylum Streptophyta; class Magnoliopsida; order Ranunculales; family Menispermaceae; genus Stephania; species Stephania cephalantha. The sequence goes on along the minus strand of CM077576.1, from coordinate 5,873,402 downwards.
TTCTTTAAAGTTTTGTCTTACTTCTATCTCGTGATCATAAGAAGAGATATGAAGATGAAAAAAACTTTAGACCAAAACCACGTTATTTATTTGTCTAGAATTTAAAATTAAAACAATAAGGAAGTTTTGAAAAATAAGTTCATTCCATTAAAAAGCTTGTATACAACTTCATTCACCTAAGATATAAATTGAAAAAAAATCACCTCGACATCAAAAAACTCATCATACAAGTCTATCGACAATTACTTTGACGTTGTTGCTCCGTGATGCAAACCGGACGTACTTTATGTCAAGTTGGACGTTGTGTTTGTACATCTAGTTGAGTTTGTTGAGGTTGCTGATCTTGCATTGAGTTTCGTTGAGTCGATTGATGTTCTTCCTCAGGTTCACTCGACTCATCTCTGGTACTAATGCTTTAAAAAATAGGAGGTTGAATCGTTCCAAAATACTGACTTCTTATATGTGGTTGGCCGAAAGGAACATGAGGCAGCGACATGCTTAACAAGTTCATGAATGAGCCATCTCCACTATATGACATATTGTAATTATAACATGGTGGAGTAAATGGACTCGACATGTATCGAGGCAATGAATGATACATTGGATGTCTAGGCATTCCATGGTCCATATATGAAGACGACAGGCCGGGTGCATAAGGATCAAAATGGTAAGGAGGAAGATTCATGATTGGCGGCCTAAGTACAAACATTTGAGGTTCTGGTTGCATTGGGGACAATGTAGGAATGTACCCATGAGAAGAATGACATGGTGGGGATAAGCGTTGGCTACTTTCCCCAACAGTCTTTGTTCTTCTCGCTCTCGGACGAGATGAACGAGGTGGAGGAGAACGTCTGCTACTCTCAGCAACAGTCTCTGTTCGACGAGATGGACGTGGTGGACGATGATGTCTGGTGCTCTCACCCACAATCTCTGTTTGTGTTGTTCTTCTTCTCACATCTCTATTTGATTCGCTTTGATCATCTCCTTCATCATCTTCATCATTCTCCTCATTTATGGCCTGTTCACATCAATTCCATCATTCCATAGAGTAGACCTTTGCCTTTCATCTTCATCTAAAATTTTGATGCCTTCATCAAGCGCATCAAGACCTTGCTCGTACACATCCTCAATGAACACTCGTCGCGGTCGATGCACCAAGTTACACTGATATAAAAAACATGAGTTTAATACACGCAATTTAAGATGTAACTCGTGAGGAAAACAAAATAATAGTTTCAAGGTTACCGAATAGTCATGTAAAGCCCCGTCGTGTCCAATGAATCGTCTAGTGACTGATCGATACCACGTCGTGTAGTCTTGTTGATCGTGTCCTTCTTCTTGTTCCGTTGTGACTATGCTGTCACCACGATCTTCCCACATTTGTATAAAGTTTGCATGAAAAAACACCCAATTTTCTTGAGTGCGCCTTCGCAATTCGATGTGGTGCAGTCGGGTGTCGTAATAACAGTTTGGTGGCACGACTTGTATCATTCCGAATTGTCTCATAACCCTTTCTGGTCGATGCCACTCGACTATGTGAAAACAAATTAGAAGACACGTCGATAGTCAACTACCGTGACCGTCAGTATAGTATTCGAGAAGAGACCCGATGACTTCATTATAAGGTTGCCACACCACTTCATCCTCATTCTGCGAGTCAAGTGCATCACGATAAGCTGATAAAACATGTGTCGCACTTTGAGTAACTGAAAATGCATCGATCCATCTGTAAAGAAAAAAATAAATTAGTAAAATGAAAATGGAGTTAATATTATATGAATTACGAAATAACATTTGTATTACATGTGTCCCAATGGAACGTCAATAAGCATGTGTTCTCCATCCACTATTTGAGGTTTAACTCTAGAAACACCCACGTGCCTTGGTGCTATGAATGAAAATCTATCCCATGCCCACAATTGTACAAGAATTGACGCGCCTGCAACCTCATGTGCACCCGCGCGAGATCCGCGACACAACTCCTTTACAAATAAGCCAAACATGCACTCCCCAACTATATTATCCAAATTTAAAAATCCTCGAGCAATGGTAGAAACATCAAATGTACATATCGATTTGACTTGTCGGCGAATAGACAACCACCGATAAGTTGCAGTATGTACGATCGAACATAACGTCGCACCGATTCCTCATCGCTGTCGTCATGTATAGCTGGTACGTTACATTCAAGCCATTCGACTTTAATTTTATTTCCATGAAGGTCATCTCCAACATGAATTCCACCAAGTAGCCATTCACACACGTCAACATAGTATGTATCGGTGGTTCCCGTCACATGCATACTTTCGTTAGGTAAGTCGAGCTGTACCTGCATGTCCTGAAGTGTAATAGTGCACTCTCCACATTGCATGTGAAATATATGCGTCTCTGGGCGCCATCTCTCAACGAATGCAGTAATCAAAGCCCAATTAAAGCTGAAAAATGATACGCGTCAAATCCCATAGAACCCACTGGAACGTAGATATGGGATCATTTGAGAATGATATTGCATCGTTTGATCAATGACACCACGTCTTCGACACACGCGCAATGTTTCGTACACCTTATAATTGAAAATATTTTAGTCGATATATATGTATATTATATGTTTATGCATGAACATTGGACGTATCCATCTTAAAAAGTTTACCTGACCCCTCCAGGCTCGCGATGATCTGTGTGTAGATTGGAGATGTAACAGTGAAGGATCTGATGGACCTGGATCCATTAGTGTACAAACTACAATTGAGGGATTGAAAAAAATTAGTCGTGTTGTTCGAAAATCACAACAATTCATTATTATAGGTTCAAACAATAACGAATACCTAAACATTTCATGACGTGAAATTTCGGGATACTTCAAAAATTTCAATATAATCAAATTACCAACTTAAGCCAATTACAAACAATATACTAAATTGACTATTGATTTTGATTGGAAGATTGAGCTCTGGCTGGACAATTTTTTTGTTATGTCCATCTGCACGACAAATGCCGCATTCCTAGTTCTTCCTAGTAGGGACTCGATCACGGTCTTTATTAGGACATGTTGTTCTTCTATGTCCTTCTTGATGACATATGCCATATCGCAAGACACTTGAAACATTAGGAAGATCCATCTCGTTTTGCCTTCGCATTCCCTTTGGTCTCCCTCGGCCACGTCTGCACCTTGGGTCCGGTATGATCTTTGACGCAAAAGTCGGCCAATATTTCTCATCTGGGATGGCTTTGAAATTAGAGGAGTAACATTGCGCGTACACATCTATCATGTAGTATGGCTCAATGAATTGCGAGTAGCTCACTCGAATAAAGGCACATGCAACTAACACGTGTGAGCAAGGGAAACCAAACGATTGCCATTTATTGCAACCGCACACCCGATCCTTCAGGATGATGATTTGGGTATTTTTGCCTTTATGCATGCGATCTCCATGTTGTCCAGTAAGCACTTCAAACTCACCTATGTCACGATTTATCAAATTGACTTGATGCTCCTCCTCGAGATTGTTCATAATGTGTGAGTTTATCTGTGACATATTTTGTTTAGGATAGGTCGTTTGAGATTGCTTCATTGATTTCTTATTTACGTCGATCGTGGTATGTCACCAATCTATAGTAAATCATTTGAGTCATCACTGTTATTGGCAAGAATCGAGCCCCCTTCAATACACCGTTAAAACACTCTACAATTGAAAAATAAATTCGTGTAAGTAATATTACTTCAGCGATAACTAAATCGTTAAATGCGAAACAGAACTTGGATTTCATACATACCAACACCATTAGAAGTCATCCATCCGTATCGCATGCCTCCGTCATGCGATTGAGTCCATAGTTCTTTGGGGATGACATTGACATATTGCAAACATTGAGGAGTTCTTGATGATAAGTATGCAAAACGCTCCATGCACGTATTAAATTTTTATTCTTGATGTTGAGCAGTTGCTCGAGAAAGGAGTTTTTCAAGGGTTCATTTTTGAATTGAGTGTTGAAATTACTGATCAAATGTCGCATGCAATAACGGTGATATCCTTTTGGGGGACAAAAACTATTGGTCAGTGTGTTGACAGCCTCCAAAATGCTAGGGTGACGATAAAAAATAAGGCAAATACCATCTCTATCCGTCACGTGTTTGCGCAACATCCTAAAAAACCATCCCCAAAAATCCGTAGATTCGATTTCTGCAACAACAAATGCAACCGGTAGTATGTGTCCATTACCATCAACGGAGATGACAATCATTAGCTTACCACTATATTTGCCATATAAGAAAGTCGCGTCAATCTGAAGAAGAGGCCTGCAAAACTTGAAAGCTTGTATTGATGCTTCGAATGCGAAAAACACACGACGAAATTGAGGATACTCAATCCTTATCTCATCAGCAGCCCATTGTCTATGTGACCACTCGATTTTTGTCCCCAGACTCTTATTTTTCACAGCCGCCAACCATCTTGGCAATCTAGCATATGTCTCATCCTAATCTCCAAATGCATTTGCAATTGCCTTCCTTTTGGCATCCCATATTCGCTTAGTTTACTTCGTGTCTCGTATTTTCCTTAATTATTTGTATTAATGCCTTGATAGTTATTGCTGATCTATCTGGATAATGCTTTGGATCTCTCGCTGTAACGGTCCGAACTTAATTCGCCATTATTAATGACATGGTTGCAGATGTGGTTGACAGCTCAGACGCTCGTGGGACCCGCAACTAGGCAAGTGCGCACCTGGAGCTAAGTAAATAGTTATTTTCCGTGCTGATTTTTCTAATTTGTGATGTTTACATTGAAATAGATTAAATGACATTGTAATGTGTATATTTATATTATGTTTGACGTGCGAGACTGTGTGATAAGTATTTGCCTCGATATGCGTGTCGACGCGGGTACTGGGTAGTCTAAAAGACTAAATACTAGGCCAAGGGAAAATAATACACACATGAAATGAATAAAATGAGTTAAATAATAATATGTAATGCATATTTGATGGTTAGGGTCATGGTAGTACGCGTATGTCGCGATTTGGGACGCGAAATCGGGCGTCAGAACACTCGAAAGACGACTTTATGGGTTAAGGACAAGGGCGAGTGTGCCATTCGAGTCACATTAGGAGTTATTAGAGGTTGGAAAATGGAGCAAATGGTGCTTATTGGATGGCATAGGGACGCACAAGTGAGGAGAGATCCTTTAAGGATATAAAAGTCACCTTGACTTTCAAATTCACCACATTTTCTCTCTCCTTATCAAGAAATCCGAAAATTGAGACCAAGAAACAAGGGTTTTGGAGCTTCAAAATTGGTGATTTGAGGAGCTTGGAGTGGTTGATTCATCAAAGCAAGGTGAGATACACTATCACCTCAACTTTCTTTATTTTTGGTATGAATTGTTGGGGTGTTTGTGTGAATTTGTAATGGAGTGTTAAGTGGTTGTTTTGGTGGGTTTCAAGTGCTATGAAGTTGAGTAATATATGTTGTTGTTGTGGTGGTGGTGGTGGTGATGTTTAAAAAAAAAAAAAATTCAACCAAACTGTTGTCCAAAACCTCATTAGCGCACTAAGGAGGTCACCTAGCGCACTATATGACGATTAGCGCGCTAGGTGAAAAATATAGCGCGCTAATGTTCTTCCTGTCGAATAACGTTTAACTGCCCAGAAATCTAGCGCGCTAATCAAAAGACCTAGCGCACTTTCAAAATGTTTTTACTAAGTAAAATAAAATACATCCAATTGACTAAAAATCAATTATAAATGGAAATAGGTCATTTTGGGCGGTAATTTGGATATCGAGGATTCGGCGGAGTCGACTTGGGGGTTATATATCGGGACACGGAGTGCGGGTTGAGGTGTGTACTATCCCAACTGAAATTTTTTGAGCATTACCTTATTTTTGCTTTTGAATTCAAATTATATCCTTCAATACTCTATTCATGGTTTTGGTTTAAATGGATGGACGTTGAGGCTCTCCCTCCGTACCATTCCTATGTGTATGTCCACTAGGCCATAACACGTGTGTCAGGGATCTCGGTGAATAGTTTGACCCGAAAGTCGCGTCGAGGCATATGTAGGTGCGTCGTAGGTTCTACGTCGACCACTTAGCGGATCCAGATATTGGCCTTGCTTGAGTGGTACTCGCCGGTAGTATTCTGTGGAGAGTCCGAAGTATGGCACTAGTCTGACCCTAGGCTCTAGGAACACACTTTGAGCTTTCACTATTACTTATCCATGCGATGATCACAGTTGCATGTATTTATTTTCGCATGTTTATTTAATAGTTTTGTTTAAATTCTAGTATTTACTTTCAGTATTGCTCACTTAATTTCCTTGGGAATACTCACTCTGGACTCGTCATCTGGTTTTTTTGTGATGGCTTGAGTGTAGATCCTAGTATGAGTCGTGGTAAGGGCAAGCTTTCAGAATACCACTGATTCATAGATATTGAGCCAAACTTGTACGTTTATATTATATATATTTTGTTTTTATTTTGGGGATTTGGGATTGTGAGACACTTCAAGACTTTATATATTTTATCTATAATAACTTATGGGTTTTCTACACTAGATATAAGAGTTAAATGCATGACTAAGATGTTTAATATTTTATTTGTCATGAAAAAAGACTTCCGCTGTGGTTATTTATTATGGTTTGAAACGATATTAACATATGAATTGAGTTCATTAATAATTTAAACAGTAAATTGTTGTTTGTTGAGGTTAATAATGATTAAATAGTAGATAAGCTTGCATGTGGGACACAGCTGGCGGTGGTAGGCCAGGTTGTGGGCCCACATTGGCCCCCATGGCAGTTCATTGGGCCGCTACATTTTGGTATCAGAGCAAAGGTTGGTGAACTTCGGGAAATTGAAAGTTAACTCTGATACGGTTACAATTGTGGTATAATTTGAGGATAAACCTGATGAATGAATGTTAGATATGGAAAATCCAAAGGAATTGCCTAGAGTCCTAGTTGGGAAGTAAGGTTAGATGGGTAGAAATAAGGGATATACGTGTTATGTTTTGGTTGTATATTACATACGATACACGTATATTTGTACTTGAGGCTGATTGGACGCACGTTCTTTGATGCAGATACCGATGGACATACAACCTTCAGATACTACTCAGCCTGAGGTCGGGGATACCAGTGATCCGACTAGGCCGACTTTGACGTTGGAGTCATTGGCGCGGACTATGGATGATAGATTCGCGTTCCTGATAGACATGATGAGAGCTCGGGATGCTCGGGAGGCTATTACAGATCTTACTACCGTTTTAGCTGCACCGATGACTACTACTCGGCAGTTGTAGCTCATACTATAGTTTGAGACTCAGTGCGAGCGACGATATCGAGACACCGGCCGAGAGAGCTGCGCTAGTAGTAGTACCAACGGATACTACAGTGGTACTTACACCCACGACTACTGAGCAACCAAGAGTGGCATCTACTTCAGGGAGTTTGATGACAGTTGAGGCTAAGAAGATGAATGACTTTATTAGGTTCTCGCTAGGATACTTCTATGGAGCCGGGGACCTAGAGATAGCCGGGAGGTGGCTGTTATCTTATGAGCGACTACATGAGTTGCTTCGAGTTGAGGAGATTGATCGGCCGAAATTATTGAGTTTTTGCTTGAGAGCTGATGCAGCGGTATGGTGGACTACCTATATTGCGACTCATCCTGTGTGTGGCTACTTGGGCAAAGTTCCTAGTGCTATTTATGGATGAGTATATACCTATGGAGGTTAGGGTCCGATTGAGGGATGAGTTTTTATCATTGGTTCAGGGTGATATATCTGTCACTGTGTACATGGAGAGGTACCGATATCTACTGTCGTATTCCATAAACATAGCAGGTACCGATCGATTACATATATATTATTTTGTCCGAGGTTTGGATGAGAGGATTGCAAACACGGTTGTATCTAGTGGAGCTCGTACATTTATAAAGAATTATGACAGGTCCCTCGCACACGAAACATACCTGGTTCAGAGGGCCAATCGATTACCGATTCAGGTACGTTGCGAGTCAACGAGAGACAACGAGAGTCACCAACTTCGAGTTCTTGGTTTGATCAGAGACCGAAGAGACAGATGAGAGATCAGGACCGGTAGGGACAGGGCCAGAGATCTCGCAGAGGTGATTGACAGTCTGATTAGGGTCGCGAAGGCGATAGAGGTCGCCGTGATGACCGAGATCGACGTGATGATCGTCAGGCATCATATTCTCGGCTTCTGCACCAGTTGATCAGCTTAAACAATAATATAGGCAGGATAGAGGTCAGAGAGGCCAGAGTCGAGGCCAGGGTCAAACACAAAGTTGGAGGAGTTCTGGTAGATCAGAGACTCGTGCATGTTACCGATGCGCTCAGGTTGGACATATTGGGCAGATTGTACCAGACAGGCACCACTATCACAAAACGGAGCATGCCAGAAATAGGGCTCATACTGCAGCTTTTGGAGTTGTGCAGCCGGACAAGGAGGCGATCAGACAGCTTGTTGAGGGTTCGTTATCTGTTTGTGGTATTTCCATGCACATTATGATGAATTATGGTAGCATACAGTCTTTTATTTTTGGACGCATGGTAGGAGAGTTATGGTTACCTCCACAGACCTTATATATACATCTTGTTCTTAGTACTATAGTTGGGGATAAGATTTACCCTAACCGAAATTGCCGGGATTGCGTTGTGGAGATTGATGGACATTAGCCACCGGCTGATTTGAGAGTGTTAGAGTACCTGGAGTTCGACGCGATGTTCGGCATGGATTGGTTATTATCATATCACGCACGGATCGACTGTTTCAGCAAGACTGTGACGTTTGACATCGAGGGGATTCCAAAGCTTTCATTTGCCGGAGTTGCGATTGCATTACCTATCACTCGAGGTAGACTAGTGACGTCGCAAGAGATGGAGGCGTACGTGGCTATGGTTGAGCCTGAGCTTAGGATGGTGATTATGGTTGAGGATGTCCCTATTGTCTGCGAGTTTTCAGCCATGTTTCCTGATGATTTGCCACGATCGCTACCACCGAGAGCTGTTAAGTTTATCATTGAACTGATTTCGGGGACTCAGCCAATCTACAACAGGCCATATAGGATGTCAGCATCTAATCACGAGGAGTTGAAGACCCAGTTAGAGGATTTATCGCGGAAGGGTTTCATTCACCCTAGCATGTCACCTTGGGGAGCTCCAGTTCTTTTTGTGAAGAAGAAGGACGGTTCGATGCGGATGTGTGTGGACTACCAGAAGCTGAATTAGGTGATGATTCGAAATCGTTACCCACTTCCGAGGATTGATGACTTATTAGATCAATTGGCAGGGGCCAAGTTCTTCTCGAAGATCGACTTACGATCATGATATCATCAGTTGAGGATTCGAGATGAGGATGTAGAGAAAACCGATTTTAGTACGCGTTACGGACTATTCGAGTTTACAGTCATGCCATTTGGACTGACTAACGCACCAATTTTCATGGATTTGATGCACAAGGTGTTAAGGCCATTTTTGGATCGATACGTCATAATTTTTATGGATGACATCCTGATTTACAGTAGGACTCGTGTGGAGCACGAAAGACATCTCAGATATGTGTTGGTGACGCTCAAAGAGCACAGACTGTATGCCAAGTTTAGCAAGTGCGCATTTTGGCTGAGTGAGGTGAAGTTCTTGGGGCATGTCATCAGTGATCAGGGCATATCAGTTGATGGTGATAAGATTCGAGCGATTATTGAATGAAAGACACCCGAGTCTGTATCTGACATCCGAAGTTTCTTGGGTTTGGCATGATAGTACAGGCGATTCGTGCAAGATTTCTCGATTATAGCAGCACCGATGACGAGATTGACCAAGAAGAATGTTAGATTTGAGTGATTACAGGAATGTGAAGATGTTTTGTGGGAGCTGAAGAGGAAGTTGACTTCGGCGCCAGTTTTGGCGTTACCCATAGAAGATAGGAGAGGTTTTTCGGTTATATCGATGCATCGAGCACATCGCGTGGGTTGCATGTTGATGCGGACAAACACAATGGCCTATTTATCTCGATGGTTGAGACCTTACGAGGAAAATTATCCAGTGCATGACTTGGAGCTTGCGGCGATCGTGTTTGCATTGAAGGCTTGAGGCACTACTTGTACGGTGAGAGGTTTGTGTTATTCACAGATGACCAGAGTTTGAGGTACCTGTTCACTCAGAGGGAGTTGAACATGCGACAACGGAGATGGCTCGAGTTATTGAAGGACTATGACTTCGCAATTGAGTATCATCCGGGTAAGGCGAATGTCGTAGCTGATGCGCTAAGTAGGAGCGACATCGAGAGCCAGACGGTATTGCGGCATATGACACATGAGCACGGGTTGCTTGAGGCAGCGTTTGTGTTGTGTGTAACAGAGGCTATTGCTGAGCTGCAAATTTACTGTCAGATGCAAGTTCCCACGGTGTCTCTTGAGCTGGTTACCGAGTTGCAGAGAGTTGACGACCGGTACTTGCAAATCAGTGGCCTGGCTCAGGATCCGGGGTGCACTGAGTGGTCTGAGGGTTCGGAACAGTGCTTGTGACATATGGGTCGTTTGTAGATACCACCGGTGTCGGTGCTCAGGGATAGCATTCTCGAGGACGCACATCGGTCGCGATATATAGTTCATCTAGGTCAGACCAAGATGTATCACGATCTGCAGAGATTGTTTTGGTGGCGAGGATGAAGGCGACATGGGTAATACGTCCGAGTTGTCATATTTGCCAGTAGGTGAAGGCTGAGTACAGGAGACCAGCTGGGTTGCTACAGCCGCTGCCCATTCCTCAGTGGAAATGGGAACACGTGACCATGAACTTCGTCGCTGGCCTACCGCAGATTACACGATGAGACACGACACGGTCACGGGAGTTAGCGACATGTTGATGAAGTCGGCACATTTCATACCGATCGCCATGAGATATTCAATTACACAGCTGAGTACTATCTTCGAGAGAGAGATTGTCAGATTGCATGGTGTACCAGTCTCCATTGTTTCTGATAGAGATCCGAGATTTACTTTGAGGCTTTGGGAGAGTATACAGGAGCAGTTTGACACCCGTTTACAATTCAACATTGCGTACCATCCTTAGACTCACGGATAGTCAGAGCGTTTGATTCAGATTCTCGAGGATGTGATCAGGGTGTACATTACAGTTTGGTAGATAGTGGGATGATTATTTGCCTTTATGTGAGTTTGCTTACAATAGCAGCTATCATATGGGTATCAGGATGCCACCGTTTGAGGCACTTTATGGTAGGTCATGCAGGTCACCAGCATGTTGGGCGGCACCGGAGCATACAACGGCTATAGGACCTGAGGTTGTTGTTGACCATACTGAGAAGGTGAGACAGATCAAGTAAAAGCTTCAGGCGGCGCATGATAGACAGAATAAATATGCAGACAAGTATCTTGAGGGTCTGAGCTATGAGGTTAGGGACTTGGTGTATTTGAAGGTTTCGCCCTCGAAGGGTCATCAGAGGTTTGACATTAAGAGGAAGCTGACACCAAGGTTCCTTGGACCGTTCAGAGTTGAGAAACGCGTCGATAGAGTGCCATATCGTTTGGAGTTATCACCGCAATTAGCATGGGTACATCCGGCGTTTCACATTTCCATGTTGAGGTTGGCTAGGTCGGGACCGAGGACTATGGTTGATGTACATCAGATTGAGGTGCGACCTGACGTGTCATATGAGGAGGAGCCTGTGGAAATTATGGATATAAGGACTCAGACTTTAAGGAATAGGGAGATCCCGAAGGTTTTGGTACGATGGCAAAGGATCACGGACTTTGAGGAATAGGGACCGAAGGACTCATTTCACGGAGCTTCGAGTCTACTATGCGACTACTATGCGACTAAAGTATCCCAACTTATTTGTTTGCGGTAAATGTTTATGTTTAATTTAAATTTCGGACAAAATCTCACCTAGTTGAGAAGAACGTAATGGCCCAAATTTAATTTGCCATTATTAATAACGTGGTTGCAGACGTGGTTGACAGCTTAGACACTTGTGGGACCCACAACTAGGCAAGTGCGCGCATGGAGCTAGGTAAATAGTTATTTTGCACGGTTATTTGTCTAATTTGTGATGTTTACATTGAAATAGATTAAACGACATCGTAATGTGTATATTTATATTACATTTGACGTGCAAGACTATGTGATAAGTCTTCACCTTGATATGTGTGTCGACGCGGTATCGGGTAGTCTAAAAGACTAAATACTAGGCCGGGGGAAAATAATACAATATGAAATGAATAAAATGAGTTAAATAATAATTTTTAATGCATATTTGATGATTAGGGTCATGGTAGTACGCGTATGTCGCGATTTGGGAAGAGAAAAAGGGCGTCAGAACACCCGAAAGACGACTTTATCGGGTTAAGGACAAGGGTGAGTGTGCCATTGGAGTCACATTAGGAGTTATTAGAGGTTGGAAAATGGAGCAAATGGTGCTCATTGGATGGCATATGGATGCACAAGTGAAGAGAGATCCTTTAAGGATATAAAAGTCACATTGACTTTCAAATTCACCACCTTTTCTCTATCCTTATCAAGAAATCCGAAAACTGAGACCAAGCAACAAGGGTTTTGGAGCTTCAAACTTGGTGATTTGAGGAGCTTGGAGTGATTGATTCATCAAAACAAGATGAGATACACTATCACATCAACTTTCTTTATCTTTTAGTATGAATTGTTGGGGTGTTTGTGTGAATTTGTAATGGAATGTTAAATGGTTGTTTTGGTGGGTTTCAAGTGCTATGAAGTTGAGTAATATATGTTGTTGTTGGTGGTGGTGGTGGTGATGTTTAAAAAAAAAAAATTTTTTTTTCAACCAAACTGCTGTCCAGAACCTCATTAGTGCGCTAAGGAGGTCACCTAGCGCGCTACATGACGATTAGCGCGCTAGGTGAAAAATATAATGTTCTTCCTGTCGAAGAACGTTTAACTGCCCATAAATCTAGCGCGCTAATAAAAAGACCTAGCGCGCTAAATATTGCAGATTTCAGAATGTTTTTACTAAGTAACATAAAATGCATCCAATTGACTAAAAATCAATTATAAATAGAAATATTTTATTTCGGGCGGTAATTTGGATATCGGGGATTCGACTGAGCCGGACCGGGGGTTATATATCGGGACACGGAGTGCGGGTTGAAGTTTGTAGTATCCTAACTGAAATTTCTTGAGCATTACCTTATTTTTGCTTTTGAATTCAAATTCTATCATTCAATACTCTATTCTTGGTTTTGGTTTAAATGGACGGACGTTGAGGCTCTTACTCCTTACCATTCTTGTGTGTATGTCCACTAGGCCATAACACGTGTGTCAGGTATCTCGTGAATAGTTCGACCGAGAGTTGTGTCGGGGCACGTGTAGGTGCGTTGTAGGTTCTACGCCGACCACTTGGCGGATCCAGATACTAGCCTTACTTGAGTGGTACTCGCCGGCAGTATTCTGTGGAGAGTCCGAAGTATGGCACTAGTCTGACCCTAGGCTCTAGGAACACACTTTGAGCTTTCACTATTACTTATCCATGCGATGATCATAGTTGCCTGTATTTATTTCCACATATTTAATTTAATAGTTTTGTTTAAATTCTAGTATTTACTTTCAGTATTGCTCACTTAATTTCCTTGGGAATACTCACTCTGGACTCGTCATCTGGCTTTTTGTGATGGCTTGAGTGCATATCCTAGTACGAGTCGTAGCAAGGGCAAACTTCCGAAATATCGGTGATTCAGAGATATTGAGCAGACTTGTACGTTTGTATTATATTTATTTTGTTTTTATTTTGGGGATTTGGGATTGTGAGACACTTCAGGACCTTATATTTTTTTATCTATGATAACTTATGGGTTTTCCACACTAGATATCAGAGTTAAATGCATGACTAAGATGTTTAATATTTTATTTGTCATGATAAAAGACTTCCGCTATGGTTGTTTATTATGGTTTGAAATGATATTAACAGATGAATTAAGTTCATTAATAATTTAAACAGTAAATTGTTATTTGTTGAGGTAAATAATGATTAAATGGTGGATAAGCTTGCATGTGGGACACAACTGGTGCTGGTAAGCCAGGTTGTGGGCCCGCATTGGGCCCCGTGGCGGTTCATTTGGAAAATGGGCCGCTACACTCGCGCAAGCGTGTTGGCGTCGAGTTGGGCATGACCGCGTTCTACGTCAGGATTTATACAGTTGTGCGACACGTCTAATTGTGTGATCTCTCATAATTGTGTTTTCTTTCGTAAACAAGCACGAAGACTCCACATGCACCCGTCTTACACATTTCTGCATTTAATCTCCCATAGAGTTGTAGTCGATTCCATCATATGGTATTGACAATGTCTGTTAACATGCCACACTTTGACGACATGTTGTAAGTCTTTTTTGTTGTTAAACACATTCTTATTTTCAACTCAAAATTAGACATTTCCCACCCAGTCTGTTGATAAGAATGTTGGGTCGCAGTGGAGTTAGCCACCTCTCAATCGATTTCAATATACATCGGCAATGGTTGGTGAACTTCATCATCATTTGCTTCCTCCATGAGATTCTCTTCATTGATAGTAAAATGTTCATCATCTTGCACGTTTTCCGCTCCTGGAGGTTCATACATTGGGTCATCCGTAACAATATTTAGGTTTACCCAATCGACAGATGGTGCAGCATCCTCGGGGGGACGCATGTCCTCGTCCGTGTCATTAATGTCATCATTGTCGTTGGGTTCATCATCACCTTGCGATGATTGCATATGCAATCTTTCCATCATCGATCTAGTGTCTGACGTGCCGAAATCTTCATCTACTAGTTGCGAATGAATATCCGCAAAGAGTCTTCTAGTTAATGGTAGATTGACCACTGTCACCCACATCAAGTCAAAGTGTGTTGCGTCTTGCAACAATACGGGGACAAAATACTGTGAACCCCCGTGGAGGATTATCACGTGACGATAAGTCATCCTTACTATAGTCTCCGTAGATGAGATATTGAATGCGTTATACACGTGATTCATCAATTGTTGTCTACTCGTCCCAGACTTGAGCATCAACACTGCTGATAGGGCACGTTGTACCTAATGACAATCCTACCGTTTACAATTTCACTGTTTGCATAAAAGAGAAATGAGATGTTCCTATGTTCCATGACCTACATAATTTATTGAACAATGATGATGTAAAATGATTGCAAACGCAAAAGTTGATCAAATTGGGGATTTAAAATGCAATCAAACTTTATGATGTAGAAGATCGCCTTAATAGCGCAACTACAGAGCATACTCATTCGTCTGCATAAAGTACCAATTAATAACTCATATTTTCCATCCTAAATGAGGTTCATCAAAATTTTACATATTCATACTGTATGTCTCATATTTAGCTCCATATATATACAAATCAAAGACAAAGTCTATCACTAAATGAGGTTCATCGAGCAAGTAGACAAGAACAAATATTTAAGTGAAATAAAATATCAAGTCAAATATAATAAAACTTAAATAAATAAATTTTTGTACTTACTAATTTCCCCCTCTTTTGATCTTCAATTTGATATTCTCTGAAAAAATTAAGTTAGTTTTTATTTAAATAAATATTACTAACTACAATGCTATTCTTTAAAAATAAAATAAAAATATATGAACCTTTTATGTTTTAACAACCTCTTCAACCACAAAAAACCAACAAAAAATCCAAAAAATCCAACTCTCTCACAACTCAACCGACCCAACTCTATCACTACCCAACCCAACCCTCTCTCTCTCCTCTCTCTCTCTCTCTCTCTCTCTCTCTCGGGCTCACGGTGTGCCATAAACCCAACACTTAGACTATCTCTCTCTCCCTCTCTTTCTCTCTATCTTTCTCCATCTCGGGCTCACGGTGTCCCTAAACCCAACACCCAAACTATCTTTCTCTGGCTCACGCTCTACCCTAAACCCAACACCTAGACTCTCTCTCTATCTCTCTCTCGGGCTCACGGTGTACCATAAACCCAACACCCAGACTATCTCTCTCTCTCTCTCTCTCTCTCTCTCTCTCTCTCTCTCGAGGGCTCACGGTGGATCATACTTGAATAAATAAATTTATGTACTTACTAGTTTCCTAACAATAAAATACCAAGTCAAACATAATAAAACTTAAATAAATAAATTTTTGCACTTACTAATTTCCCCCTCTTTTGATCTTCATTTTGATAATCCCTGAAAAAAAACTAAATTAGCTGTTATTTAAATAAATATTACTAACTTTAATGCTATTCTTTGAAAATAAAATAAAAATATCCGATCCTTTTAAGTTTTAACAACCTCTTCAACCACAAAAAATCCAACAAAAATCTCAAAAAATCCAACTCTCTCACAACTCAACCGACCAAACTCTATCACTACCCAACCCACAACCCAACCCAACCCTCATATCTCTCTCTCTCTCTCTCAACTCTCTCTCTCTCACACACACACTCTCTCACTCTCTTTTTTTTCTCCAGTGTAAACTCTCTCTCTCTCTCTCTCTCTCTTTCTCTCTCTTTTTTCATGGCGTCTTCTCTCGCAACTCTCTCCCAACTCTCTCTCTCTCTCTCTCGAGAGAGATCTCACGAACATCTCCACCTCTTCCCGAGTCTCCCTCCAATCACGAACACCTGCACGGTCTGCAACTCTCTCTCTCTCTCTCTCTCTCTCTCTCGAGAGATCTAACCTAAACCCTTCTTTCCCTCTCTTTCTCTCCTCTTTTTGCTTCTCTCTTTGCTACATACCCCACCAACAACCACCATTAAATAAACAACCACCCCATTAAATCCCTCACCACCTACCTATACTCCTAAACCCTAGCCCATATTCTTGAGAACGCAGGGAATATATTCCTTGCGTTCTCGACGAAGAGGCTCTAGTCCCACGGGCGTCACGAATGGGATGTCACGCGCAATTCTTGTTATGGAAAAACTCCGCGTGGCGTCCATGGGAGTTCACATAATGACGCATTCGAATGGCGCATTCATGTTATGAATGCGCCATTCGTGTTATGGAAACGCATTCGGAGAATCCATTCATGTTATGCGTCCACGCGGGCCAGTTAAGTCCAAACATGAATGGCGCATTCTCTGAATGCGCCATTTGTGTATTTACGACAGAACTGTCCATGTGGAAGCCCCTGTGGACTGTCCTTAGGGATTAACACGAATGGCGCATTCGAAGAATGCGCCATTCGTGTGACCACGTTGCAATGTAAATTTTCTCCCACTATTGACGCCTTTTCAAAATGCGTTTTACATTAGTTAAGGAATAAAAAGAAACTCTAACTTATTTTACTCATTTAAACCATTTTTTGTTGTACGTCTGTAATTTTTTCTAAAGTATCTCCACCTTCTACAACTTTTGTTATTATAAACTAGTAAGGAGCACGTGCTCCGCACATGCCCTAAAGTCGATTATTTTGAGTGAGAAAAAATTGATCAAAGTTCATATAATGAGGAAGAAAAATAATTATTTCAAATATAAAGGAGTTATTGCAAAACTTTAAAATGTATTCGTATAGCATTTTATCCTAATTCCTTTATTTAAACTTGACAATATATAAAAAAAATTAAAATCAAAGTCAATAATTCCTTAAAATAAATAAATCAAAACCAATTATTGTAGGTAGATAAATTGAAAATCACTCCAAGAAAGAAACAAAAACATTTTATTTTGTTTGTAGAAAAAAGTAAAATATTTGATATCTTTCAACAATATATGGACTTAAATAAAATTAAATAATGAAAAATGCTAGAATGACACCCCCAAATGACACCCTTGTGATGTGACATGCGGGTCCCACGTGACATAATTCATAGGAAACACGTGAGTGTATGCACGTAAACTAATTCATGCCACGTCATACGGGATGTGATTTTAGAGAATCTACCGAATGACAATCCAAATTAAGTCGGTTAAGGGGCGTTATCTCCGGGAGTAGATCGATCGATGGAATCCCCATCCTCAAACTTTGATGGGGTGAATTATTCACTCATACAAAAAAGGGAAATCATAAGATTTAATACATTATAGATGCAAAATCATTAAAAGCTTTTTCTTCCCAATTGTATATCGAAAATGTTATGTGATCACCATACAAAAAAGGGAGGGATTTAATGATTTTGATGCAATTCCTACATGAAAATGTTCAGGATCACCGTGGGGAGGGATAATACCGCCTCGCCTCCAATGGTGGGGATGAAATTGCCCCCGTCCATGGCCCCGTGGGGCTAGTTGGCGGGGAACCCCGCCCAATCGGGGCGGATCCCCGTGGGGAATGAGGATTCCCCGCCCCACCTACATCCCTATCCGGGAGGTAACTTACAGGGAGTTGAAAACTAATCTTGTTTGGTTGCCCAACTTATCTGCAAGTTATCTCCCAACTTATACCATAGAGTGTGAGATATCTCCTCACCACCTCCCTAGGGAGTTATCTCCTAAGAGATGTGGACACAATTACCCCTCATTAATGACTCATTTATTACTCATATCTCTATTGTTTGAAGGCTATTTATGTCAATTCATATTTTTTATTGTTTAAAATTTTGAAATTTTCCTACAAGTTTAAAGTTGAACCAAACATGAAAATATTAACTCCATGGAGTTAACTCCAAAGAGATAACTCCTAACTAACACTGTAAGTTAGCAAAAACGAACCAAACGAGGTCTAAATTTCGTGATGGCACTGCATGCCACGTCACAGGGATGTCACTTAGGGTGTGGCTTTAAAGTATCATTCTAGCATTTTCCACAATTTATAAAACTAATTCGTGTTCTATGGTTTATATATTCAACCCACCTTTCTAATTATTTTTTAAAAATAATAATAGCACTCACCTTAATGGAAAAAAAGAGAAATATATGAATTTTAAGAAAAGGCATAATCAAGAAAGTAAAGCAATGAATTAAAAATCTATGAATACATGGGATTTTATTTTTTATATCAATGTGTATTTTCTAACAAAACAATTAAAAATGTCAACCACGTCTATAGCGTGGTGCAAATTGTATGAATCCTCTTAACTCTATGTGGTTGGGTGATTGATTCTAAAAAAATTAAAGAAAAAACAATTATAAATTGTTGAGAAAAAAAGAAACAAAATAATTACATATTTTTTGGGAATCGCGGGTCCATATATTCATCAACCTAAAGTAAAATTTAAAGGGAGCTAGAACTTGTGGGAGAAAAAAAAGGGTGCCAGTTGGCTTTCCATTACCATGAAGAAGATGAAAAAGATGAAATGGTTTAATCCCTCTAAAACCAAAAAAGAAAAAAAAATCAAATGGTTTATAATAAGGAGATGGTGCAAACACAACCAAATACTATGGTTTTAGGCATTCAAATTAATTGAATGATTAATTAGCACACATGGAATTTAAAGGAGCGCAATATTGTAGGGATAACAAAAGGAAAAAAAATTGTAGTAGTGTGTCTCAATTTCTTCCATGAATATCCCTAAGCTCGCTTCCCTCTTTCGCCACTGCGGAATACTCAAGTACCGATAGATCTTCTTTGCTCTTAGGAGTCTGATGGTAGATCAACATGGACTTCGAAACTGGTGATTCACAATGATGCATTTTTGAGACCATCCACCTTAAATAGCCATACTACCTTATGTACCAAAAAAAAGGAACATAAGAACTTTTAATTTCGTTATTCATGCAATATTAAAATATTAATGCTCTACCCAAAAAATCTTTAATTAACAATTTTGTTTTTCAATAACCCAAAGAAACTTTTGTTACTTAAGTTAGAAAGTTCTATTATATGATTGAACTATATATATATATATAATACAATGAATAATTTGTATTTAATTTCTACTATGGTGATCTTTTTAAATTAATATACTTAAGTTATATTATTCATTGGATTGAAATCTAATAGTCAAAAATAAAAATCAATGGTGATTATTCTCCATCACCATTTATTGTGATTTTCCCCATCACTATGGTAGAATCACCTATATATCAGATGATCATATAATATAATTTTTCCAACAAAGTAACAAAAGTTTCGTATATAGTGTCATTGAAAATAATTTCTTAAACTAAACATCAAACTTAAAAAAAGAAAGTAAGAACAACTTATAAACGGCGACCGTTTAAATAAGAAAAATAAGCACTCCATGACTATTTTCCAAATCCCTACCAAAAGATATACGTATACACTTATAAGAATTGGCACCGCATCTAAAAGTAGGAGTCCTCCCAACATCTCCAACCCAAATTCCCCGCAAAGAAACCAACAACACCGAGTCTATTTACCTCCGTGAAACCCTCGAACAGCTTCTCATACCCTCCTCCCAAAAAAATCCAACAGCCTTGATGATGAAGGATATGAATACCATCATTAGCAAATTAAGTATGGCTGAAATATATAGCGAGGAGTCAAGAGTGGGAAAGACACAGACGAAGAAGAAAGGAGAACGCAAAGATAGAAAAGCGAGTGAAAGAATCGAGGGTGGGAGAGAAGATAACTACTATGAGCGCTTTTTGCTAATTTTTTTTGTATCTTCTAAAATAACTAGTTTTGTTAACGTGCTACGACTATGCCCGCTCACTACGCTAGCGAGAATTTATAATTACAAAAATATAAGACCTTTTACTCAAAACACATGTATTAAGAAAACATTAATTGTAAGTTTAAATTACATCTTTGCCCACATTTAATTCTTTAATTCATCCAATTGTTTAATTATAATCGATGTTTGAATTAAAAAGAAAGGTATAATAGATATAACTACTTTTAAGCTCGAGATATTGTCCCGAAATACTATGAATCTATATTTACTTTCTTATAAATAAAAGTTGTTTAAAAAACAAATATAAAATATAGGCAAAACCCATCTTTTGGTCCCCGAACTTGCAAAACCGCACATTTAGTCCCTCAACTTTCCAACTAGTGCACGTTTGGTCCTTCATTAGTTGGTAGTCAAATTCGATACGTGGCTAAGTAAGCGCCACGTGGCGGTTCTTCTTCTGAACCAAATGGTTCACATGAACCAAATTGGTTTTCTTCAAACCCAACTTAAGAAAAAACCTAAAAACAAAAAAAAAAAACGCAAAATGGAAATCGAAAACACTACGGCTCACATTCACAACGGGTTAATTTCACAGACTTTGGCCACCTAACTTTGTAGCTTGTAACACTTTAGTCACTGAACTCTTATTTGTCCCAAATATATCACTCAACTTTACAAAACGTTTCAACAATATAACTCCGACCACTCTCCGTTCGAAAATCCGGCGATCATGCTGATGTGGCGCCACGTAGGATTGCATGTGAAGTCACCAAACTATTTGAAGTGATGATGTGGCCCCAATTTAAGTGTTCTTTTGGTTTCAATAAAAGCACCCCATCATTGTGGGGTGTATCAAAATCAAAACCCACCCGTCACTGCCCCTGCTCACCATCTTCTTCACGCCACTGCACCTCCAAAACCCTCCATCATCTTCGTCCTCCGTCACTGCGCCTCGCCTCCGGCTGCTCGTCGTCGCATTTCGCATTCGGTCTCTTTCTTGCTCGCCTCCGGCTGCTCGTCGTCGCATTCTCTGCTCGTCGTCACTGCGCCCGCCCTCTCGCTCTCCCATTCGCCTCACCCGCCCTCCTTGTCGTCCACTCCTTTGCTTCCGCCCGCCCTCTCCCTGTAAGTCTCTCTCTCGCTGTCTAATTCTGTGTAATTTGAAGGGTTCGATGTGATATTGTTTGATTTCTTTGAATAATTTTTGCACTTTAATTGCTTGATTTGAGGATTTTAGGGTTTAAGCTTGATTTGTGGATTTAGGAGTAAAAACAGATTGCTCACTATTTCGTGAGTCCATCTCATTGATTATTCAGTTTTATGCCATAATTTTTGCACTTTCATTGCTGATAATCCTCTTCCAGTGAAGCCTACACTGTAAAGTCCCTTCTTTCCCTTCCAACTGTTTGGAAATGGGTTTCGTGGGTAGCCTTTTTGGTTGAAGAATTCACCTTCCTGAAAAGCAGAAATAGAGACACTATGGAGGAACATAATTAACTAGTGCCTCATTTTGAATGACTATGCTGCCTAAATTGTGAAAATACTATGTGAAATATTTGGAAGCCTGCAACCTATTTGGAAGCCTGCAACCTATTTTACCAAGTGGATCATAATGAATTTGGAAGCCTGCAACCTATTTTACCAAGTGGATCAATCATAGATATTGGACAGAGAACAGGATAGATAGGAGACATAGATCTAAAAGAAGTCTCACAATTCAGTCACTGCACTCACATGGCTAATATTTGCATTCTTTGCAAGTGAATACCATGTTGGATAGATGGTTAAGTCTGGCTTCCTTGCTCAAAGATTTATTCTTTGTCTATGACAATATTTTTATTTGCATTATTTGAATTATGTAAAAGACCATATTCCGGACGCCGAATCGCCTCATAAGAAGGTTCGAAAATAAACTAGGAGAGCAATTACGACTGGTTTTTCACTTACGCCATTGAGTGAATTCATCTACCGCATCTGCGTGGTTTGTCATATAATGTAAAGTTCGATGATCGGATATTGAAACTGATATATTTGTTTAGTGGTGTCTTGTTATTTTTTTGTTAGTTTTAGGGGTCCCGCTATCGCTTTTTAAAAATGTTCGTGCATATGACATCGCCTCGTATATAAGTCATGAGACACATATTGTGTAACAAACACATATACATGTGGATGTAATAGATTATTTTTTGTACCGACTCATGCCCATGTTTTGATACTTGTATATTTTCATTGTTTTGTAGCATAGATCCGGATGCGAATACTTTAACCGGCTTGATCCTGAAATGACTGACCGTGCAACGATTGTTATAAACGGGTTGTTAAGGAAGTTAGACCGAATTGAAAGCGAGAAGAGGTTGGAAGAAGAGTTTAAGGGGCGAAGAAAACTTAATGGTTGTTCAGTTGCATGTTGGTTATGCTTGGTGGTCGTTGTATTGCTGTTTGGCACGTCTTATTGGAGCTGAACTTGAATTTTGTACTGTACTTAAGGCAAACCTTGTATTGTCGTTATTTACCTTATGAATGAAAGAAAATACTATGTGTTATGCCATATTTTGTGTAACACTTATTTTATGAGGGTTTCTTTCCAATACCCCCAATACTAGTGCTAATTTTGTTTCCCACTATATATAATAATGTTATGTTGGTGATAATCTATTGCAGATAAACAACAAGCAGAGTGAAAAAATTCCAAGCATGAAGCCAAAAGCAAGTACTGTGGCTTGATTACTTTTCATAGAAAACAAAAGGGTTATTAACAGCCAAATTACACAAAAAATAAAACAATTGGAATCTTCACTCTTGATGATCTGATAAAAAACTATATAAACCAAAAAATTGGAATCTTCACTCTTGATTCCTGATGCATGGTGCGACTGACACCTCTACCACCTCTTCTATCGCCACGACCTCGAACAATTGGAATCTTCACTCTTGATTTCGGAGAAATCCTCGGAATAGGTTGAGAAGAATCCATCATACTTAGCAATACAGGAAGAGGTTGGGAAGCACTCGCATTAGTTGCATTGATTGTAATAAGGTTGTGCTGTCAAATATTTGAAAGACATTATTAATAACAATAAAATAAAATCACATATTATTGTAAAAATCCAACAATGTAACATGAATACCTGCCCAAGAGGTGTCTCACCACATGCATATCTCGCAGGGAGAGGTTGGGAAGCACTTGCATATGTTTCATTGGCTATAATAGGGTTAGGCTGTCAATATTCAAGAACCATGCATCAGTAATAGTTTCAAACTCATAATAAAATATTCGCAAGTTACCAAAAAATTTTAGTTACAAAGAAATTGAAAGACAGCTAAGTTTTCAATTCCCTCCAACAACATAACATAAATACCGCTCAAGAGGTGCCTCACCACATGCGTAATTTCCATCGACTTGAACCCCTTCATTTGGCCCTTTCTTTCTCTATAAATTATATAAATGCAAAGCCAAATTACACACAAATAAAACAATTGCTTTAATAACATCTAAATCGGGTTCACTTCTCCTTGACCGCCATCTCCACTGTCAAAATGAATACTGCAATGATAAGGATGTTAAAAATGTCCTTTACATAAGCAAGATCATTTAGTAACTTAAAAAAATTTTGTACAACGACAACAACAACATAGCCTCAGTTCCAAATTAATTGGGGTCGGCTACATGGATCAAAATAAAAATGTGTTAATACAGTTCCTAAATCCTCTGAGTTTCCTAAGAATTTATCAGAGCCCCTTCAAAATTCATCTATAACCATATAAAGTTAAATAGTGATCCTAGTCTCCGCAGAACACCAACCAAAAACTTCTTTGTTTGTTCTACAAGTTCACCAAGTTCACTATTGAGTATCGACGTATTAAACACTAAAACACTAATCAACAATTGAATCTTAAAATCCTAATCACGACACCAAAATCTTATATCAAACTTAGGGATATGCACATTCATTCAGTCATTGTGTTTGCCATCTAACAAATCTATAGAGAAAATCACATGATCGTCAATTCAACTTCTCAGAATCAGACCAACACATTTAAAAAGATTTTGTAATTTAATAAAATTTGAGTCAATAACTAAAGATCTTAAACAGGCATAACTGCTATCTGATATGTGAAAATGATTTTTAGAGAAGCTGAAATGTTGGACGTACTTCATTGAATAAGTCCAAGATGGTTGTGCTATTAATTGGAGGATTGAAATTGAATTGAAGCTAGCTTGGATTGGACGTAGGCTTCAGTGCTCATCTTCTTCCTTTTGCATCCTAAAGGAAATACAAACAAAGATAGAAGGCAGAAACAAAAATCTTGTAGAAAAAAAAAAATAAAAAGAGCGAAAAAATACAGGAAAAGAAATGGTGGAAAACAAAAAGAATGAAACTGAAGATGGAGAGATTTGAACAAGATTGAGGAGATTATATTCTGCCAAGTCCTGCCTTGTAGTGGATTCACAAAATTTACCCAAATGTGAACGACATAGAACTAGACAGCGAGAGAGAGACTTACAGGGATGATGGGGCGGAAGCAAGAGAGAGGAGATGGGAGGGCGGGTGAGGAGAATGGGCGAGCGATAGGGCGGGCGCCAACGCGGAAGCGAAGCCACCGGCGTCCTCGGAGATGTAGAGCGACCAAGAAGGAGACCGGAGGTGGCGTAGTCGAAGGCGACGACGAGCAGCCGGAGGCGAGACGCAGTGACGGACGAAGACGACGGAGAAGGGAAGGAGGGGATTTGCAGCGGACAGAGAGGAGCAACGAAGGTGTTGGAGTTGTTTGTGATACACCCCACTGCTTTGGGGTGCATCAAGTAGAACCAGAAAATAAACTTAAGTTGGGGCCACATCATCACTTGAATAGTTTGGTGACCTTTAATGAAATCCTACGTGGCGCCACGTCAGCAGGGTGGCCGGATTTCTGGTCGGAGAATGGTCGAAGTTGGGTGATATATTTGGGACAAATATGAGTTCAAATGACCAAAAGTGTTACAAACTACAAACTTCGGTGATCATCGGTGAAATTAACCCCATTCACAACAAATCAATTATTCATCAGTTCTTTAGTTCAACACTTCAACAATGCATTCTTTGATTGCTAGAGTTATAACTTTCAATTCCATCTTTCACATATATGTAATTAATAATAAGAACGGAGATCAGTAAAACTGACCATCATTATTGTTCTTTTATTTAATCTTATGAACTCTTCCAATTGTTTGCTAATTAATTAGTACACAATAATGTGATCTGAATTAGTGAATTACTAAGTGAGTGTGTACACAATGTCTGACAAAACCGAAATCGAAAACGTTCGAGCTTACATCACATTGACATTCATATTCATCATCAATTGCGCGAAGTAAGGAGGATTGGTGCTTTCGAGGCATAAATTCTGTGAAGAGCCACATCTATTTGATCTCCTTGATTCGTTCCCAGATCAAATCACAAAACCAAACCAATGCATTCAAATTGATTGAAGCCTTAAAAGTTTGTTTAGAGGAATCCATAAAGTGAGAGATAGGTCCCACCAACGAAAGGTGTTCCAACGAAGAGGGAGAATCATGAATGTGATGGAAAGCGTTAGGGTTTTGTGTGCGAAAGATGAGTTAGGAAGGCGTTCGAACAGAGAAAAGGGAGGAGGGTTTAGTGCATTGGATGTGACAACCCAAAATTCAAGTGACCTACTCTATGGGCAATTTAGTAATTTTTTCCAAACCCTACATTAAATTAACCATAATATAAAATAAACCAAATTGTAAATCTTAGCCACCACAATTTATTTACAAACCCTATATCAAAAAAAGGGAGGAGAAAGAACAAGAAGAGGGAGATCTAGGAGGTTCTTAGAGATTAAGGCAAAAGAATCCACAAACAAGGTATTCCCCATCTTTTCTTTTTGACCTTGATTTGATTAATTCTGAAAAAAAAAAAAAGTGACTTGAATGGGAAGAACACCAAGAGAGTGGTGGTATCGCAGCGACACCGCCGATGGGGGCGGCGACGACGTCATGGCTGCCACTGGCGACAGTAGGTGCGGCCCCACTAGGAAACCCCACCGCTGCGAGGAAGAAGACAAGGCCACCCCTCCCGCGGCGGCTGCCGGAGCAGAAATTGGTCGGAGCGCTCTCGCGCCCTTAGCCAGTCGCGGCGGACGTCCCAGCACCGCTGGCCAACGGGTGGGGGGAGTTGCTCTATATTGTTGACGAATCTGAAGCCGGTCAACTGTTAGTTGACCGGTCAACAATTGATTGCTCAACCATCAGTTGATCGGTCAACAAGTCAACAAAAAAATAATAAATAAAAATAAAAATAAAATAAAATAAAATAATATATATAGATATATTATAAATAAACATAATAATAATATGTTTTTAAATGGGCTGGGGTGGGGCCCCACACTCAACCCTCTCACGGGTGATGGGGGACCTACGGGACCACCCCGAGTGGGCCCGAAGTAATTGAATAATAATTAATTTTGAATTTCGAATCTTCGAATAATGCGACATCGTTGTTTAAATTTTATAGATTCGCAAATAGGTTCACATAGAACCCCGAGCGCGCAAGGATCGGAAAGGATATCGCGGTGAATCGAGGTAAGTGGGGAGCTTGCTCAATTATTAAAAATGACATGCTATTAGATATTATTAGGTCTCACGATTTTAATTCAAGACTTGGGGAATGAGTTGTGACTTATTATTGACTTGAATGTGACTATTTATGGATTGTGAATGTGTTGTCTTTTGCTCATGTTGTCTTTATCTCACCTTCGTGGTTGTCGCCACTATTGAATATTTGTGTGGTCGTCGCCATTACTTGAGTATTTTATGGTCGTCGTCATTACTTGAGTTATACTTTGAGATCGATGCATGAGATTGGTGCATACATCGGTGATGGCTTTGGATAAACCTACCGTGGACTTGATGAGGCTAGTTAGTGGGCATAATGTCAACTAATAGTTTGCATGACTTCGAGTAGGTGAATCGGCTATCGGATTCTTGTCAATAAGTAGTACGTATTGAATGGGACTCGACTTACTATATTGTTATGCTTTTATTATATTTCTCTCGAATTCACCCTTGTATGATGATTTCATCTATAAATGCTTTTATGTTCTTTATACGATGCTTTATAAAGTTGACTATGGATATTTGTGAAATATTCTTTCTCTCTATCTTTACTTTCAATTCATGATAGACTCGCACAATTAGTAGGGATTACTTGTATGTTTGATGGTTGAGCGGGTTTTTCGCATTACGAGCTCCGTTGGTTCTTTTAGCTCACCCCACTTACTTTCCAGTGTCTGTTTCATTGATACCAACATGGGATAAAAAAAGGCGATAGTGTATAACTTTGCCTTTGATGTGAACTTTGCATGCTATTTATATTATTGATATTCAAAACATCTAAACATAGGTTGTATTTGGTACTTAATGGGGTAGATTCTAATCCCCGAGACTTGTTGACTTAGTTCCTTAGTAGTATATGCTTACAAATCACTTAGGGATACTTGAACACCTTCGTTTAGAATGATTTGTTTAGCATATGGAGCCTTTAGTTTTAAATTCCGCAATTATTATTCATATGTACAAGAATGCGCTCCGCGAGTTGAATTAGGCGTGCCAATTCGTTATTTGGGCCCGATTTAGGTACCGAGCTTGGGTAACAATTTGGGTCGGCAACCCGACCCCAGGTCGAGGGAGGGTCGTCTTATTGGAAGTGCTACAACAATTAGGAATTTTTTTGTTTTGATTTTGATTTTTTTTTAAAGTTTGGTTTGAAGAAAACCGATTCGGTTCATGTAACCACCAATTCAAAGAAAAACCGGCCACGTGGCCGATTCGATTAGCCACGCCACCAAATTTGACTACCCAACTAATCGAAGGACCAAATATGCACTAGTTGAAAATTTGAGGGACTAAATGTACGCTTTGAAAGTTCGGGGACCAAAAGCATAAAAAATTAAAGTTCGGGGACCAAATTATAGGTTTTGACTAAAATATATGAAGAATGATGCAATAACAAATTTGTTATTGTGTACTAAAATAAAAAGAACAAAAAAAATCGAAAGTAATGTACTTAGGCTATTAATTAGGCAAACACTAATTTGAAAGCTATGTAGAGTTGACATGTGTCAACATGTACATAGCTTTCTTATATATATAGGTACAAAATTTTCTCGAATGTCGAAAACGTCATATATTTCTTGAAGGAGAGATTTTGTAAGAAGTCTTATATTTTTAAGAGGGCCGCTAAGGGCACCCCACCTTTTCATGAAGGCACCCAACTTATTTGTAAAAATTCCAAAAAAATGGAAAAGACTATTTTGCCCCCGTATATATAATGATTCAAACCCCACAAACCATTTTGACAAAGAAAAAGGGCACCCCACCACCAAGCTTGAACCACAAAGCCACATTGCGTTTGGCGAGCGTTGATCGATTCTTGCGGATTGACATCATCCGACAACCGAGGTAACAATGTTTGACAACCATATGATGGTTTTTTAGAACCGTTTAGTTGTGTAAAACCGTGAAAATGATGATTTGTTTGTCAACGTAGGGTTTGGTAATTTCTTCAAATCCGAACTTGTTTCCACTATATAATGGAGGATTGTACCGCTTCTGCAAGAGAGAGGTCGTACTTGAGGTAATTTTGCAAATTTATTGTGTTTTTTTTGCGGTTATCCGAAGTTTCTGTCTGGGTGCGCGATTGTTTCGCCTCGCAGACCGAGATGTATAGTAATGTCTCTCATAGAGGACCGAGAGGTTTCACGCAGGTCACGGTATGGTACGACCGAGAGTCCTGAGTAACTCTCGGTCGTACGTGAGCGAGACTCTGAATAAAGTATCGGACCTGTACAACCGAGAACCTATTTTTTGGGGTGTTATGGTGATTGTGCTGTACATTTTGGTTGATTATAATGTTACACTGTTTGTATTGCAGGTAATGCCGGTATCTAGTAATTTTCCAGACTACAAGGACACTTTTACACCTTGTAAGCCATTCCCCTCTCGAGAAGCGGCTATTTCATGGCTTCAAATGATTAGTGGTGAGAACAAGTTTGTGTTAGTAACGAAGCGCTCGGATGCCGGGGGGCATTAAGCGCATGGGAAGGGTGAAACTTGCCTGTGAGAGGTCTGGGACATATAGGGGACTGGCTCAGAGAGTAGGGAAGGGGAAAGCGGCCAAAATTTTAAAGAAATCAAGAAATGATGAAAAGGCGAGGACTCCAACTGGTACGAAGAAATGTGGATGCCCTTTCCTTATTAACGTAAAGGAAAATGCTGACTCCTTATGATATGTCACTGTTATATGTGGGAGGCACAATCACGACACCGCAGGAAGATTGGATAAGGGGAGCAGGAAGTTGAGGATGCGGGTGGGAGGACTGAAATTCAAAGCAACTCGGGAGATTAGTCCACCTTCATCTTTTGTGGAGTGCGAGCAGAAGTTGAGGATGCGGGTGGGAGGACACCGGGTCTCCAATCGGAGGCAAGGCGATGTCGAAGAGAAAACAAGTTGAGTCCTCCCACTCCACAAAAGAGGCCTCCACTTCTAGGCGTAAGAAAGGCAAGGTTGTTCCACAAATGCGTCGTGCCGCCGACGCACGCAAAGTGGATCTAACATGGCTTATGGTCATTGCTTAGAACCGGATTGGTTGCCACATGTTGAGGGCATTATCGATGTGGTTTCCGATGGAAATTGTGGATATCGGTGTGTAGCCTCTAGGCTTGCCCTTGCCGATGTAGACGGGTGGAGGATTGTGCGTAGAAGGATGTACGATGAGATTATCGGGTATGAAGACCTTTGGCGGGAAGTGCTTGGCTCGAGTTTCGAGACTGTCAAGAATGCGGTGCATTGCCCATAGAAGCAAGTGAGGGCATCTTTCAAAGAATGGTTGACACTTCCAGGACATGGGATTGTTAGTATCCACCGCATTCAATGTCATTCTCGTCAACCTCTCGCATGGGAGTGCCTCCACATTCCTACCTCTACGTAGTGCTCCACCGTCGTCGTTGCACAACAGACTTATCATTGCAATGACAAATGAAAGGAATATCCATTGGGTTAGGGTAAGTTCTATGATTTTTTGTGAATTGTTTTGTTTCCCCCTTAATCGGGTTTGTGACAATATCTTCTATGTTCTACTGTTCACTTTGACAGGTGAAGTTGCGTGTGAATGCACCGTTGCCATCCTTATATCCATCGTGAGATCGGTACGTTGAGGATCAGCGCCAAAGGTTGGCGAGATGGATTCGTATTTCGAGACATCGCGCCCATTGCAACTGCTGATGAAGCCACCATACCCGTTGTAGATTTAGATACACCGTAGTGTAAAGCTTGTACCTAGAAACCTTGATGGCTAAACATTTAGAAATTTTGCCGCTTACTTCGAATGTTCTATGGATATACAAATGTTGTGCTTGTATTTTGATTGTTGTTTACTTATGGATGGACACTTGTAGAGTCGGTTTGAATGTTTACTTATGGATGGACACTTGTCGTGTCTTGGATTTTCAATATTGTAAGTTAGTTTGACATACCACAAAAAAAATTTACAAAAAGTAATGTTCAAATTCATCCATTTCGATGTCTCGGTCAAGCGTGTTCGTGAAACAACCCATATTTTCGATCACCCATGACCGACAAGGAGTCCAATATATCGGCAGTGTACAACCGAGTCCAATAGCAAGTTCTCGGTTGTACACCACCGAGATGGATTGACCATTTCAATTCGCCTTACTCGTCCTATGACGACCGAGCCTATCGAGACCCTCTCGGAAGTGTACAACCGAGAGTAGGAGGAAATTCTCGATTGTACACCACCGACGCCACATTACCTATCACTAATTGTAGCTCTCGTCATGTCGCGCCGAGATAATCAAGTATTCTCGCCATGCGTAATCGAGACGCCGTTAACTCTTCCGGTCTTCGTGGCCGAGATCTGCGAGTTCCCAAACATATTAGCTTCGTCTCGCCATGCTTGGCCGAGACAGCTTGACACGCCTCTCGGCCCGTGTGGCCGAGAACCACGATTTCCCAATTTTTTTACAATTGAACAAACCGCCACACACACATTACAACTACTCTACCAAATGTAACTTAATTCGACGATCTTCAATCGAGCCCTAATTTGGAGACGAAATCGGCTCACACCCCCGACCCTACAAACTGCAGTAAAACTCGTACAACGAAGGAGAAACACACGGCGAGGACTCGAGAACACGATTTCTGGGATTCCTCTCACTGGCTCGGTTCAAAACAAATGGATTCTTCCACAAGGAGTTCGGTGAAGGTGGTGCTTGGGGGTGGTGGGGTGCTTTGCGTGATTTCCACGAGGGGTATTTTCGGTATTTCGGGTCTAATTTTTGGGTGCCCTGTGTAAATCGGTTTGTGCCCACATTAACCGGGTGCCCTCATTAAACGGTGGGGTGCCCTTAGCGGTCCTCATTTTTAACTAGATGGAGTATACACCAATCCCTTAAAAAAATGAAATTCAATGATCATGCTCTTTTAAACTGGAGTCAATTCTTAAAAGTACAACACAATTTTTGTTAAGTTAATCGGGTCTCAAAACAACTTTGCCTTCTGACGTGCCTCAATGTCATCATTAGTGTTCATTACACATCCATTAGTCTCCCTCAGAGATGAACTTTCTTGTAGATCCAACAACTCTTGCTTTACATCACCATTTTTTTCTTCATATAGCACTTTTGTCCAACACAAAATAGTTAGAATTTTGATCTTAATATTGCTTTAAATACTATAGATGCTAACACAATGAAAGCCAAATTAAAGCATGGGATTTCAGAGTTTGTGCCCACGAAAACAATAGTATACTCAACGATGGAGATAAAGATGTGCTTTCTACAAATCGATATGAGAACATTATATGAGACATTATTGCTTTGGAGATGAGCTTCGTCACACAATAAGCTTAAGGAACACATGCATCAATAATGTTTGGTAAATTGCTATCAATGTCACTCATAAAAATATCAAAGTTAATGCCAACCATCGAACTATAATTAATTTTCTATTTTGATTTTCATCTGTAGAGTAACTTAATATGAGGGTGATTGATGGTAGCAAAGGTACCCAAGTTCTGGTAGCCTAATTTGAAGATTGTGTTAATCTTCTAAGACAAGCTATATATTGAACATGGATGATCAGCCGCACATGCCCACATTCGGCTCACCTAAAATGGAAGAGTTTTTCTTAAGAAATCTCAAACAACAAATTATTAAAATATAGATAGGTAAATAAAAAAAGACGAATCTTTTGAACATCGGAAGAGACTTAGTAGGGAAAAAAAGTGAAATGCAAAATCTTTTTTTCACCATCAACTAAGTTTTCAAACTCTAAGAAGACAAGAAAAAGAAAAGGAAAGCAAGCAAGAGATGGGTCTAGAGATACATTTTCAATACATTGATTCTCTTTTCTCAATCCTTATATTAAGTCTAAAAAACTAAAAGAAAGGAGACTTGGGCAAGTCTTTAAGGTTTTATATTTCAAGAGGCTTAATAACTCAATGAATAGTGACTATACTCAACTTTTTTATTATTATCAGGGTATCCGAGGTATAACCCTGACTAATTCGGGACTTGAGGAACGCAGGACCATAAGGGCAGAGCCTCTAGCCAAGAGTTTTGAATTTGACTATACATAACTTTAATAGTCATACCTAAGAGATCTACAAAAGAAAGCAAGTATCCACCATATATATCAAATACAGATAAAAACCAAGGAATAGTTAGCTAATGCAACCTAAACCAAATATACAAAGAACTGTTGTGGAATCTTACACATCACGTCATACATATCAAAACCAAGGAATAGTTAGCTAAAACAAACTAAACCAAATACACAGATCAATTCAATACTAAAATCAACTAAATCACTAACAGAAGGAAATCATGGTACTAACTGAGAGCCAAAAGCTCAAAAGAGGGAAAAAAAGTAAGCTAACTAAAAAATTAAAAAAAGAAACACTTGAGTATGCACTCTATCAAAAGTAAAGCAAGATGCTGAATGAGCATTACCCCTATTTTAGTGCAAAATCATTGTATAAAAAACATCATCAAACTCTACGTGAAACGACCCTCACCTGACCTAAGGTCGGGTTGCCCGACTCATACCGCCACCCAAGCCCAATACCTGAACCGGGCCCGAGCAAACGGTCCAGTACGCCTAAAACAACTCCGCGGAATATCAACTAGTGCATATGGATAAATAATTGCAGAATTAAATAAAAGGGAAATCCATATGACACATTTTGAGATTATAGTTGAGTTTCAAATTTTTAAAACAACTTAAGTCATTCAAATACTACCAAATAATTTAGATTAAAGGCGAGTAAGGCTCATCCTACCCAGAAGACCTATAAAACCCAAGTTTAATAATTTCAAAATCAAATAATTAGATAATAACATTACGAGTCTCACATCAAAAGAGAAGGTTTCAAACTATCGCCTCTTCCCTATCTTGATCTAGCGCCAATGTGGAAGGTCCTGAGATGTAAGTTGAGTGAGCTAAAAGGAACAACATAGCTCAGTAATGCGAAAAACTAGCTCAACCATCGAATACGCAAGTAATAATTAATAAGCATGCAAGGCTAGCATGAATTGAAATTAAA
The DNA here is from genome assembly GCA_039657325.1 of Stephania cephalantha. NCBI lineage: Eukaryota > Viridiplantae > Streptophyta > Magnoliopsida > Ranunculales > Menispermaceae > Stephania > Stephania cephalantha. The sequence continues at coordinate 5,839,237 of CM077576.1, read as the reverse complement.
TAGATAAGCGTTTAAAACAAGACATCGCATGGATTAATAAAGCATTAATAAACCGTGTCAACAAGAGTGATAAAACCATATTCAAGTCAAAACTCATCATCATGCATAGGGTTCACAAAAAAAGAGATGCCATAGAAAATAGTAATAATATAAAGTCGTGGTCTCATTCAATGCATACTAGTTATTGACAAGAATCTGATGACCGATTCACCTACCTTCGAGGTGATGGCAGCCACTAGACGACACATAGACCTTGTGTGCCATCTCGTTAGTCCCATCAACCTAATTGTAGGTTCATCCAAAGCCGTCACTGATGTACGTCCATGTATCACAAAGTACAAGAGAAGGCAACTCCAACTCATGTCCCTAATTGATACACTTATGAATTCAATTAGACAAGTACAAGCCTCGGTGGCGAGCTCCACAACATCTTAGGGCATTAAATAATAAAGCCCTCGGTGGCACCACAAACATCTTGGGGCATTAAATATGATTACTTGCTAGTAATGCCCTCGGTGGGGACTCCACAAACATCCTGGGTCACTAAATATCATAAGAGGGGAAAATAAATACATTCATATTCCATAGATACGTAAATCCAAGCCAATAACATGATATAACCCATTTCCCAAGTCTTTAGTTAAAAACATATGTCCTAACATTACTAATATCATGCCATATTTGATAATTAATGAGCAAGCTCCTCACTTACCTCGACTCGCATAACTAAACTCTCTCTGGTCGACCTTGCACGTTCGGGGTCGATGTGAACCTCCTTGCGAATCTTGACAATTTGAACAACAATTGCATTACTCGACGATTCGAAATCCAAAATTAATTATTTATTCAATTACTTCGGGGTGGGGCCCACTAGTGTGGTTCCTGCGGGTCCCCCGTCGCGGGTCCCCCGTCGCTCGTAAGATGGTCAAGGGGTGGGACCCGGCTAGTCTCCCTCGAGGACGCGGTAGTGCACCCTATTTGAAGGTAAGGATTTAGTTATATATATATATTATTTTTATTTATCATATCAAATATATACATTATTTATAATGTTTTTTTTTTAAAAAGGACTAAGGGCCCCCCGTTGGGGGTGGCCAGGGCTCATCTTGACCCCTGCAAGACGCCCATAGTTATTTGTTTTGTAATGTAATATCTATAGTGTTTAGACATTCTTGCCTACCCTCTTAACTTGTGGGACTAATCTCTTTTTCGTTGCTCCACTGTGCACGATGAGTAACCATGGAGGGACATCCTACAACCCGAGGGAAACTCGGGAAAGAGAAGAAAGGCACTAGCACGATCGAGATAGAACAATGCATGTCTGCTATGATAGAGGCACATCAAAAGACTATACATAACTTGACCACCGTACAAGGAAGGAACATGGCGCAGATCTTGGAACTACTGCAAAATCAGAGGAATGATGGAGTAGCCGAACATGCACCGGTGAGGCCAAGGCCTGATCCTCTATTAGCACCGATACACGAGCGCTACCCTACGGAGGAAGGTGCTGATTCTGTCACGGTCGCAACTGCAGTGGTTGTACCCATAGTTGATGTAGAGAATGAGACATACCGGAAGGCAGGATCCATAAGGAGTTTATGAAATACGATGTACCACACTTCTACGGGGACCTGATCATATCGAGGCAGAAACTTGGATATTGAATATGGAATAGAGAAAATATACTTTGGGCATTGACGAGAGGACCATGGTACATTTGGTGGCTTTCTTGCTGGAACACAAGGTGCATAAGTGGTGGTTGTCTATTTCAAGAACTCGAGGACTTAATATGAGTTGGCCGTAGTTCAAGCATTTGTTTCTCCATTTATGTCATTAATTGTCCCATGATGTTTGTGGAGTTCCCACGGAGGGCTTAATTAGCAAGTTCTCATATTTAAATGCCTTAGGATGTTTGTGGTGCCACCGAGGGCTTTACTAGTTAATGCCCCATGATGTTTTGTGGGATTTGCCACCGAATAAGGTTTTTTACTAATCTAATTGAATGCATAAATGTGTCACATAAGTATATGAGTTGGAGTTCCTACACGTGTAGCTTGGTGATAGCGGGACATGTATCGATGGCGAATTTGGATGTACTCATTTTGTTGTGATGCTACTGGTTGGAGGATGTAACTGTCATTGCGTCTAATAATGGTTTGCATTAAATCAAATGTAAGGGATTCGATCACCGGATTCCTACCAATACCTAGCATGCATTGAATGAACTAATGACTCATAATTATTATTATCTCTTATGGTATATATCTTGTGGACCCCTTGCATGAATGATTTGAATTTCGTTGTGTTTTAAATGATTCTTGGAACTCATTTTAGAAGTTATGAATGCATGAATCTTTCCTTGTTTATGAAGATGAACAATTCTCCCATGTTTCTACATGTTTTAGATCTTATCTACATACTTAAACTTGAATTTAATCAATACCTACGTGTTTTCTACTTAATGTTCGAGATTTAGTTTTCAACTTCATGTTATTTGGGTCTGGTTAGTATGTTATTCCGCAGGTTGAAATAGGCGTGTCATACTGTTATTTGGGCCTGGTTCAGGTATCGGGCTTGAGTAATGGTTTGGGCGAGTGACCCGACCTTAGTTCAGGTGAGGGTCATTTTAGTTAGTATCAGAGCACAGGATTAGAACCTAGGGAAAATAGTTAGGTTAGTGAAACTTATGTATATAGAGCCTTTAAGTTTAAAGGTCGAGTTTAAGTCGAACAACTCAATGGTTAGGGACATTGGTTTAAGTCAACTTAAAGTGCACAAAAGATCAATCGTAGGATGGGAAGGAGTTGAAAACATAAAATAAAACATTAATATAATGTTATTTGTTTTGTAATGTAATATCTATAATGTTTAGATATTCTTGCCCACCCTTAACTTGTGGGATTAATCTTGCTCCACAGTGCACGATGAGTAACCACGGAGGGACATCTTACAACCTGAGGGAAACTCAAGAAAGAGAAGAAAGGCACTGGCGCAGTCAAATAGAACAACGCATGTCTCCTATGATAGAGGCACATCAGAAGAGCATACATGACTTGATCACCACATAAGAAAGGAACATGGCGCAGATCTTGGAACTACTGCAAAATCGAGGAATGATGGAGTAGCCGGACATGCACCAACTGGGCTAGGCGTGATCCTCCATTAGCATTGATACACGAGCACCACTCCGCGAAGGAATGTGCTTGATTCTCATCGTGGTCGCAGCCTGCAGCAGACCGTACCCATAGTTGATGTAGAGAATGAGGTATGCTTTGGAGGGGCAGGATCTAAAAGAGTTTATGAAATACGATGTACCATACTTCTACGGGGACCCTGATCCTATAGAGGCAGAAACTTGGAAATTGAATACGGAAAAGAGAAAATATACTTTGGGCATTTACAAGAGGACCATGGTACCTTTGGTGTCTTTCTTGCTGGAACACAAGGCGCATAAGTGGTGGTTGTCTATTTGAAGAACTCGGGGATCGAATATGAGTTGGTTGTAGTTCAAGCATTTGTTTCCCTATTTATGTCATTTATTGCCCTAAGATGTTTGTGGAGTTCCCACCGAGGGCTTAATTAGCAAGTTATCATATTTAAATGCCCCAGGATGTTTATGGTGCCGCCGAGGGTTTTTTACTTGTCTAATTGAATGCATAAATGTGTCACATAAGTATATAGTTGGAGTTCCTACTCGTGTAACTTGGTGATAACGTGGCATGTATCGGTGGCGGCTTTAGATGGACTCACTTTGTTGTGATATATGCTACTAGTTGGAGGATGTAACACCCATTGCGTCCAATAATCATTTGCATCAAATCAAATGTGAGGATTAGGTCACCGAGTTCCTACCAATACCTAGTATGCATTGAATGAACCAATAACTTATAATTATTATTATATTTTATGGTATATCTCTTGTGGACCCCTTGCATGAATGATTTGAATTTCGTTATGTTTTAAATGATCCTTGGAACTCATTTTAGAAGTAATGCATGACTCTTTCCTTGTTTACGAGGATGAACAATGCTCTCATGTTCCTATAGTTTTAGATATTCTACATGCTTAAATTTGTATTTGATCGACACCTATGTCCTTTCTACTTAATGTATGAGATTTGGTTTTCAACATCATTTTAGATTTTGCATAAATAGTAGGTAATACTTGCGTATTTAATGTTTAAGTGAGGTTTTCCTCTTATTGAGCTCCGTTGTCCATTTTAGCTCACCCACTTACTCTTCGGGTGATTCCACATTCGCTTTAGCTCGTGACAAAGGAAAGGCACCCGCTTGAAGTCTTTCCTTACTTTATGGGAGGTTGCATGTTCCTATTATTTATTTATTTGATTTTGAGAATAATAAACTTGGGTCGTAACTTAAAGTAGGTTATTCAGATAGGTTGAAACTCTCCTTATTTATTTTAGACTATTTAGAAGCTTTATGGTAGTATTAGATGCTATTTGGGATATTTGAACTTACTTAGACAGTTGAACTCTTATCATGTTGATTACATGATATATGGAATTCTAGTTTTGATTTTTACTTCCATATTTATTATTCCATATGGTTAGTATGTTATTCCGTAGGTTGAAATAGGCGTGCCAAACTGTTATTTGGGCTTGGTTCGGGTATCGGATTTGAGTAATGGTTTAGACCGGGCGACCCGACCCTAGTTCAGGTGAGGGTCGTTTCACTACATCTACAATGTACCTCTAAATAGTACAAGAAGTTAGGTGTTGTGCAAGGTAGTTGAGAAAAGCCAATTGTGAGGTCATAAGAACCCATGATAACAACATATAGCTTGATATAGGTATTCCACGGGCCATTTGCTTAGTGTTGAAACCTTGGATGTACAAGAGAAAGAAGTACACAAAACCCTGAACAAAGGTGCGTACCAACCAAAACTACACAAACAAGGGAAACCCATCAATTACATTTTCATTAGGAATTCATAAAACCCCAAATGAAACAAATCATAAAAATTGATTAACCAACCTTGATTGGAATTTACATAACACCTACAAAAGAAAGATTTAGGACCAAAAGTATACTCTTAAGCTTTCTTTTTCACAAACACACACAAAGGAATAGTGGCACTTTGAAGGAAGAAAATGGTCTTCCCTCAAATGATGCATAAGCAAACAATATGAAATTATCTCCAATAAAAATAGGGAAAATACTCCTCAAGCGCTCACGTCCTCATTTCATTCAAACCAAATGGTAATGCCTCTATGCAACGAGGAGCATGTGAAACTTCCAAAATAAGCAAACCTCAACCATAAAATGCCCACCCGTACCTGAAACCCTGTTCAAAGATGAATTGACTGAAATGGATGGCCAAAATAACAAAAAAAACCAACTTTCATTGACAAGGAAATCGAATTATTTTTTAATGCTAAAGCAGAATAAAAATGAAATCATAGATTTCAATTTGGATTTGAACCTGCTATCAGCCTATTAGGCAGAATCATTACGTATTATGTGTGTGCTAATTTAGCTATAATAATCTAGTTGTATTGTAATGATTGGGTGTGTGTTGTAAGTTATACATGTCATCATCCTAGCTGTCTTGTACATTGTATATCTCTACACTATAAATATCAAATTGGTCTCTGTGGTTTTCTATTGAGAAAACACAGAACATTCTCTCATTCATTCATGGAGTTTGTTCATTCTCAATATGGTATCAGAGCAATTTAGGCAAACGGCGTAGAAGTTTGATTCATTTGTCATCATGGACCGGTAAATCTAGTCATCATGGTGGAGGAAACGAAGGAAGATCATATTAAAATGCTCGATCTAGAGCTAAAAAAGGTAAATCTGTAGCTATTGTTGATAGATCTAGGGCTGAAAATGGAGGATCTGAAGCTGAAAATCATTGATCTAAAGGTTTGGAAGATAAATCTGATGATAATTATCTTGGATCTAGTGATCAAGAAATTGGATCTAGTGATCAAGAAGTTAGATCTAGTGATCAAGAACTCAGATCATCTGATGTTCAACAACTCAGATTGGTGTTCAAGAACCCAGATCTGGTGTTCCAGAACTCAGATCTGGTGTTCGAGATGGTCGTTTTGAGGTTGTTGATGGTAGATCTAAAGGAAATAAGGTTAGATCTTATATTCAAGAAGATGAGTTTTAAGATGCAGATGATGAATCATATTTTGATGATGATTAAGGTCTTGATGATTTGCATTTGGTAGATAGTGAATCTTCGAAAAATATGCAATCTACTGCTCCGTTTGGGAACTTGATGAGTCAGATTCAAACAGTAAAGTTGGATAGAATGAACTTTATGGTATGGAAATCGACGGTAATTCCTTTGATTCGATGTTTTGAACTTGATGATCATTTGTTTGGTAGGCGTTGTGTCCTGTGAAATAATTGAAGAATGGTTTAATGAATCTTGCTTATCGTCAATGGTATAAACATGATCAGTATTTGATTGTTTGGTTGATGACTTCACTGGCGTCAAATGTAGTTGGTCATATGGCGATGTATTCTAATTACATGACTGCTCATCAGTTGTGGTTGAAGATAGTTGATTATTGTAGATCGTTCAATCGTGCACAAGTGTTATCTGTGAAGAAACAACTTCAATCAACTAAGAAAGGTTCATTGAAGATGATGGACTATCTTGATAAGATGAAAGAATTAGCAGATAGTTTGGCAACTGCTGGTGCACAAGTAAGTGATGAAGATCTGATTTCCAATACGTTGATTGGTCTAGATATGAAGTATCTGGCAATTGCTGATGTTTTACAACAACAACCTAATTTTTAGTGGCAAGAATGTCAGGTTACTCTTTTGAGTTTTGAACATACTCTAAACCAAATGCAGACTGCATAAGCTATTAATTCATTGTCACTAGGAGAGTCTTCTCAGGCTGCTAACTCTGCTGAAGTTAAGTCTGGTGGTGGTAAGGCTATGAGTCAGCCTAGACAAAATCACAGTTCTAGATTTCGTAGTTCATTTAATAGAGGTAGAGGTAGTGGTGATTCAATAGGTAGAGGTGGTCGTTATCAAACGAATAACAAGCCTACCTGTCAAATTTGTAGTAAATTTGGGCATTCAGCTGCTGTGTGCTATTATCAGGCTGATATGAAGATATAGGGGCTCCAGGACATCCTCGATCTTCATCTTAAGCATCTATGAGGTTTGGACCAGGTTCTTCTCAGCAGCAAAGTTCATTTTTCTCTGCTACTGAGTCTGTCCCTGATACTTCCTGGTATATGGACAGTGGTGATACTTCTCACATCACTGCAGACCTGAATCAGATGATGAATAACTCTCAATATGCAGGTAATAATTCTTTAATTGTTGGTAATGGTCAATCACCGAATATATCTAGGATTGGTATTGCTAAAACAACATCTCTTAAATCAAACTTATCATTTAAAAATACATTGTGTTCCTCAAATCAAGAAAACTTTATCAAGTGTTTCACAACTTACTCGGGATAATAATGGTCTCTGATTGAGTTTCGTACCAATGATTGTTTTGTGAAGGATTTAACAACCAGTGAGATTCTTCTTCACGACACTGTTGAGAATGGGTTGTATCATCTGTTTGGTTTTTTTCCTTCTTCTTTTTTCTCTCAATCAAGCATTTCGGTCTCTAATAAGGATTCACCTGAAATGTGGCATCTCCGATTGGGCACCCCGCCTGAGAACATTAAAGCAGATTTTACATTCAAATCTTCACTGTAAAAGTATGTCTAATTTGAAGTTTTGCTCTACTTGTCCAATGGGTAAAATTCATGCTTTGCCCTTTGTAAATTTTGTATCTCATTCTGCATCTATTTTGGATTTAATTCATACTGAATTGTGGGGACCCTCTTATGTTACTTCACATAATGGATATAATTACTATATTCATTTTGTAAATGATTGTACTAGGTTTACATGGCCATATCTATTGAAATATAAATTTAATGCATTGAATGCTTTTCTTCATTTTAAGGCTTTGGTGGAAAACTTGTTTAATACCAAAATTAAAAGAGTTCAGTCTGATTGGGGAGGTGAATATAAAGTTTTTAAACATGTTTTTGATAAGTTTGGTATATTTTTGCAACATTCTTGTCCTTATGTTCATGAACAAAATGGTAGAGTTGAAAGAAAGCATAGACATATTGTTGAAACTAGTTTAACCTTTCTCGCTCATGGTAACTTAGCTTTAAAATTTTGGTGGGATGCATGTAAAGTCGTTGTTTTCTCATTAATAGGTTACCTACCTCTGTGTTGAAGGGTGTGTCTCCTTATGAAACATTATACAAAAAACCTCCTGATTACTCTTTGTTATGTGTTTTTGGGTATGCATGCTTTCCATATCTTAAACCTTATAATCATCATAAGTATTAATACAAATCAGAAAAATATGTGTTCATTGGATACAATTCATGTCATAAAGGGTACAAATGTTTAAACAAGAATGAGAGAGTGTTTATCGCAAGACATGTTTTGTTTAATGAGACAAAATTTCCTTATTCAGAGTTGTTTTCTTTTAATAGTTCTGGACATCAGTCTTATTCTTTTGGCTCATTGCCTATTCCTGGTGTTCCTAATTTGGCACCATCTATTATTTCTCCAAATTCAGTTTCTACTTCTCCTGCTATTCATACTCCATTGTTTGCTACATCTTCTTCTTTTTAGTCATCTTTTTCAAACTCTCAATGTTCTGTTCCTTGTGGGATTCAGTCCCGAGATTCCATAAGTGTATCAAATAATACTACTAACACTTTATCTAATTCTGAAGTTTATGGAACACATAATAATCATCATATGATAACTAGATCTAAGAATGGCATCTTTAAACCCAAAGCTTTGGTTTCTACCAATTCTAGTTCAGCTAATAAGATTCCTAAGAATGCTGAGATTACTCTCTCCATTCCTAAGTGGAAGGAGGCTATGGAACTAGAATAGAAAGCCTTGTTGAGAACTAGTACATGGTCGTTGGTTCCTTCAACTTCTCAGCAACATATTGTGGGCAACAAGTGGATTTTCACTATTAAAAGGAATTCAGATGGCTCAGTTAATTGATATAAAGCTAGCTTGTTGCTCGAGGGTTCAAACAAATGCCTGGAATTGACTTTGGTGAGACATATAGTCCGATTGTTAAATATGCTACCATTCGAATTATTCTTTCTTTGGCTGTGTAGTTTGGTTGGTCTTTGAGACAAATTGATATCAATAATGCCTTTTTGAATGGCAATCTGGTTGAGGATGCGTTTACTAATTAACCGAAAATGTTTATTGATCCATCTTGCCCTGATTATGTGTGTAAGTTGCACAAAGCCTTGTATGGCTCGAAACAGGCTCATCGGGCTTGGTTTGATCAATTGAGAGCTACTCTACTGTCTTGGGGTTTTAAGAATTCTAAGGCTGATAATTCTTTGTTCTATTTTCATGATTCTACCACTGTTTTATACATCCTAGTGTATGTGGATAATATTGTGGTGATTGGTTCTAATGGTGATGTTATTAAGGCCTTTGTTCAAAGGTTACATCGGTCCTTTGCTCTTAAGGATATTGGGGGATTGAGCTTGTTTATGGGCATGGAAGCAAGAAGAACTTATGTTGGTTTATATCTTACACAATCTGCTTACATTAAGCAGTTATTAATGAAGAGTGGCATGTCTAACGCCAAGATTATGGATACTCCTGCTGTTGTTGGCAAGCATTTATATGCTGATTCTAGTTCCCCATTTCATGATCTTTCATTTCATCAAAGTTTACTTGGTGGATTGCAATATCTGGTCCATACCAGACCTGATATTGCATTTGTGGTGAATCGTTTGAGCCAATATCAACAATTTCCTACGAGAATCATTGGCGTACACTTAAAAGGGTGTTACGCTATTTGAAAGGCATAGTTGATTGGGGTTTATGCTTTCGTCCTAGTTCCTAGTTGTTTTTAACTGGTTTTTCGGATGCGGATTGGGCTACCTCGCCTGATGATAGACGTTCTATTGTGGGGTTTGCAGTCTAATGGGTTTGAATTTAGTGAGTTATCAATCCAAGAAACAACACGTGGTTGATAGGTCAAACACGGAGGTTGAATTCCATGCTTTAGCGAATGTTACTGTTGAGATTGTATGGATTCAATCTCTTCTACATGAATTATGTGTTCCTATCAGTGGTACTCCTTTGGTATGGTGCGACAATATGAGTGCTTAGGCCCTTGCTCGCAATCCTGTGTATCATGCACGTACAAACATATCGAGCTTGATCTACATTACGTGCGTGACAATGTGCTGAATGGCTCATTGCTGGTTCATCATGTTCCATCTGCTGATTAACTTGCAGATGACTTCACTAAGTCATTGGCGGCTCCTCATTTCTCTTTCTTGCGGGACAAACTTGGGGTTCTTTAGATTCCCCTATGTTTGAGGGGGATATTAGGCAGAATCATTAAGTATTTTATGTGTATTGATGTGGCTGTAATAATCTAGTTGTATTGTATTGATTGGGTGTGTGTTGTAAGTTGAACATGTCATCATCCTAGCTGTCTTGTACATTGTATATCTCTACACTATAAATAGCAAATTGGTCTATGTGGTTTTCTATTGAGAAAACACAGAACATTCTCTCATTCATTCATGGAGTTTGTTCGTTCTCAATAAAGCCACGCCTATTACCAAATGGCCTATTACCAAATGGCATGGTTGTCTTGGGCTTTAATGCAACATATCATCATCAAATTATGAAGAAAATCAGTTCAGTTTATATAAGCAAAAAAAAAATGTTGAAATATTGTCCTTTAATTTTAGTATTCATCTAAAATCTTGAAGGATCGAACTTCTCAAGATCTAGAAAAATTTCATGGCTTATGGTGAATACCGAAATAGTGGCAACATTTGTCATCCTTTTGGGATATTGCAACACTTGAAATTGATGTAGCCAAAATATAATAGTTTACCATGTATAGTACCTATCAAATAACTTCATGCCATTGGTTATTTGGTTATACTTATATATGTTTTATCTATAGGATAGTGGCAAACTCATCCTACCGAATTCGATCATTTTAAAAAGTCTAGTATGTGTAGTACCCATGTCATATAATAGTAAAATATAATAGAGTATCAATTTAAAAGTCTCATGTATAGTACCTATTAATTATTTGGCTATATTTTTATTACTTTGTTAAGGAAAAAAAAAAGCAGAATATGCCTCTCGATTTGGAGCATTTTTAATAAACAATGCGAGGTGTTGGGAAGGTCAATAGTAGTCACATCCTTGTTGAACATATAGAACATGATTTGCCTTTCACTCCATCATATAAACATCAAATGCAAAACCAATATAATAACAATTGAAAATGAATTTCTTCTCTCCTAACTCAAAAATACTGAAATAGACACTCAATTGCATAAGCATTGATCTTCATTGAAATGGGTAATTGCATAAGCATTGATCTTCATTGAAATGGGTACTGCCAAACAGATTTCCAAAAGATATACATTAAACTACATCCTCACAATACCAAATTAAAAAACGAACCTTCAGTAGCTTCTGTTGATTGAAGTAACCATGAGCGTCTCTCGATCTCACTCAATAATAGGCCTCTTCTTGGAGATTTTGATGAGAAACCCGGGTGGTTTAGAATATGACTGAAAATTCAGGCGATATCTTATCAAAACCTATGAAACAGAGAAGAGAGTATCAGATTATTTATACCAAATCATAATAGACCTAACCAGTAAACATAGTTATAAGAGAGCCTCTCATCTCAATTTCAAGATCATTTATACATAGAAAAAATGAATTAGTCATACTCTTGAAGAACTAAATCTACTAAAGCTAATCCTTGACTCCAGTTAAGAAAGGAACCCAATAATTACATGATTAACTTAGACACACAATTAATCCCATACTGATCCCCAAATGGAGTGGACAGAACAAACAATGAGAAAAAGTACTCAGGCAATAAATTATATCTTTCACAAAATCCAAACCTCCAAACCAACAACTTCCTTTTTTTCTTTTCTTTTAGTTGTTTTTTGGAAAAATTACAGTTGTACAATAAAAAATGGTTTAAATGAGTAAAACAAGTTAGGATTTTTTTTTAATTCATTAATTAATGTATCGCGCTTTTTGAAAATGCATCAATAATGGGAGAAAAATTGCATTGCCACATAGTGACATGAATGACACATTCTCCGAATACGCCATTTAAATTTTCTGAACAGTACACATGGCATCATCAATAACATCTTTTCAAAATGAGAAATATATTAGTTTTTTTTTAATGCGTCATTCGTGTCATCATCAATAAAATCTTTTCAAAAGGAGAAATACATTAGTTCAAAACTATTAATACTCCTAAAAGAAATCTTATCCATAAATCCAGGCACAACAACAGAAAATTCTAAAAAGCCTTAATGCAAAGACATTTATCAGAAAAGTAAAATTCGATGCTACCCCAGTTGCATATGAACTTGTGAGACAAGCACATTGAGTGTGTTCAATGTTGTGATAGTGAGTGGTCACGAGAGTTACATGTTAGTTAGCTACATAATGTAATCTAAGATGATGACATCTGTACTTGATCTAACGATCACTGTACACACATAACTGTCTATAAATACATCAAGAAATCACATACTCTGGCTTAGTTTAGCAGAGCTCTTCATCTTCATTTTTCTCTCTCTAGTTCTTGAGTTCTTCTAGTATCTTCTCATGGTATTAGAGCACAAAAAATCCTTTGTGTAAGCATTCATGGAAAAAGGACAAACTTCTTCTCCACTGCAAATGGCGTCACAACCAAGTCAAGTTACAAGTGATGCATAGAATGGTAGATCTACATACAACTCTGTGATTGCTCCGTTTGGTCATACGTTGAGCCAAAATCTGACAATCAAGCTGAATTTGAACACTACCATGTGTGGAAGGCGTTGATTTTTCCTGCAATAAAAGGAAACAAATTCGGTGGTGTACTTCTTGGTACTGAATAGTGTCTTGAACAAATTGGTTTAGAAATTAGACTGGAAAATCCAAGATTTGAAGCTTGAAAGACAACAGATTAGATGCTCTAAAGCTGGATCTTGAACTCTTTGTCTGAAGATGTTATGTTACAAATGATCGATTGTGATATTGCATCAGCACATGAGGCGTGGAACATCATAGCAAATCTTTGTGGAGCTCACAATCGAGCAAAGATTCAACAATGTCGTACTGCAATCCAAACTGCAAGAAAATGTACTAAATCCATGACTGAGTATCTCAAATATATGAAATAAATGTCTGATAGTTTAACTCCTGCTGGAAATAAATTCTCCAAAGAAGATTTAATTTCTTGTGTGTTGGCTGGATTGGATTCTGAGTATTTACCTATTACTACACTTCTTCAAGACAAGAGTTCGTTGTCTTTGCAAGAACTTCATGCTTATTTATTGACCTATGAAGTCAAGATTCAACAATTGAATGGTATTTCTGCAAGTTTCTCATCAAATGTCAATATATCTCCTACTGCAAATGTTGTGTTTGACAAGAGTTCTCAAAGAAGAAGTGATCAACAAAGTCGAGGTTCCAATACATTCAGATGTGGTTTTAATGGAACTCGAGGAGGCCGAGGTCGTGGACGTGGTCGTCATTCCAATAATCGACCAATTTGTCAAATATGTGGCAAGACAAGACACACTGCTGCTGTGTATTACTATAGATCGAATATGCAATACATGGGACACTCTTCAGCTTTGAATGATGCCTCTTCCTTTCCTCAACAATCCTTTGATGGTCAGACACAATTTCATCCTAATCAAGTAAATCAAGCCATGTTTACTGCCTCAAATCAGGTTTTCTTTGCTCCATCTGATTCTGGTCTTGATCAGTCGTGGTATGCTGATAGTGGTGCATCATCTCATGTGACAAATGATGCAAATCAGATAATCAATCGATCAACATATGCAGGTACTAAATCCTTAATTGTTGGTGATGGTTCTCCTTTACATATTACTCATGTTGGAACTCTTAATTCTCCCGCACTGTCGTCAAAGTTAAATTTCCACAATTCATTATATGTTCCACAAATAGCTAAGAATCTACTTAGTATATCTCAATTAACACATGATAATCATGTGTATGTTGAGTTTTATGTTGACTCTTACTTGGCAAATGATCTACAGTCCAAAGTGATTTTGCTTAGAGGGACCTTTAAAGATGGACTTTACATGTTCCCATCCCAACTGCCTTTCAAGTCTTCAATAAACTTAGCAAATGTGGTTGTCGTTGATCATTCTTTACCTTCAATATCTTCATTATGACACTTCAGATTGGGTCATCCAGCTGCTGACACAGTGCTACAGGTTTTGAAACTGAATAATGTTTTTGTCTCTTCTAAGAATGTATTTCCATTTTGTGATGCTTGTAAACTGCGCAAAATACATGCTTTCCCATTTCCAAGGTCTAGTACTCATGATTGTACACCTTTGGAACTCATTCACTGATATTTGGGGACCAGCATCTGTACAATCTGTTGATGGCTATTCCTACTATATACACTTCATAGATGATTTTTCTCGATATACATGGCTTTATCCTTTGAAACCTAAAGTGATGCTTTGAATACTTTTATTGAGTTCAAGGTTCTGGTAGAAAATTTATTTTCTACAACCATTAAATGTGTTCAGTCTGATTGGGATGGAGGATATAAACCTTTAAAGCATTATTTGTCCTCTCATGGCATTCAGTTTAGACACCCATGTCCATACACTCATCAACAAAATGGAAGAGTTGAACAAAAATATAGGCATATTATTGAAACATCTTTAACATTCCTTACTTAAGCTAAGTCGCCTTACAAATATTGATGGGATGCTTGTCATGCATCGGTGTTTCTTATTAACAGACTTCTTAGTGTTGTTCTTCAGAATAAATCCCCTTATGAACTGTTATGGAAGACTCTACCTGATTACTCAGTTCTAAAGAGTGTTTGGTTGTACATGCTCCCTTATCTTCAGCCTTACAACAATCACAAATTTCAACTCAGATCCGAGAAATGTGTGTTTCTGAGGTATAATACTTCTCATAAAGGGTACCGGTGTTTGAATTCAAATGGCAGGATCTATATCAGTCGAAATGTACTATTCAATGAGTATGAGTTTCCTTACACATCGTTGTTTCCGAGTTCAGCGTCAATACCACTTCCCATCTCACCTCATTCTGTCATTACATTGTCAAATTGTTGTAATGCTTGCTTCCCATCGACCTCTGGTATATCTATGTCTTTAACCTGTGCCTGCTACATCTATTTCATCTACTCAAGCTATCACACCTAATACATCTACATCACATTGTCCTATTACTTCATCTGATCTACCTACTCCGGAAACACCTACACATTTACCACCCACTGTCACTTTACCCTCTCACCCTATGGTTACAAGAACAAAGAATGGGATTTACAAACCAAAGGCACTGACCACTTCTATTCAAGACTCAACTCCCGTTGAACCTAAATCAGTAAAAAAAGCTTTAGTTTCTCCTGCCTGGTTTAAAGCTATGACTACTGAGTTCACAGCTTTGCAAGCAAACAATACTTGGTCATTAGTCCCTCCTTCAGACTCTCAGACAGTTATTGGCAATAAATGATTATTCAAAGTGAAGAAAAACATCGATGGATATGTGAATAGACTTAAGGCACGTCTGGTAGCTAAAGGTTATACTCAAGTACGAGGTATCGATTCTACTACTACTTACAATCCTATTATTAAGTCTTCTACATTCGACTGGTATTATCACTTGCAGCTTCATGTGACTGGGTAGTTCAAAAATTGGATATCAACAATGCATTTATTTATGGACACTTAACCGAGATTGTGTATATGCCTCAACCTAAAGGTTTTATCAACTCTGAGTTTCGTGAATATGTGTGCAAACTTGACAAGGCTATTTATGGTTTACGTTAATCACCTCGAGCTTGGTTTGATTGACTGAAGACCACTCTCCAAGCATGGAAGTTTGTAAACTCTAAGGCATTCACCTTTCTCTTCATCTACTCTCAAGGATCATCACTCATATTTATTTCGATCTATGTAGATGACATTATCATTACTTGCAACTCTAAGTTATCGATTTAGTCTTTTATTCAGCAACTCAACATTGTGTTTGCTTTGAAAGACCTGGGGGACTTGCATTTGTTTCTTGGTATTGAAGTGTTCCGAGACTTTGTAAGGTTTTACCTCACCCAATCTGCCTATCTTCAGTCACTTTTTCACAAAGCTGGCATGGATAACCTCAAAGCTGCTAATACTCCTGCAATTACACAAAAATAGTTAACAAAGAAATATAGTCCTTTATTTTCAAATGCCACTCTCTATAGGAGTCTATTGGGTGGTCTTCAATACATGAGTCATACTCGACCTGACATTTCATATATTGTCAAAAAACTGAGTCGATTCCAACAGGCTCCTACTGAATTACATTGCCAAGCTTTAAAACGAGTTCTTCGAAACCTTAAAGGTTCTTTGTTTCAAGGTCTTCACATTAGATTTTGTCAATGGTTTTGTTAATGCAGATTGGGCTACTTCTATTGATGATAGGAGGTTCATTGCTGGATATATCATTTATTTTGGAGGGAGTTTAGTGTCATGGAAATCCAAGAAACAGTCCGTTGTAGCTCGCTCTAGTATAGAGGCTGAGTATAAAGCACTTGCACATGGCAGTGCTGAAGTTATTTGGATTCAATCATTATTGGGGGAACTGAAGTTTACACTCTTTTCTGTTCCTGTCATCTGGTCTGATAATTTAAGTGCAGGAGCTTTGGCATCAAATCATGTCTTTCATTCTCAGACTAAACACATTGAAATTGATATTCATTTTGTTTGTGATCAAGTTCTTCAAAAGCAGTTGGAGGTGCGATATGTTTCAACAATTAATTAAATCGCTGGCTGTCTTACTAAACCTTTACCTCATCATAGATTCACTTATCTGAAGCACAAGCTCGGTGTTATTGAAATACCATCTCGTTTGAGGGAGAATGTGAGACAAGCACATTGAGTATGTTCAATGTTGTGATAGTGAGTGGTCACAAGAGTTACATGAGAGTTAGTTACACAATGTAATCTAAAATGATGACATCTGTACTTGATCTAATAATCACTATACACGCATAACTATCTATAAATACATCAAGAAATCACACACTCTGGCTCAGTTGAGCAGAGCTCTTCTTCCTCATTTTTCTCTCTCTAATTCTGTAGTTCTTCTACTATCTTCTCATAATTGTATGTTAGGTTACTTTCAAATGATTCAATATATTATCTATCTACAAACTCAGACCACCATCAAATAGAAATAGTCTTGAAAGTTGAAACTAATCCAATTGACCGAATCGAGTTGCGAAACAGACAATATTCAAAATCGTGTTGTTGAGATCGATGTGGGATAGAGATCGAATGGAGAATATGAGATCTGGTACAAGTTGGCAGACCTCACTTAATTAGGGCATCTGATCGGCTTAGATTACCTTAATCCACTAATAACCTAGCAGCCTCAATCTCACCTTCGATAAATAATTAAAAATCTATCAAAGTAATTATCAAATATGATTTTAAATCAACCACAAAAGAATTCTAAAACGAATCTTGTACCTCGAAATCAGTAAAAATTAATTATATAATCCTTAAATATTCGTAAATTTTTTTTGCCAGCATCTCCTCTATTTCCAAGCCTACACCGAAAATACCAGACTTCATAAATCTTCAACAAACCTGCTCTGCTTGGCGGAAATGTCGAAGGACTCATAATCCACCCCATAACAAAATATATCGCATTAATAATGATTATTTATTCATTCTAACATATCTCGGACTTTCAACATTATTAAATCATTAATACCTTAACTTTTCGGCATTCCAATCCATCCTAAAACCATTAAAACAAGTCCAGTCCTTCTCAAAACCATTTCAACACTTTTAAAAGATATCCTAACCTCACACGAACCTAAAAACCCATTTATACAATATTTTATATTCAAAAGTAATACAAACATAGAGAGAAAGAAACTGAGCAAGTCACCAATAATCGGAAAGCTTTTCATTTCCTTTGTTGCCATTAAAACCTTTCATTATCCAATTATAAAAATTCGATAATGTCAAATAAGTAAATCCCACACTATCCAGTACACATGTAGTAATCAAATGCATAATAATCCAAAGAATTTAAATGGAAAATATAACCTAAGGAATTTAAATACAACCGTAAATCCATCCCGTTTCTGTTATCCGACCACAATCAGAAGACCGGTCTCCGAAAGCGGTAAGTAAACAGTAATAAGGACTCATGCACAAGGAGAATAACCAAACGAGTCTCGTTCCTCTGTACTATGAGAGTATGATCTGATTCAACGTGATCTCATGATAATCACGTGATGCAAAGTATCAGTGACTCCAACCCCTCAAGCATAATATAGTGTTCAATAACCCCGATATAGACACTATAATAAGACTCATAACGTCTTAACCTCCCAAACCGTGTATGCATGAACAACAAAAATGCAATTCAAGGATCAATGCAATTTATACGAAATATAATCATACAATGTAAAGGTTACCAATGGATTTACTTAACCTAACAAACAACCAACTTCAAGCTTAATTTTCGAGGTTCCCGGAGCGTCGAATCACCTTGAAAATGGTTCCAATAGCTTCCCGCACACCCAATTATATTATGGGTCAAGCTTCAAGTGAAACGATATCACGACGCTCAATGAAAACCGCGATCAAAGTACGTTTGAGAATAGTTTCCAAAAATATTGATTTATATAACTATTTCAACTAGTCAATTTGGGGTAAATTTTTAACTTGAAAACCTCAATATTTGTCATGATGACCTTAAAGGAACTTGTAGTACTCATATCCTATTTTCCATAGACTCGAAAAACACTCAAATAGGATCACCGACGAAAAAGTTATGAATTTCACATATGGCCTGTCGACTTGACAACTTTATATATTTTGAACTAAAAAAACTTCTTCAAATTAATATTTTCGCAATTAAATCCTAAAAACTTGACAATAAACGCCACAAAACCACCCGATACTAACACCATAATATTTTCACAACCCGTGGAGTCAAATTGGATTAAAACCAATAATCAATATCAACTATTAAAACATCGCCAAAATAGTTATCAACTGAATTGCATTAGTTCATCTCATCAAAAACCTAACTCACGTCGGTGAAATTTATCCAAAATTGACGCAAATCAATCCAATATACCAATTAACAACAATTCCAACCAATTTCTATCAAAACCCTGCAAAAGAAATTGAAAAATTCGCTAGAATTTGAATTGAATTGAGGAAAAATATCTGAAATTAAAAATTTACCAAATTGCCTGCCGAATACCTCGTTTCTATCGCAGAAACTTAACTCGAATTGATCGTCTTGCGATGCTCTATGGTTTTGCTGAAAGAAATCGAGCGAAAATCGGATATTGGAAGCTCGCGGAGCGAAAGATCGAATTGAGAGGGTTAGGAGAAAACGTTCTGTTGAATATAAACTGAATAGATTGATTTTTTTGATTTTTGATTTTTTTCCTTTATTTATATATAAACCCTCAGTTGCTTGTCAGCAGCTTAATTTCTTTTTATTTATTAATTCCAGAAATCTCTATTTTGATGTGTTTTGACTTTCGTCGCTCGTTTTCTATCCGACTTTTCACCAAATTGAATAAAACTCTCGGCAAACAGTCCATCTTCATGAAATGTTCTTAACATTGGTTGTGATCACACCAAAACCCCAAAAATCTCAACTTTTTACATGACATACTGAACCCCTATAGACCAATCCTCTTGTCATACTTATCCAAACTTGCACCAGTTTTGACCAAATCTCAACCTCGACTATTGTCAATCGACACCAAACTCAAATCCCGACTTACACGCAAATCCCGACTTACACGCAAACCGAAGCAAATCCTCACGTCAGTTCGTTAAGTCCATTTAAGGTCCAAATTTCGAATATTTAATTTAAATTCAATTATTCGTCGTGAAATTCGAAACTAATATTTATCTCAATATTTTGACTATCTCGGCACCCGTCTCGACACTTATCTCGTGACAAAATAGCGCAAATCTCGAATTTACTCAATCACCCGAATTTTGTAAAATAATATAATATATAATACACAACACTAGGCAAACATCACAGATTAATAAAATTAATTATAAATCTCAAATTCACCGGTGTTTAATTCCCGACTTGCAGCCAAAACCATAATTAAGCTTCTTTAATCCTGGATTAATGGTAATTATCGATTTAAAATTTTTGGGATTTGATACAAGTTTATGTGTGCCTGAACAAACAACAACCATTAATACTGCATGCACGGACAAAAGTGATCAATCACCCTGAACAACTTATCATCGCCTCGGGTTTCAACCAGAGTGTGGGAGTGGGTGGCTACTTCGCACGTGAGGAGTTCAATTTAAGAAAAGAGCATTCAGAATGCAAGTGAAGATTGAATTTTAAAAATGATTAAAAGGGCAAGGGAGGGCTTGATCGTGAGAAAGAGGTATGACGAAACCGTAGTGGGTGTTAGGGGCAAAAACGATTTGAAGGTGATGACGTAGAGATATGAAAAATAAAGCTCGGAATTTGAGGGTGTTGACGTTGAGAGAGGTACGGAAAATAAGAGCTCGATTTCCATACAGTACCATATTTTGTAATCTCCAGTCTGCATTCATACTTCCTCCACGTGTCTACGTTTCAAAGAGAAAAAAACGCATTCCAAATAGTCTTCTTTTTTTTCAACTTTACTCTCAAGAACACTTCAATCACCAAATTCTTTAAACAATTTTTTCCTAACCCTATATCCAAGTCACACCACATTGGGCCCATATTATAGGTAGTCATTCATTCCATGTACACCTTGAGAGAAACACCCCGTGTGTTATGCATCAAAAACTATTTGTACACTCTTTTTTTACGCGGGACTCACACGCCGCGTCTTTTGGTGTAACTTTGAGTGTGACTTTTAGAGTGTCATTATAACATCTTCCTATTATTTTAAAATATACTATAATGGCGCGCACCTCAAAGTCATGTCATTATAACATCTTCCTATTATTTTAAAATATACTACAATGACACCTCAAAGTCACACCGGGTGATATAGTGTATGGGCTTCGCATGAAAACGAATGACGTTGGAGTGTACATACATAGTTCTCGACATAACGCACATAGTGTATATCCTAAAGCGCGTATGAGCAAATTTGTAAAGATGCGTAGACCGCATGCTACATCACTTAATGTGACTTTAGATGTGACTTTTGGGTGTCGTTATAATATTTTTTATTTATTTCCTTTTAAAATACTTGAATCGTTTATGTCTATTCTATTATAATAGCAAACCGAAACGGTTAACCGTGAAGCCTTTTTGACAAATTTTTCCAAAACTATTCTTATGTACTTAAATCAAAATATTAAAATTTCGGGGCAATGTGGTAATTTAATTACCAAACCCAAATAAATAGGCGCTTTTGAATTAACAAATAACTAACCATACAATTAATCCCTATTTAGTGGAGTAGTTAAGATAACTACTCCCTCCCTCTACTTTTAAAAAAGGATAACTACTCCCACACTTACAAAAACAAAAATAACTATTCCACGTTTTATTATGTGCATTATTGAAATCGGACACCTTCTCCATTATATCAAACTCTAGAGAAAGCTTGACACGAGATCAAGTTCGTAAGATTTTGGAAGAAGTTGGAACAATATACTAGAAGTGGTCCGTACGACCGATCTCACGTAAAGGTCTTGGAAGAAGTTGGCCCCTCGCACCAAATGTCATTGTAAATTAATCAAGCACCGAGAGAGAATCATGATGTACACTTTGGCCCTTCTTTGTACAAAACTTTTCTTTCTTCTTAGGTATACTTTTAGTAATCCTATTTAATGGTCTCGCTTTTTTATGTCTTTGCAACATTGATCAACCGAACACATGATGGAGCGTCAATAAGGAATGGTTGAATTGGTTAAATAACAACCGAGATGAGGATTTGTGGAGTCCATCCATTTTACCTAATTTTATTTTTGTTAAATGAGACCACAATATGTTGGCGATGTTGGGTACATTGCGCATGCCATGTATGTATATGAACTATGATATCTTATACATTGCTCAACTTTATTCTTTTCATTTTTTTTGATAAAGTACATACGTGTATGTATTCATCATATTGGTTAAGAGGAAAAAACTTTATCTAACACACGTAAAATATTTATATGTTTAGGTAAGGTTAAAGAGATAAGATATGTGAGCTAGATGACAACTAATATTAGAAATTCTCGAGTCTTACCATCTACTAAATTCGTAGAAGCATCGAGAGATGGATAAGTCACATCGCTATGGAGAAGCAATTTTTGTTGGTGGAGTCATTTTGAGAAGACTTGACTTAGAGGTGGAGATGGACTTAATTGGTGGATTCGTTTAAAATGAAAAATTAAGATATGTAATTTCCTGAATTTTTCTTAATTTTTCTGTTGTATTATGTGTATGTATTGGAATGTTTTTTGTTAGTTGACATGCATGTTTGTATATATCTACTCCACCTGAATATTCATTAACAAACTTCTCTATTGTATATTTTCTATTTTGTGTTTTCGAAATACTTATTCTTTATTTGAGGTACTTGACGTTCATGTTTGTTATTTGAGTACATTTATTGTTTACGCCATTACGCAAGCATAATACGCCCATTGACTAGTGTAAGATAAGAAATTGTTGGTGATTGAAGTGTGTGCGTGGTGTATCATGTGAGGGGTGGGGGTAAAGTAGGAAATAAAAAACGGTTTGCAATGCGTTTTTTTGTCTTTAAAACATGGACACGTGGAAGACGTATGAACGCGTGCTGGAGAGATTGCAAACTATGATATTGTATGTAAGCCGCTCAGATCGAAACCGACGTAACCATATCATTTAACATGTGAGTTTCACGTGACGCAACGTCGAAAGCAACCGTTTAAGGTCTTTTTTATTAGGGTAATAGAAACAATATATGTTAGTTATGTAAACTGCTATTTTAGTGGGCTATCTTGACAGTTGGCACTAAAATATTGCAATTTTTATAAATTACTACATTAGATATTGCAACGGTCTATTTTCCAAATGGACACGCCACTGGCCAATGCGGGCCCACGACCTAGCCTACCAAAGACCAGCTGTGTCCCACATGCTATCTCATCCATCATTTAATCATTATTATTCTCAATAAACTACAATTTACTGTTTAAATTGTTACTGAACTCAAGTCATCTGTTAAAATCATTTTAAACCCTAATAAATCACAATGGAAGTCTTTTTATCATGACAATCTAAAATATGAAACATCAAAGTCATGCATTTAACTCTGATACCTAATGTGGAAAACCCATATATCATCATAGACCAAAAATATATCTCAATGTATCAAAATATCAAAAGTATAGAGTCCTGAGGTATCTCACAATCCCAAAGCCCCAAAATAAAAACAAAGTATATATAATACAAACGTACAAGCCTGGCTCAATGTCTCGAATCACAGTGTATTCCGTCAACTTGCCCTTGCCCTCAATGTCCATCCATTTAAACCAAACCAAGAATAGAGTATTGAAAGACAGAATATGAATTCAAAAGCAAAAATAAGGTATTGCTCAAGAAATTTTAGTTGAGATACTACACACCTCAAACCGCACTTTGTGTCCCGTAAATAACCTCTGGTCCGCTCCGTTGTGTCCCTGATATCCAAATTACCGCCCGAAATGACCTATTCCCATTTATAATTGATTTTTAGTCAATTGGATGTAGTTTATTTCACTTAGCAAAAATAGTGTAAAATCTGCAATAACTAGCGAGCTAGATCTGGGATTGGTGCACTAGATTCCTAGGCGCGACTAAACGTTCTTCGTCAAGAAGAACATTAGCGCACTATATGACCTCATTAGCGCACTAATCGGGTTCTCGACAAGCTTTGGCTGAAAAGTTTGGGTTCTACACTCCACCACCACCAACAACAACAACCACAACATAAACCACTAAACTTTATAGCACTTAAAACCCACCAAAACAACTACTTAATAACCACTTAACAATTCATATAGGATTCACACAAACACCTCAAAAATTATATCAAAAGACAAAGAAAGTTGAGGTGATTATGAATCTCACCTTGCTTTGATGATTCCACCACTCCGAGCTCCTTAAATGATTAAATTTTCAACTCCGAAACCCTTGTTTCTTGGTCTCTATTTTCGACTTTGTGATAAGGAGAGAGAAAATGTGGTGGAAAATGAAAGTCAATTTGACTTTTATAGTTCAAATAGCATCTCTCCTCATTTGTGCATCTCAATACAATCCAATGAGCACTATTTGCTCCATTTCCAACCTCTAATGACTCCAAATGTGACACTAATGGCACACTTGCCCTTTTTCGTAACCCAAAAAGTCATCTTCCGGGTGTTCTGACGCCCGGTTTGGTGTCCCGAACCGTGACATACGCGTACTACCATGTCCCTAACCATCATATATACATTACATGTTATTATTTAACCCATTTTATTCATTTTATTGTGTATTATTTCCCCCGATCTAGTATTTAGTTTTTTAGCTCTTTGGTACCGCGTCGACACGCATATCGAGGCGAGTACTTATCGCACACGCTTTCACACGTCAAATGTAATATAATGACAAACATTGCAATATCGTTTACTCTATTTCAATATTAACATCGCAAATTAAACAATTCAAAGACACAAAATAGCTATGTACCTAGTTCCAGACGCGCACTAGCCTAGCTATGCAGTCCCGCGATGCGTCTGAGCCGTCACCACGTCTTTAATAAAGGCAAATTAAATTCAGGTCGTTACGTATATTTCCTTTTAGTTGGGTTTGGCAATTAAATTACCACATTGCCCTGAAATTTAACTATTTCAATTAAGTGTATAGGGGCAATTTTGGAAGGATTTGATTAAAAGGCTTCACCGTCAACTCGTTTAAGGTTTATTATTATAATAATATAGATTTATGAATCTAGAAAGATTATGATATAATAATAAATTTAAAAAGGTTAGGATATAATAACATAAGTCGTAAAAAATTAAAATATTTTAATCAATTCTTTTTATTTATATCTCGGGAAGAGAATTTTATTGCACACTATCTTGCTAAATTATTTATGAATTCTAATATATGTGGGTCTTTGGTGGACACTATCCCCGGATCTTTTCTTCTCATGCAATTCTTGATTTTCATTATTGTTGCCCTTTAACCAGTAACTCTAGTTTGAGTAATGAGAGCATCTCAATAGTAGATGTGGATTGTGAGAGTGGATTCATACCACATCATCACCGATAAATCGTTAATTATGTAATTATATATAGTATATGTATATATTTTTTATAGTTAACTCTCCAAAATATTAGCCTAATTGTATTTATTTATCATTCAAGGATATTGGAGTGCGCGATTGAATCCGGGGCTAAAAAATACGCAAAGTAGTGTGTTTACATGCAGAGTGACCAGCTATAGTTCGATCTGCCTCGAGATATGCATTGCGTAATTGATTTAGTGATGAGGAGCAACTTAGTCACGCAATACAGTGATACACATAAGACACTGCGCACCAGAGCTGTGGAGACCTGCCTCGAGACCAGCACGCACAGTACATCAGTTCGAATCAAATGAGAAATGAAGAAGGATCTGCCTCGAGATCTATGCAAGCACACTTCCATTTTTTGGGTCAAGCCATGCGATTTTTCCTCTCCTTCCAGCTGCTGCGGATTCGCCTCTAGATGCGCTTGATGCTGTCTCCCAGATCTTCGCTCGTTCTCTCGTGCATTTTCTCCTCTCAACGACTGCCACGTAGCACTCTCTCACTGGCCACCATCTTCAACAGCAGCTGTCTCCTCCAATCATTGCTTGCCACATCATCAGACCACAGCAATTCCTCTATTCAGCACACGACACGTCTCAAGACCCGAAAACGCATAGCAGCAACATGATCTTCCTCGGCGCACGTGTGTATAAGGAACCCATGAAAATCATATTCTCTCTTCCAAGACTAATTTTAGTAGTTTTTCATAATTAGAAATTTAGGTATTATTGAGAAGTCTCGACTTCTATATTTTCTTTCCCACTCTCGGCTATTCGACTCTCTCTCACACTCTCTCTCAACTTCTATTCTTGTTTATTTTGTTTGGTGTTCTTCAACCATAAGAGACTAATCTCATGGTCTGGTAAGACTACGAGGAGGTTCGATCGTTCCCATTCATGAATTTGTGAAATTTATTTATTTTAATTTTATTGCTTTTCATTGTTATTTTATTCCATTTGGCAGTGAGTCTCATGATGCAATAATACCACATTAGTGGCTACCCTACCAATTGCTTCGCCTATTTTTGGACCGATCAAATACCTTAGGGATCTAGGATAAATTGGACACACTAATGATTCGGTTGTCTAGGTGTAATGCCTTCACAAAACCCATTGCGGTCATCGTGTTAAACCTAATGCACTTGAGTATAGGGTTATACGATTGATTAGGAAAATAGTCATTGTCGTATTTGGCTATCGAGATTAGGAAGTGTGAAGAACCGCAGACGTTACCAGGGTCTATAGCTACATTAGGATATTTTTGATTTGCATACTTTACATAAATTGGTGACCAAATCCAATCTTTTATTGAACCGAACTTGTAAGTCTTGACCTAGATATTTTTTATTAATTGATTTTCAAACAATTTTCATTGCTTTATATATTTTATTGCTATTTAGATTAGTTATATTGTTCAATCTCTCAAAACCCCGTTTTTCCCTTTTCTTTTCTTTTAGAACCTTAGAAAAATATCAATCTATGTGAGATATCTACAAAATAGTTGGTTTATGAATTATATTTTATTGATGCGTTCGCGCATGTCAATCACCGTGGAAGCAATGTATATCCCACATGGCTCAAATAGACATTAAACTTCAAAAACCTTCTCCAATGCACAATGTGAATTGTAGATATGGAAACATTTTATTTTAAAGAATAAATAAATATATTCATTTCATAATGTTAGACACATCAATTTTCTTTAGGTCACAATACGTATATTTTTTCGCTTAGTTTTTATTTTATCCGCCTATGTTTTCTGTTTATTTTTTGTTTGAAACGCCTATTTTTTCTAATTTCCTTTTTAATTTATCGTCCTTTTTATTTTATTTTTACCCATATGTTTCTTTAAAAGTTTGATCGGTATCTGTTGGGATATAGTATATATTATGATATGTATAGATATCTAAAAAGTTGTGAGATATATTCTGTTGCTATATATATACATTAATTAAAGCCGATTATATAGATTAATAATTTACACGATGCATTAAAAGTTGGGTTTCGAATTGGTTTAATAAGATGATATGGCAATGTAGATAGTGTCTACTGCATTCTACTAATTCAATACTTTTTTAGAAAAACCATTGGATGCTCTTGATAAGATAGAAAAACATTGGGCGCAAGAGGAAATTATGGTGGTCTCCCAAGAAGCAAAACAGATATGAGGAAGGCCCATCATAAAAGGCCTTCCAAGGTTTCTCGTATATGTATAGGAATGGAAAATACTTGGATAGGAATGGAAAATATTTGGATGACCCGGTGACGGACATCCGAGATGGACACTCTCGGTGATCGTATCCATCTATCGTGTAAAGTTGTGTGTGCACACATATCCCGATTTATGAATTGAAGGACACTTTCAGCTGTCCCATTCCGGTTCACTACTCTCGCATTTCTCTATAAGAATATCTAGAAGATCACTCGGGTCAATGCATGCGTCGCATTTATCATGCTCAATAGACATAAGAGAATTGACCATAAAATAAATAGACAAGCATGAAAATCACCATTCAATTCAACACTAGTTCTTTATGCACTATAGTCTATATATATATGGTTGAGCAAGACCGCCATATCTAGCTGATAATAATGGAACAAGTAGGAGCTCCAATATATATACCGGTTTATTAATAGTCTATAATTAAACCTATGCACTTCCTCAAAAAAAAAAAAAAAAAAAAAAAACCATACAAACAAGAAGACTTTTTTTATTATTTATTTTTTATTTTTTGTTCAAGTTAAAAACAAAACCCGCCCTCCACCAAAATGCATGGTGGGTGTTAATGTAACTTTTGTGGGACATGCTGGTCGGACACGCACACTAGGTGCTCGATCCCGCGATCCCAAAGATATATACGTTGGCATTTTCCCAATAAAAAAGGCATCGGTGAATAGTAAAATATCTAATTTTGTGCTGAAAATGGAATTCAATTAATGAAATCAATCCATCACCATTTTCACCATGCAGACGCTACAAGAAACTTGGCTTTCTAGATGGCTTTGCTGCTTGCAATTTTATGGTTGATGCTAAGTAGGTTACATTTCAAGGAAGGAACAAAAAAAAAAAAATATCCTAATAATGAGATTTTATTTGGAATTTGATTTATAATGGCCAGATCTTCAAGAAGGGGACATTTCTTAAGAAAATAAAACAAGTTATTTTTATTTTTTATTTTTTTTTATAAGAAAGAAACAACTTTGCTTCTACCAAAGTTCGAACCTTGATCTATTACTTCCAAATCTCATACCAAATCGTTAGGCCACCAAATTGATTGATAAAATAAAACTAGCTAGTTATGTATGTAAGAAATCTCTATGAGTCTGTAGATCGATTTAATTACTTATAAAAAAAAAAACTCTCTATGTAGATATATATACATGTCAAAGGCAGTAATATTTCCTTGTCGCATGGTCGGTCCTGTACATCATATGTGTGATAAGATGTTACTTTATGACTTTTTAACAATATATGGCGGCCACAAACTTAATTAATTGTGACTTAACAACGCACAATTAGCCCTTTTAGGACAAAGCTTGAAACTCAAGGGGACGCTCAGTTAGATTTGAAAGGAGTATTTATTTAGATTTTGTTTGGATCTAACATCGTCTTAGATGAATTTTTGAACTCTTTATCATAATGTGCTGCCGAAAAAAAAAAAAAATGCCGTGTAAATACATATAATATTGCAGTGGATCACATATAACTTTTGGAGGCATATCCTTGTAAGGGATGATCAGAATATTAATTCGTGGTGTCAATAAAGAAAAAAATCTTGTACAAAGAGTCCACAAAAGAGCTACAAACTATAGGTTTTGATCAAAACATTTCTAAGAGGGTTCTCTCTCTCTCAAAACGAAAAAAAAAAAAAAAAAAAAAAAAAAAAAAAAAAAAAAACCATTTTTAAGAGGTGCCAAATCATGAAAAAAAAAAAAAAAAAAAAAAAGCAAAAGAGGGGCCAAACATGCACTCCATTACTAAAGAATGGCCGACAAGGAAGCTTCTTGCAAATGATGGATCAACATTAACAAAGGAAATTGATGCGTTTCACGATCCAAAAAATAAATATCAATTTATATATAATAAGTGAAAATTATTCTAAAGTCGGCCTGCTTGGGCTTAAAAAAGAAATCTAAGGTCTTACTTCAAGAGGCGTGGTGTAGTGACAAGAAAGGACATCATAATTGTGATTGAGGCGGATGTTATGAGTTCGATTTTTAGTAATTGCATAATATTCTTTTGATTTCTCTCGAGTTATAAGATTGGGGGCACCCGACTAACTCCCATTAGATTAGTCTAAGTAACGTACGAAGGGGCTGAAAAAAATCCAAAGGCCTTTGTTTCTCTATACAGTGATAAAAATTAAACAAGATGAAAAGAAAGCTGGATTAGAAAATAGAAGCACTAGCTTTTTATTCACCTCTTCAATTGGCTCTCTCTCAATTCATGATGAAAGCAACAATCCACTTTTGTAATCCCGGTCGTATGATTACGGGTCCAACCTAGTTGATTCTGTGAGACTACGACACCGGCTTGGGATGAGCTTACTATTGGCTCATACCCGTAGGCAGGGGAACTGAGGTTATTTTCACATGGGCAATGCGTTTTTCCTTTATTACACTGATGTGGGTTTTTTCGACTTTATTTTGAGGGAAATATATTGTGTTCCGTCATGTACATATTTACTGGCTATATTAAAATAAAGTCTCGTTCCTTAAAAAAAAATGATGAAAGCGACAATATATCTTCTCAACATAAATAATTTTGATGCATACGTCTGATCGAATGATGTAGAAGTGTAACATGCCACGCATTGAGAAAAATTTTCCTATCTCTTACATTGATATCTTGTCATGTCACTTGCCACGTCTCTCTAGATTAGAAACCTTATTAGTATTTTTTCTTAATTAAAAAAATAACACTTGGCTTAGTAATCTCTTAAGTGGTCGGTAATCAATCCATTTAATTAAAATTTATTGAATAATCTCTAATTACGACTCTAACGTCACCTTTTGAGAAAAATCTCATCCCTCCCTTTATTTATTTATTTTACTTTGAAAATATATGTAAACTTTTTCTAAAATAAGAAGATATGTAAAATTTGACCTATATGTGTTCTCAAAATTCTTAAAGGGGTACATTGCATAGGAAAATGATTCGTTAACATTTTTGGGAACATAAACCCATCACTCTACTGATGTGGCGCCCACATGTCGTGTCCTTTATGTACTTTTTGGTGAGACCCACATATGAAAAAAAGGACACCACATGAGCGACACGTAGGATGTACAATGGATTTGTGTTTCGAAAAATGTCACCAAATCATTTCCAACTGCATATACTATATATACGCTCTAGTTCCTTTTTATTTTCAAAATATTTAATTAATTTAGTAAAAAAAAATTATCTAACAGAATGATTTTTGTAGTCTCGAAAAGTAAAATGAAAGGGTTAGAGCATCTATAATGGGACCATGATTGAGGTGGAAATAGATCAACCTAGGATACAATCCACATGCAACCCAAAAAATGCTCTCTAATGGGACTATGGATTGATAATCCTATGTGGCGTGAAATCAAAGTGGAGGGTGTCTACTCGTTAGCCCCTCAATAGCGTGACCCGAGTAAGTTGGCTAAACAATGGGAAAACCTAGCAATATCCGGGTTTTGGTGGACTCGGAAGGTTTCATGAGAGTTAGTTGTTGGATGGTGCACCACTGATGGTTCGCAATATAGCACGCGGAGGCTTGCACGTGCGTATGGGTAAATTGTATGCAGCATGGATGAGGCGTGTATGTATGGCGTGGACAAGGTCACGCCTTGGCGCGCGCCTAGGCATGACGCATTGGTGGGGAGCACGATAGCGCCTTGGCACGTTCCTTGGCGCATTCCTTGGCAGGGAGCACAGTGGCGCCTTGGCACGAGCACGGTTGGGCCTTGGCACGTTCCGTGGCGCATTCCTTGGCGGGAGCACAGTGGTGCCTTGGCATGAGCCTTGGCATGAGCACGCTTGGACCTTAGCACGTTCCTTGGCGCACGCTGGACCTTAGCACGTTCCTTGGCGCATTCCTTGGCGGGAGCACGGTGGCGCTTTGGCACGAGCACCGTTGCACCTTGGCGAGAGTACGGTGCGCCTTGGCGCTTTCTAGGCGGGAGCATGGTGGCGCCTTGGCACGAGCAAGGTCGCGCCTTGGCGGGTTCCTTTGGCATGAGCGGGCCGCGCCTTGGCACGAGCAAGGTCGCGCCTTGGCATGAGCAAGGTCGCGCCTAGGCACGGGCAAGGCATACCTTGGCAAGGGTTGACAAAGCTTGACTTGGGCGTTGACCAAGTTAAAGTACGATTGGTCTCATTTCTTGATGTTTCCTATTGGAGTTCGGGGAACATCTTAACATCTACTATATGGATGGGTGACTCTCCCAGGGGTGGCATGGGTAAGGGAGCAAAGAAGACCTTAGAGCATGCCTTGGGCAGGCATGGCAAGGCAAGACCCATGGACGAACCATGGTGCCGGTCACCCCGAGCCGGTGGGACTCGGATCGGACCGGGCCTTGGCTAGCACCCAAAGGTGCCTAGGCGCGCAGCTAGGCACCACCAATCAGACCCTGTCCCTCAAGCAAGGCGAACTATAGGCTTGGACGGACCAAGTCAAGTGCAGTTACAGGCGGTTATGTAACTACCTTGGTCATGGCTCATAGCATGACCAAGTCACGTCCCAGCAACTTCCAGGCACTTTGAGCATGTGCCTATTGACAAGGGGGTCAAAACAGCTTATGAAACCAGGTGGCAAAAGGAAGGAAGGAAGTTAGGGGGTCAAAATGGTTATGGAACCATGTGTCTAATTGAATTCATAAGTGTATCACTTAGGGACATAAGTTGGAGTTACCTTCTCTTGTACTTTTTTGTGAAGAGGGACATGCATCACTGACGACGACTTGGATGAACTTAATATTGGTTTGATGGGACTAACGAGAGGGCACATAAGGCATGTGTGTCATCTAGTGGTTGCCATCACTTCGAGGGGTGAATCGGTCATCTGATTCTCGCCAATAACTAGTATCCATTGAAAAACCACGACTTTATATTATTACTAATTTCTATGGTATCTTTTTTTTCGTGAACCTTATGCATGATGATGAGTTTTGATTTTAATATGCTTTATCAATCTTGTTGAAGTGTTTTATTAATGCTTTATAAATCCATGCGAAGCCTTGTTTTAAATTCTTTATTCAATTTCAATTCATGCTAGCCTTGCATGCTTATTAAGCATTACTTACGTATTTGATGATTGAGCGAGTTTTCCGCATTACTGAGCTCCGTTGGTTCGTTTAGCTCACCCCACTTACATCTCAAGACCATATACATTGGCGTTAGATTGAGACAAGGGCGAGACGATAGCTTGAAGCCTCATCTTTTGATGTGGGCCTTATAATTATAGTATCTATTTATTTGATTTTGAAATTACCGAACTTAGGTTGTATATAAATAAGTCTTCCGGGTAGAATGAACCTTACTCTTATTTAGTTTAAACGACTTGATAGTATTTGAATGACTTAAGTTGTTGTAAGGATTTGAAAACACAACGATAGTTTGATAATACATCATATGGATTTTCCTTTATTTAATTCCGCAAGTATTTATCCATATGTGCTAGTTTGATATTCCGCATGTTGTTTTAGGCGTGCCAGACCGCTTGCTCAGGCCTGATTCGATTATTGGGCCTTGAAGGCGGTTTGGGTCGGGCGACCCCACCCTAGGTCGAAGGAGAGTCGTTACAAAAGTGGTTTAAGTTTAAAAATGGAGAGAATAAAGAACCTATCGGGTAGTGTTGAGGGATGAGGCCGGAGGTTTCATTGCAACAATGGGGGTTTCTATCAAAGGGGTGTTTGAAGTAAGAGTGGCAGAGGCACTAGCCATTAGGGAAGCTTTAAGTTGGTTGAAAAGCAGGGGTGTCATTCAAGCGAGGTGGAAACATATGCATTGCTAGTTGTGCAAGCTATGAGAGGGAAGATAATGGATATGTCTTATTTTCCCGTTAACAAAACTTATTTCTTATCAAGTAGTGTTTGTGTAGATTATCGAACGTATCAACCTATACAGTGGCAAATGAAGCTAGTTCTTTGACTAGTCGAAATGTGTGTAATAAACTCTCTCTCTCTCTTATAGTTTTCAGTTTCAAACTCCTAAGTACCAACCAATAAAAAACGAAAAAACAAAAAGTTAGTTAAATCGAAATTTACTCAATACCCTTAATTTTATTTTCTTGCAAATTATTCTAATCAATAAGTAAGAAGCTTTTGAAAACAGTTTTGAAAATAAAGGTTATTTTGGCTTCAAGAAGATCTTGAACGATCTTGTCATACTCTAGCTAAAATTTGGAGGTCTATTAATTACGACCATTTAGACCTGTCTAGCTACTATATTTTTGCAAGGTTAATACTATTTCTCGTGAACTTGTAATCGAGACAAAGATACATTTTCACTAAGACCAAGGGCCACGGGTTATTATTTCTCATAAGCTTATAATTAAAAAAAAAAAAATCATGACCAGAAATCGCGAGTCTCGTGAAGAGCAGTGACGCTTGCCACGTTAACAAGCCAGGCAGGCAAGCGTTACGTTATCAAACTCCTGGACCAGACTATGTCAACAGAAGAGTAATTAATAGCCGTTGAGAAGGTCATAAGTCATAACGACTTTTTGAAATCATCATAAAAAAAAATAAAGGCAATTAAAACGGATTGCGCGAAAAGCACAAGTAGGGCCCGCGTTTTCATTTCAAATTTTTATAATCACCAACCAAACAAGTCCCTAAACTTGACTAAACGCGCTCACTGGCCTTCCTATTTTTGTTCATTAATTCGGTATTCTTCATTCTTCACTCTCTCAAAACTCTTGTTCTTCAAAACCAATTTTTTCCTTTTTTGGCAGACTTTCTTGGTCAGTTTCTCTTCCCCTCTTTTGGTTTTTCAAGGATTTGCCTTCTGGGGTCTCTCAAACTTGCTTCAATTTCATGGGTTTTCTTTGGATTGATCTATAATCTTCGTTTCGCCCGCAATTCGGTGAGTAGTTTTAGATGAAGTTATCATGTTTGTTGTAAGGTTCATGAACTGTTCTGTTTTGGTTTATTAGATGAGTCATGAAATGGGGTTTTTTGGTTTTGTATGGTTTGATTGGTTTTGATCCTTTTAGGGTTGTTTGAATTTGGGATTTTGTACAGATTGGTAAAAATTTATTGGGTGAATCGTGATAGTCGAGTTGGATGAAGTGGGTGTGCTATGGCAGAAAGAAATTCATGTTCTTTATGTAATTCGGGGATGAAGATTGTCGCGCTGAAAGAAGCGTTGTGTACTCAACAACAGCTTCTACAAAAGCTGTATATTGAGTTGGAAGAAGAGAGGGAGGCGTCGGCGACGGCGGCTAGTGAAGCTTTATCGATGATTTTGCGATTGCAAGGGGAGAAGGCGGCAGAGAAGATGGAAGCAGTTCATTATAGGAGAATGGCGGAGGAGAAGATACAACACGCCGATGAATCGTTAATGATTTTTCGGGAACTCTTGTGTGAGAAGGAAATGGAGATTGCTTCGCTTATGAGCCAAGTCGAGGGGTATAGAAGAAAACAGTTGGGAATTGGGGAGACCCAGTTAGGGGAATTGTGTGTCCAAGGAATGATTGGAAGGAGCAGGTCTTCGCCGGTAGATATAATCGATGGATTCAGTACCAAGGTTGTTTCGGAAAAAGAAAATCAAGGGATGGCTGAATTGTATTTAAAGAAATCCGATGAAGTCTCGGACCGTGAACTTATTGTTCCAAAAGCAGATTCTCAGTCTTTTTCGACAAGTTTGCGGTTGGAGACCTTTGCTCATATAGGGAACAAATTAAACAGTTGGATGAGCAGTTGAAGGAGTTCTCTCATTGTTGTTCAACTAAACAGGAAACAGATTCGAAAAAGTCCGAACAAGCGAATGGAAGAAGGCTCACTGAGTCCAATTTTAACAGTGAAGGTGGCGCGACTTTAAGGGAGGTTGACGAGATTAATATTCCTTGCATCAAGGCTAAAGAACATGAAAACTCGAGCACGACAAGTGGTCTTTGCGATATTTTTGAGGTTCCGAATGACCATGAGAATGGTGAAATTTGTCAATTACGAAGAAATGAATTGGTTGGAGATGAGAACAGGCTAAAAAAGCCGGAGTCTATTCCTCAGGGTCGGAGAAGTTGTTGCTTGGATGACGAATCTAAGGCGGTAAAGAATACGCGGCAACATGCTCACCAATTTAAAAATAAGGTCACCATCCGTGGTCCAAAAGCCCTCGGAGACCCCAAAGCTAGCGGTGCTGCTTCTCGAGCTGAAGTTCAAAAGCTTCATAAACGTTTGGCGAAACTAGAGTGTGAAAGGAGGGGTTGGAAGCAAGAGATCTCTGATAAAGGAGAGGAAGAGTTGATTTTGTTGAAGGAGATTAAACAAAAGCTCGACATGATAGAGTTTGACATAACAAGTTCAAAACTTAACAAGTTAGAGTCTGGAATAAGAAGTTCGAACGACACAAATTGCCGTGAACTGGAGGAGCGAACTCTAGTTTCGATCATGGAGGTAGGTTTCTTTTACATTTTGGTCGTTCTTTATAAATCCTGATTGCGCATTATATGTGAAGTTTGAGATACTGTGATTTATTGCACATTCTCTTTAGCATTGCTTCATAAGAATATAACTATATGGTATGGGCTTGCTGTGTAACAGGAAACATTTTTCTATTCACTTTAGCTCTGCTCTTCTATATGGTGCCAATTTCAGACAATGCCGCGACTTTATGCGAAATTGGTTTCAGAAAGTAGAGTTCTCAGCAAACTATGAAGAATCTTGGTTTTTTTTTTTTTTTTTTTTAATTGCCTAGGACAAACAAAGGAATTGAAAAAATTAGACTACACAGGATTGAATACGAAATGTATACTATTAACTGTCTCGAATATTGTAAAGTAACGCTGCGTAAAAGATGGAGTGAGCATGTTTTTGTCATGTGTGTATTGATTGTGTTTGAAGGTCAGTTAGTGATATACAAATTTGTAATCATCTAGGTTGTCTCTCACCCTGCTTGTCAAAGCGAAAGGGCTTTCTGTCATGATATTTTCGTTACATTTCGAAAGTTTTTCATCCCTGTATGTACATTGAATGAGTGATCTATGTAATGTAAAAATGGTTTTGATCTGGAGAGTTATTTAACCATTTGGAAGTTCAATAAAGGTAATATTTCTTTGTTTTCAATTCAACGTTCGCCGTTATCTACAATTTATGTCTACTACATCCATAAGCAAGGTTCTTTTGCTGAGCGATTGAAAGTCGATAATATTTCAGACCTCTCGACTTCCTTCAATTTCCGATATTTTATATATTTAAATTTTACAATACAGATTATACTTTTGAACAAGAGCAATATATATTCTTATGTATATATCCATTCCCTTAGTGTGCCTATCCTTCTGTTCCATGCTGTCAGTCTCTTGAATTCAGAATATAATGGCCTATAGTGAAGAGGTATGGAATTCTTACATCTCGAGGTGCTAATTAGGATCTCCCGATCGATGACTTTGATTTTGAAGTTTCTTCTTCGACAAGTACTGCACCAGCATCCATATAGTCACCACATCATTAGTATAGTTGTCTTCTTGATTTGCAAAGACTAATCTTGTGAATAATTTTCATTTAAACTGTGTCACCGTCCGCAATCCCCCTTGTACACATAAATGGTCCGCGTATGTCTCCAAGTCTAGAGAAGAAAAAAAAGGCCTCCCCGGACTGAAGTGCAGACTACTGTGTCAATGTAGATTGTATGTCTCATGTGACAGTAGAAGATGTTATTCCCACCGACGAAGCAAAAGTCACGGTGGTGTCACCAGAGAGATATCTTTTGAGTCTGTCAAGGTCATCAGCTGCATCAATCATGGTAGGCCTTGTAGAAGGAGCATCTTGAGTGCAAAGAAGACCCAGTTCAATCAGTTCAATGATTGCAACTTCCCACATATTTTTAACTTCTGGACTCTGATCTCTTGAATCTTTCAAGAGAGATGGATCGATGACCTCCTCCAGATGACGGTAATAACGGTTCTTCACCCATTTAGGCAAGCTCATACCTTCTTTGAACATGTCGTCCGTTGGCCTCTTTCCGGCGATAATTTCCAGTATAAGAACTCCGAAGCTGTACACATCGCCCTTCACCGATGCACTTTTTCCCAGTCCATACTCTGATTAGCATTTGAATCATAAACATAGTTTCAAATTGAAGCAAATTTGTACATTTATGTACCTAGAAACTTAGAACTACATGCATTTATCAAAAACAACATTTCTTACTTTAGCTTTGTATATGCCTATTATCTACCATTTACAATGATTCAATAGCATCAAAAGGTAGAGGATTAGGTACCTGGAGCAATATACCCGACGGATCCGCAAAGCAAGTTAGCGGTTGAGTTGGTCGTGTTTTTGGAAGTTATATTGGCTTCCTCAACCTTCATAACCAACCTTGCGATTCCAAAGTCGGATACTAGTGCCGTCATGTCATCATTAAGGAGGATGTTGCAAGGCTTCAAGTCACAGTGAATGACCTGAACTGGAGAGTGATGGTGCAAGTAGGCCAATCCCTCAGCTATGTCACTGCAGATGCTAACTCGAGCGATCAAGCTCAAGTCGGACTCCGAAGAATCAAGCTCTTCGGATTGAGGATAAAGATGGTTTTCCAGGCTTCCATTAGACATAAATGGAAGGATCAAAGCTTTGAATTCAGGCAAGCTGCAGGCTGTTATGATTCTCATTAAATTTCGATGCCGGATTCGCTTCAGTACCTGGCATTCTCTGTCAAAGCTGTTAGTGTAGCTTCCGGCTTGCAACTTCAAGACCTTCACGGCGACTACCTTGCCATTTCTGAGCTCCCCTTTATATACATGCCCAAAGCTTCCAGATCCTATCAGTCTACTTTTCTCAAAACACCTGGTGGCCTCCGCTATTTCTTCGTAACTTATTCGTGGATGGCTAGTCGTAATTGATGTATCGTATTTACTCGCGACCTTGTTCTTCTTCGCCATTTGAAGCCTCTCGTGCACCATCTTGAAGCTCAGGCCACAACAAAGTGTAATGAAAAAAGATGAGATAGAAACAGAGCTAACAAGAAAGATTAGAAATTTGCATGAATGTTCTCTTGGTTCTTTTTTCGGATGACAGATTTGCAGCTTTGCCGACGGCCAACAGAGACTCGGGTTTCCCTGTATGGATTCCAATGTCAATGAATCAAACACTCCTCCTTGCGGGATCGACCCGTTAAAGTTATTAAATGAGAGGTTTAGTTGGAGTAGACTGATTGGTTTACTTAAGGAGGCTGGAATCTCGCCGGATAGTAAATTATGCGATACATCCAACGTTTGGAGATTTAGAAGATTCCCTAGTGATGCAGGAATTGAACCTTGAAGGTAATTGTGAGAAAAGTCGATCATTTCCGCAGCTTCGCAGCTTGCCAAGTTGGAAGGTATCTCACCGGTGAAATTATTAGAAGACAAATCAATCGCGCGAACCATTGCCATTTTGCTGAGCTCCACAGGCAGTTCTCCTGTCAGGTGATTGTTGGACAGATTGAAGTAGATTCCTATATCTCTCAATCCTGCAACTTCTGCTGGTATGACTCCACTTAGCCTATTATGAGAAAGATCAATGATGTCTAGATTTATACATCCTCCTAGGCTCGACGGTATTTTCCCCGAAAGCAGGTTGTCGGAGAGATAGAGCTGTCTTAGCTGATTAAGATTTCCAAATGATGAGGGAATAGGACCTGAAAGTTTATTTCTGGAGAGGTCTAATAGTCCCAAATGACTTAAATTGCCGAGTTGTTGCGGAATTTCGCCATGGAATGAATTATTAGACAGCCACAGCCTTTCTAACTTGGGCAGAAGACTTAACTCAGCTGTGATGCTTCCACTT
Organism: Stephania cephalantha; assembly: GCA_039657325.1. Taxonomy (NCBI): domain Eukaryota; kingdom Viridiplantae; phylum Streptophyta; class Magnoliopsida; order Ranunculales; family Menispermaceae; genus Stephania; species Stephania cephalantha. The sequence continues at coordinate 5,799,912 of CM077576.1, read as the reverse complement.
AAAAGGTTGCTGGAGAAGTTCATTAGTGTAACTTTAGTAAGGTTTCTGATAGACGGAGGAATTGCGCCCGATATGAGATTGTCTTCAAGATGTATTTCAGACAGATTAGTGTTGAGCATGCCAATCATTGCAGGAAGTTCCCCTCCAAGCATGTTTCCGGCGAGTTGAAGCTCCTTGAGACGCGTCAAATTTGAAATGGAGGTGAAGAATGGTGTGAGATTGGTGTTGTTGTCATTGCTCTCCAAGAGATTACCCGAAAGATAGAGTATTTCTAATACAGGCATTCTTTTTAGAATGTCCGATGGCAAGACACCGGTGAGAAAATTGGCCTCAAGATCGAGCTCTATAACGTGAGTCGAATTCGCCAAAGAAGCTGGAATCATCCCACTCAATTGGTTCAGATAAAGGCGAAAAGTTTCAAGTTTAGTAAGATGGTTCCCTACCTGCGACGGGATGAAGCCTATGAACATGTTAGCGGAGAGGTCTACGTACATTAGTTCAGTACAGTTGTAGAATAGAGAGAGCGGCAGCCGCCCCCCTAACTGGTTTCTGCTCAGGTCGATGAACCGAAGTTGCGTGAGCTGACCAAAGCTTTCGGGTACTTCATGCTGAATCTGGTTAGCGCGCAAGCTGAGCCCTTCTAGGCTGACTAGTGATCCGAATTCAGTAGGAATCGATCCATATAGCGAGTTCTCTGACAGTTCAAGTTGTGTTAGGGAGGAGAGGTTGCAAAAAAAAGGTGATATTGTTCCTTGAAGGTACTTTCTTTTGAGATAAAGTGCAGTGACTCTTTCACGATCGGGACTGCACGATACGCCATTCCATTCGCAAACATGGACTGTTTCATTCCAATTGTCAAGACTATTTTGAGGATCTACGCTTATGCCTTTCTTGAATTCCATAAGTGATTCTTGGTCTGTGCTAATCCCATGCCTTTTTGATTGGTGATCAGGAAGTGGCAGAGAAATTGGAAACATGATGAGTAGCAAATGAAGAAGGGTGACAGACATCCTCCAAGAAACTCTCATTTTCCACTTTGAACTTCTAATTACAGTGCGGCGTGAAGCATGCGCCGTATATCACTAGAAAAAAAAAAAAAAAAAAAAAAAAAAAAAAAAAAAGAGAAGAGAAGTTTATATACAAGCAGTGAAAGGAGAGAAATTAAGTAGAAGATAATTAAGCTGACCTTCTTTTAACAGGAAATACAATACTTAGTTGTACATGTCAACTGTTTCGCGAGTCCCTTCGCTAATAGAGAGAGTGGAATGTAAAAGAGGACGTGCCGCATCGATATAAGCAATTGAAATGATGTATAGCTGCACTTGTGATGAAATGGGCATCCAACTTCCTCTCAAATGCCTGCATGACTTCTTGTGTTTTGAACTTGTGTGGAAATGAATAGAGAAAGGACTGCTTCACTTCTGCTTTATTTCTAGTCTTTGTTCTACATTAGCAATGATGATATCGAATTCTTGATCATTTGATTCCTCTCGATATATACTTCGATTTTGTGGTGCATGTACAGAGATCATAGGAAGTGCAAGGCTTCCTCATTTGTGAATGAAAAGGCGTAATCAATTTAACTTGCAGACGCGAGAAAGAACGATAAGTTGCATAATGACAGCATTGAAAATAATCTAATGCCATTCATATCAATTAGCTTCATCGTTTCTACTAATTTGGAGACTAATAGTGCATGCCCTACACTTAAAATATTTTATAACAAGTTAGATTGATCTGATCATTGTTATTGCCTTTGTCTTTATGTTTTCTTATGTTCCTATCGAAGACAAAATGCCAATTAGAATGTCATATGATAGCCTTAAATTCCTCAAAAGATATCTTTGATTCTGCTGTCATAATTTTATTTAATTCGACGTGCCCTTTTGCATGTAATTAGTGTATTTGTTAATCAATGATTAATTACTTTTTCCTAATCAGTTTGTTTAACTAAGTCGAGCGATTAGATTAATAGAAAGCCTAATTAATGGCCCAGTACTAGATCTCTTTGAATGCACGCTTTCGTGTCCATTTCCGAATGCTCTTTGATGTCCTGTCTTGATTGAATTTCTGACATTCAATAATTGTATTATGGAATGAGCAGACTAGGATGGTTCACCATCGTTGTTGCAATCTGCTCCCAAAGGAAAACAGTTATTTTGTGACGATGAATCTTTCAACTCTTTGTTGGAGACATGGCGAGGGAAGGGCCCTATCAACAACAACAACAACAACAACAACATAGCCTCGGTCCCAAATTATCTGGGGTCGGCTACATGGATCAAACTTTTCCATTGTGCTCGATTAAGTGCAGGAAAGGGCCCTATCGCTCGCGCGGTGATTAATTGTATAGACATTAAAAAGATGATCTCCTTGTGCTGAAATTAATCTCTACAATGTTTAACTGCATCCTTCACTGTTTTCAGATTGAATTGCTTTTGGTCCTTTTCCATTTAGGATTACCTTCTATGCGCTGGCATTATAGACAAGGCCGATAACGCAGCACGGTTGATCATTCATCGTGTCAAGTCTACGAAAGGGCGAAATCCATAGTCAACCATTCCAGTAATGGCAAGATCAGAGAGGTCACATTCATAAATCTGTGGCAACCAAGAGGAACTTTGTTGCTATCATCTGTAGAGGCTTAGTGATTACTTAATGCTTTGCCTACTAATGGTGACAGTCTATGTCTATATACGTACACCATGTAATTTCGACTTCGGACTAATAATGCATACTTGAAATTTCAAAGCAGGGACTTTTATCATATATTAATTTGGACTTTTGATACTAGTAAGTTAATTGAGCTAAACTTCATATATTCCCACATATGTTCATCCAAAAAGAAGAGTACCCTGAAAGTTTCCAAGTTCGATAGACGCTCGACGTTGGAAGACTAACTGGAGAGGCAAAATGTGGTGAATTGCAACTCGGAGGGCACTGCAGTTGACGAGACTTATGCAGGCACGAGTGCAGGGAACTGTAGATAAAGATCAGTTCCTCTTAAGAAGCCTTTTTAGCCAATTCTACTTGTGAAATTGGAAGTGAAAGCTACAACTCAGTAGACCTTCAAGTGGTAGGCATTGCATGGTGGGAATGAAATTATAGCCCGAAATCGATACATCCGGAATATGTCGAGTCTCGTGCTAGCTAGGCAATGAGGAGATAGAAGCTTGTTGTTGGAAATGCATTATGACCAGTACTTTTTCTCACTGTTCCTTAGCTTTGTTGTGTTCATTTAACTTTTCAAACTTTTAACTAATACCATAGCAACATATCTGGTTATGTTTTCACTTTTTTTATGGTGACTTGAACCTATTTCATGGTGGGAAATGCACTGAAGATCAATCGTAATCTATATTTTACGAACAAAGGGGATTGATTTTCATGCTTGTTAAGAAAATTATAGTAGTTGTTATATTTCGTAGTTTAGATATTTAGAAAGTTTCTAATACTACTTAAATACCAAAATATAGAAACTTCCTAAATATCTAAACTACGAAATATATCAACTACTATAATTTCCTTAACAATGCTTATTTGCCTATGGAAAATCAATTTGCTAATTGGATAAGAAAAACCTGTTTATTGAAGTTTTAGCATGTTATATATGGTGCCCCTTTAATTTTGTTAAAAATGGAGTGAAACATGTTCAATTGTTATCTAAACTCGATTTCTATGTTAATTCGACTTGAAAGAATTCGATCAATTCGAAACGATTTTAGAAGCACCATTATGCAGTTCAAAAAACTGCTCAAATTAAGTACTTTTTTTTTTCTTGCGGTCATGGTGGACAAAGGTAAGTTATTTATTTATTTTTCTCATGAGCATTTGAAACTGTTATGAAGGCCTAGAAACTATGGTTTTTGTAATTTTATAGGACATGCATGTTCTATCATCTCAACATCTAGACACCTTATAGAGGTGCTCTGGTTCTAGGAAAAAAGGGTGAATCAAGTCAATGACTTCACCTTAACCATTCTTTTCGTTTTGATTCTTTGTCAAACAATGACATTCACCAAAAATGCAAACCTTTTTTGCGAATTTGATAGAGTGTTGATAAGGACAATGATCAAGGTAAAAATTTAAATAGGAAAATACTAGAATGACAACAACAACAATGTCACACCACAAGACGCATTGGTTCACAAGAGCCTTCCATGCGACTTCGACCCGCGTGTTATGCATCAGGATCTGTCTATGCATGCCTGCATATCGAGGCGCACATGGTTAACTCTTGTGAGCCAATGTGTCTTGTGGTGTGTCATGTTATTGTCATTATAGCACTTCTTATTTTAATAAGTACAACAAGAGCAATATTTCAAGGTGTTTGCAGCAGAAGAATAAGAAATTGACATGTATGTTGCTCTACGAATACTTCGCCTCGTTTGGTTCATTCGAGCTTCGTTTGGTTCATTCGAGCAACTTGAATTCCTAAAAAGTACACTTTTTGTGATGTTGATATAATATGTTTGATTGAGTACTTAATGTAAATTTAAATTAAATATTTTTAAAAATAAAATATTTTAATTGACTAAATGCCCTTTAATTTTTTTTTAATTAAGTTAATACTATATTCAAAGGGTATATAAATATTTTATTTTATTATTTATTTATTTATTCATTTATTTTGTCATGATTCAAAGGGTATATATTTGTTCGACATTATAACAATCATGAGAAAGCTTGAAGGGCAAAAATGGCAGGACAGTGACTAGTACGCAATCCTGAGCTAGGTTGGTGGTGGTCACCATCATGGAGCACCCTCTCATATACCATTATCTGACCTTGACATTTCAGAAGGAAAAGAAATGTGTGTGCAAGTCCTTGTATGTATGTTCCTTCTTTTTGTCCCAATTATAGGTTTTTGTCCCAACCAACTCCTAGAACTTTCCTTACTGAAGAAAAGTTAACTGGCGAATGCTAGTGTAACTCCTTTCAACGCACGTAAGTTGGGCACTCACTTGTGCGCTTCCCTTTGATGTGCCTCAAAATGCACGCACGCATGCAAGTACATTGGCGAAAATTGAGGAAAATGTACAAGTGCGTACCTAACTTGCGTGTGCTATCAAAGTTACACTAACATTTTCCAAGTTAACTTACCTTCATAGGGCAATACAACAAAACAATAAATTCAGGCAGCAGCTAAACATCCATAGTTTTTGCTAAACATACCTCATTACTCAAGCATAGCCCGATTTTGCTAAATGCAGTCCACCTTTATTTTCATAAATTTCAGAAATACCCTTGCTTACCCCATGTCCAAGAAGTGAAGAAATGTTGTCCATGCGGTTTCACAAATTTCGAAAATTCTAAATCGGTAATTACGGTTAATTCGGGATTAAGGAAGCTTAATTATGGTTTTGGTCGCGAGTCGAGAATTAAACACCGATAAATTTGAGATTTATAATTAATTTTATTAATCTGTGATGTTTGCCTAGTGTTGTGTATTGTACATTATTTTATTTTGCGAAATTCGGGTGATTGAGTAAATTTGAGATTCGACGGGTTTTGTCTCGAGATATGTGTCGAGACGGGTCTTTGAGATAGTCAAAATATTGACATAAATATTAGTTTCGAATTTCGCGACGAATAATTGAATTTAAATTAAAAATTTGAAATTTGGACCTTAAACGGGCTTAACGAGTGACGTGATGATTTGCCTCGATTTGCGTGTAAGTCGGGATTGGATGTAGTTTGAAATGAGACGAAGTTGTGTGAGATCTTGTTTCGAGTTTGGTTTCGGTTGACAATGAGGTTGAGATTTGGTCCAAACGGGTGCAAGTTTGGATAAGTATGACAAGAGGATTGGTCTATAAGGGCTCAGTATGTCATGGACAAAGTTAAGATTTTGGGGTTTTGGTATGACCAAAACCGAGTGTTATTGAAATTTCATGAAGATGGACTGTTTCGTCGAGAGTTTTGTTCAATTTGGTGAAAAGTCGGATAGAAAACAGACGCCGAAAGTCAAAACACGTCAAAATATGAATTTTTGAAATTAATAAATAAAAAGAAATTAAGCTGCAGACAAGCAGCTGAGGGTTTATATATAGATAAAGAAAAAAAATCAAAAATAAAAAAAACCAATCGATTCCTTTTATATTCAACATAATGTTTTCTCTTAACCTCTCAATTCGATCTTTTGCTCATGCGAGCTCCGTCTTCCGATTTTCATTTGGTTTCTTTCCGCAAAACCATAAAGCATCGCGAGACGGTCAGTTTGAGCTAAGTTTATGTGATAGAAACGAGGTATTCGGCCTGCAATTTGGTAAATTCTTAATGCCGACATTTTTCCTCAATTCAATTTGAATTCTCGCGATTTTTCAATTTCTTTCGCGGGGTTTTGATAGAAATTGATTGGAATTGTTGTTAATTGATATATTGGATTGATTTGCGTCAATTTGAGATAAATTCCATTGACGTGGGGTTAGGGTTTTGATGAAGTGAACTACCGCAATTCAGTTGATAACTATTTTGGAGATGTTTTAATAGTCGATATTGATTATTGGTTTTAATCCAATTTGACTCCAATTTGTGAAAATATTTTGGTGTTGGTATTGGGTGGTTTTGTGGCGTTTATTATCGAGTTTTGAGGATTTAATTGTGAAAATATTAATTTGGAGAAGTTTTTTTTAGTTCAAAATATATAAAGTTGCCAAGTCGATAAGCCATATGGAAAAATTCATAACTTCTCCGTTAATGACCCGATTTGGGTGTTCTTGGAATCTATGAAAAGTAGGACATGAGTACTACAAGTTCCTTTAAGGTCATCATGACAAATATTGAGGTTTTCAAGCTTAAAAAGTTACCCCAAGTTGGCTAGTTGAAAGCTAGTTGAAATAGTTATATAAATAAATATTTTTGGAAAGCTGTTCTCAAGAGTATTTTGATCGCGGTCTTCATTGGGCTTCGTGATATCATTTCGCTTGAAGCTTAACCCATAATATAATTGGGTATGTAAGGAAGCTATTGGAACAATCTTCAAGATGACCCGACGCTTCAGAACCTCGAAAATTAAGCTTGAAGTTGGTGTTTGTAAGGTTAAGTAAATCTCATGGTAACCTTTACATTGTATGATTATATTTCGTATAAATTGCATTGATCCTTGAATTGCATTTTTGTTGTACATGCATACACGATTTGGGAGGGTAAGGCGTTACGAGTCTCCATATAATGTCTATATCTCAGGTTATTGAACACTATATTATGCTTGAGGGGTGAAGTCACTAATACTTTGAATCGCGTGGTTATCATGAGATTACGTTGAATTATATGATAATCCCATAGTCTAGAGGAACGAGACTCGTTTGGTTATTCTCCTGCGCATGAGTCCTTATTACTATTTACTTACCACTTTCGAAGACCAGTCGTCTAATTGTGGTCAGATAACAGAAACAAGATGGATTCACGGTTGTATTTAAATTCCTTGGATTATATTGTTTGTTTAAATTCATTAGATTATTATGCATTTGATTACTAGAGGTGTACTATATAGTGTGGGATTTATTTATCGACATTATCGAATTTTTACAATTGGATAATGACGGTTTTAGTAGTGACAAAGGAAAGGAAAAGCTTTCCGATTATTGGTGACTTGCTCAATTTCTTTCTCTCTATGTTTATATTACTTTTGAATATAAAACATTGTATAAATGAGTTTTTGGGTTTGTGTGAGGTTATGATATCTTTTGAAAGTGTTAAAATGATTTTGAGAAGGATTGAAATTGTTTTAATGGTTTTAGGATGGATTGAAATGCCAAGAAGTTAATGTATTAATGATTTAATAATGTTGAAAGTCCGAGCTACGTTAGAATAAGTAAATAATCATTGTTAATGCGATATATTTTGTTATGGGGTGGATTGTGAGTCTTTCGGTATTTCCACCAAGCTGAGCAGGCTTGTTACTGATTTATGAAGGCCGAGATTTCGGTGTAGGCTTAGAAATAGAGGAGATCTTTGTGAAAATTTTTTACGAATATTTAAGGATTATATAATTAATCTTTACGATTTTGAGGTATAAGATTCGTTTTAGAATCCATTTGTGGTTGATTTAGAATCATATTTGATAATTACTCGATATATTTTTATTTATTTATTGGGGGAGAGGTTAAGGTCGCTAGGTTATCGGGATATTAAGGTAATCTAGGCCGGTCGGATGCCTAACTAAGTGGGGTCGACAGCTTTCGGTCACACGTGGCTGAGACCTCTTTAGACTTCTACACCGAGACATCTTTAGAGGTTTCGATCGACTCCTACGGAAACATTTGAAGAGGTATCGGTCTTGATGTTGGTATTTGTGGGAACCGATTGAAACCTCTAAAGAGGTCTCGGACTTGTGTGACCGAGACTTCCAAAGCGGTTTCGAACTTGTGCGATCGAAACTTTGAAAATGGTTTCGGCCTGTGTGTGTCCGAAACTCACGGGGGGACAAGAACGAACAAATTTTTTTAAAAAATCTAAAAAACACATGAAACCGACCAAAAAATTAGTGGGTTTTGCTCGAAATCGCTAGATATTCTCGATTTCATTGACATTTTTGTGTCAAAAATGCGAGATTAAAGCTCCAAATCAAAAGCCCTAAACCCAACAACAAAAACACAAACACTATACCATTTCAAAAACGCAAAAAAAAAAAATCAAGAAAACTCGTCACGGCTCAAATTTCGAATATCGCTTTTATCCGTAATCGGGATCATTGACTCATGACGTGAGACTTGCACCGAGATATGCATACGATCGAGGTGCATGGCCAAGGTATATATTAGTTTTGTGTGGTGTTTTGCTTAGTGTATTGTATATGTGTAGACTAATTAAGTTAATTCTACTTGTTATCTATAAGCGTCGAGGCGAGAGTGGGGACACACCGGAGATGCATGTCGACGTGGGACCGGTAGTCTGGGATTAATGGGACAACTAGTTTGTCAACTAATGAAACTAAAATACACTAACCATGTGTTAAGGTGTCTATGTTAATTGAGTTGATCAAATTAATGCTATGTCTATGGTTCAATGCGAATCAAATAAACACCTAAGTTAGAAAATAAAAGCTACACCATAGATTGCGCCTCGAGACTTGTGCGACACTTTGTTCTTAGGCATCCAAGTGACTTAATGTGTGTTAGTTTGGACAAGTTAGTGGAAGTAGGAATAGATATGAGCCATGAGATCAACCTAGAAATGTGTAAAGCACACTAGAAGTGGGGCTATGGTTTACACCATCCAAGAAGAGGTTTTCTTCTCAAATCACACATGCAAACTTATGAACGACAAAGAAAAAATGCAGAGCTAGAGTTGCTAAAATTTGGGGTTCTCAAAGTGGCAATTCACTATCAAATTATTTTGCATGAGTTGGGAGCTAAGTCCAATACTCTAAGTAAGAATTACAACTTTTGTACTCTCAAAGTCTATATTTCTTTTTAGGAATGATTGATAGGGATTCTGATTTTAGAATAGTTTGAGTTCTTTTAAAGTCGTGTGATCAGATTTTGAAGGCTCATTTGAATCCTTAGGCTTGAATTTCAAAATTGAGGGCATTTGAAAAAATTTAGGTTGAATCTCGTTTTGGTTTGCAACTGTTTTCAGAGGATAAATGTTAGGGTCCTTGAAAATGGTTAAAATATTCGGATTTCTTGAAAAAACCATTAATTTTGCTATAATGAAGTTCGAAATTCGAATTGAAATGACATTTATGAACAATAAAAGATTTCATGGTATTTACGCCATTGCTTCTGGTTTTTATTGAATTCTGATATCAAAGAGTTTCCAACTCCAAAATCTAACTTCATTTTTGAATTCCTTGTGAAAAATCCTTCAACCTAGTGTCAAGAATTTCCAGATTTGATTTTGATTTCATCAAGTTATGGATTCTTAAGTTTTCAAGTGTTCTTAAAGTGTTTGATGAAATGCATGCTTGAATCTTGTTATTTTTAATTAATGCATGATAAATTATGAAGTGTATGCCCTTGTTTGTGTTTGGAGGATGTTACGATGTAAGACCCACATTATTTAATACTAATTAACTTATTAATTACATATTAAGACCCGTAGCTCAGACCCATGTGGACACCGCCGACAAGTTTAGGGCATGCCAACCAAGGATAAATAGTTACTTTTGTGTGATGCGTGTTAATTTGTCGTATTATTATTTAATCCACGTCGCACTAATTAAGAATTTCATTTGGTCGCGTTGTGCGCGTATAGTGATGAGAGTGTACGACGTCGCGGGGTACGCCTAACGCGGGTGTATGGGGTAGTCACGGGTATAGATGTCACATCACTCATCCCATCACATCACGTCACATCACCCATGCCTACCCCTCACTTTTCTCTCTCCTACTTTTCTCTCTCATCTCCTAACAAAACCCACACATCCCTCTCCCTCCCCAATGATTTTCATCTCCTTCCTCCTCACACCCCTTCTCATTTTTATCCCTTACCAAGCTCCTCTCACCAACCTCTTTTCACACCCTCACTCTTAAAATTTCGGTCGTCTCTCTCGCGAAGTCCTTCCCTCTTAGCGGCTCCTGTCGACGACTTCCAAGAGCGAGGTGAGTGACAGGTTTTGTTGTTGAATTTTTGAAATAATTTGGGAGCTTGAATGGTGATGATGTTTGATCTTAATATTAATATTGTTATAGTTGGTTACATTGTTTAAAGAAAAGAAAAAACAGATAAAAAAATTGTCACTGGATTGTCTCTTCTAGAGACGAATTGATGAGAGAGGGGGGCTGACTACCCCCAAGTGAGCCGGGTCAGGCCGACCCAGGCCCGCGTGGGCCAGGTTGGACCAACTCTAGCTCGGATGGACCGGGTTGGACCGATCGGTTGGGCCGAACCGGGCCCGGTTCGAGTCCAACCCATTAATTAATTACAAATTAAATAAAAAAATGATTTTAAATGAAAATAAATTACGAAAAATTATGGAAAATAGATAAAATTTATGAAAAATCCTTAAAAAATAGAAAAAAAATATGAAAAAATAGAAAAAGCTAGGAAAAATAGTTTCGAGGCTTTTTCGGGTGTTTGGCACCCCGGTATAACCCGAAAAGTGTACCAAAGCTAAAATTTTTGGAATAAAATTTAAGTTTGTGATCATATATTATAAACTCACTTAATGTGACTCTAAAATAATCAAAGTGATATAATTGGACACCAGAGACTTATGTGACTATAGTCGGGTGTCGGGTACGCATCTCGAGGCGTGAGCAGTACTTTTGAGGGCGATTTGCGATTGTCGGGGTAAGCAAACCGACGAGAAAATTAGTTAAAATTCATTTATAGCACTTACTTTATTTTAAATTTCAATTTATTCTATCGTGCTATTTATTGTTATCCACTTACTGTTCATCCACTCATATGTGTATGTGTTTGTCGACGGGGTTGAACATGATAAGACTCACACCCCGAAGCTAGCTACCCTGCGCTGTTCGAGTAGTTGCCCATGTCGCGGCTACGCGGTGACTAGTTCTTGCGAGACCCATTAAGTTGAGAGATGTTGGACGTGGACCTAAGTCTCCTTTATGGGTTCCTCTCGAGAGATGTTTGGACGGGGTTCTACTGTTCATGGGTTCCTCTCAATCGATCGTGAGATGTTTGGCGAGATGATCGTTATGGGTTCCTCTCGATTTAGCTAAGTTGATTCCCGGATGTCGACCATGATTTTCTGTTAAGCTACACTCGTGTCCAATTTTGACTTCTCTACGACTTATTTTCATGCAATTACTTTATTTTTTGTTCTTATTTAAATTGCATGATTATAGTCGTTTTATTGGATTTCGTGAATATTAGCTAATGTTCTCTGGGATCTAATCACCGGGATTTGTCATTATGTTTTGTGACAAATAGCAGATCCTACGACGAGCCGGGGCTAGGGGGTCTTAGGCGACTACCTCTGAGCTAGGAGAGCCCCATCGATTTTTTGTGTAGGTGTTTGTATGTACTTATTTACTGCTTTACGAGATTTTGGGAGGACTTGTGCACCCGATACATGTATATAACCACCTTTTGTACTTTTGTCATTTTTGATATACGTGATCTCATGTCGGGTTTCCACACTATAGGGTTGTTTATAAATGCAAACTTTTTATTTTTATGATATTTGCATGCTTTAAAGACTTTCGCTAAGATATTTAACTTATAATGTTTTCATAAATTGTAAACAACTTAACTTAGTTAACTTATTGTAAATATTAATAAATACATAATAAATACTAAGTTAAAGCGAATAAAACACAATCGAAGATTTAGGTCGCGGGCCATCAAGGACAAGTGTCTTTGTAATGTGACATGTTGGTTGACGTGTCTGGCGACGTGGCGGTATTGTCGGTATCCGGATTGCTTTGGAGTTTGGGGTTCATACAGACCCTTTGCGGAAGTGAGTGAGGGTCCAACGGCGAAGGAGAAGGCCATTCTCAAGGTGGAAAGAAACTCAGGGTTTCAACACATCTAGTGCACTAGAGAGAACACATAGCGCGCTATCATGCACTGGAAATTCATAAAAAATAAGTTTTTATAACGTAGGTTACTAGAACTCATTTTCGACACACAAACTTTTTGTTTTACGGGTTTTTGACTTATTTTGAATAATTAAGTTGATAATAGAGTTTTCAATAAATTTTGAGTTTTGACGTGGATCTTGGTTTTAGGAGTTAATAGAAACTGAATTAACCTCAAACTAATTACGTTTGAACTAATAGTATACCGAAAGTTCGGGTGCGAATTTTAAGACATCGGGAGGCCGGTTTAGTTATGTAACTATTGCGTGGAATGTAAGTAAACTTGCCAAGTTATTTTTATGCAATTCATTCTATTATTCTGAATCCTTTTTAGTCTCTCTTGACTATATTACCTTTGAAATAAAATGCCATGACTTGTTTGCTATTCTAATCACTTGGTGAAATTATTTATTCATGACATTATTATGTTTTCAATCTCATAGACTATTTTCTTGTGCCTTATATTTTTCTTGTGGTTATATTTGGTGATTTGAGTCTCAATAATATGCTATTGTTAGTGTAGTTGTCATCAAATGAATCTTTGGATTTGTGTTCTATCCCATTGTGCTCTTAAGCAATTAGCCAGAACCTTGACTTCTTAGCGTGAGTCTCATTGATAATAATTAAAGTAGTCCTCATATCTAGGTCCCTTTACTCGATCGAGATGTGCGCGACTCATGGGGTTAGAGTCTCTAGGGATGTCGACACCTATTTCTTGACGTCGTGCGGCACACGAGGTTAGAGTCCCTAGGGTAGTCGACACACTGGGGTTACAGTCCCTGGTGACACTGGGGTTAGAGTCCTTAGTGATATTATGGATTTATAAGTTAATGTGACGTAGCTCACGATCGACTGGACCTAGATCATTACTACTTAGCCTAGTGTCAGTCTCACTTGTTTAACTCTGGTATTTCCTAGCATATTGTTTGATTTAATAATTCTTTGTTATTGATATGCTTTTAAATACCTTTTGCTAGATTTAGAATTTTCGATGAATAACTTCAAGTTTTACTTAAATTACACACTGTGCTCACCATTTTGTTTGTGACAGTGGGTGTAGAGCCTTCGAGTAGCAGACTTGGGAAGGAGAAGATTGCAACTATCTTTGAGCCTTTTGGTGATTTGTCACTTCTGATCTTGTAGGTTATTTTGGTATTTTGATGTATTATACAATTTATATCCTTCAATTACATTTTGGGTTGTATATTGGGTATATCATTTATGTGACGACCCACTTCTCAAATTAGGGCACCGCCCGGCCTAATCCCATCATTAAGCCCTAACCTCACCTCGTAGAACTTAACACGAAACTAGTCAGCTTTTTCAAAACCATTTACCTACTTACTAATTATAAGTTCAATATGTGTTTTAATGTATTATGTAATATAATAAATCAGAGTGAATTAAAATTTTGCTTACTTACAAATTCATTTAGTGAATTCTTACAAATTAACGAAAGCATTAATGTGATACTTGATAATCGTGGAAAAACCAGGGAATAAAGATCACATGCATATATAAATAAGAAAACGACGATATATAACATGTGTCCGGTCAAGGTACTAATCTCTCAACCCATAATATACAACCCTAAAAGTATATGATAGGCATATAAAAGTAATACATCAAAACCTACAAAAACTGGCGTAGCAGCACTCCACTGGCTCAGTTATAGTCGTCGATCTTTTCTTTGCCTAGCCTGCTACTCGATGGATCCGTAGTCATCATCATAAAAAGGACGGTGAGTATAGGAAAGTAGAAAGTAACACTGAGAGACATTTGTTCACAGTCCCAAATATGCAACAAGTATCAAAATGCATAATAGCAACTATGCTGAAAGGAAATCATGCAAATAGATACTTTAGTTAAACAAAATGAAACTGACGCTAAACTAAATAGTACTGATCTAGGGCCAGTTGTCAGGAGTCCTATCCCAATGCCTACTTCACTATATATGGATGGATATATGTTTTACATCTGTGCGAAGGTCGTAATTGCACTGTATGCCTTTATAATTATCCCAAATGTCAGTCATCTGGAATGTATACTTGCTAACAACCCCAAGTTTATAACTTGTGAAGTCACCCAAGTTATGCTTGCCAACAACCCCGAGTCCTATACCCCGTGTGTTGCGCAAGATAGTGGAGAAATCCCGATCACCCTGGAAAGTCTAGTGACCCCGTATGTCTGCCGAATTTCTATCATAAAGTGGTCCTAGATACAAGAACTACTTTCATATTCAAGAACAACACAGTAATGGAAATCCAACAAAAACATTGCATACTAATGCACAAAGGATATAGATTCTCAACACTATGTAATAACTACCTAATAACATGCTATTTCACCGACCACATGTACTAACAACCAATAATGACATAGCACTTGAATTGGAGTCAATGAAATCATTTTATCAACAAACTATACCATGAAAGCAACCTCATGCAATGAGAATGAACAACAAGTCATGGCATATGGAGTACAAAGGCAATTCAGTCCAAATGACTAGAAATGAACATATGAATAGGAATGAAATTTGAATAAATATCTGAATCAGTTTACTTACAATCCACACAATTTTTTAAGCTACTCCAGTCTCCCAACACCTCGAAACTCATATTTGAATCCCCAAAACACTTTCCTAGTTTCATGATATCAAACTAATCTAAATAAGTTGGGTTTAAGTCAGGTCCAATGGGTTTAGGAACCTTAACAAAAAACAACCCATTAAGACTAAACAACATTGAAATTTTAATCGTATATTGCAGCGCGATTTTAGGATGAAATTGTCCAAATATCAAAATCTTCCGCCAGTACAAATATTGTTGGTCTCTATCTTAGCTTTCCAAAAAAGTTTAGTTTTCAAAATTTCGATTTAAAATGAAAGTAATATCATATTTTTACTAAACATAGCTCTAATTAAAACCTAATCCGACTAGCGAACTTAGAAAATCTATTTCTCCCAATCTATAGTTCCAAAAAATGTGATTTTTGGTCATAAGACATCAACCATACCCAATAACAACATACAAAAGACCATCTCATTTGGATAAGTAGGTAGGAAGTTATGCCTTTGACATTTTTAGTTCCAAAAATCTTCTACTGCATTTCAGTACCTACTTGTAGATCACTTTTGGACATCAAAATTTTTGGATTACAACATATCTAGCTAAGTAAAATTGTTCCCTTTGCATAAGCTTTCAAATGCCACTAGTATAAGTTGATTTGGATATAAAATGAGCAAGTTATGACTAAATTACGTAGATTAATCCCAAATACAACATGCATAAATTTAGTTTTGGTCTTACAACTTCAAAAATTCATATATTTATGATTTCAAAACCAAATTAGAAACTTTGATATAGCTGGATTATCAGCTTGAAATGAGGAATCCAAATATAAAAACCAATTGCAAAATCTTAATCATCTACCCTCTGAATTTGACAAAAAACTAGAAATGGTTTCAATTAAATAGAGAGATGTGTACCTAGTTTGATGAACGCCTAACTTAACTTGATCTCTCCTTCACCAAACCCACTTTGATTGCTGGTCTTCTTCTTCCTCTACCCTTTCTCCTTATTTTCAAGCAAGTTTCATTGTCATTTAAGTAAATTAAATGAAGTTGACTTGGTTGTATGAGTTGATTACTAGCTTTATATAGTAAGTGGATATGGTTGATTAATAACCATTGATCTCATTGTGCACACATGACTCGAGGCTTATCTAGTGATACATCTATTAATACATGTCCCACTTACTCATGCTATGTGACACCAATATGTAACTCCATTGATGTTGAGATGAGTCATTACGTGTCTCGATGAAAATCAAATGACTATTGTTTTAACTTACTAACTTAGGCATATGTAATATATTATCAACTATAGCCCATTTAAATCACTATAAAAGCTATATAAGACTTATGACAACTTACCATAACACTCTCTACGTCGATCTCATGCCGACACTCAACTAGAGGCACATTCCCACACACGTATCGACACCTATTCATAAGTATGAATGACTTAGTAGTCTACACATATAAAAAATACTAGACATACATAATTACAAATATAACATACACCTCGACCATCTCGTCTCGGTCACGACACGTATCTCGATGTGGATCCCACGTCACGGGCCATTTGATCTTGATTAAGAGATTAAACTAGAATTAGAAATTCGAGTCATGAATATTCTTCCCAACTAATGGAAATTTCGTCCTCGAAATTAAACTTATTTGAAAATTATATGTCATGGCCTGGGCCACTACAGTGCACCCAGGGCCTTGAAGGCAGTGTGGGTGCACCTCACCCACACCATCTACGTCCCCCCATCCACTACAGTGCAATGGGCGTAGTTTTTTGCCTCTCACAACTCGAACCTGTGTCCTGGATGCTTAAGACCACGGATTTTGCGAGTTGTGTACCACTGAGCTGGACCTGTAGTGGATGGGGGTACGTAGATAGTGTGGGTGAGGTGCACCCACACGCTCAGGCCTGGGTGCACCAGTAAGTGGCCCGTGCCTTGACAAAAAGGCACCTTTTTGTGAAGGCCTGGGCCACTACAGTGCACCCAGGACCTCCAAGGCAGTGTGGGTGCACCTCACCCACACCATCTACGTCTCCCCCATCCACTACAGTGCAATGGGCGTAGTTTTTCGCCTCCCACAACTCGAACCCGCGTCCCGGAGGCTTAAGACCACATATCTTGCGAGTTGTGTACCAAAGCCGCTTTTTGTCAAGGCCTGGGCCACTACAGTGCACCCAGGGCCTCGAAGGCAGTGATATAGCATGCTATTATGTTAGTTTGTTTATTTTGACTCTAATCCTTTGTGCATTCGTATGCAGTTACATCTCTTGGATTCGATTACCGAGTCATTATTGAAAGTGAAAGTGGTTCTTGCATGTGGTTAGGGTCATTTGATGATAGGAATTCAGCTTTCATACGGGTCACTAGACTTTTCGGGATGTTAAGGAGTTTCTCCACTACCTTGCATGACACACGGGGTAACGTGCCTCGAACGGGGTAACCGGACCTCGGGGTTTGTTGGCGCAAGAATACCTTGGGTGAGCATGACGAGTTGTAAAACTATGGTATGTTAGCAAGTGTACATTCCGGTGACGACTAATTCACTTGGAATAGAAAAGGCGTAATCGTAAGTACGACCTTTTGAAATTATGATCTATAGCTCAACTTGTAATGAAATGATATAGAGCATAGCTCAAATTGTAGTGGAAAGGCAGATGTGACGTAGCTCACGGCCGAATCGACCTTAATCCATTACTACTTAGCCTTGAGTTAGTTTCATATTTGGTTAACTCAAGTATCTCTTTGCATGATGTTTCTTTCAGCATAGTTGCTAATTAAATTATGCCATTTGATACTTGTTGCCTGTTTGGGAATGTGGATCAATGTATCTCGGTATTACTTAAATAATTTCATGTACTCACCGTTTAGTTTGTGAGGTGGGTGCATATCGGTCAGTAGCGAGACAGGCAACGAGAAGATTGGCGACTACCTCTGAGTCGGTGGGACTCGCTACGATATATTTTTGTACGTTTTGTATTCTTTTGTAATACATTTTATATGTACATGATCTTTTTACTTTTGGGTTGAGCGATAGGAACATCGACTAGACACATGTTATATATATCACCACTTTTGTTTATATATGCATGTGATCTCTCTTTCCTGGTTTTTCCACAATATGTTAGGCCTTATGTTATAATTTCCACCAAGAACTTAAGAAGATTTCCGCTGAATAACTTGTTAGTTTGAAAATTTTAAATTAACTCTAATTTGTTAGGTATTTGAACTATATAGTTAACTATAGGTGGTATCGTGTTTTTAATTCTGAATAATTGGTATGTTTTTAGGTGTTTAAATAAGGTTGACTAGTTCCTTGTTAGGTCATATATGAGAGATTAGGGCTTAATTAGGGATTAGGCCGGGCGGTGCCCTTATTTGGAGAAGGGGTCGTCACAGTTGGTATCAGAGCCCGCTTTAGAGAACTATATGGCTCCAGGCAATATAATACCAACACGGTTGGTATCAGAGCCATGGTTTAGAGAATTCATGGCTTACCACCGAAGCTTGTTGAGCTCAAGATTGTAGAGTATGGTAATTCTACAATATGATACCACTTAGGCGCCCACATGTAGAGTGTCATGACCACTTAGGCGCCTATCCTTTGCTTCCGGGTCAGTTGGTCTCTATCATTGACCATTGTAGTCTGTTTATCATCCGCTTTATTATTCTTTTCAGCTTCCTTTCATTTCCTGCATGATTTATATACTTATTTATTGTTTAATCTGAATTACTGTTGAACTTTTTTTGGATTTACTCACTGAAATTATCTCCACTTTTGGTGACAATTGCAGGCATAATCTCCGAGCTCGAGAACATTGATGTGCGGCATATGTAGGTTATTTGGTGTATCTATATCACATGTATTATATTTTATAAATGGGTATTTGGGTTGAGAGATACGTGTATTTCCCGTCTTCACTATAATTTGTACATTATATGTGTTATACGGGGTTTCCACATACTAGCTTCCACACCTAGAACTCGTTGTGTGTTTAATTTATTTGTTATCGCGTTTTCACCGCATTTAAATTTCGCTGCATATGATTTCATATATATATATATATATATATATATATATATATATATATATATATATATATATATATATATATATATATATACTCTGTTGTGTGGACTATCGTGCATCGAAGATCGATTTGTCGAGTGACTAGGACTTTATTGACTCCGAACCGGTTTACCGGGGGTTAATGGAAGCCTAGTGCACAGCGCGTGCCTGATTTGTAGGGTTGGGATCGTCACATTTATTCGCTTGAAGTCTTAAAAATTAACGAAAGCATTAATATGATACCTAACAATCGTGAAAAAACAAGGGAATAAAGATCACATGCATATATATATATACATATATATAAGAAAACGACGATATATAACGTGTCCGGTCAAGGTACTAATCACTCAACCCATAATATACAACCCCAAAAGTATATGATAGGCATATAAAAGTAATACATTAAAAATCAAAACCTACAAAATCGCGTAGCAAAGACTCCACCGGCTCGAGAGATAGTCACCGATTTTGTCTTTGCCTCGGCTCGCTACTTGATGGATCTGCACCCACCGTCATAAAAAGGACATGTGAGTCCAGGAAAATAGAAAGTAACACCGAGAGACATTTGTTCACATACCCAAATATACAACAAGTATCAAAATGCATAATAATAGCAACTATCTTTGAAAGGAAATCATGCAATGATATACTTTAGTTAAACAAAATGAAACCGACGCTAGGCTAAGTAGTACTAATCTAAGGCCTATTGTCGGCCAGATTCCTATCCCAATGCATATTCCACTATATATGGATAGAGCTGTGTTCTACATCCGTATGATGGTTGTAATTACACCGTACGCCTTTATAATTATCCCAAATGCCAGTCATTTAAGATGTCTACTTGCCAATAACCCCGAGTTTATAACTCGCAAAGTCACCTGCTTATGCTTGCCAACAACCCCGAGTCACATACCTCGTGTCTTGCTGTGCAAGATAGTGGAGAAATCCCAATCACCCTGGAAAGTCTAGTGACCCCGTATGTCCGCCGGATTTATATCATGAAGTGGTCCTAGATACAAGAATTACTTTCATATTCAAGAACAACACAAAATCCAACAAAACTATTGCATATTAATGCACAAAGGATATAGATTCTCAACACTATGTAATAACTACCTAATAGCATGCTATTTCACCGACCACATGTACTAACAACCAATAATGACATAGCACTTGAATTGGAGTCAATGAAATCATTTTATCAACAAACTATACCATGAAAGCAACCTCATGCAATGAGAATGAACAACAAGTCATGGCATATGGAGTACAAAGGCAATTCAGTCCAAATGACTGGAAATGAACATATGAATAGGAATGAAATTTGAATAAATATGTGAATCAGTTTACTTACAATCCACGCAATTTTTTAAGCTACTCCAGTCTCCCAACACCTCGAAACACATATTTGAATCCCCAAAACACTTTCCTAGTTTCATGATATCAAACTAATCTAAATAAGTTGGGTTTAAGTCAGGTCCAATGGGTTTAGGAACCTTAACAAAAAACAACCCATTAAGATTAAACAACATTGAAATTTTAGTCGTATATTGCAGTAGCGATTTTAGGATGAAATTGTCCAAATATCAAAATCTTCCGCCAAGACAAATATTGTTGGTCTCTATCTTAGCTTTCCAAAAAAGTTTAGTTTTCAAAATTTCGATTTAAAATGAAAGTAATATCATATTTTTACTAAACATAGCTCTAATTAAAACCTAATCCAACTAGCGAACTTAGAAAATCTATTTCTCCCAATCTATAGTTCCAAAGAATGTGATTTTTGGTCACAAGGTAGCAACCATATCCAATAACAACATACTAAAAGATCAGCTCATTTAGATAAGTAGATAGGGAGTTGTCTTTAACAAATTTAGTTTCAAAAATCTTCTTTGTATTTCAGCACCTACTTGTAAAGCACTTTTGGACATGAAAAAGTTTGAATTACAACATTTCTAGTTAAGCTAAATTGTTTCCCTTTACGTAAGTTTTCAAATGCCACCAGTTTGAGTCAATTTAGATCTAAAATGAGCAAGTTATGACTAAATTACATAGACTAATCCCTAATACAACATGCGGAAATTTAGTTTTGGTGTTACAATTTCAAAAAATCATATCTTTATGATTTCAAAACCAAATTAGGAACTTTAATATAGTTAGATTATCAGCTTAAAATGAGGAATCCAAATATATAAACCAATTGCAAAATCTTAATCATCTACCCTCTCGAATTTGACAAAAAACCAGAACTGGTTTCAATTAAATAGAGAGATATGTACCTAGTTTGATGAACACCTAGCTTAACTTGATCTCTCCTTCACCAAACCCACTTTGGTTGCCGGTCTTCTTCTTCTTCCAGCCCTTATCCTTCTCTCTAGCAAGTTTCCTTCTTAATTAAGTAAATAAAATGAAGTTGACTTGGTTATATGAGTTGATTACTAGGTTTGTATAGTAAGTGGATATGCTTGATTAATAACCATTGATCTCATTGTGCACACGTGTCTCGAGACTCATCTAGTGATACACCTATTAACACATGTCCCACTAACTCATGCTATGTGACACCAATATGTAACTCCATTGATGTTGAGATGAGTCGATACGTGTCTCGATGAAAATCAAGTGGCTATTATTTTAACTTACTTAGGCATACTTAATATATTATCAACCATAACCCATTTAAATCACTATAAAAGCTATATAAGATTTATGTCAACTTACCATATCACTCTCTACCTCGATCCCACACCGACACTCAACTCGAGGCGCATTCCTACACAAGTATCGACACCTATTCATAAGTAGGAATGACTTAGTAGTCTACACATATACAAAACACTAGACATACATCATTACAAATATAACATATACATCGGCCATCTCACCTCGGTCATAACATATATCTCGATGCGAGTCCCACGTCACGAGTCATTTGGTCATGATTAATAGATTAAACTAGAATTAGAAATTCAGCCGTGACGGTTATGTGGCGGCCCCAATCCCAAAGTCTCCACGTGGAGTGTCGCGGCTCTGCATCTGTCGATCATTGACCCACTGGGTCCCACGCGCCACTAACGTCCTTTTGCTACATCACGACTACTCGATATGCGTGTTAACTAATTTCGTTAATCAATTTAGTTAGACAGTTGAATCATTTTTAGCATTAAAACAAATGGAAGTCTTAAATTTAAAGCAAGTAAAACAATTAAATTCATCATCATATAAAGCTAAGAGCAACTCCTATTGTGGAAAACCCGGAAAGTACTCGTATATAGGCGACAATACTAAGCAATAATATATACAAGTACATTGTCTATCCAGTCTCCCAATACCCAAAAGTAAAGCAAAATATCAAAATAACACGTACTAGTGGGTCCTCGACCGCGCGCAATTAGATGAAGTCGCCAAGAATCCCCTTGCCGCTACTAGTATTGGGATCTGCACTCGACCATCACAAAAAACCAGATGGAGAGTACAGTTAGTAAGATTCCAAACAAGTACACCGAGCATTTATAAGAAAATAAATAGATACCAATAATCATGTTAAATAATCATGCAAAAACTAAACAGCGATCGTGCTACGATCATCACATGAATAAATAACACGAGAGAAACAAAGTGTGTACTCGTCCCGTCGACTAAACGTACTTCGGACCCCCTGGATCCTTTCGGTGGGTGCCCCCACTTCCTTTCACCTGGTTCCTCGCGGTGCGTGTCCGACACGTGCACCCTTAATGCAACTCGGGTTGCAATTCACCGAGTGCCTGATCACACGTGCTACGACCCTAGTGCCATAAGTACACTACAAATATCAGGTAGGAGTAACTCGACCACCAACCCAAATGTATCACGGAATAGAGTACAATAACAAGGAATAGGAAATCAACGATGAAAAAGTAAACCCTCAGTGACTTTCAGATGGATTCTTACGTACCTCAAAAACGCACTCCGAAGTTCCATTCACGTCTCGAGATACGCGCCCGACTCCCGATCCGTGGTCTCATAAGTCCCTGGTGTTCAATTAAACCATTTTAACTAGTTTAGAGTCAAATTAAGTGAATTTATAATGTGTTGCCAAAAATATGGAAATCTTATTCCAAAAAGTTTGGTTTGACACACTTTTCGAGTTATACTTGGGGTGTCAAACGCCCGAAAAATTCTCGAATACCATTTTTCTATCTTTTCTCATTTTTTATATTTTTCCCGATTTTTTGGATTTTTTTCCATAATTTTCTACCTATTTTTCTTATTTTTTCTCAGTAATTTTTTTAATTTAAAACTATTTTTAAATTGAATTTTAATATTATATTATTTAAATAAATGGGTGGGTGGACCGGGTCAAGTCGACCCGATTCGGGTCCACCCGGTCCGGTCATGTCCAAGTACGCGTGCGTGCACCCCCTCACCCCATCTCCTCTCTTCACATAGAGGTTGGTTTTTTTTTTTTTTTTCAACCAACAACAATAACATTTTCAACAACAATAACAACTTCAACAACATCATCAACAACCACCAACACCATTAATATCAAGTTTTCTCCAACATTTAACCAACAATCAACTTCCACCATTAAAACACATCCAAGCTTCATTTTAAATGGAGAAATTAAAAGAAAGTGAAGATGCTCACCTTGATCACTTGCTTCCTTGATCAAATCACTTCCCGGACTCCAAGGATCCCATACAATCTCACACTCTCAATGGTTGTTATCAATTTTTCAAGGAATTACACTTTTTTTTCTTGTTTTGTGTTGAAGAGAGAGAAATAGAGAAACGTGGAGGAGAGTGAAGAAATGAGTTGTAACCCTCATTTTGGGGTGTTAGTGCGTATAGGTTTCATGTTTCCATTTGCTCCTCATTAGACAAAGCAATTTTTTAGCCTTGTTCAATTACTTTCGATTACCAGTGTCCCGCACCTCGTCACGCATAACGAGGCGCACCATAGTCGCCAATTTCTATCGATTGGCCTGGATTGTGTTTATCATTAAGATTTGTCACATTTAATTAATTTTATTATCCAATTTATTTTCTCGACCTAGTGTACCCAGCGATTCGCTCGCTCAGTACCCATATTGACACGTTTCTCGAGGCGAACACCTGTTACACTATCTCGCTCAATTCAATGATATAAATACACACATGTGATGCTAGATAAATAATTTGATATACAACATCGCAAATAGGCAAACAATCACGCAAAATCACTATTTACCTAGTCAGGCGTGCCCTGACCTATCTGCGGCATCCGCGCGGATCCGAGCTAGCGTCCAAGTCTTAAAATAATCAATAATAACGACGTAATTAAAATTTGGGCCGTTACGTTTAGTTCCCGACTTCTCACGACTATCATATTGTTTATATTCGTCACTCTATTATATATCCACGATCGTTGTTTTCTAGTTTCCACACTTAGGATTTATTATATTGCTTCCGCGTAATTGTTAAAACTTCCGCTAAACTTAATAAACTATAAAAAGTCTTAATTAATTCTAAAATTCAATAATAACATGACATGTTTATTACTTATCCCGAACACGTATAACGAGGAAAATAAGATTAAATGCTTGACTAATACATAGTTAAGTCCTACATGGCTGATTTTAGGGATTAATTATAAGATTAGGTCGGCATTGCCCTTGTTTAGGAAAGGGGCCGTCACAAAAACCCGTAGAAATTGACATGAAAATAGGTGGGAATAAACCAATGACGTCGAATCGATGTGATTTCACTCGGATTTCATTAGATTTGGGCCGGAAGTGAGAGCGCGATTCGAGAAATGGGTGACAAGTGGTAATGGGTGACTGGGTTTGAGCGGGGTATGGGTAAGCAAAAACCCATTTATATGGAGGGGCAAATGGGTCATTTCAAACATGCATTAAATTCTTTTTAAAACTAGGGTTCGTTTAGCAAAACTGGGGTCCTTTTAGCCACTCGCCTAAATTTATAGAACAAATATAGCCTTTTTGTGTACCAACCTAAACACCTAACAATCAATATCTACATTGGTTAGACTAATTGGGCTTTTTAGGCCTAACTCCGAAGATCTTATTCTTGGACTTAATTAGGCTTAACTTTAAACACTTATAAATTTATAATATCCAAATTCATTGACCAGAGGTCCATATATGTAGATTTCAAGTGTGATTTTTTTCAAATAATTGTGGATTTTAGTTAATCCAAATGCAATGTGGTTGCGTATTAATGTAATAGAATATTCTTTGCTAAGCATTTCTAATTTTATCAATGTTTACACACAAATCGAGAATCAAAGAACTCAAGAAATCATCAAACAATCTCAGCTCCTCTTCCTTTATCGTAGAGAAAACTAGATATCTTTATTAATAGAGAAAAGAGAATGATCTTCATCGTACATTTGTGTGGACCGATTACACTTTTAACAATAGTCAACTGCCTAACTAACATAATGATTAGTCTCAGGAGTATATGATACAATACACCTTATACTTGCTACAACTACTCTAGTACGCATTAACACAATATATAAGCTAAGCACATATCGGTGGTTGATGCTTACTTCCCCCTTAAACGCAGGGGTAGAAAACTTACACCAAGTTTGTTTCTAAGATAAATGAACTTAAAGGTCGAGAGATGTTTAGAGAAGCCATCGAAAAGTTGATCATTGGAAGGAACATGAGTAATTTTAAGAGCACCCTTAAGGACTTGATCTCTAATGTTATGCACATCAATCTTAATATGTTTCATTCTTGAGTGGAAAACATGATTATGAGCTAAAGTCAAAAATGTTGTGCTCATATTATCACACCAAGTCATAGGAGTATGATGAAGAGGAAAGCGAAGTTCTTTTAAGAGATATTGCAACCATTGCAACTCAGTTACAACATTAGCCAATGTCTTATATTCGATTCAAATCTTGGACCTAGCAATCGCACTTTGCTTTTTTGATTGCCATGACACCAAATTACAACTAAAGTAAACCGCAAAACCAACCACTAAATTTTGATCTTCAATGGATGAGGCCCGAGTCGACATCGAGTATCTTATTAAAGGTAACTTAGATCCAACTTTGAAACATAAACCATGATGAAGAGTACCACTTTAAGTATCTTAAACTCTTTTAAGTTTGCTAGTGATTAGTAGAAAGGGACTCTTTGGTATTGACTTAACTTGTTTACAATGTAAGCACTTGTCAGGCCTTGTGTTTACCACATAGTAAAGTCCTCCCAAAGTATTTTTATATAAGGCAAGATCAGCAAAACTTGTAGTAGAAGGATCATTCAACTCCTTGTGAGCCAAGTGTAGGAGTGTCAACTAATTTAACATTATGCATACCAGCTTTGAGAAGGAGAGAATTGATGTAGTTGGTTTGATTGAGATATAAACCATTCTTTTCTTTATGAACTTCAAAGCCAATAAATAAATTCAGGTGTTCAATGTCTTTCAAGGAAAATTTTGAATTAAGTGATGAAATGAACTGTTGAATCAATGTAGAATCACTCCCAATGATGATTATATCATCAACATAAACAAGAACATAAAGAATGCCCCCGATGTCCGAAAAATGAACAAAGAATGAACTGAAATAGAATTAACAAATCCCCAGATGTGTGTAAAAGATGTTGTTTCGGCTCTTCAAACCAAGCCCGATGAGCCCGACGTATACCATATAGAGCCTTGTGTAATCTACACACCATACTAGTATCATCATTAACCATGAAGCCCTCTCGTTAATTTGTATAAACTTCTTCTTTCAAGTTGCCATTTAGAAAAGCATTGTTGATGTTAATGTATCAAAGTGACTAACCAAAGGTAACAACCATAGAAAAGATGACTCTCAATATAGAAGCCTTAATAACAGGACTATAGTCTAAGAGAAATCAACACCAAGAACTTGTTTGAAGCCATTTGCAACTAAAAGAGCTTTATATCTATTTACAGAACCATCCGAGTTGCGTTTGATAGTGAATAGCCATTTGTTTCCCACAATGTTTTGAGATGAAGTAGCGGGTACTAAAGTCCAAGTACCATTTTTTATTAATGCCTCGATACTCTTGTTCCATATTAGCTTTCCAATGAGGTATTAATAAAGCTTGAGTAGTGTTGAACATTTTCAAAATAAATGTTTAGTCTCACGTTGGTTAGGAACTTCAAGTTTAAAGAGTATATATGTACTCTTGCACCACAGTGTGTGTAAAATAAAATACAAGTGCTATGCAAGGTGAGCCACACGCGCGCGCGCGCGCGCGCGCATATGGCGCATTTTAGGCGCACTTAGCACTTGGCACGTGCGTGTGCGTGCATATGTGTGCAAGCTAACCATGGGTAAAACTTTTTACCATTAATTTTTACCATTTTCGAGATTAAATGGGTAGTTATTAGAGTGGCTGAGTGGGTGCAGTTGAAACTGCTCTCCATTACTCCATTACTGCTCCACTACTCCATTGCATCAATGCTTGACTGCTCCATTACTCCATTGCATCAATGCTTGACTGTTCCACTACTCCACTACCCTATTTTCACTCTAACTGGTCATGACCAGTGCTCTATAAGAGGAGAGGTTTGGGGAGGAAGAAATCATCTCGAAATTCACCAAAGAATCGCTCTTGTTTTCATCTTTCACTACTGCAAAGTGAAAGGTGGGTTTACTTCATCGTATCCTTTAGGATATTTGCTGACTCTTGCAGTTTAGAGAGCAAAATTTCCTTTAGGAAAGTGGCAGTGTTACACGCTTTGAATTCATTGCAAGTCCTTCTCGGTCTAACAATCTAAAGGAAATTTTTGTTGATGTTGCAATGGCTTCATCAATCAAAGAGCTGTCGGCTAACATTGTGAAGTTGGATCGCTTCGATGGAGGCGATTTCCTGAGATGGCAGAAGCGAGTGCATTTCCTGCTGGTGGCGCTTCATCTGGTGTATGTTCTGGATACACCGAAACCTATGGAGTCCGATGATGAAACTGTCGAGCAGATCAAGAAGAGGCAGAAATGGGAGACATATGAGCACACTGCGAGAGGTCATATTACGAACGCCATGAATGACTCACTGTTCGACCTCTACCATGATGTTCCCTCTGCCAAGGAGCTATGGGAGAAACTGGAGGCAAGGTACCATAAGGAGGATGCGACAAGTAAGAAATTCCTCATATCAAAGTTTATTAATTTTAAAATGGTTGATGATAGGTCTGTCATGGAACAATTTCGTGAAATTGAGAGGATTAGAAATAATTTCTCTCAACACAATCTTGTCATGGATGAAACAATTGTTGTGTCTTCTATTATTGATAAACTGCCCCCATCCTGGAAGGAGTTCAAACGAACTCTTAAGCATAAAAAAGAGGACATAACTCTTGATGAACTTGCTAACCATCTTCGTGTAGAAGAGGATTGTCGCATGCAGGAAAATGAAAAAGAGCAGAATGCTCAGGAGATTTCAAAGGTGCATGTGATGGAAGCGGCTAAGTTCAAAAAGCCCCTACTGAACAGGCCTAACAAGCCTGGTGGTTTCAAAAAGCCTGCTGGTTCGGGAAAATCGAACAACCAAAACCAGAATCAAAGGAAGCAGAAAGTCACTTGTTGGTTCTGCGGGAAAGATGGCCACCTCAAGTCTGAATGTTATCATTGGAAGAGGAAGCAAGGAAAACATCAAGCTTAATCCAAAGACTTGCAAAGGTGCAAGAAACGACAATGATGATCTCATTGCTATGATTTCTGAAATCAACGTCGTTGAAAATGACATGGCTTGGTGGGTTGATTCTGGTGCTACTCGACACGTTTGCAAGAACAAGAGGTTCTTCAAGACCATGGAGGCAGTAGATGAAAATATTGTCTTGTACATGGGAAATGATGCTACTGTCCCTGTTAAAGGCATATGTAGTGTTGATCTGAAATTTACTGGCAAAATTGTAACACTCACTAACGTGTATTATGCACCAGAAGTGAGGAAGAATCTTGTGTCGGGTGGTCTTTTGAATAAGTTTGGTTTTAGGCTTGTCTTTGAGGCTGACAAGTTTGTACTCTCCAAGGGAGGGGTATATGTAGGGAAGGGTTATGCTTATGAGGGCATGTTTAAGCTCAATGTAATCGCTTTATCTAATAAGAATGTTGTTTCTGCGTATCTTGTTGAGTCTCCTTCGTTTTTATGGCATCATAGATTAGGACATGTTCATTTCAGAAAATTATATGATATGGTAAATCTGGAATTACTGCCATATTTTGATAAATATGAAGGAAATTGCAATACATGCATGAAAACAAAAATAACTAGAAATCCATTTCCTAATGTTGAAAGAAATTCAAAGTTGCTAGACTTAATACATTCTGATGTATGTGACATACATAGTACACCCTCAATAGGAGGCAATAAATATTTTATAACATTTATTGATGATTATAGCAAATTTTGTTAAGTTTATTTGTTGCATTCCAAAGATGAGGCAATGGTTAAGTTTCGGGCCTATAAGGCGAAGCGAATTGCAATGTGAGACCTTTATAAAATGTTTAAGGTCTGATAGGGGAGGAGAGTACTATGATCCAAAGTACTTTGAATCCACTGGAATAGTCCATGTGAGACTACCGCCCTTATACACCACAACAAAATGGTGTGGTGAGCGTAAAAATCGTGTTTTAACCGAAATGGTTAATGCTATGCTATCAAACTCTGGTTTGAGTAGTGGTTTTTGGGGAGAGGCATTGCTTACTGCATGCCATATTTTGAACATAAT
Source organism: Stephania cephalantha (assembly GCA_039657325.1). Lineage (NCBI taxonomy): Eukaryota > Viridiplantae > Streptophyta > Magnoliopsida > Ranunculales > Menispermaceae > Stephania > Stephania cephalantha. The sequence continues at coordinate 5,770,063 of CM077576.1, read as the reverse complement.
TCCACAAAAGAGGAATAAAGTCACCCCATATGAGCTTTGGAATAAGCAAAAACCAAATCTTAATTATTTAAGAGTTTGGGGCTGTAGAGCAGTAGTAAAAGTACCTGAACCCAAAAAGAGAAAATTGGGTGAAAGGGGAGTGGAGTGCATATTTATTGGATATGCACAACACAAAGATAAGGCATATAGGTTCAAGGTAATTGAGCCTAATAATTCGATTTCAGTAAACACTGGAATTTGAATCAAGGGATGCAATCTTTGATGAGACAAGATTTAAATATGTTCCCAAAAGTATCCTGAAGAAAACCAAAAAGGGAAGGAAGTCATAGAAATTGAAAATGACAAATAAATAGTAGAAGTTCTGAACTTGAAGGAGCAAACGAGCTCGGAAAATTAAGTCATTTGGTTCTGATTTCTATACATTCCTAGTTGAAGGAAGTAGAGAAACAGTAACTAGACAAATTCCGTATTGTTTTAATACGGATGTTGATCCTCAAACAGTAGAGGAGGCAATGAAAGAAAGAGATGCAGCTTTCTGGAAAGAGGCATTAAATGATGAGATGGATTCAATAATGGGAAATAACACTTGGGAGCTAGTTGATCTACCTCCTGGTGTAAACCCATTAAATGCAAATTTCTCTTCAAAAGGAAAAGAAGAGTTGATGGATCCATTGAAAAACACAAAGTGAGAACTGGTTGCTAAGGGTTTCACCCAAAAGCATGGAATAGACTATTTCGATACCTATTCACCAGTAGCTAGAATTGCTACTATCAGATTGCTTATTGCAATTGCAGCTATAAACAAACTGGTCATCCACCAAATGGACGTTAAAACAAATGCGTTCCTAAATGGAGATTTGGATGAGGAAATATACATGGAACAACCTGAAGGGTTTATTATGCCCGGTCATGAGAATAAAGTGTGCAGATTGCGAAAATCATTGTACGGTTTAAAGCAAGCACCAAAACAGTGGCACCAAAAATTTGACCAGGTTGCACTTGCTTTTGGATTCAAAATAAATGAATCTGATAAATGTGTATATAGCAAGTTTGATGAAAAAGGCAATGGTGTCATTATCTGTCTTTACGTAGATGACATGCTGATTTTTGGAACTGACTTGGAACAAGTTCAGTTGACCAAAAGGTTTCTTTCAAGCCAGTTTGAAATGAAAGATATGGGGCAAGCAGATGTCATTCTCGAGATTCAGATTGTAAGAGATGAGGGGAGTATTACACTAACTCAATCTCATTATATTGAGAAAGTTCTCAATAGATTCAATCACTTGAATTGTGCCCCTGTTTCTACCCCACTAGATTCAAGTATTGAGCTAGTGAAAAATACAGGCAATCCGGTTCACAAGCTGGAGTATTCTAGATTAATTGGATGCTTAATGTATGCAATGACATGCACTAGGCCGGATATTGCCTTGGCAGTAGGCAAGTTGAGCAGATTTACAATCAATCCAAGTGAGTTGCATTGGTTTGCAATTCGAAGAGTTTTGAAATATCTGAAGAAAACAATTAACTATGGTTTATGCTATAGTGGATATCCTTCGGTCTTAGAAGGATTTTCAGATGCAAGTTGGATTGTGAAAGATCAAAATCATGCATCTACAAGTAGGTGGATTTTCACACTTGCTGGGAGGTGCGATCTCGTGGGCTTCAAAGAAGCAAACTTTAATGGTGGTTCTACCATGGAATCAGAGTTTATTGCATTGGCCTCAACTTCAAAAGAAGTTTGAATGGCTACGTGAATTATTACACGAGATACCATTGTGGCCTAAACCGCCGTAGCTCCAATCTCTATCCATTGTGATAGTGAGGCCACATTGGCAAGGGCTTATAGCCAAATGTACAATGGTAAATCCGGACATATTGGTGAGACACGGTCGTGTCGGAGAATTGATAACAAGAGGAGTTATCACGATTAACTATGTGAAATCTATCAAAACTTGGCGAGATCCCCTTACTAAAGGATTGCCAAAAGACTTAGTGAATAAAACATCAAGGGGATGGGTCTCAAGCCCATGAATCACAGTCACCAATAGTGGAAACTCAACTCGATGCCTAACATTACGTTAAGTCTTGAGTTCAATGCAGTCAAATTCATTATAAGAGTGACTGTGAGCACTAAATTTTAATAACCATCCCAAGGTTGTTAGTGCTCGGTACCTGCATGTAAAGAGAGGAGGTTGAGATGATCTCTTAATAGTCTTCTAAAGGTGCTTAAATTGCGGGGGTACTAGAATGGAGACTACCTATGTGGATGTGAAGTGCGGCCGCTTCAAGGAGTTCAAGGGCTTGGCTCCAAAGACATTCACGAGAAGATACGGGACACAAGGCCAATGTTGAATGTGTCAGGATATTTATGGCTATTTGCTGGTGTAAATTATATGCATGATATGTTTATGCTACATATCGAATAGAATCATTGGTTCAAAGTTTACCTACCATGTAATTCTGATATGATGTAATGAACTTTTCACAAATTAGTGGTTCAAATCGCAAGATACCATTATTTATGCATATAATGTTTGAGATTTCGTGGATTGAATGATCTGATTATTTTGAAAATGGCGGGGGATTGTTGAACATTTTCAAAATAAATGTTTAGTCCCACATTGGTTAGGAACTTCAAGTTTAAAGATTATATATGTACTCTTGCACCACAGTGTGTGTAAAATAAAATACAAGTGCGCGGCGCGGCGCATATGGCACATTTTAGGCGCTTTTATAGGCGCACTTAGCACTTGGCACGAGGCACGTGCGTGTGCGTGCATATGTGTGCAAGCTAACCATGGGTAAAACTTTTTACCATTAATTTTTACCATTTTCGAGATTAAATGGGTAGTTATTAGAGTGGCTGAGTGGGTGCAGTTGAAACTGCTCTCCATTACTCCATTACTGCTCCACTACTCCATTGCATCAATGCTTGACTGCTCCATTACTCCATTGCATTAATGCTTGACTGTTCCACTACTCCACTACCCCATTTTCACTCTAACTGGTCATGACCAGTGCTCTATAAGAGGAGAGGTTTGGGGAGGAAGAAATTATCTCGAAATTCACCAACGAATCTGCTCTTGTTTTCATCTTTCACTACTGCAAAGTGAAAGGTGGGTTTACTTCATCGTATCCTTTAGGATATTTGCTTGACTCTTGCAGTTTAGAGAGCAAAATTTCCTTTAGGAAAGTGGCATTGTTACACGCTTTGAAGTCATTGCAAGTCCTTTTGGTCTAACAAGTAGCAGATTTGGGAATGTCATCTGGTGAGAGATATACAGTAGACACAAAAGCCTTTTTCTTGCTTATTCCAGCTTTTGCGCTGGTAATCATAGGATGAGTATGTAGTAATTGTTGAGAAAGAGTTGGTGGGTCAGGCCCAGTAGAATGGTAATATATACAGGGGTATGAGAAGAAATAAATGGAACAGACTATGGAATAGGTGTAGACTGTGTAATAGATGTAGACTGAGGATTATATGACATAGAGGATAGTATTGGAACATGAACCTCAGTTAAATGTGACGAAATAGGAAGTGAAATAGTAGTACATGTAGTAGAGACAAGGGTAAGAGATTGTTTTGATGGAAACAACTGAGAGTAAGGAAACTCAATTTCATTAAATAGGATATGGCATGAAATGTACTCTCTGCCACCAGAAGACATGCATTTGTACCCCTTATGTACTGAACTGTACCCCAAGAATAGACATTTCTCAGACCTATACTGATACTTTTTACTGTTATAGGATGCGAGATAGGGAAAGCAAGAACAACCATACACCTTTAAAATAGAGTAGTCAGGAGTCATCTTATAAAGCTTCTGATAAGGAGAAATTCCATGGAGAACTTTAGTAGGTAGCTTGTTGATTAGAAAAGCAACTGTATCACAGGCTGTCCACCAAAATGACAGAGGCAGTCCGCTTGAGCAAGAAATGTTAAGCTACTTTCAACTATGTGTCTCTGTTCTCTAATCTCCCATTCTGTTCATTTGTGTAAGGACAAGGATGTTGAAATATGATTCCATTAGCTTTTAAAAAGGATTTAAACACATGAAATCCACCTCCCCAGTCTGATTGGAGCCTTTTGATTGTAGTGTCAAACTGATATTCTACTTGAAGCTTGAGATTTTGAAACACTTTGAAAGCATCAAATTTGTATTTCAATGGACGAATTCAATTAACCTGGTACAATAATCGATGAAAGATATGTAATAGTTGAACCCTTCTACTGATGTAATGTGAGAGGGTCCCTACAAATTTGTATGTATCAAGTCTAGTACAATAACGCTACATTTATTTGACAAACAAAATGGTTAAGGCATGATGCTTGCCAAGATGACATACTAAAGAAAAGTTAGACTAAGGTGATGACAATTGGAGATTCACTTTTAAAATCTATTGAAGTGTTTGGTGTGTTGGATGTCCAAATCTTCGATGCCAAGTAGAATGCTTTGACTGTTGAGAAACAAGAAATGTTGTTGAAAACTTCTTTGAAGCTAATGATTTATTGTTGAACTGATATAAGCCATCCTTCAATATACCTTGAAGTTGAATCTCTCTAGTTATTAAATCCTTCACCAAATAATGGGAGTTAGTAAATTTAATAACCACATTATTGTCTTTGGTGAGCTGAGATATACTGAGCAAGTTCTTCCTAATATTGGGTACAACTAATGTATTAGGAAATATCAATTTAAAATGAGCAGAGGGAATGTTTGATGTACCAACATACATAATAGATAATGACTAGTCATTGCCAACAACCAATGAGTCATTACCTAAATAAGGTCACTCTGAGATACTATCAGCATGCCACAATGAGTCTGTCATTGAATCATTTGATGGAAACATTGAACCATTTTGAAAAGAATTCTCAAACTGATTTTGTGAACTGATAAAATGAGCACTGTGTGAACCATCAAAACCACCTCTATGTGTCTGTAAAGGATTTACATGTCCATGTGAACTATGATTGAAAAACCGATTGCCTTGAGTAGTTATACTAAATCCTTATGCTCCTATTTAATTCATGTTAGCCCTATAATAGCATATAGCAACTGCGTATCCAATTCTACTACATATCTGACACTGTTGTATATTATTATTAAGAAATCTTAAACCACCTCTTCGTCTTCCTCTGCCTTTTCCTCTATTTCCATTATTGAAATGTCTACCTCCATTTCCATGTCGATACTTGACGTTATTATTGTTCCAGTAATTATTTCCTCCATTCTCGACCTCAACTGAATTACTTGATTTGATGTGTTCAGATTCAAAGAATTTATGCCATTCGTGGTTTGAATTTGATGCAATTTAGCTTCAAAACTTAACAGTGAACTTTGAACCTCAGGCCTAGGTAAATCCCTATTTTCTTGCAACACAGTAGTGATAGTAAGATAATCCCCATCCACTCCAAAAAAAGCACTAGAAATCAACTCGAAACGGAAATCGATTCTCCTGCGGTAGCTAGATTATCAAATAGTTCTTTTAAACTTCTCATATATTCGTTCATCCTTTGATTTCCTTCATAGCAGTTCTAAGACTGGTCTTATACAATTCAATCTATGCTTGTATTCTATGCACCACATAAGTTTTCAGTGGACTTCCATAACTGATAAGCAAAGGAGTTTCTTGCTACTTGATTTGCAATGTTAGGTTCAAGTGCACATAATGACCAACTATACATTATTCTATCTTTTAAATACCAATTATGATATTCAACATTGATTTCTCCTTTATCATTAAACTTTGGATGACATTTAACAATACCAAACAAGATTCCATCATAACTAATTCCTTGAATAGCAGTACAAGCACAGATCTCCATAACATGAAATTTTTCTCTCATTGTTTAATTGAAACTATTTAGCTTAGAGAATTACCAAAAGGAGAGCTAACTGGAATGGTAGTGTAACGACCCTAAAAATCTAACTCGTGCCACGTGCCATTTCGGGGTCGTATGTGGGACCCACAAGTCGCGATAAGTATTTAATCGACGCGAAATAGGGTCAAGTTAAGGTTTAGACGCGGTGTCCCCTTGTTTCGGTGCAATGGTATTTTCGTCAATTTTTGGCGAAAACGGGGTATTTTTCGGGGTTTAATTTGGACACAAAATCGAAGAGATAATTATGAAAAAAAAATTAAAAGAATGAGATCGGATAAGAGAGAAGGAAAGAGAAAAAGAGAGGAGATGAGAGAGAGGGAAAGAGAGAGAAGAGGGACGGCGGAGAGAGGGTGAGCCGCCGAGACACGAGAGAGAGAGAGAGAGAGAGGGAGCTCCGGCGAGGAGCAATGCGGCTCCAATGAGGGCGAGCTGACGCGGAGACGACGAAGGCGACACCGACCAAGATGAAATGCGAGCGGTGTTGCGGCTCGGAGGAGTCTTGGCGGCGCCGCCGGCCGCAGCGCGGCTCCAGCGAGCAGCAAACCAACAATTTGGTCGCGCACGGCAGGACTAGCGCGCGGACGGCGACTCACGGCGACGCTAAGGCGCGGATGGCCGCGAGCGAGCGCAGACCGGAAGGTGGCGCGGCTGTAGGGAAGACAACGAGCAGCGGCGCGACCCGCCAGACGCCGCGAGAGCACTAACGCCGACGAGAGAGGAGCGGTAGCGGCGGCGCGCGGTGGCGCATTGCCGACCGATCTATCCCCGACGAGACACAACAAACAATGGACAATGAGGCGTGACTTCGACGACGCGATGGATTGCTCGCGAAAAAATGAAAAGCGTAGATCATGGCTAAGTTTGCGTTCTTCAAGTGGATTTTGGAGTTGAGACCTCCATTGAAGGCCATGGTGAGGTTCTAAACCACATTGATAAATCTTGTAGTCAATTCCGATATGGTTTATTTCAAGTGGTTTGGTTTTGATTTGAATGACTTAAGTAACTTAATTGAGAATACATATGAGCCCTAAATGGTATAAATTGACACCAGAGACTTAGGAGGCTATAGTCGGGTGTCGGGTGCGCATATCGAGGCGTGAGCGAGGATGTTTTGAGGACGATTTGCGATTTCTCGAGGTTAGTAAAACCAGCTAGGAAATGCATAGTAGTTCATTTGAGCTTATAATTTATTGATGTTGTATTGTGTCCTTCCTTGGAATTCCTACCCACTTATGAGTGTCCGGGACCGAGTGAGTCATACGAGTGTCTCGATTGGAGTGGTTACTGGCTTGCAACCGGGGCCATGACCTCGAGTCACTTCAGTATTTGGTCGAAATGAGATGTGTTTCATCCGAGCACCGTTGATATGCCTCATTCGCGACGGTCTAGGTATAGCGAGCGACGCCGCGTCCTAAGACCCGAGTCCGCTTGGCGTTGCGCGACTCTATGACCCCGAACCCGTGGCACCCGCACTCGATGGTCTTGGACTACTTGGGCACCTCTTTATTGTTTCCTTTGACACTCATTTCTCGTTGTACTTTCATTTTTACGATCTTATTATCATGCATTCCATACAAATTTTCTTTCTATCCGCACGACTTTAGGTACATTTCATTTATTTTGAATTACTTGTTTAGATCCTACGGCTTTTACTTACTTGGACTCGGCATTCTTGTGTTTGACCGAGTGCGGATCCGCAGGCCGAGCAAGGGCAAGACGCCGACACTTGGCGATCTACTCGAGGATATCGGAGCACCCTCCTCCGCACACTTTTGTTGGTTTTTAACTTTTTGTATTACTTATATATGTTGTTATCACATTTGGGATACTTATGTGGGTTGAGAGATACACACGACGGGTATATCGCTTTTGCTTAGTTATAACACTTGAAACAAGATATAAATGAATGTACATGTTTACAGGGTTCCACAATTAGGTTGTCCAACTCTTTTACAATTATTGTTGAGTTATTTAATGTATTAATTGCTTCCGCTAAATTGTAAAACTTTAAAAAATACTAATAACTCAACTTAAAATTATGAATTTACTTATAATGATGGATTGGAAGGCTGACTAGGCCTGCGTTGACCTTGCGAGACTGGCTCGGGGGTCTACGTGGGCTTAGGCCGGGCGGGGCCCAGTTTGTGGGAAACTGGGGCTGTCACAGTTGGTATCAGAGCCTAGTTTTGAGAATCTCATGGCTTAAGACATTGTGATACCAACGTCACAGTTGGTATCAGAGACGAAGTTTTAAATACTCGACTATTGATTTAAATCACAACCCATTAAGACACAAACTAGCGGAAGTTAGTAATGGTTGGAACTTAGAGTGGAACCTACGATCCTGACTTAAGTCTTATTTGGGAAGTGAGGAGAGTTGGGGAAGTAAAAAATTTGAATATATGAGCTATTTGATGTGTTGTATACTCTTACTATCGATAGCTATGTTGTGGTCGAGAAATCGCAATCTTTGCAAATTGCGATGGCCGATCAGCCCGAGATCAGTGATACTGGTCCGAGTAATGTTCACTAGAGATTAGAGGAGGTATCCCACTCGTCACCTAATATGGACAGCAACTTCGGAGATTCTTCGACTTTTGAGTGCACAGCTACAACATTGCCTTCTACATCACCGACCAGACTTGAGGGAGTACGCGTTCAGGCTGAGAGAGTACAATTTACTCCTGATACACCGACGGATGATACACCGAGCACGCCCACTGATGGGAGCACACGGTGACGGCTAAGGCGAGGCAGTCTCTTGAGTTTCAGTGACATCACCCGGAGAAGTTTCACAAAGTGGTACGGACCTCGGAGCGGCAGAGAATTTTATAAGGAGTCACGAGAAGATTCATGACGTCTTGGCCATACCAGAGCATATGAGGCCGAGCATCTCATCAGCTTCGTTGTTCGGGAGGCTGATGTGTGGTGGCGTAGCATGGTGGCTACGAAAGGGAAGCCCAAGGACTGGGCTGAATTCAAGAATAGGTTCAATTAGAAGTATTTCCCTCCCTCGGTCAGGAATATGAAGAGGACCGAGTTTCAGAACATCCGACAAGCGGCTGACGAGACAGTGATGCAGTATATGAGCCGATATTTGCGGTTGATGGACTATGCCGAGGCATAGCTGATACGGACGCTGACCAGGCCTACTACTTCATGAACGGGCATTGTGTGAGATCGGGTCTATGGTGGTGACCACAACTCCGGGGACTTTACGAAGGCGTATGAGATGAGTTTGGCCGGTGAGACTTTTCGATCACGCGCATTGGTCTAGTAGTCGCAGCTCTACCACCAAAGACAATTAGATGTCGAGGCCGGGGGTGGTGACGGGATGAGGAAGAGACCTAGACAGTGGAGGTCAAGGGATCGAGCTCAGAGTGTGGGGTATGTTGCATCTCCACCTCCTACTGCGCGTATTGCGCCAATACCATCTGCTCCAAGACGGAGTTATATCGGACACCGCTGCCGACACCGCCGGGTTCTCGGCGCGCGACGATAAGAGAGACCGAGGGCGTGGCGAGGCGGTGGTCGAGGTAGAGGTATAGACGGGGACGAGTGTTCCATCTCTATCGGGATCTCGGCGTACTTGTTGGGAGTGTGGAAAGCTAGGTCACTTCGCCGATGCGTGTCCATGATTGGGCGAGGGCGCCCACGTAGAGTCGGGAGCGGTTCATGCTATTGCCGAGCCGATCCGATCGCTACCCGTAACCCGATAGATGGTATGTTTTATATTTACAATCGTGTTATGTACGCTATGTTAGATTTTGGTGCTACGATATCTTTTATTTCCTGTCGCTTGGTCGATGAGTTGGGTTTAAAACCCACTAGACTAGAGAGACCGACGACGACGGTCAAAAAGACCGATTCACATTTTCGTGGATATACGAGGATGTGTGTGTTAGAGACGGTGGACTAGGTCAATGATACCAGAGTCGCTAAACATGCATACTTAAACCCCAGGACGCGTGTTCTAGTCTAGAGAGCGATAGACTGTTCCCAATATAAGTTTCGAGGATGTTGCCCTGGCATATATTGGGGGAAGGACATAGATGGTGTGGGAGGTCACATAGGTGCACCCACACTATTTTGGAGGTCTCGGAGCAGCCCAGCTCGTCGCGGAGGAGCCTAGCCCGCTGGCTTAGACCGGCAGGGGTATGGCCTTGGGCGAGTATGGTCTTGGGCCTTCACAAAAAAAAAGATGGTGAATTGCTTCAATTTTGAGGACGAGATTCTAATTAGTTGGGAAGACTATAAGGACCCTAAAAATCTAACTCGTGCCACGTTCCATTTCGGGTCGTATATGGGATCCACTCGTCGTGATATGTATTTAATCGATGTGAAATAGGGTCAAGTTAAGGTTTAGACGCGGTGACCACGTGTTTCGGAGTGCAATGGTATTTTCATCAATTTTTAGCTAAAATGGGGTATTTTTCGGGGTTTAATTCGGACACAAGATTGAAGAGATAATTATGAAAAAAAAAGAATGAGATCGGATAAGAGAAAAAGAAAGAGAAAGAGAACAAGAAAGAGAGATGAGAGGAGAGAGAGAGAGAGAGAGAGAGAGAGAGAGAGAGAGAGAGAGAGAGAGAGAGAGAGCTTGCGAGGTGAAGGGAGCTCCGACGAGGAGCAGCGGCTCCAGCGAGGGCGAGCTGGACGCGGAGACGGCGAAGGCGACACCGACCAAGATGAGACGCAGGCGGTGTTGCGGCTCGGAGGAGCTGCTGGTGCGGACGCCGCCAAGCGCGCGGCTCAAAGCGATAGCAAACCAGCGAGTTGGTCGGCGCACGCGCGGACAGCCAGCGCGGACAGCGGCTCGAGGCGACGCGAAGGCGCGGACGGCTAGCAGCAGCGGCGGACCGGGAGGTGGCGCGGCGTGGGGAAGACGACGAGCAGCGGCGCGCGATCGCCGGACGCCGACGAGGAGCGAGATGCCGGCTAGGAAGAGCGGCACGGCGCGGTGAACGACGTGGAGCAACGGCGCGCGTGGCGCGTTGCGGACCGATCGATCCCCGACAAGACACAACAACGGTGGACAATGAGGCGTGACTTCGACGACACTTAACGACGCGATGGATTGCTCGCGAAGAAAATGAAAGGCGTATATCATCGCTAAGTTTGCGTTCTTCAAGTGGATTTTGGAGTTGAGACCTCCATTGAAGGCCATGGTGAGGTTCTAAACCACATTGATAAATCTTGTAGTCAATTCCGATATGGTTTATTTCAAGTGGTTTGGTTTTGATTTGAATGACTTAAGTAACTTAATTGAGAATAAATATGAGCCCTAAATGGTATAAAAGGACACCGAGACTTAGGAGGCTATAGTCGGGTGTCGGGAGCATATCGAGGCGTGAGCGGGACGTTTTGATAACGACTTGCGATTTATCGAGGTAAGTAAAACCAGCTAGGAAATGCACGATAGTTCATTTGAGCTTATATTTTATTGATGTTATACCGTGTCCTTCCTTGGAATTCCCACCCACTTATGAGTGTCTGAGGACCGAGTGAGTCATACGAGTGTCTATGATTGGAGTGGTTACCGGCTTGCAACCGTGGCCATGACCTCGAGTCACTTCGTATTTGGTCGGAATGAGATGTGTTTCATCCGAGCACCTTTGTTGATATCCCTTATTCGCGACGGTCTAGGTACAGCAGGCGACGTCGCGTCCTAGGACCCGAGTCTGCTTGGCGTTGCCGCGACTCTATAACCCCGACCCTGTGGCACCCGCACTCGATGGTCTTGGACTACTTGGGCACCTCTCTATTGTTCCTTTGACACTCATTTCTCGTTGTACTTTCATTTTTACAGTCTTATTATCATGCATTCCATACAACTTTCTTTATATCCGCATGACTTTTAGTCGTTTCATTTATATTGAATTATTGTTTAGATCCTACTCGACTTTTACTTACTTGGACTCGGCATTCTTGTGTTTGACCGAGTGCGGATCCGCACCGAGCAAGGGCAAGACGCAGACACTTGGCGATCTACTCGAGGATATCGGAGCGGCCTCTTCCGCACACTTTTGTAGGTTTTTAACTTTGTGTATTACTTATATATGTTGTTATCACATTTGGGATACTTATGTGGGTTGAGAGATATACACGATCGGTATATCGTTTTTGCTTAGTTATAATACTTGAAACAAAATATACATGAATGTACACGTTTACTGAGGTTCCACAATTAGGTTGTCCAACTCTTTTACAATTATTGTTGAGTTATTTAATGTATTAATTGCTTCCGCTAAATTGTAAAACTTTAAAAAATACTAATAACTCAACTTAAAATTATGAATTTAATTATAATGATGGATTGGAAGGTCGACTAGACCTTCGTTGACCTTGTGAGACCGACTCGGGGGTCTACGTGGGCTTAGGCGGACGGGGCCCGGGCCATGTGGGAAAATGGGGCCGTCACAGTAGTCACAGGGAGGTTTAGATGAACGAGAGATTGAGAAGTGCTTTTTGTTCTATCATCTCTCGCACCTCTGAGATCTTCAACCACCTTTGAATATTTTCAAGATCTCTAATGGCGATGAGCCTTAGAGCTCAGTACCATGTTGACACACGAGATCAAAATCAAAGAACTCAAGAAATCATCAAACAATCTCAGCTTCTCTTCCTTCATCGGGGAGAGCTACGTATCTCTATTTATAAAGAAAGAGAGTGATCTCCATCGTACATTTGTGTGGATCGAGATTACACTTCGACAACAGCTTTAACTACCTAACTAACTCAATGATTAGTTTGGAGTAAATGATACAATACACCTTATAATTGCTTTTTGCACTCTAGTACACACTAACATAGTATATAAGCTAAGTACATATTGGTGGTTGATATATATATTGGGCCCGTTTGCTTCAAGTATTAGCATAGTTAAGACTTGGCTTACGTTTAAGATTGGTGTTTGGTTCGGGTGTTATAGCTAGTACTTGGTCTTATCTAAACACTCAAACTCCTTCTTACCAAAAGACACACCTCCTACTATCTTTAGGTAAGCCTAACTTAAAAGGGTAAAAAATACAACTTTACCCTATCCTTCCTTAAGAAGACAAAGATGGAGATGATGTGGAAGGAGCATAACAATCCAACAAAAAATCTAGAGGGCCGCTAAGGGCACCCCACCAATTCATGAAGGCACCCAACTTATTTGTAAAAATTCCGGCAAAAATGGAAAATACCATTTTGCCCCTGTATATATATAATGGTTCAAACCCCACAAACCATTTTGACAAGGAGTTATGGCACCCCACCAGCAAGCTTGAACTACAAAGCCACAACCACATTGCGTTTGGCGAAGAGCTGATCGATTCTTGCTCGTCCGACAGCGAGGTAACAATGTTTGACAACCATATTCGGGTTTTTTAGAACTGTTTAGTTGGGTATAACTGTGAAAATGATGATTTGTTTGTCAACGTAGGGTTTGGTAGTTTCTTCAAATCCGAACTTGTTTCCACTATATAATGTAGGATTGTACTGCTACTGTGCAAGAGGAGGTCGAACTCACGGAAATTTTGCAAATTTTTTGTTTTTTTTTTGCGGTTATCCGAAGTTTATGTGGATGTGCGCGATTGTATCGGCCTCGCAGGACCGAGATTTATGGTGATATCTCGGTCATAGAGGACCGATAGGTGTACGTCGGTCACGGATTGGTAAAACCGAGAGTACTCAGTAACTCTCGGTCGTTTGTGAGCGAGACTTAGAAGAAAGTTTCGGATATGTAAAACCGAGAACCTTTTTTTTTGGGTCTTTTCGTGTTTGTGCTGTACATTTTGGTTGAATTTAAACAGATCGCTTCTAAATGTTCGTCATCTACCAGATCTGTTTCTGATGATAACATTCAAAATCTTTCGATGCGATTTGTGACCACGATACTAAGAGTCTCCTACGGTTACCATGAATCTTGCCATTCATCATCCTTTGGTAGAGTTCATTTGTCAAGAATTATTCAACAATGGCGTTGAGATTGACTGGAATCCTCCTCCAAGGCGGCATTCCCTCAACATTTTCACATATCATATCGGCCCATGTGTGGACACAAGATGATATTTGTCTTCTATTTGACTTATGGTATTTATTGGGATGTCCCATTATCCGTGTGTATATTCATTTTCCGACTATGACGCGGTTCCCTGATTATGTGTATGCTGCTCTCCAGGAATTTCTCTATTTTTCCCCCGCCTCATCACATTGCATTATCCGTTACCAAGGACCTAGCGACTAATCAGGCCCATGCCATCTTCACATCAAGCTCATGCTTTCTAGACGTGTCTAGCCATCCGGCCCATGCCGCCGTGCTTTGCTTTTGGTCTCTTATTATGTAAAGAAGTAGTTACTATTTGCTTTCACTTTGTTTACTTTTGTCTGGTTGTAATTATTATATATTTTGCTTTTTGAAGTGGCTTTGCTTTTACTAAAGCGATTCCTCATGACGCTTATGATGTATGACTACCTTTCCATTGCTTATGATTGTGTTCTTTGCGGTTTTAATCATCGAGTCTTTTTATTATCTCTCTAATGTTCCTTGGTATTTCATAATATCACCTAGTGACCACGATACTAAGTATCATCATCTTTCCTTTAGTATCCTCCCTATTCACCTAGGTGCCTTCGGACGAGCCATACACAGAAAAATTACAACATATAAGCGCATGGAACAGAACCCAACAAAAAATTTACGAAAAATAATGTTCAATTTCATCCATTTCGATGTCTCGGTCAAGCGAGGTTCGTGAACTAGCCCATGTTTTCGGTCACCCATGACCGACAATTGTTCCTATATATCGGCGGTGTCCAACCGCGTCGATTGAAAGGTTTCGGTTGTGCACCACCGATATAGGTTGACCACTTCAATTCGCCTTGCTCTCGTCAAGTCTCGGCCGAGAGAACTAGAGTACTATCGGCCATGCGTAACAGAGACACTTTGTGAGAATTTCCGTCCTTTGTGGCGAGATCGACTTCCCAAAAATGTAGCTTCCTCTCTCGGCCATGCTTGGCGAGAAAGTTAGCACGATCTCGGCTGTGTGTGGCCGAGAACCGCGAATTCCCATTTTTTTAACTATTGAACAAACCACCACCACTTGTAAATCACAACTACTCTACCAAATGTAACTTAATTACACTAAATAAGGTGTGTCCACGAACTTCAACCGAACCCTAACTTGGAGACGAAATCGGCTCACACCACGACCCCTACGAACTGCAAAAAGCCGTAAACCAAAGATGGTGGAGCGGGTGGTGGGGTGCAATAGTCTTGGAATCGAAATCGGCTCACGGTCTTGGAGTCAAGATCGGTGAAGGTGGTGGAGGGGGTGGTGGGGTGCGGCGGGTTTTTTCGTGTTTGTGCGGGACACCAACTCTTGAGTTTTTGCTTGATTAATATAATTATGAGAAATAATTAACAAAAAAACACATCTTAGTTGAGTGAAATAATTCCCAATATAACACACTTAGTGCCGCAAAAAAAATTATTCATTTATGTGATTACGTTATCACATATGCGCCATGTGGAAAAAAATGATTTGTGCAATTAATGGGGTTAAATCGTGAGTGGAAATCACGTTTTGTGAAAGTCGTGATTTCCACATCTTCTCGTTTTGCATATAGTGGAAGTCGTGACTTGGAAACACGACTTCCTTACGAAATCGTGACTTTGCAAGTCACGATTTCCTTTTTGCATTAGGAAAAAAAAAAAATCGCAAGTCACGATTTCCGGTGGCAAAAAAAAAGCCAAAAAAAAAAAAACAGCGAGGCACAAAAAAAAAACACGCGCGAGTTGTAACCAAATGAAACAAACCCAAATAACAACGGGTAAACAAACCAAATGAAACAAACCCAAATGAGCAATTGTCGAGCTTAAATCCTCAATTTAATGACTAACTTTTCATCGTACTAATGATAACCATCCGTCGAACCGAGATGAAACAAACCCAAATCGAAACTTAGGAGGTTCTTTTCAAAAGTCCAAACATTGAGTAATTATAATCCTTTGAGGTCCTTACATACCTCTAAGAATCAAAGACTTGCAATTATAGCAGAAAAACAAACCAAACATTGAGTAATTATAATCCTTTGAGGTCCTTAAATTTACAAAAAGAATTGCTATAAATGAAGCACTTGCAATTTGAATAGGTACAAATGAAGATATTACAAGTTGATTGAGTACAAAGCAATAATAAAAAGAAGTCTTATTATTGTTAAAAACAAGTCATATTCTGACCCCAAATAATGACTTCCAGTCCCACAACGTGTTCTCTTTACGACTCGGACATTACGATTTAACGCTAATGGGACATTCGACTGCCCCATATCAGTAGGATTTTGATCATCTTCTCTCTGAATATCATCGATATCACGCATTCCACCTTCATGCGTACTTGTACTCTCAGAGAAATTCATCATTATTGGAGTTGCATTGAAATGGCGCGAAGATGTAGGTGCTCTGTCAAATGGAAAGGCTTAAGTAGCCTCGAATGCCATGTAGGGAGGAAGCGATGGAGTATGTGGAGTCTCAAACTCATTGGGAGAATGCGATGACGTATACACTTTGGAGTGCCATGCCTCGAACGCGTATCATCATGAGAAGTATGATGAGAAGCTTCAAATGATGTGGGCACATTATGCATGCGATAATCTGCTCGTACTGCAGTCAAAGTCGATGCAGCCACATCTCGAATGCGTGCAATCGACACGTCATCACCCAATGTCAACTGATGGATCGATGTCATTCCATGTGCCTACATATAAAATATGTAAGAACTTGTATGCGAAAGTAAAATGAAAACAACTATATGAAACTTCATGACTGGAAAAAATAAAATTGCACTTACCAATGCCTCAGCAATAGCTCCACGACGAGACATGAATCGTCGTGTAATGCGACGATACCATAGCATATACGGGTCGTAAAAGTCCAATGGCTCGTCTAATATTTCATCAGTTGCTATGTTGGAAGCACGTTCGTTCCACAAGCAAACATAAGCACTATGTTCTGCACTCCAATCCTTATCCGTTTTCCCTCTCAAGTCAATCTTATGTAGTTCCATACTTGTGCTATGTAAATGAGGTATCCTTTGTTTCATACCGAATTGTCGCATGACTCTATCAGGATTGTACAGTTCGACAACACAGAAGAAAAGCAAAGGTGCCCTCGTTCGCCAAATTGCTCGACCACTGCTACAATATGCAGGCAGGTCACTTATCACTGTTTTCGGATACGGTTCCCAAACAACCTGTAGCCATAAAAAACAACATTAATTGAATAAAACGGTGTCATCAACAAGATGTCGACATAAGCACTTGTTGGAGAGAATGATTAAGTATATTTATTACTTCATCCGGTCCTTGCATGTCAATCATTTCTCTGTATTTTGTCAGCACGTGCATCGATGTTCTGTGGTCTCCAATGCATGTCTCCACCTTTCCAAATGTACCAAACAACACAGAGCATGCATGAAGAAATGGATGTAAATATACTCAAATTGAAATTGTAATGTTAAAAAATATTAATTACCTATGACCAAATGGAGGAGGTGGAAATAATTCTTCATTGTCTATCATGTCATCTCGAAGGTGGTTTCCCATAATTGGTGCGAGAAAAGGCAACCTATCCCATGCCCACAATTGCAATAAGATGACCGGTCCTGCTATCTCTGCTCCATCAATGTCGGCTGCAAGACATAACTGTCTATATAGGTGAGCCAGAGTTGCACTACCCCAACTGTATTGTCCCGCCGCCTCAAAGTCTTCCAAAAATTGCAAATACGTGATGTGCACGAGATTGTTAGACTTGTCAGCAAATAAAGTTCCTCCAAGAAGTTGTAGGATGTACGCTCTTGCATAGCGTTGCACTTCCACATCATCAGCATCCTGTGGAAGGTTTGGAAACCATCTTGACAGTTGGCGAATTTGAATCCGGCCACCAATCCTGTTATTTTCGGGGAATGGAAAGCCCAGTTGTGTCAAGCATAATGCATTGTAATCTTGCTCTACACGACCAGTGATAGGTAATCCATCGACGGGCAACCCTAAGATGATTTGTACATCTTGAAGGGTAATAGTCATCTCGCCAACAGGAAAATGGAACGTGTGAGTTTCTGGTCTCCACCTCTCTACAAGGGCAGTGATTAGATGCCAATCAATTGAGATGAAACCTACTCGCGCCGTCCCATAAAAGCCGGTTTGCGTGAAGATGCTCGACAATTCGTTCATCCGGTTGGACCAACCGATGTAGTGCGGCGAATTCCTTTGATAGTCAATATACCAGGCTCCTATGAAAATACGAGATATAAGTTACATTATTTAAAATATATACACGATGCTATAAAATTATGCAAATCGGCAAGAAGTCCCTACTTAGGTCCATTCCATACTCGGGTAGATCTATGGAGAGCTTGCGAACTCAAAACCGAGTCATCTATAGGGCCGGGATCCATATCGCGCTTCAATCCCAAATCATTACCAATGAAGGAACATGAGAAGTAGCAAACTACCAATAAAGTCAACATGAATAAGTAGGAAAGGTTTAACAAAATTATGGAGATAATTCATCAACTACATTGACACTACTCATGAAAATATATCAAATGTTAGTCACAAGAAGCATGACCTCAACGGTCGGGAGGCATAGCTAGCTTAACTAAATGTCGAGTGCTTGAATGAGCTTTGTCACTATGAAGCACTCGGTGGTTGTTGTTGCTTGACGACGAGAGCAAGTGCGTCTATTGTGTCCATCACCTTACACAAACTACATCGCGCGTGGTTGGGGTTTCTCTCCATTCATTCTCTCATTTGCATATGACGTGGCTGTTTCTGGTTGCTTCTCCAATCCATCTCTGTGCGCAAACGTCGTTGTTGAGGACGACCTTTTTTTACTCGCTTTCGAGATGGATCAGCCAGTAACGAGTATGGAAGTCTAGCGCTTGGCCAATAATCTTCGTGGGGAATGGGTTGGAAATTCGCGACATAACATTATTTGTACACACCAATCTGTAGTATTCCTCGATGTACTTGATGAGCATCCATGGCAACACTGGCGCAGACTGCTTGAACATGAGAACATGGAATGCCAAAACACTGCCATTTCATACAAGTGCATCTACGAGCCTCCAATTTCACTATTTGCTTGTTAGACCCTTTTCGCAAATGATAGCCACGTGGCGCAGTGACGACTTCAAATGTACCATTCTCGCGATTCACTAATGTCACATTGTGACCTCCGGAAAGACTTTGCCCAATTTGACAACTTTCTTCAACGCGTAACTTGTGTACACTTCGCCCCTTCCTAAGGCTTTGCACCTATTTCGTCTCGCCTTTTGTTGAAGTACTCCAAGACACGATAGAATGTCAGTTGCACTAACGCGGTGATGGGGTAAAATCGCGCGCCTTTAAGGACCCCGTTAAAGCATTCTACAGTAGTGACAAAATATGCATATATGTATTAGCATCTAAACGTAACAAATCAAAGATATTAAATAAACAATGGTAACAAATTATAGAGACGATGAATACCAGCTAGATTTGTAGTCATCCATCCGTAACGATATCCTTTGTCGTATGCGTTCGTCCATTGTGCTCGATCAAGGTCATTAAACCACGCAATACATTCCGCATTCATTTCTTGAAGTTCTGTCATGTCTGCCTTAAATTTTCGTGGTTGATGTTGTGCACCAGCTAAGTACACCATATCCTTTAATTCTTTGCTCCCGAACCTCATGTTAAAATTACTGCATATGTGACGGAGACAAAATCTGTGGTGAGCTCTTTCACGGGTCCATCCATTTTGAGGATTGTTCATTGCCAACAATATACCGGGGTGTCGATCAGAAATGACACATATACCATCCCTATCAGTCACATGATGTCGCAAGCAAGCCATAAACCATCCCAGCTGTCTTGACTTTCCTCATCAACAATGGCAAATGCTAAAGAAATACATGACTATTACTATCAACAACGTGGCTATTAGGAGTTTATGTTTGTATTTTCCATACAAGAATGTGCCATCAATCTGCATCATTGGTGCAATGTCTGAAGCTGCAATAGAAGGTGCGAATGCCCAAAAAACCCATTTGAATATAACCTCATTGTTGGCATTAGGCTCGCCATGCCGCCATTCCACACGTGTCCCTGGATTGCTTTCTTGAAGAAGCGACCATCCACCGCGGCAACATTTTATACGATTCTTCCCGATCTCCAAAGACTTTAGCAATTGCTTTCTTCTTCCCCACCACACTTTCTTATAACGAACGTCATAAGCTGAATTTGTCCTTGATCATCGATGAAGCACTTGGGCCCGAGATGGACGGATCTCTTCTCACCACATTTTCAACTTCACGACATATAACGGTGGAGTCCAAATGCGCATGATCTTTGGACAGATTGGCGTAGATGCATGTATGTGGTCCTGCATATTTACTAATCTCAAACATTCCATGCGATTTTCTTCTCGAACAACGCAACCTCCAAGTGCATCCATCTAAATATTTCTTACAACGAACAATCCATACATTAGGTGTAGAATGAGTCACCACAAATCGTCTGTGTCCTTTGATGCTATACAATTTCACGGCATGCTGGATATCTACTTTACACATGAACCGCATGCCCTTCTCAAATTCTGCTGCCTCATTCCATAAAGACCTAAAAGGGATCATAGCATTCTCATGGAGGGGTTGCATTGCCTCACTACTCAATTCCATAAATGCAGGAGAAGGTACGACAAATTCACCAACACCCACGGGCGCACCATCAATTCCAGCAGCCTCTTCATCGAAAAAATCATCGTTCCCAACCTCGCTCAAAATTTGAGGACAAGATAATGAGCCATCATCGGCTATGACTCGATTTAATGTGTATCGAATCATGCCATCATCAACATGATGAGCATCAACCCCTTCATCATCTACATCATCATCGCTACTCTCTTCACTAGTATCTTCGTCACTACCGCAATAGTCTCCATCTTCACTAGTGTTCAACTCATCACAGGAACGAGGATCCTCGTCCATCTCGGGATTTGCAGTCATCAAGGGCGATGCACAATGACTGTGTTCAAAAATTGGTTGAGTGCTAGGTCCAGCTTCAGAATCTAACACCATATTACGAGTTTGAACTATTATACGAATCCCTCGTTCTCAAATCGATATAAAGCTCCATGCACTTTGGTGGTGGTAATTACTGCCACAATCTCCCAAACATCTTTGAGACTCGCCTCATCATCTATTCGCACGGGAACGTAGTTGGCGGTTCCACTACCAATGTACTGTTGGATATCGATATGTGATGATCAATATCATCTTTTCATTGTCTATCTCCAATGAATTATAGATAAAACTCATAAATTCCTCGTACCATAAACCCATGTTCGATCTAAGATGTCGAACATGCGGTTTCGTGTATGAAATTCCTGATGGTCCATCGACCATGTCTCCATTCATATAGCACAACAAACTTACTCTTCGATCACCCATTATTGAATCTATATATGTAGAATACAAAGCATGATCAATAGAAGTGAATGCAACAATATCAACATTTTAAAAAGTTTAGTGTTTCATACTAAAAACGATTCTGAGTAAAGTTAAAGAAGGATCCATCCCCAAAGTAATCAATTCCCACTTTGTCCAATGGAAGGTAAAAAACAAAAATACATAACTAATGGGAACAATTCAAATTTGATGTAGAGAAATTATATTAGGACATTAATTGCATGAAGTGAAGTAAGCAAAGAAATTATATTAGGACTACATGCATTTATATTACATGTGCGTTTAAAGTTTAATTAATTTTTGCCAACTTACACATAAGTTTTTTCAAGTTTATATTTTTAACTAATCCATAACCAAAGGCACTCAACAAGGTTTTAGGCGACTCTAAACTAAACTAGATGGTCATAACGATGAACTAAAGTATGCATGAACATACATGTAGTCACAAAACGTACCATGGGCATAAATACGCTAATATATAGGCTATTATGACAAGAAGGTGCATAAACAAAATTAATGGAAATAGATCGAAAGGTGATAGAAAAGAGGAAAGAAAATAAGTGAAGATACATAACCATACCATATCGATCAATACCACGGAATATGCCACAAACAAAAATGTAAGCTGCTATACATGTCGTCTTGCGCAATTCCTAACATTCCAACTAAAACTATCCTTAATACCTAAAAGCCACCCCAAAAATTATTTCAAATCATCACAGTTTTCTTATTTATTGCGATTTACTTTCAATTTACATTATCATTGTTTAATAAGTTCTATTATGAAGCATGAACTATTTCGGATTTTCATATGAAAAGGCGAGAAGATCAACTATCATACATAAGCAATAACTATCCTCTTTACTCTTCCATGGCCACTATTTACAATCATGAATATAATTTGTTACCATTGCCCAATTATCACAACATGAAACTAAAAAAAAAAAAAAAATGTACCGGCGGGAAATTGAGTAGTGATCGGCGAGGACTGCGAGGCTCTCGACGGACGACGCAGCGGAGGACGGTGGAGCGAGGGAAGCGAGGGACGGCGGCGAGGAGGGCGGCGAGGGAGGGCGCGCGAGGGAAGCGAGGACGCCGCGGGAGGCGAGGGACGAGCGGGGAGGCGGGGCAGCGAGGCAGGGCGCGGGGGGACGCCGGCGGGGACGGTGGATGCGAGGACGGGCGGTCAACGAGACTGCGAGGGACGGTGGAGGTGGAGGCGCACCTAGCGAGGACGCAGCGAGGCGGGAGGCGGAGGACGGCGAGGGAGAGCGAGGGGCGCCGGCGGGGACGGTGGGATCACGATCTCGGTGAGCGATCGAGGCGACCAAATGGGGAAGAAAAGCAAACGAGGACGAGGTTTTTTGGTTTTTTAAACCGGGCTTGGAAGTCGTGACCACTGGTCACGACTTCCTTTGTATAGAAGTCGTGACCCGGGGTCACGACTTCCTCTTCTAAAGAAGTCGTGACCCTGGGTCACGACTTGTGTTTGTTGGACACCTTGGCGCGACATGGCGTGACATGGCGCTAAATGTGTTATATTGGGAATTATTTCAAAAGATATGTTTTTTTGTTAATTATTTTCCTTAATTATATTAATCAAGCAAAAAATTCAAAAAAATAACAATATGAAGCAATGAAACACTCACCATCTACATCAACACATTAGAACAATTTCGATATTTAATAGAGGTTTTTAAACCCCTATTAAAGGGGGTGTTATTAAATAACACCTAATTGATAGGAGTTTTAAAAAACATCTATGTAATACATGTATTAAAAATTAAAACATAACACATTTTCACATAACATTTAATAACACTCTATTTAATAGGGGTTTTAAAACCTCTATTTAAGGTCAAAAATGTTCTAGTGACAAGAAAAATTAAATCAAAATAATCTTCTCTTTTTGTTGTTCTTCAATGGTTAGGTAAGTAGAAGGACTAGAGACACATTGTTTCAAGCACCCCATCTCATTGGCCACATCAAGCATGCTTGGCCTCATTGAAGCTGAGTTTTGAGTGCAAATCAGGCCAAGCTCAACCATCTCCAATACCACATCTTTCCAAATCTTTGTGTTAATGTTAGTAGCACTTGTGAGTGGCGGTGGGTGGGTCAGCAGGGCTTGGTTGAGTATGGGCTCGAGCCTATCTGGGTAATGGGTCTTGACCCACTGCGGTAGGCTCGAGCCCTGGTGAAACAACACGTCTGTGGGTCGTTTTCCGGTTAGTATCTCGAGGATTAGTACGCCAAAACTATACACATCGCCTTGTGTTGATGCTAGCATTCCCATCCCATATTCTGCATACAAACAAGCATATATTTTAGAGTTTGTGATGGTTAATATTATTTGTGGCCGGCCGGATACTACGTGAGAAACCAAATTAAAACAAAAAGTTATTAATTTTTATTACGTACCTTCTGTCAAAAAAAAGTTGTTATTAACTAATAGCATCTTATATTAACGTAGCACTAATTTGAGATTGAGGCTTACTTCTTGTTGTTGTTGTAAGTTAGTTAATTAGTTAGTTAGTAGTTATGAAGGACAATTTGCAACACTTGGTATTTTTTCTTTTAATACAATTAAAGCCTACAATTTTTTTTTTATTAATGTTGTACACATAAAATGTTTGTGGCCTAATGTTTTGATTAAAGCCGCATACCTGGAGGAATATATCCAATTGAGCCACACAGCAGGCCTGCTGTTGAGGGGAAGGAAGAAGATGGATCCAAAACTGAGGTGTTCTCGCCGCGGTAGCTACCTTCGCCGCCACTCTTTGCAAACCTCGCAATCCCAAAGTCGGTTACCAGAGCCGTCATGTCGTCGTTGAGAAGTATATTGCTCGGCTTCAAATCACAATGAATGACTCTAACATGAGAATAATGGTGCAAGTATGCCATCCCTTGAGCTATGTCACTGCAGATGTTCACTACTTGAACTAAGCTCAAGTTGTGTTCAGATCCATGGATTGGATATAGATGGTTTTCAAGGCTCCCATTTGGCATCAATGGAAGAACAAGAGCTTTGAAGTCTGGCTTAGTACATGTTGTTATGATCCTTATAAGGTTTCTGTGTCTAGTTCTCTTTAGGACTTGACACTCCCTTTTAAAGCTCTTCAAGATCTCTCCTTCCATCGTCGACATATCCAAAACTTTCACCGCAATTCTTGTGTTGTCGCGAAGAACTCCCTTGTACACATGCCCAAATCTTCCTGACCCTATTAGGCATGAGCTGTTGAATCCATTGGTGGCTTGGACTAGTTGATGATAAGAAATTCTAGGGTACTTGTGTTTTTCTTGTTTTTCATTTTCTTCGTCCTCGGAGATAGTATTGTCGCCGAATATGGCCGACGATGCTCTCCTCGCTCTAGCCTTGAGAAGTAACGGATACCCGAAGAAACACAACACGGGACATGCGAGCAACATGAGGAGAATCAGCAAGATTTTGCGTCGATGATGGTTCCATCCCTTTCGGCACAACTGCATGCCATGGATCAGTCCACATAGGCCAGGGTTGCCTTGAACAGAATCTAAAGTGAGTGATGTGAATATTCCTACATTTGGGACAGTCCCAAGAAAATCATTGAAGGAGATGTTGAGTTTTCTTAGAGTTGAAGAGGATTGGAGAAACTCTGGGAGTTCACCTGTCAATTGGTTTGAAGACACATCAAGTGCTCTTAGATAAGGCAAGTTCCCAATTTGAGTTGGTAGGGGACCTTGAAGAAGATTTGAGGAGAGGTTGAGGTACTCGAGGGCAATGCAGGTACCGAGCTGCGGGGGAATCGTGCCCGAAAAGTTGTTCATCGACAAGTCGATGGCAAGAACCATGTCCATCTTACTTAGCTCTAGTGGTATAGGCCCTCGCAGGAGGTTGCTAGACAAGTTCAAGTACAATTTCAAGCTTCTCAATTCAGCAACTTCACTAGGAAAGACCCCTGAAATTTTATTATGAGAAAGGTCTAGGATCTCTAGATTGGTGCATTTTCCTAGACTTGGTGGAATTGTTCCAGATAATTGGTTTCCATTAAGCAAGAGTCTTCTTAGCTGCGAAAGATTCGATAAACTATCGGGTATTGCACCCGAGAGCTTATTATTCGACAAATCTAGGAGGCCTAATCGGGGAATATTGCCGAAGGCAGAGGGGATTTCACCATAGAGTGAGTTGTTTGAAAAGAAAACTCTCTCTAGGTTTACCATTCGGCTTATTTGCGACGGTATCGATCCGTTCAAGAGATTACTAGATAAGTTCAAGAGGGTGAGATTAAAAAGATTTGAAATGGTAGGAGGAATTGAACCATGAATAAGATTCTCTGCAAGATTAATTTGTTTGAGCTTTGTTGAGAGGTTACCTATAAAAGGGGGAAGCTCTCCAACAAGACTATTTCCCGAGAATTCGAGCTCTTGAAGGTTAGAACAATTGACTAGAGAAGAAAAGAAGAGTTCAAGGTTAGCATTACCGCGGCGACTACAATTACCGAAGTTGTTATCGGATAAGTATAGGAACTGTAAATGAGGCATTTTGCTTACTGTCTCTGATGGCAAGTCTCCATTTAAAAAATTTGACTCCAAGTCAAGCCATTGAAGCTTGGTTGAGTTAGAGAGAGCCGAAGGAATGTTACCGAGCAGCCGATTAGACCAGAGCAACAGAAACCTCAACTCTGTCAATCCACAATGATTCCGCAATGGGATTTCGCCTTCGAGAGAGTTGTTAGAAAGATCGATATAATCAAACAAAGACGACCCGTTACAGAGAAGTGACCCTGGAATCTTTCCCTTAAGCCTATTACTCCCCAAGTTAAGATACACCAACTGATGAAGAAAACTCAATTCAGCAGGGATATCTCCTTTGAGCATATTCGTCGAAAAGCTTAGCTCCTTGAGTCGAAAAAGCGACCCTAGCTCAAGCGGTATCCGACCAGTAAAGAAGTTGTTGGACAGATCCAACACAAGCAAGAAAGTGAGGTTGGAGAGAGCTGGAGAAATGGTGCCTCTAAGTGACCTCCCACCTAGATCAATCTGCACCACATGGTTCCTTCTACTGTTGCATTCAATCCCAGTCCAATTGCATACATGATTCCAATGACTACCATTAGTCCCCCAGCTTTGAAGGGCATGTTCCGGGTCCGAAACAACCCCCGCCTTGAACGACAACAGCGACATTCGTTCCCTCGAAAGCCCGTTTTCGGCGCCTAACTCTCCTCCAATCCTTACAACAACTAGTAACAGAACAAATATGGTAATTATAAGCACAAGTACTGATCTAGACATTCTGTACAAATTAAGAACATATACTGTAGTTGTACAAAATTTGAATCAACAGTAGAAAATGAGATGAAAGTGAACAACATTTGCAACATAGTAAACTTATATATAAAAGGCAGCACTGATGATTAAAATTTTCATTTGTCTGCCTAACTGGTGTTGAGAGAATGAACGCCGTTTGGCGCCATAGATGTTTGACTTGGGAGCGAACCAACGGGTAGGTGACATGTGGACGCGTGACGGTCAATGGTCGACGGCGTTGGTGCCTGGTGTACTATTTGGGTGGTGTCCATGTCAGCTAATCGACCTACCTTTCTCTAGTGGCCTTGCCTACTTAGGTGAGTGGAAGCTGCGTTGTTAGTTTAGATAAATTGATGACATGGCGGTTAAGTTTCCGTTTTTTTTTATGTCATGATATTCTGCTTCATGGAGTTGGATACTAAACAAACTCCTGGAATTAAATGGTGATTTCATTTAATAATACTAATGGGCAGGATTATATTTAGTAATTGAAACTCAATTACTATCTTTTATTAAACACCACAGCATATAATCTACAAGCCACCACATATATAAAAGTAGGGAGCAACTATTAGCCCCCACTACCCTATAACAAATTGACCCCCAACTTAATTTAATACATCTTTAAACTAAAATTTCTTTAGTCAAAATTACTTAAATAAACTCATTCTAAATCATCAACATATTTCATTTCTTTTTTCCCTTCTACTTTCCACTCTCTACACCCCTCGTCAACTTTGCTTTTTTACTTTCCATATCCCATCTCTAAATGAAATCTTAAACTCATCCTCAACTCCTATCTCACTCAATGTACTCACCTTCTCCTCTTCTACTTAATTTTTACTTTCAATATCTCACCTCAAATTAAACCATAGACTCATTTCATGTTCTCTTCTACTTTCTAATATCTACACCCCTTTTCATCTCTATCTATACACTCAACAATTCACATCAAATACAACATCTTAATTATAGTATATATTTGGTTGAGATTTGTTTCATATTCTTGAATGATTAGAATCCTTTATTTTTGTTGAATCTTACTTTTAAGGATCAAAGAATCAATCTTGGAATGCATATGGAGCAAATTGAGTTAAAGGGGAGAAAAAATGATGTGCAACAATGGGTTGAAGGTTGAAGATCACAAAGATGAAAAGATGACTTTCTTTGGAGAGAGAGGGGGGCAAATATAAACTTGGAGTACAATGGAAAGTTTACTAACAATTAAGGGGGTACTTAGAGCATGAACTAATTTATTAGGGGCTAGAAATGACATTAAATTAAATAGGGGCTGATATAACATATAGGGGTGCTAATAGTAACTCAGTATGATATACATAAAGTTCAGAAAAAGAAAATTGTTAAGTTATTTCTTTTTGAAAACGTGGTTTAATTTCTTTAGAAAAATACGACTCTTGTTATAAATCATTTTTTAAATTCAAGAAATACAGTTATCTTCGTAAAAAAAGACATGATAATTATTAGACATACTATATATACTACATATTTTGAAACATAAATAAGTTAATAAAGTATTTTTTTCGACATAGTAAATAAAGTACGTTGATGAGTAAGTACTCCCTCCAGTCCACAATAAGTGACTTTTTAGCCATTTTGAAATATTTCACAATATTTGTCATTAATAACTAGTGTATATAGAAATGGTGGGGGTAGAGAGAGATAAATTGGTAATTTAATCATTTAACTGTCATTTTTTCCTCAATTAAGATAATTAAATGACTTTCTTAAAAACTGTGAACAACCTTAAAACGTCACTTAAAAAGTAATGGAGGGAGTAATTCCTAATAATTAATGAGATCAGTAAAAACTAAAAAAAAGGATGGTAATGATGATGGAATTTGCAAGTAATTTATGAATGTAAATGAAGGCGAAAAGGGAAGATTTTGTGAAACTTTAATTATTTTGCAAAGGCGTCGATATTAAGAAGATCTTCTTTAGACTTTTGTTATTACTTATTAGTGGTCTACTCGCGCGACATGTTAGTTTTAATACTAGAGTAGTGTACGTGACGATTTTAAAAGGGAAATAAGAACCCAAAACCCTAATAAGTAAATTCAAAGAGGGAAAATTAAGAGGGCCGCTAAGGGCACCCCACCATTTAATGAGGGCACCCAGTTAATGTGGGCACAAACTGTTTTACATGGGGCACCCAAAAATTAGCCCCGAACTACCGAAAATACCCCCTCGTGCAAACCCCTGAGCACCCCACCACCCTCGTGCAAACCCCTGGGCACCCCACCACCCCCACCACCACCACCACCACCCTCGTTCACCGAACTCCTTGTGGAAGAATTCATTTGTTTTGAACCCACCAATGATAGGAATCCCCGAAATCGTGTTCTCTCGTCCCTCGCCATGTGTTTCTCCTTCGTTGTTCGAGTTTTCGCATTTTGTAGGGTCCTGTGTGTGAGCGATTTCGTCTCCAAATTAGGGCTCGGTTGAAGGTCGTCGAATTAAGTTACATTTGGTAGAGTAGTTGTAATGTGTGTGTGGCGGTTTGTTCAATTGTAAAAAAATTGGGAAATCGCGGTTCTCGGCCACACAGGCCAGAGACGGTGTCAACTGTCTCGGCCTTGGCCGAGACAGAAGCTAATATTTTTGGGAACTCGCAGTCTCGCCACGAAGACCGAAGAGTTAACTGCGTATCGGTTGTCCACTTCCGAGAGGGTCTCAGTAGGCTCGGTCGTCATAGGACGAGAGTCAGGCGAATTGAAATGGTCAATCCATCTCGGTGGTGTACAACCGAGACCTTTCTATTGGACTCGGTTGTACACGGCCGATATATTGGAATACTTGTCGGTCATGGGTGACCGAAAATATGGGTTGTTTCACGAACCTGCTTGACCGAGACATCAGAAATGGATGAATTTGAACATTACAGTTTGAAAAAAAAATTGGTTGTATGTCAAACTAACAATACAAGATTGAAAATCCATCACGACAATTTGCACCGAAACTTAATTAATTATAAATCTCCGTAACATTCAAACTGACTCTAAAAAGGGTCCATCCATAAGTAAACAACAATCAAAACACAACACAACATTTGCATATACATAGAACATTCGGACGAATTGGCAAAATTTCTAAATGTTTAGCCGTCTAGGTACAAGCTTTAACCTACGGTGTATCTAAATCTACAACAGGTATGGTGGCTTCATGATCAGCAGTTGCAATGGGCGCGATGTCTCGAAAAACGAATCCATCTCGCCAACCTTTGGCGCAGTCCTCAACGTACCGATCCCACGATGGATATAAGGATGGCAGCGGTGCATTCACACGCAACTGCACCTGTCAAAGTGAACAATAGAACATAGAAGATATTGTCACAAACCCGATTAAGGGGGAAACAAACCAATTCACAAAAAATCATAGAACTTACCATAACCCAATGGATATTCCTTTCATTTGCCATTGCAATGATAAGTCTGTTGTGCAATGACGACGGTGGAGTACTACGTAGAGGTAGGAATGTGGAGGCACTCCCATGCGAGAGGTTGACGAGAATGACATTGAATGCGGTGGATACTAACAATCCCATGTCTGGAAGTGTCAACCATTCTTTGAAAGATGCCCCCTCTTGCTTCTCTGGGCAATGCACCGCATTCTTGACAGTCTCGAAACTCGAGCCAAGCATTTCCCGCCAAAGGTCTTCATACCCGATAATCTCATCGTACATCCTTCTACGCACAATCCTCCACCCGTCTACGTCGGCAAGTCGAAGCCCAGAGGCTATACACCGATATCCACAATTTCCATCGGAAACCACATCGATAATGGCCTCAACATGTGGCAACCAATCCGGTTCTAAGCAATGACCATAAGTCATGTTAGATCCACTTTGCGTGCGTCGACTGGCACGACGCATTTGTGGAACATTGACTTTCTTCTGCCTAGAAGCTTTTGTGGAGTGGGAGGACTCAAATCCGATTGGAGAGGCGGGGTGCCTCCGACACCGGGGGTGCCTCCGATTGGAGACCCCGGTGTCCTCCCACCCGCATCCTCAACTTCCTGCTCGCACTCCACAAAAGACGAAGGTGGACTAATCTCCCTAAGCTGCTCACTTTCAGTCCTCCCCCCGCATCCTCAACTTCCTCCTCCCCATTATCCAATCTTCCTGCGGTGTCGTGATTGTGCCTCCCACAAATCACAGTGACATACCATAAGGAGTCAGCATTTTCCTTGACGTTAATTTGGAAAGGGCATCCACATTTCTTCGTACCAGTGTGACTCCTCGCCTTTTCATCATTCCTTGATTTCTTTAAAAAAATTTCCGCTTTCCCCTTCCCTACTCTCTGAGCCAGTCCCCTATATGTCCCAGACCTCTCACAGGCAATTTTCACCCTTCCCCTGCGCTTAATGCCCCCGGCATCCGAGCGCTTCGTTACTAACACA
Source organism: Stephania cephalantha (assembly GCA_039657325.1). Classification (NCBI taxonomy): domain Eukaryota; kingdom Viridiplantae; phylum Streptophyta; class Magnoliopsida; order Ranunculales; family Menispermaceae; genus Stephania; species Stephania cephalantha. The sequence goes on along the minus strand of CM077576.1, from coordinate 5,738,983 downwards.
AACTTGTTCTCACCACCAATCATTTGGAGCCATGAAATAGCCGATTCTCGATAGGGGAATGGCTTAGAAGGTGTAAAAACGCATTTGTAGTCTGGAAAATTACTAGATAACGGCATTACCTGCAATACAAACAGTGTAACATTATAATCAACCAAAATGTACAGCACAATCACAAAAAACCCAAAAAAACATGTTCTCGGTTGTACAGGTCCGAAACTTTCTTCAGAGTCTCGCTTACGTACGACCGAGAGTTACTCAGTACTCTCGGTCGTTCCAGGCATCAGTGACCTACGTGAAACCTCTCGGTCCTCTATGACCGAGACATTACCATACATCTCGGTCCTGCGAGGCCGAAACGATCGCGCACCCAGACAGAAACTTCGGATAACCGCAAAAAAAAACACAAAAAATTTGCAAAATTACCTCAAGGACGACCTCCTCTGGCACCGAAGCATTACAATCCTCCATTATACAATGGAAACAACTTCGGATTTGAAGAAATTACCAAACACTACGTTGACAAACAAATCATCATTTTCACCGTTATATACACAACTAAACAGTTCTAAAAAACCCGAATATGGTTGTCAAACATTGTTACCTCGCCGGACGATGTCAATCCGCAAAAATCGATCGACTCTTCGCCAAACGCAATGTGGTCATGTCGCATTTGTGTGGTTCAAGCTTCTTCAGTGGGGTGCCCTAACTCCTTGTCAAAATGGTTTGTGGGGTTTATACCATTATATATATACAGGGGGCAAAATGGTCTTTTCCATTTTTTTGGAATTTTACAAATAAGTTGGGTGCCCTCATTAAATGGTGGGGTGCCCTTAGCGGCGCTCAAAATTAATGTGTCGTGTGAAAATATAAAGACACTTTTCTACATATTAACTAATTTTTTGGTGCTTCACATAAATTTTTTTGATAAAGAAACAACTTGCCTATCCATGGGCCGAGTTCGAATCTATGAACTCTTACTTCCAAGTTCGAATCTATGAACTCTTACTTCCAAACTTAGTACCAAATCATGAGCTACCGCCAATTAGTTGGTGGTGTTTCACATATTAATTACTATAATTACTTCAAACAAATTCTTGTCTATGGCCAAACTCAGGAGATTTCAATTAACTTAATTGGCCGGGATTAGTCGGCTGTTAATGTTGCTTGTCACACGCTCGATTACAACGCATTAGATGAAATAATTAAATTAAGGAGGCGTGCTTTAAGATAATACTCGTATTTGTAGCAAAGATTAATTGGCAACTGATATTAGTGCTTGCTCGCCTGTATATAAAAGAAAAATAAATAAATTTATGTCCGGATGCAAGGAACGTAGTATGAACGTATCTACAGCACCCAATCTCAATCGGATTATCTCATCATCAGATTACTCGATTAAACAAATCCGGCCTAAAAAAACAATAGATTCATATGAATTATTAAATCATAGTGGCTTGCATTTAAGGAAACAAAATGGTTCTTAATATATAGCATATGGTAATGTGGATTTAGATAATGAATTAATTGATGAGTTGACACTATTATTTTCAATTTTCATAATATTAATAAAGGCTTGAAAAAAAAATAAAAACTTTAAAAGGATTAATAATGCTGACGTGGCAGTCTACCACAATGTTTAGAAGAAGACATTGTAGTAGACACCCTCCACTTTGATTCCATGCCACATATGATGGACATTATGAATCCATGGTCCCGTTGGAGAACATTTTTTTGGTTGGAAGTGGATTGTATCCTAGGTGGATCCATTTCCACCCCAATCTATGGCCCCATTGGAGATTTTATGATACTGATATGCACTTTATTTGATTAGTTGATCGTATTTTCTAATTATTAATCAATTAATTAAGTCCTTGATCGATGGCCATTTATTTTCTCTTCTTGTGATGTGCGCGCGCATGATATATATATAAGGGAATTGTTTCTGTGAGAAGCTCTCATAATGTGACACGTGGAATGTGAAAAGTTCTCACAATGTGATATGTGACATTATGATGTCATAATTTGTATTTTATAAGAAAAAACAAACAATATAAGTCATTGATATTTTTCGCACTTAAGTGAGGGGTAGGAATAGGATGGTAAAATCTAATTTTTCAGTTTTTAATAATTTTCATTTTTTGGTGTTTTTTCGGGAGTTTTTTTTTTTTTGATCTTTTTTTTAAGGAGTTTATATCTTTGATTTCGGTTTTCTAATAATTATCGTTCTTTTTTTGTCTTTTTTGGAGAGTTTCTAATTGTAACACAAGTATTTACAAAAAAGTTGTAACACAAGTATTACAAGTTTTTTTTTTCTTTTATCTATTACAACACAAATTCAATTAGTATTTATTGTAAAAGATATAATTTTGTCTTTAGTAAAGTTAGAATCGAAAATGAAGCAATTGATGCTTAATTTTTTTATTTCCTAAAGTTACGGTGTTGAAACGAGAAATTCTCAAAACATCACAAATATTTGGGAAGGGATGGAGAACATCATAAGTTTTTTTTTTCACTTTTTTCCTCATCAAAATTATTTTATCCAACATGTAGATACTTATTATTGCCGCACGCGAAGCGCGAGATGTCGACTAGTTCGAAATATAAAGTAGTTGTTGGTGTCCCTCGGATGGAAGCGGCTTTTATAGGGTTTTTTGAACATATATTCCTTGGTAGCAAAAATGTACATATACTTTTGACCTCAACTCAAAAGATTTGCACTTATAACCTCGGTGACGGTCGACATCGGATGATGAATTGAAGACAAAAGCACATTTTTAAAACGTGCATTCGGTTCAAATAAGCCATTTTGTAGAGGCAAACATTCCTTCTAAGGGCATCCGAATGGGATGCACTAAGGACATGAGGAATGGTTACACACTTAATGTGTGTAATGGATTACCACATCACTAACTCACTAACCTCTCATCCACTATACTTATCTCCACTACAATTACACATACTATACACTTTCTTGAAACCTATAATCACATCCACAATAATTAAAAAAAAAGTTAAATTTCAAAAAAAAAATAACTTACTTAAAAAATCATTTTTTTAATAAAAAGAAAAAACAGATTTTGTAGGGCCCACGTGCGTAAAATAAACTTTTTTTTTAATCATTGTGGATGTGATTATGGGTTCCAAAAACTGTATAGTATGTGTGTAATTAAAGTGAAGATAAGTGTAGTAGATGAGAGGTTAGTGGGTTAGTAATGTGTCAATCTATTACACATTAAATGTGTAATCATTGCTCATGCCCTAAAAGCACGTGGCAAAAAAGTATCGGTTGACTAGTCAAAGAGGTTATAAGTACAAATATTTTGAGGTGGGGTCACACATGTAAATATTTTACCACTAAGGGATATACTCCTATGTGCAAAAAATCCGCTTTTATACAAATTGCAAAATGTAAGATTTGCACAAATACTAATCACATTTGCTATGTGTCATTTGATTAAGAAAATAAAGGAGGGAGAATCTATTAATTTTTCTATTACTAATTTTACCCCCACTTTAAGCGATGTATTCTCTTAAGTTTGTAGAAGAATAATTTTACACATTTACCCTTTCATGCCTCGAGATTGGTACACACAATTTTTCGATGCATAACACGCGTTACGTGTATCTTAAGACGCACACAGACGGCTCCCAAAGTCAATGTACATTTGGAGTGTGTTCGATGATGTCAAAAAATCATTTTCCTTTGTTAGTGATGCGATCTAAGAAGTGACAAACACTTCTTGGAAAAGTTTGATGAGAATTAAATTTCGTTGACTAGTTTGACCTAAATTGGATTTTGTTGACTTTTAGAAGGTCCAAACAAAGAATTTTGGAGTTGCGAGGACATGGTTTATTAGAAACGACGTTCGATCAACACACGATTGGACAACGACATTTTTCGACCAAATTCCTTCGTTTATCCCTCCGTAATTGCAAATTTACTATTTACGGAAAGTTTTAGTGTAGTTATAACTTTTAGTAGGAGTTTTCGTTTTTGACGTTGTTTATGGCGTTCAGCTTTCTTATTTCATCTAGTTTTTGGTTTAGGGCGTTTTAGAATTTTACTATTTTTAGCAAAAATTAGGGTTTGCTTTATACTTTTGGTTGTAATTCGTTGTTTTTTTGATAAATTAAATAAATTTCGAAATTTTGTTTAAGTTCTTGCCCTAGATTGCTTGTTCGTGGATTTCTAACATTCGATTTGGATGATCATCGCTACATTAGTTAGTGAGGGGTAAATTACGAATATAAAAGTTAACGAGACTCTCTATCTTTTATTCTATCTATCAAATGAACATATGGCGCCTTATGATTGGTAATTGTATGAATCTTACAATTTGCAATTGTATAGAAGCCGCTTCCCCTTGCACGTAAAAATGTGCGGTTACAAGTCTCGATGCACAATTAAGAGGAAGTTGCACCAACAATAAAGGCAACAACTATGTCAAATGTTTTTGTCAAAAATAGTATACTCTCTCCATTTCATATTGTCAATCATATTTGGGTTTGTGCACATAAATTAAAGTGACGATTGAAAGTCTTAAAAAGATAGACATTGAGAATAAATTACCTCTCGTTAATAGCTTATTTTTCATAAGTTCAGCTTGAAAAATGTAGCATATTAATTAATTAAATTAGGGGTCAAATAAGTAAAAAAAATCATAAATACACCATTGATTTCCTAATGTGACACAGATTGTGGAACAAGAAAAAAACTCAATGTGACGAGATAATATGGAACGGAGTGAATATATGCATTCGACGTAGAAATGCGCGGTTATAACCCTAAGTAATAAACTCACGCACGCGACACAATACATCAAAAAGCAAAAAGTGACATCGTGGTTGGGGAATTATCTTGGAGAATATATATATATATATATATATATATATATTGTTGTAAAATAACTTTGAACAAAGCTAGGAAAGTAAAGACAATTAACTAAAAAGATAACAATAGAAGAGATATGGGAAATGAGAGAACTTTTCATTCCAACGTGGTATGTCACATTACATAGATAGCCCATTAGTTATAATGACTAAAAGGTCTAAGGTCACAAGTTACACTTTACTTGTAACTGCAAGAATGAATAAGCTTAAGTACATGTAATTACAACACATGAAGTAAGTGTTATATAATTTAAGGAATAGGGATAGGAAGAATCATCCACTTGCTTTTACATTAATAACACTTCCCCTTGGATGACACTTGCTAAGAGAATATGTCTCGTTAAAACCTTTACTAGGAAAAACCCTGTGGGAAAAATCCAACAAAGGAAAAAGAGTACATCGTTCTCATCAATGTTGATATAGAGTATGATATTTATAGAATTGTCTCATTAAAAGCCTTGCTAGGAAAACCCAGCGGGATAAAACTTTAGCGAATGGAAAAGAGTACAATACATGCACTTATCAATTTTGATATGGAGTATTACTATTGTTAGAATTGCCTCGTTAAAAACCTTGTTAGGAAATGAGATAAAACCATAGCTAAAGGAAAAAGAGTGCAATGCACTAATCAATAAATCCTTTCGATTCTCTCCATCATGTTCACATGAGGGAGACATCATATATTACATTGCAACAATCATTGCAAGTAATTTAAAAATACAATATCTGGTCTTTTACACCTTAAGCATTTGGGGGTTCTTGTGCATTTTACTTGCATGCGGATATGAACCTTTAATGCTTTGGAACATATGATTTTGTCACTCTTTTATATTGACAATTGCATCTTGTTGCTAATCAATGATCCATTGAACTTCAAGTTTATATTAAATTTATACATGGATCACGATGCAACACATTTGATGCGTTTCAAGCAATTTCATGCCATTACTTTTTTGAATTGGCTTATATATCCTCCTAATGAAGGAAAAAGCGCTTGAATAAAGTAACAATTATCAAGATATGTTATAAATAAATCTCCTATTAGGCCAATTAGGGGCTCAAGGCATCTTATAATATGATTAATGGAGAGTTAAATCAATATAAGTCTCATATTGATTTGCCTTGAGATAATCACCACCGATAAGAAATAAGGTTCCATAAATGATGTCCATGCGAATTTACAATATTTTTCGCATTATTGATGATTATGGATAATAAAAAGCGATTACTCCACATTATGAATGTCATTAGATCATTTGATTTAAGACGACATTCGTTTTAATATGTCTTTTATATTCCGAAGCTAAAGCGGGAATTTCATTCTCGATTAAATCATAACCATATAGAGAAATTCTCTATTATTCTCGAGTGCATTTCTTCTCGGATAAGGCATTAACAATATAATTGTTATACGGATATTGCTGAATGTTAGCCTCCGATAAGTTCAAATTCGAGAAATATTCACTTTTATATTGTGATGTGCATGTAGCAAAATGAGCAAGACATGCGTTATTCGCCTTATTTAGGTCATGATTTGAACACATCTCAATGTGTCAATTGTAATGAGCCATAAAATTCACAATTTAGCCTTTGATTGGCATGGTAAAGGTCACCAAAATATTTGGGCATGTATATGACAATATTTAGGCTTGATGGCCTTTCATACGTGACGTAGTTTGTCACGATTTTGAGCATGCTCATTGTCAATAATTTTTCCCTTCATATTTCATGAGGTGCACCACTTTATTCTACTTTCGGTAAAGTTATTACCAAGACCTTTATCGATTCCTTTCACTTTTTCACGTCCATAATTATATAATTGTGATCATGGTCATTTTGTAAACACAACATGTGTTTCATGAAGCTTGACCAATTGGACGAGAATGATATTATATATAATATCTCATTATTTTATTCAATACCATGAGGCAAGTAAATCCATTCATAATATTCATATTGAATTGATAAACGCGCTCGATATTTTGTTGCACGCAATAATATGTATCGAGGCGTACCACATGGATTTGTATCATTGCCCCATCAGTCACATTTCTGCATAGTCTCAATGGAGAGGTAATTAAAATTGCGAATTATAATTCATATTGACTAATTTAATTTTATAGCTCGAGACCAACCACTCATTTAGAGCTTTTTGGAGCATCATCAATATTGGTTTATATTCATAACTCCATAAGGTGAAAGGATGATTATAAAGTGATATATTCACTTTTCAAATCTCTATAGAGATGTGGGCGAATAAATATTAGTGTTATGTGCACATCCTTGCATAGATGCACTTTCATGATTTAAGCATCTAGTTGCTCGTGACAAGTAATTCTTGTCAATAATAATATTAAGACAACAACTTTTATTATATATAATTGAATAATATTTGAAAAATAGAGAAAAAGTTAAATAGTTTTCTCATTTTTTATGTAAAATACATAATATATATACGATTAAACACATGTTCATGACTTGATTATTTTAGATACAAAATATACAACTTGTAGGAGTTGGTGGGAGAACCTCCAGGTTGGGTGGCGAGACGAAAGTCTACTTAACAACTATGTCTCCTCGAACAAGATAACTCGTCTCCCTTTCAATGTTTAGCTTTACCTGGGGACAAGACTTACCGTGACGGCCCCTTTCCTAATCTAAGGCACCGCCCGACCTAATCCCGTTATTAAGCCCTAATCATATCCACGCAGGAATTAACTACGTATTAGTCAGCCTTTACAACCTAGACGCCTCTTTTCTCGTGTTCAGGATAAGTAATACACTAGTCATACCAGTTTATAAAATTTAGAGTTAATTAAAATTTTTTATTAAATTAGTTAACTAGCGAAAGTCTTATTGATTATGCGAAGCAATTAGTAACTTATGCGGAAACCATTTATAAAATCCTAAGTGTGGAAAACCAGGAAATGACATCACATATATAAAGTCCTCAAAATGCGGTGAAATAGTAAAATAGTCTAAGTCAAGTCCGGAAACTAACACTCAACCCAATATACAACCTCAAATAGTATATGAAAGACATATATAACATATACAATCAAAATACCAAAAGAATACCTACAATCAATGCGATGACGCGCATGGCTCGGGGATAATCACCGATCTTCTCTTTGCCTCGCCTCGGTAGACGGCTTACTCTGCACACCCACTTTCATAAAAAGGACGGTGAGTACAAGAATAAAAACAGATAATGACAAGTTTAATTTGCATTTCCAAATATTTAAATGGTATTTAAAAGCATATAAATGAGAAAAGCTGGAAAATAAACCATATGCGAGTAAATACCGAGTTAAACAAGTGATACCGACACTAGGCTAAGTAATCGGTGATTTAGGTCCCATCGGCGATGAAACATGTCACTCCAACTCAATAATCATATAGCACAAGGGACTTAAACCCCTGTGTAGACCACCTCGGGGACTCTAACCCCGAATGTCATACAATGTCAAGTAACATGTGTCGACATCCCCGGGGACTCTAACCCCGTGAGTCGCACACACCTCGATCGAGTACAGGACCTAAATGCAAAAACTACTTTAAAAATCTCAAGAAATATCAAGTATGGATTGTCAAGGCATAGGCACATCTACACAAGCTAAACAAATAAGGAATACAAGTCCTCTTAAACATTTATAAGATATTCACTAGCCTAATAGCATGCTATTTATCATTCAATTCACATTTAAAACAACGAGAATAGACATAGCATGTGATAGAATCAATTAATCAAATCAAATGAATGGATATCATGCAAACTAGATTCATCAAGTGAGAATAGACACAAAGAACACATGATATAAGAATACAAAGGCAAAATAGTCAAAAGGACTATGCAAGGACAAAAATTAATAGAAATGAAATGTCAAATAAAGTTTTCATTGGGTATACTTACAACAACAAAGTAAAGTCCTAGCTTTCTTGGACTCTCGATACTCCAAATCTTGTATTCGCTCTCCCGTACCCTTTTCCTAGGTTCCTGAGTTTGGTGTCCCATTAGTTCAAATATAGTAGGTTTAAGCTCAATTTAGTGGTGTTTATTGTGTATTCAAATTGGTTCAATAGACTTTAAATCAATCTTCCTAAATCATCCCCTAAAGACTAAATTAAGTTTCAATTTCAGGTCCTACATTTTAATGCACTTTTAGGCATGAAATGATCCAAATATCAAAATCCTCCATAACTGCAATTATTTTTGGTCTCTCTTAGCTTTGCTGAAAGGTTTAGTTTGCAAAATTCTGATTTAAAATGAAAGAGATGTCATGATTTTACTAAACATAGGTCTAATTGGAATTTAATCCGACCAGCAGATTTAGAAAATCTATTTCTCCTAATTTATAGTTCCTAAAAATGTGATTTTTGATCACAAGGCCGAAAATATACCCAAATACAACATACTAAAAGATCAGCTCATTTGGATAAGTAGTTAGGGAGTTATTCCCTTAACAAGTTTAGTTTCAAAACTTTCATTTTTAATTCCAGTACCTATTTTGTAGAGCATGTTTGGACATAAAAACATTTGAATCAAAATACCTTCAGTTAGGCAAAGTTATTTCCCTTTAAATAAAATTTGAAATGCCACTGGTTTGAATCAATTTGGATCTAAAATGAGCAGATTATGACCAAATTACCTAGGTTGATTCCTAATACAACATGCAGAATTCTAGTTTTGATGTTGCAACTTCAAAAATTCATATATTTATGATTTCAAAACCAAATTAAGAACTTCAATATAGCTGGATTATCATCTTGAAAATCCAAATATATAAATCAATTGCAAATACTCAATCATCTACCATCTAAAATTAGCCTAAAACCAGAACTTGTTCTAATTTCAACTAAAAAGATGTGTACCTAGTTGATGTAGCACCCTAGCTTGAGAATTTCTCACCAACTCCCATGGATTCCTTCAACACCTTGATGATTCACTCCTCTCCAGCAATTCCTTCTTCTTCTCCAGCAAAAATGAATGAGTGACTTGGTTTGCATGTTGTTTGATCACTAATGTTATATATTAAGGTGATGTTCCTTCCTAGCCCTTGATCTCCATGAATTTATGTATCTCGGGAATATCTAATAGTCCACCTCTTGTCATATATCCCTTTAACTCCCACTAACTCAACCTCAAGTGACACCATTTCATTATTCACCTAGTTCCTAGATGTGTCAATGTGTATCTCTAGACCAATCCTATGTTTTCCATTTAATTTACTCAACTATAGGTCTTTAATTTGATTTACATTAACAAACACAACCATAGGCTTATAAGTAATTCCTTATTTCATATCGGTATTAAATAAGACTTACCAAAATGCTAACTACCCGGTTCCCCGGCTCGCACGCTACTCGAGGCGTGTCCCCGCTCTCGTCTCGACGCCTACAACTGTACAAACCGACTTAGTAAGTCTACACAATACATAACACTAGGCATACATCAATACAAAAATATAATATACCTCGGCCACGTGCCTCGGTCGGTGCACGTATCATAGTGTAGGTCCCACGTCAAGGGTTGGTGATCCTGATTAATGAATTAAAACGGGGGTTAGAGATTTGGGCCGTGACACTTACCCACTATCAACTCAAACTTATTGTATTATTTGTATTATAAAAATAAAAAAGAACATAGTTAATAGTAAATAATTTTATGAGAAAAATTATGTGTCACTTATTAATTTTTGATTTATTGTATACAAAATCATACAAAGACGCAACTACAGAGCATATTTTCGCAATCAACGTGACGTATATATAACGCGTCTTGCATAGATAATATATACTTGATATTGTATAAAATAATTTACTATACGTGGCGTTGTTATCACCAAATAAACTTGTCCATAGACAATTTAGAGCCAGTAGCCCTACATCTTCTAGTTTCCAGCCTATATATTGTTAATATTTTTTTTTCAAAAAATAATTTATGCATGTATAATTGATGCATGTAATAATAAAAGATAGAACATAAGAGCGTGTTAATTTAGTGACAATAACACAAAGCTTCTTATTTTAAATAGTGTTAATTTGGTTGTCCAAGCACACTAATCAATTGTACTTATGTTGCTATCTCTCATATAAAAAAATAAAGTAGCATTAGTCAATTTGTTTAATAACGTGAGGCGAAATATTTACAACGACGGTTAATGGCTATTAAACAACTTGAGAATTCATACGGTTACATGACGAACATTTACAGTGTGTGTTTTTTTTTTTTTTTTTTTTTTTTTTTTTTTTTTTTAACCAGTTGAATAGCTTGTAACAATAATATTAAAGTATACAAAAAGTGTTGATTTTTACACAATTTTCTTCTCATGGGAAAAAAAAAACTTGCCAAACCGACCGAACATACTAATGGCAGTCCCTTTAACCCAATGGCAACATTTTTATTTATTTATTTACATCATGTTCCAATTGTAGGGTATGAGCCACACTAAGCAACTTAATTAATAAACCCCCAAACTTAACACGCCCTATCAATTTTGAGTTTGGGTTAAGGAGTATATAAATGGGTGATATTCATAATATATAAGCATGTTTGATAACTTATGTTTGATTTATAGCATGCATGGTTTCACACCAAATTAAACCTAGTGTATAAGCATTAGTAGCATACGCCATACAATATATATAAAAAAAAAAAACAATTTTCATAGTATTCCGTCACAATAACTAGGCTGCTCATGATTTATGCCAATTCCAAACGAATTAACTGAAGTGAAGAAAACTAATAAAAATATATATAAACTCACCAATCATAACAAGATACTGAAGACCAACATATATATAGGTGAATACCTCATTGTCCATTTATATTAATCACGAAATTACTTAATTACTAAACATTATAATTATTAAACCAAAATTACTATATGATATGATTTCCTTTTATATACCGAACTCCTAGACATATGATATGGTTTCCTATATATTAATGGAATAAAAGGAAATGGCAGTTTGTATAATTCCTAAACATATGATTGACAAACTATTTATAAATCGTGCAGTAGGAGAATTTTTTTTTTTTTTTTTAATCAAAGAAAACATGCATACCTCTCGAGCTTTGATCTTCAATGCGCTTTGTGTAAAGCAACACCGTGTGTTCAAGCTTTGTTTCTCTAGAAAGCTTTATTTATTTACTAGACTTCTTTAGCGTAGAGCGATCTCGTGCTGATAACGTGTTGTAAAATAACTTTGAACAAAGCTAGGAAAGTAAAGACAATGAACTAGAAAGATAACAATTGAAGAGATAGGGGGAAATGAGAGAACTTTTCAATCCAACATATAGTATGTCACATTACATAGATAGACATCTTTATATAGACCTTTAGTTATAATGACTAGAAGGTCTAAGGTCACAAGTTACACTTGTAACTATAAGAATGAATAAACTTAAGTACATGTAATTACAACACATGAAGTGGGTGTTATATAATTTAAAGAATAGGGATAGGGAAAGTCATCCACTTGCTTTTACATTTATAATATATATATATATATATATATATATATATATATATATATATATATATATATGCGCGCGCGTGCGTACTCATTCAACGTGTTTTGCATGGACTTCAATGTGTACATATATAATTAACCTCACGATGTAGACTTTTTGTTCTTCATCAATATCACAATGTAGCACTCCCTTTTGAAATTAGGTCATACAAATAGATTTCTTAATAGAAAACTATTCGTAATTAATTAAGTGCAAGTCTTAAACTTGATTTTAAAAGGAAAAGAGCCGGGAAACATTGCTTTGCGTGATGATCGAAGTATATATAGGTTACACATGATGAAGTCGTCTTTATAAAAAAGTTCAAATGTTGGTTGGTGGATCCAACCATATGTATTACTATATGATGATCATTTAATTTATATGAGTTTTAGTAACACAAATAAATAAATAGTAGCTTAATTTGATAATCATTAGATCAAAAACCCAGTCTAATGTCAACCACTTAAAGGCGTCGCCACAAAAGAAGTATATGTATATTCCTCGTGAGGGTCACAAGTACTTTTAATTAGTAGCAAATATGCATTAGTGGGATTAAGGCTAATTCACTATATATGTTTAGGTAAGGTTAATGATAGTCCACGATCGAAAAATTTGAGTTGATGTTTCGGGCCTTCATGAGTAGGGCTGGCAAAAATTCGGGACCGGACATAAACGGGACCGGACACCCATTTCTAAAATTATTAAATTTGGTGCCCGGACCCGGTCCCGTTTTTGAAACGGGCAATTTTTTTCCAAATCCCGTATGTTTGTAAAACATACGGCTCCCGTTTTGTCCGCTTTTTATTTTTAAATATGATTAAATATTTTATTTATCAATTATTTTTTTAAAAAAAAACCCTCAACTACAACTTACAAGTCTACAACTACAAGTCACCAATTAGTTGACACCATAACAAATTGCAAACTTAAGCCTAAGCTTGTAGCAGAGATGAAGAAAATAATTGAAACAAAAGTGTGTCTATATGCAAGAGAGGGAGAGAGGTCGCCTTTAAAATGCTCAACCACTCTTCATGAAAGCATCCATCTCCGAGGGGGCTTCGAGACGAAGATAGTCATACATGAAGCCTTCAAAAGGACCGTGCTTGATCGATTGATACAGATATAGTGTTTTTACACCACTAGACAAAAACTGGGTACATCTACATGAAACAACCAATACACACCATGAATTCCATGCCTTGCTATTGCATTGTCTCTTCCAATCATTCTAGTTTGCAGTAGCGGAGGATCACTCGGCAAGGAATTCACTCGGACCTTCAAAATCCAAACAAATCGATAAACTGTCATTGCTACCTCAAATATGACAGATCAAATTATAAGTCACAAATGCATATCCATATGGTGCTTATTAACGATTCCAACTATACCTGTAAATTGGGGGTGAGAGCGAGGTCGAAGGCGTGGTTGGGGCGGTGGTGCTGGTGGTGGGAGGACAAGGAGGCGAAGGAGGAGTGGTGGCGGTGGCGCCGCGGCCGAGGGAAGTGGGAGAGGAGGGCGTTTCCGAGGAATTGCTTGGCGTCGTCGAGGCGGTGGGAGAAATGGGAGCCGAAGCGGTGGAGGTGGAGCGGCGACGCCCGACTAGCCGTGCGAGACGGCGATCGCGAGACGGCGAGTCGCGACGCCGAGAGGGTGGGAGAGGGTTTGCTTGGTTTGGTGAGAGAGAGTCGAGAGAGCGTGAGAGTCGAGAGAGACGGCGGTGAGAGTCGTGAGATTCGAGAGTTGTAAGAGGTGAGGACCGTGAGGTGAGAATCGTGAGATGTGAGTGTAAGAGTGGAATTAGGTTATGGAGTGTGAAATTATCTATATGCCCTTCAAATTAATCACTAAACGGGTACCCATTTTTTTTTAAAATTTTTGCCCAGGACCCGGTCCCGTATTTTTAAACGGACATAAAACATTGTCCAGGACCGTACGTTTGTCAAAAAGATATTGCCGGACCGTTTAAAACGAGTCCGAACAAAACGGGACAAACGGGACCGGGCACATTTTGCCGACCCTATTCATGAGGGTCTGATGGTAAATATTCTCTCTTTTAAGGCGAATTATTTGATGGTTCGCTAGATTGTAATTTTTTTTGGCAATTAAAAAAATTGGACGGTCCCCGATTTTTTATGAGTGCACCCCGATTTAGAGCCTTAAAGATTTAAAAGTCAAGTTTAAGTTAGACGAATCAATGGTATGGGACATTGGTTCAAAGTCAACTTAACATACATAAATAATGAATCCTGAGATGGGATGAGATAAAAGAAATTTGACAAAAGATTTATTATATTGATTATTTGTTGCCTTATATATATGAATATATCGTTAAATATATAGATAATTGTCTTCCCTATTAGTCTAAGTGTCTCTGATGGTTTCCTTGAACTGATAAGGAACTTGAGTTCCACGAGACAGTGGAGGGAATGACAATGAACGGCGCCGGAAAATCGAAGCAAACCCTTTGGGAGAGAGGCCACATGCGCTTCAAGTGATATTTGCAACGACTACTGTAAAAACGAATAAGCATTGATTTGGGAATTACATAGTGTAATGCGCCTTCGCTTAATAGTAGTGCAGCAAATAAAATAATCAAACAAGAATAATGAAACTTTAAAAGGTAGTGAGACGTCACGCTATATAAGCAAAAGGGAGTAATGACATGGTCAAACTTTAGAGAAGGAACTCTAACACTTGGAACTCTATTAAAACGGTTAAAATTCATGATACCTTTTTTAAATGAAGTCAATGATCCTAGTAAGGATGCAAGTGAATCTTGAATTCAAACAATAAAACTAAGTTAGTTTAGCTATGAAGCTAAACTTGAAAACTTAATTCGAGATAGGGAGGACACATGTACTTTAAAACGTCTAACTATTGATTAAAGATGTGAATCATTAGTCTATAATTCGACTAAAAAGTCAATATCATAATCAATTTTTATTATTTTATGTAATCAATTTTCCTTGAAATTTTATTTTTCGACTATATTGGATCGTGATTTTTGCGTTGATCTGAGTTGATGTTTATCACACTTTCATGAAGTTTTAAGGAAGAACTCTGCTTGTTTTACAAGTTTTGAAAACGTAAGCAAGTATAAAAGGAAATGACTCATTTTCCTTACTGTTCAAAAATGAAAATGGAGTGAATAGACTTCTATGTATTTCAAAAAAAAAAACACATTCTCGTAATTTTGCTCATAATCTATAATAAGTGATTTGTATCATTGAAATTGGATGAACTCGACTTATGAGTTTCAACACCTCGTGAGAGTCCGAAAAGCTATTTAAATAAAATGAAGTATCTTGAAATGATTTTAGCAAACGTGGTTGAGATTTCTTGGATGATTGAATTTAAAACATTTCGAACCTAATTCAGTTGTACGAAAAAGTTTTTACTGAATTTGAAGTTTGACTCAACGAAATGAAAAGTAACGGTTTGGACCTAAACTATCATCCAATGAACAGATATAAAAAAACTTTTATGTGGTGTTATGATCAATATTTTTTTTAATTGCATCAACCAAATTGATTTAAAAAGGTGTTTACAATCGCTTGAAACGCGGAGATAGTTTTATATTTTTTCGTGAAAATTAATCATGTTTTAGATAATATGGTTTTTGATGAAAACTTAAGACTTTGAAAAAGTTTCGATTTGGATTTGACATATAGGTAATTGAATCACCTTACTCAAGTTTTGACCGACCTTATGTAAAAAAAGTTACATCTAAACCAGTATTCAATTAGTTGAATATTGAAAATGAGGAATCCTAAAATGTGGGTTAATGCAAAATATAAATACACGTCGTACTGATCAGTGAATGAAAAGTGAAAGAGTACCTTAAAACAACTCAATGAGAAAATTCAGTGAATACAAAATGTCAAACTAGTACACTCGAAGATAGGCGAGTTACTAAAATTGGGGATCCCAAGCACTACAAGAAAAATGTGGAATAGCATCAAAACATTGCAACAGATGAATCTGTTGCTAAACAACAACAAATCAGCAACAATTCCGCATCAGATAGAGCGTTTGACTCGGTTGACCAAAGAGCAACAAATCAGTGACAGATTTGTGACAAAAATTGTGACAAATTGTATTTTGTCACTAATCATCACCGATTTCTCCCGCCGTTAATTTCCGCTCATTACGCAGACGGATCTGCGACAGATCAACAATAGAACCTAGTTTGTCGCGATCTGTAGCTAAATCTGTGATCGATCATCGCATTGATCGCGACAAATCAGCAACAGATTGTCAGCAACAGACTAATCTGTTGCTGATCTGTCGCTGATCATCGACAAATTAGCAACAAACAAATCAGCAACAGACTAGTCTGTTCTTGATATGTCACTAATTTCTAAATGGTATTTTCAAACCAGGGGCTCTCCTCCTCGTCCCTGCAAACTCCATTTGCCACTGCATCGTCGCCGAAAATCCGCCGCCACCACCGTCGCCGTCGTATTCGCCGCCACCACCGTCGTCACGATCGACTGCGAGCGCCGCCGCTGCGCGGTATTTGCCTCTTATTCAAAGTAAAATATTGTCATGAATTTTCAACTTCTAAAAAAAAATTGAAAATTTTAAAAAAATTGACATAACATAATAAAAGATTTTTCCTTAAAATTTGCGCGTACTCGAATGTAATCATTGTTTTTATCCGACTTGTTTACTTGCAAATGTGAGAGAACAAAAACGAGCTTGTCACTCGAGCGAGGTGGTAAAATGAAGCAACAAGTTTAATTGAGAGATTCATTAAAGAAGTCTCGGTTATTTTAACGCGTACAACCATAATATATATATATTGTATGTAGTGACCAAGAAATAATTAACTCGCAAGAAATAATTAACTCACATATAGTACATTCCTATATGTGCTATCTAGTTTATTATTTTTATTGTTGTTTTTTTTTATAAATTATACAATGTATAACGACATATTTTCAAAGTAAAATCTTTTGAAATATGGGCTAGGTATGAGGCTTAGAGGGTCTTGTTTAGATCCGTCGCGAACTTCAATTTGAATATCACAGTCTTGCCCAGTTTCAATTTGAATTTTAAAAATTACTATTCAAAATAAGTTTTTTGGGCGGGATAAATCGAGCCAATGAGCCAAACAAAAAAATTGACACCCTTTAACTTCAAGGTATTTTGAGAGATATTAATTTTGTCTCAATCAATCAGTCATATCAAACTTCTTCAAAAAAGATTACTTTATTTAAGTCAAGAAATGATTATTAATTTGATTTTAGAAATTGCCTTTCTTATGGAATAGAATGAACGTATATATCATATTTAAGTTAATCTTTTTTTTAGGAGTATTTAAGGTAATCTTAGTCATGTGAGACTTACTCATTTTTAATTAGATAGCGTTAAGTCAATGCAACGCAGGGAACTAATTAAAACATGATGTCCACTTAATTATCTTACATATATGTATGTCTAACATTTATACAAAATATATATAGATTCCATTAATTAATTAGTAATTAACGAATAAATAGAGTGGATATCAAAAGTACCTAATTAAAACATGATGTCCACTTAATTATCTTACATATATGTATGTCTAACATTTATACAAAATATATATAGATTCCATTAATTAATTAGTAATTAACGAAAAATAGAGTGGATATCAAAAGTACCTTGCTTGCACGTATATATCATATCATCACGCATATACATGGCAACTTTCGGGCTTAAAGGGTCCGATGACGTTTCTTTGTGAGGTTTCCTTTTAAATCTCTTCATGATCATTAGTATTGTTGCTTTGCAGCTTAGAGGTAAGTATAGCGAGTTTCAATTCTCATAAAAAAAATATATATATATATAGTGTATAGTTTGAATTAATTTGAAGATATCTCTCAATTTCAATTGATATATTGACTTCATCATATTGCGCGTTTGTGCGAATTCCAAGAGCACTCGAAGAATTTTTTTTTTTTTTTTTTTTTTTTAGTTTTGATATGAATGAGATTTTATTTTATATAGCCAGCAAAAGTAATATGTGCAAAGCGGGAAACAATGTGTTTCCCTTAAATAAAGTTGAAAAATCATGATTTTGATTAAATCGTGAATTTTCAAGGGTTTTTTAACGCATATATAATTATTTCTTCTCCAATCAATTAATTTTCAAATGAAGCTAATTTCCCTCTAATTAAGTTTGTCTTGATAGTTTTTTTTTGTCGAAGTTTTCTTAATTAATTAACCTTACCAAATCTCCAAGTTTGTCTTAAATTTTTTTTTTGTTCGAGGTCTCACAAACTAAGATTACCTTAAAAGGATTTTAAAAATAAACCTGTATGAGCCCACCCAATGGATCGAGCGGCGACAGTGGTGGCGGTGACTCGTGGTTGCGGATGACTGATCGATCGATCAGCGACGGTGCTTGCGCGCGACGACGACGGCGACGGTGGTGGCGGCGTGTGGGAGTGACGAAATATAATGCAAATGCAAGTCAAATGCATTATATACATATAGTTTGTTGCTGATCTGTCGCTGAACAGTGACAAATCAGCAACAGATCACCGATGTCCACGTAGGTGATCAATGACAGATTTTGATATGTTGCTTGATCAAAGAACAAAATAGCAACAAATGCCACGTAGGCTGTCCACGTAGGCTGATCAGCAACAGATTTTGATCTGTTGCTGATCAGCAACAAAATAGCAACAAAAAATCAGCAACAGACTAATCTGTTGCTGATTTGTCACTAATTTCTAAATGGTTTTAACAAACCATTTTCTCTCATCCTCCTCCTCCTCCTCCTGCAAACCCATTTCGATCGTCACTTCTGCAAAACCATTTCCCGCCGCACCGTCGCCGGAGAGACCGCCGCGCCACCAGTCGTCGTCGTCATCGCCGCCACCACCGTCACCGCTCGGTCTGCGAGCCGTCGCCGCGCTCGAGGACGCTTTGCCCAATCGACCAGCGAGGCGCGCCACCACCGTCGCGATGTTCGTCGCCGCCGCTTCCCCCTTCTCTAGATCCGCCGCCGTCGCTTCCCCCTTCTCCCGATCCGCCGCTCCTGTGACGCCGGGATCCACCAAGCCGAGGCTAGCCGTCGCCGCACGGTCGCTGGTCGCCTCTGCGTGCACCAGCCGCCCTGCTCGGACCCTTTGCCGCCGCTGTTGCTCGTAACCGCGCCGCCGAAGCTCGGACTTCGCGCCGTCGCAGCTCGGACTCCGCGCCGCCCGCCGCCTGGTCGCCTCCGCAATCTTCCCCCGCCGCTGGTTGGGGCCGCCTCCGCCGCCGCCGCTGCTCGGCCCGACTCCTCCGCAGCCGCTGGTCGCCCTCGGCTCCTCCTTGACTGAGTTTCGGGTATCATCTGCGGTTTGCATTTTCTTGAAAATCTATTTTGCTATTTTATATGACTACGAAATTTATATATCTATGGTTTGATTTTTGAAAATCAATAAGTAAAATGAACATGTATAGAAAAAATTAAACGACTTAACTATTATAAACCTTATATGAACACAAATTTTAAATTAATGTTGTTCTCACTTTAACTATAAATTCATACAATTCTAATTATCATTACCCTATAGTAGAACTAAAGTAACAAAGATGGTACAGAGCGACTATCACATTATAATTAGCATATCTACATGTTCTATACATGTATGCAGACATGCATTCCTAAAATGCATGCACTATGCCCCATGTGCCATTACATCAAATTATCTTCCTTCTATCAAACCAACCATCCATTAATTAAAGAACTGTTTTTATCATTCTCTAGCCATATATATGTCAATGTGCCCACACATTGATTAGTAGACCCTTAATTGTATCCATGATAGTAAGCAAAGCGAGAGCCTAACAAACTTCACACAAGCCACAACGTAACGACGTTCTCTAAAAGCGTCCAAAACGCCTATCTACTCTGTTTAGAGTCCGCGCAGTGACGACGAGTGGGTAACGACGTTTTAACTTGTGCATTTTGTGCCTTTGTATGTTTTTATATTTTGTTCTCTAAAATTTTTATTTCCTTGTAACGTGCATATTTAAGTTATCTTATATAGTTTAATATTGTAAGCTTAGTTTGTTATGTTTTCCATAAACTATTGTACGTACCTTAAATAAATGTGCATGGCATACATAGTTTAATATTGGCATTATAGTGATACTTAACTTAGAATATCAAGTGAACACTCCACATCCACATATATATCCCTATATTTGGTATCGTCAATGCCCACATATAACATGTTAATAAGTCTCTCTGATTCTGTTGAAAAAATGAGAAAATACTTGGCCTGTGATTCAATGTTTGTTGGAGTAAGCGGACACCTCACAACAAACATAACAATATTAGATTATCTACCAAATATATATTGTTCTGCGAGTCAACTCTATATGATGTTAGTAACTTCTTCTATTAGGAAACCCTTGTGCAACCAAGCAAGCCCGAGATTCAGTGCAACAATTAATCATCCTTGTTAAGATACTTCTGCCATAATTGTTAGCAACAAATGCTTTATATATTGTTTAAGACAATTTCTTGTTGGCACTATTGTTATAAAAGAGGACTTTTCAAAATTTACTTAGGATTATATTCAAAAGTCCATTCCCTATTTTGAATATTTATTTAGTATTATATGTGATTCATTGAATTAAAAAAGTTGGACGTCTCTTATGGAAAAAAAATAGATTTATTTAGTATTATGGGGTAAGTTAACGGTGCCTTCAAGACACCGTAGTACGCCATGTTTTCTAAGTACATGATCTTCGTCATTTGTTTGTGATTAGTTGGTTGATTAAGTAATATCTTTTATGGTCAATAAGTCAATAAGTAATTAGTTAAGTTGTAATTGCAATGGATTTCAAAAATAAAGTTGTAATTGCAACTAGACTATAGAAATCTTTGTTTAATTATATATTAAGTATGTTTTCTATGTAATATATTATTTCTAAAAGGCGACTAGGCCTCGGAAGGTTGGATATTATTATTAAAATAAAATAACTTTTTCAAATATACCTTGACTTTGAATCATCCCGATGATTATAGTTTCATAATTTTCGAGTTACAATCACATACATGAGCTATATGGATTATTGAGTGACTTTTATACGATATGTATACATGCATGTATTTTCAATTTTTTGTCAAATTCCCTTACATGCATAAATTAAGAGATTTGTCCTCCCTATATTTTACCCACTAATCTCTACTTAGCAACCCTTTTATTAACAAATTGAGTGTCTCCATGCAACCCAACACATAACCTATTGACATATTTTGGGATTTGTTCTCATGCTTCTATATGCATAATATAAATTAACTTGGCTTGATTTTTCTTTGTTGTTGTCTATGTTTAAACATTGATCTGATTTCTTCCTACTCATTTGCTTTAATAGGAGGTAAAATGTTTGTATATAACCATTAGGTGTCTAAATGCATGTTAGTTGGTGGATGAAAATATTGAAGTCTAAATTGGAACCATATATAATATATTTAATAGGAGGTAAAATGTTTGTATAATAAGATTAACTTTGTCTTGCAAGGTATAACGATCTCATTCTAGTATATTTGCAAAGACTACAAGAACAAAAGAAATTGGAACCATATATAATATATTGTTGTCCTCTTAATTAATTTCTTTCAGAGTATATATCCATTCCAATAGAGTGGTGAATTAGAAAATATGAATTCAATTTGTATTATAAAAGAATATGAATTTTTTCATGTCATTGACTTTTTTCAATTAATAGTTACATATTTTGAGATTTGCTCAATTATCTTAGATTTGTTCTCATGTCATTGAATTTTTTCATTTTTTACTGTTTTGAGTTTTTAGAATGGTTCATTTGTGGGCTGCATGGTGTCTTCTTTTATGTTTTTAACTTCTTATATATATGAATGAATGTACAAGAGGAAAGAAATTGAAAAAATGCATGGAATGTCATGTATGGAAGTTCTTTCATTCCCTTTTGAGTTGGAAATTTTTGTGTGTGTCACTGTGGACGATCTTTTATGTATGAGGTCGATGAGCAAGGCTTAATTTTAGGATTTTTTCATTTGTGTTTGAATATTTTGATTGCATTTCGAATATTGTTCAAGTTATTCCTTTTCATTTTCAGGATTTGGATGGGACACGCACTCCTAGCCCCAGAAATTGTATAGTGTCTATCTTGTATCGGTGACACAATTGGGTAAGGGTGTGGGATTGACATTGTAGATATATATGTAAATTAATTTGTCTTTGCCATCTTAATTTGTGTAGTATTTTGTATTTTGTTGGATAATGTTCATCTAGTAGTATATAATATACTACTAGTTAATTATGAAATGTTAATCTCCACATTTTGTAGATATTTTTTGTCAAATTTCGATAATATACAAACAATTTTTCAATTTTAGTTTTAATTGCGTGAAATTTTTTTTTTTTTTTTTTTTCGGATTTTATTTTATGCGGAATTCCATTTACTATTTACAGTGAACTGTAATTTTTTTAAAAAAATTACCATTCCAAATCGACAACGCACAAGTCTATTGTTGATTTGCACGATCGCAAAAAGTCATCTTGATATGTCATTGTTTTGCAACAGATCACAGATGACAGACAGATTTCTTGATCAGGTAAATCAACAATTTTGGTATGTTGTTGATTTGCATCAAATAAAAGGTAAATGTTGCGATCTGTCATTGTTTGCAACAGATCAGCGACAGAAGGTGGTTTTACTTGATCATGTGCAAATCAGCGATGATTGTCTATCGCTGATTTGCAAATCAGATCAAGAATAAATAACATTGTCTTGATCAGGCAAATCAAACAAATTTGCAACATAACCTCTTTTTTCAATCTGCAACAGATTTTTTTCGTTGCTATTCAAAGAACAGATTTATATCACAAATCCGTTCTTTAACAAAGAACAAACAAAATATGTTGCTAACTTCAATATGCGACAAAGAGTTTAGCAACACCTCGATCTGTTCTTTGAGTCCCTTAGCAACAAATCCGTACCAATTCAACAACAGATTAGTTTGTTGTTGTTTACTTTTTCTTGTAGTGAAGTCAAAGACTATTTTGGATATATTTCCACGTGTGAAGATCGCGTTGCCAAGTAGAATTCAGATGTTGTAAGGACTCCGAAATCGAAATTAAGATGATGTAAATTAAAGGCAACCGACACAAAAACAAATTGTTCTAATTTGATAAGAAGTGAGTTGACTCATAAAATTGGGGATTTGATAAATCGTTTGCGAAATAATGTTAGGTACATGGTGGCAGTATTATAATTGAGAAATTAACGAATACCTCAAAATTCAATACTTTATATGAGTCTAAATGTCTACAACTTAAAGGGTGTACACCACTGTAAATGATATCGTAATAAACCCAATGATAGGTGAACCATTAAAATTGGGGATACCCAGCTCAAAGGATATCATTAGTATGATTATCTTGTAATGGATACGTGAACTAACAACTATTAAGGCAAAATGGAACCTAACATGATCATAAGGTTTGTTGAATGAAAATAATGCCGAGGAATAAATAATGTGACTAATGCCACCTGACCGAAGTCATTGATGATTGAATCTTTAAAATTAGGGATCCTAAGATAGTATCAATCCATGAAAAAAAGTATGAAAGAGTAAATTGGTGGTATGAAGAATTGTGATCCCAATAAGGAAGGCACTGCGATAGCTTTTCGTAGCTGTAGGACTTCCAAGTGGGAGTACGGTGTTCCAAAAACTTAAAATTCTAAATCAAAATGGAGACGTCAGGAGAAATCGTAATAGTCACTTATGGAAAGTAACTCAAAATTTTTAGGATAGAGAGAACGTTACTTTATGAGCCGGACTAAACAATTTTAGGAAGGATAAAGGGTCAGACTAATGATAGGTTGATAATTTAAAATTGGGGATCCTAGGTTAGGATTGATTCACAATAAAATTCATATCGTGTAACATGAAACAATATGGCAACTTACGATGATGGGGAAATACCCTAAACTAGCTAAGACAACATGAATATATAAGCGGGGATGAAATCTTTTAAACTTCATACCGTTAAGAATTGTTAAACAGAATGTGTCGTTTACAATTGGAAGCTTAAAAGCTTAATGCGAGTTTTTAAAGTGGAAACCACCAGCTTAGCGTTGCAAGAAGATTCTCAAAGCATGTATAAACGTGAGTTTGGATACTATTAAACCAAATCTTTAAATGGTATAATATGTGAGTATGCTTGCCTTTGTACTAAGTACATATTCATGCACTTTAGTTACGGAGTACCCAAAAAATAAATAAAAGGGCGACAATAGTAATGCACACGAGCAACAAATTGAAATGTTGAGAGTGAATTATGAACTTAAAAATAATTGGATCGTAGAGAGTTACCAGTCATTAATTACAATACCCAGGGTGTGGGTTGTATATCCTTAAGAAACGATATGAACGTCAAACTTAAGACATGAAAGTTAAACCACCATTGAATTCTCAGCGATAGAAGTTCTAAACAAACTATAAGAGCTAAGAGTTAGCTCGGGAGGACGATAAGAGACATTTGTGCATTAAATGTGAACCTTGACTACGCCAAAATAATTTAAAACAACCACCCATGATCGTGAGAGTTGATTGGTACGATGACGTGATGCGACAAGTCTCCAAAAAATTCGAGTGATTATGATAGGAGAACTTGGTATGAAACAAAAATTACGATGAAATAAAGCGCATATAAATGAGTATTGAAAGCCGCTTAGGGATAGCGACGATGATGATTATCCCACAGCTTAACAAAGGTGGAAGCTTACTGCGTAAGTTAATGGTTAAATGTGATAGAAGGGTTACAAGGCGGACCGTTGGTCAATAGTTGCATTGAATCATGAACATACAAGAATGAACGTAAATAAACTGTAATAACAATGATGTTAATCTACAATTCCAGAAAAGAATACTATGTCTGCTCAATTGTAGCCCCCACAATTAAGTTTCAAGGACATGATAAGTCGTTCATCGATATGTGTAACCGAGATGGTGATAGAGATGGTGTGCTAGTGGTCATACTATAGCAGATAGTTATCCTTGTTTCCTATTACAAGTTGGCGGTATGGATTTGTTGCCAGATAGGCGAGAGATATTTTTCAACACAGATAGACACCAAATCACATCTCAGTATGGTTATCTTTACTTTTTGGTTGGACGATGTATCTGCACGTAGTGACTTCAGGGGAGGTTACAAAGGAATACTCAGAAAATGAATACTTAGAAATGCATGATGATATAAGGGCTTGGCAGGTAGCTAAGGTATAATGACTCTATTGGAACCTATACGACACATGCCTTGCGAATTTTGGCTTGTGGGATGGAAATGATACTTGTCAGCACCCGTATCGTGAAGCGGCGGTCTAACCGGACCGAACCATCTACTAAGGTGTCTGGTCACGCCATCGACCTCAAAAGATGTTCCAGATCCGCTCATCCATTCTTTTTACCATTAATTTAAATTCAAGTGTGTGCAAAATTCAGTGAACATATAAATAAAAACTGAAAAGTAAAAAGGAACCTAAGTGGGGAAAACACTTGTCATATCAACAGTACTGCAAATCCAAGTCGAGGAACATGTCCAAAAGTATCCCATAAGCCATACGTAAAAAAATATAAGTTCAAGTATATAAAAAGAAATATATACACAAAAGAGATCACTCCTAAAGTGAAGATCGGGGCGATCAAGTCATCGTCTCATTGGTGCGCCTTGCCCTTCTTTCGATCACTAGAGGATTGATCTCGGATTCTAAAAGGCCCTTAGTAAGTAAACAGCAGAGTTTTATAAAAGTTACAGCATAATGTAATTCGACAAGATATGATATAAGTAAATTGCAGGAATTAAAATGATTCAATCCTTTTCTAGTATGAACAGGCGGTTCCCATGAACAACATATGCAAGGACCTAGCCTGACTCCAGTCGACCTTGCGGCGTTCAACATCGACAATCGAGGGAGGTCCCATCACGCGAATTCGTGAACCCGAACGACACCGACGCACTCTAACCATGTCGTAGGAAAGGCCGAAGGGGGGAAACCTCCTCCAATTGCCACACTGGCTGAAGGGTAGAAGATTGTCGTATAGTCATCCCTCGAAGGTGCCCAACTGGCCGGAGGAGGAGTTTCTTCGCCGTCGAAGCTGCCCCATCTATTTCTCGGAGACGGCTCCTATAGGTCCTCATGTCTATATGCATGGCCACATATAATCATGATGCGATGCACATCCTACTTATGCGACCATAATATGATGCGAAATAAAGTTTATAAATTCCAAGTGTTCACAAACATTGCGTGTGGCGTGTCGAAGCCCGACTGCATGTTCGCACCTCATGATGCGTGTCGATGTCCTCGCCAAGTCGTCGTCGATCCGTAGCCACATATATAGTTGTTAGTGCGTAAATCGAGGTCCCAAAACCCTCGTAACCCAGTGCACATGTCTCGAAAAAACCCCCAAAGTTTTTTTTAAATTTTTTTGACATGGCGTCGCGCGTTTAGGCCACCACTAGCCTCAAACCGCTCGTCTGATACCCGGCATTAGTTCTCTCAATTATTGGTATCGTTTTGTATTAGTTGGGTGTGTTAGGATCTTATTTTAATACTTGTGAGAAATTATAGTTTTAGCTAACTGCGTTTATTGAGGTTGCTTCAAGCTATCTTTGAGTCAACTCAATCCTAACATATAGTATGATATAAATAATAACGTTTAGCATGCTTTAAAAATACTAACATTTGAACTTTGAACAAACTCGAACTAAGTCAAAACAGTCTTAATCCAATTAAGCAAGCTCGAAAATCCATAACACTTTTTATTTCTATTGAGCAAGCTCAAAACTCGTAACAATCGTAGCATCATCGAGCACATTAGAAATTTATCCTCTTTGAGTCTGCTCAAAACTGTACAGAATGAATTTTATGCAACTCTAAAGCTTTCGATTCTTGAGTCTAAAAATATTCAAATCACCTTAAACTCGGTCCATTTGCTTAAAAACAACTTCCTTGAGTTCCAACATCATCATGCAATCATTCATACTTAATGTCCATGCAATAAATATTCAATTACATTTAAGTAAAGTTACTATTCATCTTCTTCTTCACATATTACAAATTATAAATCATGAAAACCTCCACAACAATAGTATCAAGGATTCTCACTAATCAAAGGTTGATCTACTCTTATGAACCCACATGTACCAAAACTCATCAATCAAAACAACTTGGAACATAATTTTTGTAGAGATTTGGTGAAGAAAAACATACCAAGAGGAGTTGTCTCCTTCGTTCTATAAGCTCCACTAAGTTAGATTCGTACCCTCTAGCATCAACCTTCTTGGATCTTCAAAAATCC
This sequence comes from Stephania cephalantha, assembly GCA_039657325.1. Classification (NCBI taxonomy): domain Eukaryota; kingdom Viridiplantae; phylum Streptophyta; class Magnoliopsida; order Ranunculales; family Menispermaceae; genus Stephania; species Stephania cephalantha. The sequence goes on along the minus strand of CM077576.1, from coordinate 5,711,237 downwards.
CAAATATAATATGCAAGATTTTTCTACATTTTCTTGATCTCCAAATTTTTTTGACGAGCACTCTAATGGTGTTGGAGGTTATTTTGCTTGTTGAACAAGAAATCATGGAATTTATTTAGTCCTTTGAGTTTAAATCTAACCCAACTCACAAACCTTTAAGTGAATCAAAGGCTCGCATTAAAGCCATCACTTTTCACTAGTCAAAATCAAACTAACACTTGTCCCTTTTTGCATGACACGTAACATGCACCTTGTTTTCTATTGGTCCACTTACACATGTCATAAGGCATTTCTCATTTCGCCCATGACCTTTTAAATTAATTACATGCAAGTCTAATTCCACAAACTTAAAAGTTGCCCTTAAAATTCATTTTACTCACAATCAAACCAAAGGCATATTAATCGAATTTAGTACACCACTTAAGCCTAATTTAATCAAGTTAATAGTGGATCATGATATTAGCCTAAATTATGTATTTCCCGTCCAACGCGTATCCCGAGGCAAAACACACGCCTCGCCTTTCCTTATGTCACGTGTCTATTTATAATTATTTAATTATTTATTAAATATTACACGCACACCAAAAATATTATTTTATTTTTTAGGCTAGTATCACGATCCACTATCGTCGAGCACGGTCGTGTCACCCGGTTGAACCGAGTTCGGGCCTCCGATCCGATCGGATCGGAATGAGTCTGATCTGATCGATAATGGGATGTTATAATACTACTGAGAAGTTAGAGTCAAAAGTACGATTTTATTTCACGAGGGTACAATCAGACTTCACATGAGTGGATTTCAATTAGTTAAAAAAAATGGGTCGTAAAAGAAATCGTTACGAACAGACACGTCAGGCTACGCATGTACTTTATTTTTACTTTCGAGGATGAAAGTTCTTTAAAATTAGAAATGTTGTGACGACTTAAAACCCAATAAACCTACCCTAGGGCAATTTAGTAAATTTTCAAAACCCACAAAACCCGCCTTAAGGGTAAATTAGTAGTTGTTTGAACCCAAAACCGGTTCAACTCTAATATAAAATAAAATTAAAAACCCTAACCACCCCTAATTGATCTACAAGCCTTAAAAAAAGGGAGAACTAGATGATAGAGATGATGGTGATGGAATGCTCTTAGATCCACAAAGAAAGTAGTATCCATCTCCTCCTCACTTTCTCTTAGTTTTGTTTTGATTAATTTTAGAAAAAAAAAGGATAGAAGGGCGGCGTCATAGCTACGCTGCTGCCACCGGAGTAGGGCACCATGGGAGAGGAGGTCCTCTACTAGGAGGCCCCCTCTCCATACCCAGCTTGCTTACTGCCATGGGCAGTGAGCAATGGTGGGGCGTCCCCCTCCTTGATACCCATGCGTCCAGGGGTAGGGACGACCTGCCAGGGGTCAAGGTGGCCCCTGACCACCCCCAACCAAGGGCCAAATCCTTTTTAAGAAAATAATAAAAAATATTATAAAATAATGTATATGTATATATATTTGATAAATAAGAATAATATATATTATGAAATAAGAAAAAATAACAAAATCCTTACCTTCAAATGGATATCGCGTCCCCGAGGGAAAGTTGGGGTGGGCCCCCACCCCCGACCCTCTCACGGGCGACGTGGGGCCCGCGGGGACCACATTAGTAGGCCCCACCCAAGGTAATTAAATAAGTACTTAATTTTAGATTTCAAATCGTTGAATAATGCAAATGTTATTTAAATTATGTAGATTTGCAAGGAGGTTCACATCGAGCCCCGAGCGTGCGAGGTCGACTAAGATAGTTTAGTTCGCGAATTGAGGTAAGTGGGGAGCTCCGTTCATCTATTAAATGTGGCTTTCTACTAGTATATATAGAATTCATGAATTTAACAAAATGACTTGGGATGGGGTTATTACCAACTTTGGCTGATGTAAAGCCTCTTAGGGAGCCATAGTCATATGGTGGAACCAAGTCACCTTACATGCTTAAGAGCCTCTTGGAGAGCTGTAGTAATACGGTGGAACGAAGTCACCCATTTCTGTAAGGGCCTCTTGGGGAGTCGTGGATGCACGATGGAACCAAGTCACGCGGGCCTCTTGAGGATCCGTGGACACACGATGGAATCAAGTCACCTATACATATTTATTATATTATGATGATTAGTCAACAAGGGTAGGTAATGACAAATGAGACAATGGACTTGCATTTATATCTATTACATTATATGTATCTCTCTTGTAACATTTTGCATGCAAAATATGATTTTCTTATGTTTTACAACTTTTAGAATTCCCTATCACTGCTTAAGTTGCTTTGTGAAATATTAAATGCTTACTCTTTATGGAAATCGATGTCATGCTACATATTTCAATGTTATCTTGATTTTAAATGCATGCTAGCTTTGTTTTGCTTTATAGGTATTACTTGCATGTTTAATATTTGAGCGTAGTTCTTCTCTTATTAGACTCTGTTAGTTATATAGTTCACCCCACTTACACTTCAGGTCCATCTACGAGTGTGATAGATCGTCGCAAGGGGAAGGCCATTGTTTGAAGTCTCCTTGCAACGTGAGCCTTGCATGATATATCTACTATTTGTTTTGAAAACTATTAATAACGGCTGCAACCTAAACAAGTATGTTGGGTAGTTAAACCTTTCTGTAGTTAGTTGAAACATTTATAAATATTTGAAGGTTATGGAGATTTTATAATGTTTGATTTGCTTAGGTGAATCTGAGATACTTGATTGTTGGGATTATGATGACATGGTATTTATTGAAATTTGAATTCCGCATTCTTTTGTCATATTGTCTATATGTTATTCCGCAGGTTGTTTGGGCGTGTAAGACCATTATTTAGGCCTGATTCAGGTATTGGGCCTAATTGGCGGTCTGGGCCGGACTCGACCCTAGGTCGAGAAGGGTCGTTTCTCTTTCACCATCCGATATAGATGAAAGAGTGAGCTTCAATTGATAGATAGTAAACGACCGAGAGTGGGAATGCGGAACACACGTAGAGCAGAGCAGAGAGACGAAAGATAGTCGTCTACAGAGAGTCGAAAGAAAGAGAGAGAAAGAGATAGAGAGAGGGATATGGGAGGGACGACACACGAGTGAGAAACCTTGAAGATGAAAGGGTTTTGATCAAATCTAACTCGTTCTCACTGTGTTAAATGGTTAGGATAGGCAAATGACGTTTTTGCCCTTTTTATTTTATCCATCACTTAATACCCTCAATTTCCCTCCATGGTCATTTTCATTTTTTTCATTTTTCATTTTTCATATTTATCTCATATATTTTAAACCCAAATTTAACCCAAATACCTCAATTTCATAAAAAAATTAGAAAAAATATCAACGCTCTCCGAAACACACGGACACCGCGTCTCGACCTCAACTTGACCATATTTCACGACGAATAGAGTATAATTCATCTGCTAGTCATACGACACACAAAAATATAATTTTTCCTTATGATTTCTGGTCCGCAACGCGTGGGTCCCACATCAGATACTTAGATTCCAAATAAAATATGAAAATATATAATTAGTTTCCTAATCAAGTTCATAAAATTCTCTGATTTCACAATCATCCCCAACTAATTAGGAATTTTGTCATTGAAATTTAAACTACATGTTACCTAGATTAAAAGAGATACGAAAATAATCTTTCAATACAGACTAGTAAAAGTTTCCCCAAGTGAAGTCACTAAGGGACCTAATCACCTTCATCGTATATAACAACTCGGTGGTAGAGATTATAGAAATTTCAACTTTTAATTTTCAAATCCTTGGTTTAATGAAAAGTTAAACCATTTTCCCTTGCCAATCCTGACGATTTGTGAATTTCTGATGAGTTAAATAATTAACTTTGTAGAATATCCGATAAACTTTTTTTTCTCTTCTCATTTCATATCTTGAATCACATTCAAGAATCAACACTTGACAAGATCTTGGCTATCTTGCTTTTTAGAAAATAATTTTCATTCTTAACTAAATACTATTCCACAAACAATTGATAATTCTTTCTACATCCACTAATCTCTGGTATACACAAATCCAAGTTTGTTTTCTCATCACCAATTATCTTTTATCGGAATTGTTTGTTCGATCAACTCTTTGACTATTATCAGTCTAAAGTTATAAACGATGTAAACAATATTTGAGCATAAAATTAGATACTAAAGAAGAGTCATGTGTCTATCTGATCTATCACCATTCCGGCATTCTCAATAAAACATTTAATTAAATAAGTCATCCCATGACTATAGATCTTAAATTGCATCTACCATTCCATGAAATGAGATCTCAAATTTTAATCCGATTAAAAAATGAAACTTGAGATATCGTGCAACTCTCACTTATCATCTAAATGTCTACTCAAGATATTATTTAAGTTGTGGATTAAAAAGCAATTATCAATTCTGACTCGTCAACCAATTCACTCAACTTTCCATTTGACTAGTTATAAAATTAACTTCTTTTCTAGCATTGTCATGTCATTCTTTATTCATAAGTTCACAATGAACATCATTTCTACCATTTAAACACTAATCACTTTCGATTGTCTTGATCACTACTCGAATTTCACATTTTTGTCTCACATACTTAATCGCATTAGTTTCTACATTTCTCTAACTACCGAAACGTAATACCATCTCATGTCTCAATCACTAACTATTAATCGAGACTTCTTTCATTACCTAAATTGATACAGTTTTATTTTCTTTACTTGAGTAGATATATGCTTCAAAACATAGATATCAAAATATTTCACGATTATAAATTTTAACTTTTATCCCATATAAGTTTATAAATATGTTATCTCTTCTTCATCTCTATGCAAATAACTAATGTAAACGAATTTTGCATTGGTTAATAAACCTATGGGTGGAAACCCGACAAAAAGCTATCATATATATCAATAAAGGTGACAAAAGTATAATAAATAATAATATACATGTATCAGGTAATAAGTCTCCCAAAATGATCCCTAAAAGATAGTACATACATAAATATAAACATATACACGTGAGGCTACTATAGCTCTTTAGATATGGATCGTCGTATAATCCGCAATTTTCCACAAAAAACAATGACAAGTTCCAGTGAGTAAATTCCAGAGAAATTTAGTTAGTATTCATCAGAAATCCAAGAAAACGGCTACAATTCATATAGATAAAGTAAATAAATGGAAAAATAAAGTATGAATATAAGTCACTGAGATAAAAAAGTATATGAAACGTGAGTGTTGTGTATAGCTCTTGAGCCCTGGGAGGCAAATACTAAACTGAGAAAGACATAGAGGTAAGGTGATCCCTGCATCCTCTTCACGGTTGCAATGAGGAACTTTGTTGGTCGGAAGGTAAACTTTCACTCAATGCCTCAAAGGAGAGGAACTCGTGACGGAGGCAAGTTTCACGTCAACCCACTCTCGATATCATCGACTCGCGGAGAGAAATCTCATGCGCAGTCTAAGGTATGACCAAGCCATAGCAACAATTGGATCATTATTAACGAGAGAGCCGAAAATGGATCATACCGTCCCTTCGACCATACATAGACACACGTGGAAATAGAGTAAATATGTTAGACGAACTGGCGAAAAGTAATAGCAGAATAAGTAAATTACAAGGGAAATAAGTAAATTCTAAGCTGACTTTTTTGTTGGTTTATTAATCTCAATCTTGCCGATACCTTATCCGAATGTCGATCCTCACTCCCGTTCCGCAATCGACGCGTTCAAATTCCTTAAATCATTCAATTATCTCTAATTATTATCATTTCTAAAATTATTTGTATTTTATCATAATCACACACGCATAATGAGGTTGGCCTTGACTTGATTCGCTTTATAATATTTCTATTTTGGATCATTGCACATTTATCGAGACAAACCTCATTCATGTCATTAATGCATTTTGAGTTGTTACACAAATCTCGATGATGCTTAAAGACACTGTTGATTTCATGCACCTCGAGACATAAATTTTTATACTTTATATTTTTATTTATTTATTACTCTTTGATTAATAAGAGCCCAAGGGAATCTCGAGATGTGTGTAACAATTTATGCACATCTCGATGCGATTTTTCTTTTCCTTTACATAAAGATTCGACTAAAAAATCTTGAGATTATCATTGTTTATTATATTTTTTATTATTTATTTATTTATTTAAAAAAATCAATACGCATCTCGAGGTAATCTCGAGATACATGCGATTTTAGTGCGCATCTCGAGGTGATGATCTACGCTCCAACATCAACACGGATTTTAAGAAAACAATCAAAAGCATCAACATCATGTTGCGGATATCAAGGTAGTTTATTATTATTTAAAAAAACCAGCACCCATCTCGAGGTTGTCTCGAGATGCATGCGACTTCAACATGCATCCCAATGCACCATTTACGTCTCACATATCAACATGGAACCCGAGGCAGCCCTAAAACTTTCACCCACACATATAACACGGATCTCGAGGCATCTATCAAAATAGTCTCAATCTTTCAACACGGATCTCGATGCACACACACACATACTATCAAAATAGTCCCAATCTTAAACAAACCGACTTTCCACAAAAATCAAATCACGTACCTCGACAATGATGAGGGAGGCCGAGAGGAGTGAAGTCTCACGCAAAGTGGGGCTGCCGAGGCCGAGGGGAGAGAAAATCGAGAGTGTGGGGAGGTGAGAGCACCGAGAGAGAAGAGACCAAGAGAGATACGAAGGCTAGAGAGAGGTGAGGTTGTTCAATGAGAGGGAAGAAGCCATTAAAGGCCGAGAGAGAAATAGAGAAGAAACAAGTAAGGGAGAGATGAGAAAATGGTGAGGGAGGGTTGATCTCGGGAGGAGAAAGAAAGCCCTTTTTGCTTTAGTTTTGTAGATGAGAGAGAGAGAGAGATGAAAATCGTTGAGATGGGCCAATAGAGTGAAAAGTTTGTGGTTTTTAATGAAGAGAGAAAAAAAAATGAGTAAGTGATGTCATCAATGTGGTGAGGTGTCCACGTTGTAGAGGTTGAGTGTTATTTGGTTTTGTTTGAATTTTTTTATTTCTTTCATACAAACTTTTAAACCACAACTAACCAGTTTAAAGTAACCAAACTTATCTAGTTAATCACTCTCACTCGTTTGACTCTCTCTTACGTTCTCCGCCAGACACGACACATTTTACGAGAGTATATTTGGATCACACGTGTCCTAAACTTGTCGGTGATGTCTACGTGGGTCCGAGCTTAGGGTCGTGATCTGTAATTAATCAATTGATTATGATTAATTAGATCGGGTCATTACAATCTTCCTAACTAAAAGAAATTTCGTCCCGAAATTAAGTTAAATTTTTTTCCTTGATCCCAACTCTGTGGTGACCCTTCAAAGAGGAAACATTCAAGTAGACCAGTAGTCTACCTCATAGCTCACCCCATCGTGGTACTTATTCGCATATTTCTTTCCTGTTTTCTTAACTGTTTAGAACGTTAGTGTATGTGTCTAATCCAACCAGTGTGACCCTGAGCATCTCGAGGCCTTATCTTGATTCAACTTGTTGGCATTATCAGATATCATATGAGACCAAAATTTGGTCTTTACTACAAAGCCTTAAAAAAACTTGACCAATCATCATCTGGTAAATCTCATTTTAAGAGCTCACACAAACCGTATTCTTTTCACATGTCACTTGACAACAATTAGGTGCCCTAGACATATACACAATCCTTTGTACCCAAATTTGGATGTAATCATGTTTTATCGAGATAAAGGTGCTTGCCAATCTGACACGGGAACATGCCATCTCGGCTCATGTCCTACCAAATACTTATGCGGCAATTCCTTCGTTCTTATGTCATCTCTGTTGACAACCCTGGAACCTGCCATCTCGGCTCATGTCCTACCCAAAAACCAGTCAAGTTACTTGATCGTAGTGAAAATATTATCAGACATTTCTTTGTCATTTTGCTTTATTATCACCTTTAAGGTATTCAAAACTCTTTTGGGTATCAGGTGGAGGAGAACAGGGATCTAAGGCTTTGGGGATGGCCATGTGGAAGACAAAACTCAGAATTCGAAATGCGAAATTCTGAGTTTTCCTGCACATAGCGCGCAAGGCGTGCTTGCTAGCGCGCTAGCGCATTAAAGGGGTCTCTTGCGCACTAGATACAATACACAACGCGCTAGTTGCTCCGAACAACATAATTTATGCAAATTGATGAAGACTTTAAAAACTTTTAAGTTAGCCTAAATCTATATAAAACCATTTAAATATACGATAAAACATATTTAATGATGCCATGAACCTAGGGAAGAGTCTCGGGTTTCGAGTACGCATTTTGAGGAGTCAGGAGACGGTTAAGTTAGGAAATTTGCATGAATAGTAAGTAAATATGTTGAGGTTCTTTTCCACATTTCATTTTTGTTATATATTGTTGTTCAATAGTCTATTTTGACTAAATATATGCTTTGTATTCTAGTATCATAAAGTTTAATTGATTCTGCTCAACTACTGAGTTGTTTGATCATGATATCGTTCTTTGAAATGACTCATTGTCTCTACTCTTGTCCATTGACTTGTTGACTGATTATGAATTGAATAGCATGCTACTAGCATAGTTGTATTGATGCATTGAATATGGACTTGTATTCTTACATATAGTGCTTTTGAAAGCAATTACTTTTCCTTGTAGCTCTTCATAATGCTTCCTTATGAATGTAAAGTAGTCATAGTGTCTAGGGTCCATTGCACTTTATCGAGATGAACAACACACGGGGTTAGAGTCCCTAGGGATGTCGACACTCGCCACTATTATAATGCAACACACGAGGTTAGAGTCCCTAAGGTTGTCAACAAAAACCACACGGGGTTAGAGTCTCTGGGGTTGTCTGGAACCATATATTAGACTGTGCGATAACACAAACGTCCTTTTTTAGTGGCTTGTAAGGCTAAAATGATGTAGATCATGGCCGACCGGACCTAAATCATCATTGTGTCAGTTTCATTTATTTAGTTTTGGTATTGATTGGCATATCTTAGCTTCAGCAATTTTTCGCTATCCATTTGCTATTAAATACCTTTTGTATATTTTGAAATTTGGGTGAAAATCTCCAAATGTTACTTTCAACTTTATTGTACTCATCGTCCTTTTTATGATGGTGGGTGCAGATCCAACGACTAACAGGCACGACCAAGAAAAGATTGGCGACTATCTCTAAGCTTGTGGCGTACATTTAGTACCAAATTTGTACGTTTTTGTTGTTTTGTTGTATTACGTACTTTATGTCTTTTAGATACATTTAGGTTATATATATGTTTGGGTTGAGCGTTAGTTCCCTGACATGACACATGTTTATCACACTGATTATCATCTTTTGATATATATATATATATATGTTTGAGGAGAATATGACTAAATGATGACTAATACATTGTTAAGTCCTTCATGGCTGAGATTAGGGTTTTATAATGACCCTAAATTTCTAACTCGTGCCACGTGTCACCACAAGACTATAACGATGATTGATGATGACCTAGCATACTTGGTGAACTCTAAGGAGTCGACACTGAGGTATTTTATATTTGTTTGATGTTGTGTATAATTTACATATATCTAATGAACAATGTCGCTTATCTATTTCTCCATCGTAGTAGACTTTCAGGCGAGGTTCGCTTAGGAATGCGTGCATACGTCGGGTATGGGATATATTGCTATAATACTAGATTAGACAATAACTTAAGTTTTAATGTGATGTAAAGAAAAAATAACTAAGTTAAACAAAGATATAGGCTAAGTTAACACGACTTATTTGATCTTGTGGGATTGAGGTAGCTTACATAAAGTCTCCGAATAAAATTTAATAGCAATTAACATGCCTAAAGTGAAATGAGTAATCTTATGAACCTAGAGATGATCCTAGAGATCTAAGAAATAAAAACCCAAAAGTGAGTTAGTAGACATCTAAGGGTGCATGTATGAGATGTAGATTAAACCTTGGATGTTCCTAGAAATTTTAAAACTAGGTTGATCAATGGCTATGAGTTAATATGGTCCAAGATATATAAGGAGGACTTAGCATGAATTTCTCATCTCTAACATCAAAACTTCAATATTTGTGAGAGAACAAGTGAGTAGGGCACCATTGTTGCTGAGAATTTAGGGAAGGATAGGACACAATTGGAGTCACTCAAGCTAGAAGGAGAGATCTTGCACTAAGAATCTAACCGTAAGTTAGCATATAAACCTACTCTCTTGATTCAAATGGGGTTTCATGATCTTAATCTTGATTGTCAATGTCATGCATGAAAGGGGTCTTTTAATAGATGTGTATTTGATTTTTAATAAGGTTTAAAACTCAGGACAACACCTTCATAAGGATTGAATCAATTTTTGAATTAAGTTTGGATATTGATGTTCTTGAGTAGTTCTTATGGAAATGCATGATTAGTTGACTCAATGGATGATGTTAATGGTGTTCTGATGTTTTTTTAATTGCCCAAAAGAGTATTTGATCGAATTTTAGGGATATGGTATGAATGAGGGCTTAAGGAATGAGTTTTGGGTGATTTGGGATTTCAAGATTGAGTTTCTGTAATTCTGCCCGACCCTAGAGCACTCTCAACCAAAACGTGGACACTCCACATTCTGGGCAACCTTGGTACCAATTTGATTAGTTTTCATAACGTAGCCATATCTCCTTCGTTTTAACTTAGATTTTGACGCCTCACATATCGTTAGAAAGCTTAGAGAAAGAAAAACAACCTAGAATTATTATATTTCAAGAATAAAGTCATTTAATTTGTCAAAAATTAGCTGAAAGTTAGAGTTTATCCGCGAGGATAACACTTTTGTGACTTTGAGCTGAAATGGGTTTAAAAACATTCTGAGCATCAAACGATGTTGGAATTGGACAAAAAATTTCAGAATTAGTTATTAGATAATTGTGAAGGTGTCCAACAATTTTTGTGATTTTTCGCGTGTCTAATTCAATTTTCTAGTCATGCTTCAACTAAAAATCTCATATTTACAAATAATGACTTGAAATCTCACTTGGAGTTGCAAATTGAATTTTTGGACTTATAAATGAGATTTTATTACTTGAAGACCTTGGTTTCAAGTGTTTGAAGCACCAACCTCAAGAACTTTAAGAAATTCTATTTAAAATTCTATTTATTTTTAAGTCATTTTTCAAGTTGTAGGAAAACTAACTTTCAAGTAAATAATTTGAAGTCCCTAAAGGACTGTTTTGCAAACTAATACTTTTAACCAACTAGAAATGGTTTCTAATGATCCTAAATAATTCAATAACACTAAAAAACAATTAATAAAGTGTGTTGAACAATATAAAACAATTTCGAACACTTTTGGCTGAGTTAAGTGTTTAATGGGGACTTGAAATGTCAATAAGGAACCATTATAACCCAAATTGACTTGAATCGATTTGTAAGTCACAAAATGGGATTGATGCGCACCAATATGTCAATTTATATTGCTCACACAATAATAACCATAATAGTTAAATAGTAAGAACACCAAGTGTAAAATTACAAATGTGCAAGTTAGACTACAATTAAACTACATTAGCAATAATGATGGTAAATACAACTTATTGATTCTAACATGTATTTAACCAATCAAAATGGACACCGAGTATCTAGGTAGCTAGAGTCGGGCGTCGAGGAGCTGATTGGGACACGTGTCAGAGCCGCGATAGCACGTGTTAGTGTTGATCCAAAGTACTTAAAACCAGCTAGAAAATGTATAGTAATTCAATGAGCTTCATATTTCATTGCTATAGCACTATCTTACCTTTCTTGAAATTTCCACTCAAATATGAGTTTCCGATGGCCAAGTGAGTCAGGAAGTTGTCTCTGATGGAGTGATTGCCGGCTAGCTACCAAAGCCATGACCTCGATTCACTGGATTATTTGGTCGGGATGAGATGTGTTTTATCTGGGGCACCATTGATATCCCTCATTCGCGATGGTCTAGGTACAAAGAGGCTCTGCAGTCGTCTAGGATTTTAAAGTATTGTTTAGATCATACTAGCTTTTACTTACTGGACCCATCATTCTTGTGTTTGACCGACTGCAGATCTGCATTCGAGCAAGGGCAAAGCGCATTTACTAGGCAATCTACTATGAGGACATCGTAGCAACCCTCCCTTACTCATTTTTATAGGTTTTTTACTCTTTGCATTATATATATATATATATATGTTGTGCTATCACACTTGGGATACTTTTTGGGGTTTGAGAGACATATATGACTTGTATATCACTTTTGCATCCAATTTACACTTATCACTTGATATACATGTTTGAATTATATACAGGGTTCCACATATAGGTTGTCGGACTCCTTTACTTTATTGTTGAGTTATTTTAATTAATATTTGCTACGACTATTTTCTAAAAATTGCAAAATATTAATAATTCAACTTAAAATTTTGAATTAACTGATAATTATGGATTCGAAAGTTGACTAAACTTTCGTTGACCTCGCGGAAGCAGTCTCGGGGGTCCACGTATGCTTTGGCCGAGCAAGGCCCGGTTTGTGGGTAGCTGGGGTCGTCGCATTTGGTATCAAAGCGTCATGTCAGATAAGAGCTAGGTGTAAACTCTTGATTAACCATCAACCAACATAAGACACTAGTCAATAATAGAATTAAGACACGGTTGGAACTTAGAGTGGAACCCTATGATCTTGACTTAGAGTCTTAATTGGGAAGTGGGGAGAGTTGGAAAAATTAAAACTTTAATTATATATATGTTATTTGTCGTATTGTACTATATTATTATCGATAGCTATAAATTGGTCGAGAATTCACCTTTTTTGCAGATCACAATGGTCGATCAGCCCGAGGCCAGCGGTAGCAGTGGTAGCTCGGATGCACAGGGGAGGCTAGATGAGATGACCCTGTTGCTCACATCTCATAGCCATCAGCTTGATGAGATCCTCAAGCTTCTGAGGGTACAGGATTCACCATCACCATCTCTAGTTACTACAGCAGCGTCCTTGCTCCTTAGGGGAGTGGGCCTATTATACATGCCACTCCTGCGGCTCCCATCATGTCGGCAGGACCCATAATAGCTGAGACAGTGCCACTGCAGTCATAGACAGTACTTCTTACACCCTCTACTCCTACAGAGACTGCGCCGACTACGCCTATATAGACTGGTATAAAGACGATAGCTGAGGCGAGACACTCGCGAGAGTTTCAGAGACATAGACCAGCTGAGTTCTATGGGGCATGAATCTCGAGGCGGTAAAGAGATTTGTGAACAACCACGAGAAGATACACGACATCCTGGCCACACCGGAGCACATAAGATCGAGTATATCATCAGGGTTGATGTTTGGAGAGGTCGATGCATGGTTGCATAGTATGGTGGCTAACCAGGATAAGCCCAAGAACTAGGCTGAGTTCAAGAGGCAGTTTAATCAGAAGTACTTTCCGCCATTGAAACTGAAATTTAAGAAGGTCGCGTTTTAGAGCATCTGACAGTACACTAAGGAGTCACTCATTCAGTATCTGGGTAGGTATTTGCAGCAGTTGAAGTATGCTGGGGGTATAGCCGACATAGGCACACTATTTCATGAATGGGGTGTTGAGAGTCACTGGGGGAACCGTAGTGACTACCGAGCCAGGGAGCTTACAAGTTGCATATGAGAGGAGCCTAGCAAGAGAGACATACCTAAGCATACACCCCAATGAGGTCATAGCAGCACCGGCCCCAGCTCGGTTAGAGTATATATCAAATGATGACAGGAAGAGGAAGAGGCATCGACCGTTCAGGCCGAGAGATGTCAAGGCTCATAGTGTAGGGTCTGTGGCACCACCATCGCACTCAGCGCGCACAGCGTCGGTACCTTCTGCGCCACCACATACCTACACTAACCTATCGTAATAGTAGGCACAACCAAGATTTCAAGAGTAGTATCGGTAGACGAGATAGCGGAGGCGAGGCAAAGGTCAGGACAGGGCCAGAGGCAGAGTCAGAGATATGGTTACGGACATGGACATAGGTTCAATCAGTCACAAGGACAGAGGCTTCCACCATGTCCAGGGCCACACAGAACTTGCTTTAAGTGCGAACAAATAAGACACCTTATGAGTACTTGTCCACGACTGAGTAGAGGACAGTCGCAGCAGGGACGAGAGCAGGTTCATGTTGTCGTTGCACCGGATCTAGCCGCCACGTGTAACTTAATTGAGGGTATATTTTACATTTTTCGTTGATTTATGCATACTTTGATTGATTCGAGATCTATGGTGTCTTTCATTTCGTGTCGTATGATTGAAGAGTTGGGACTAAGACCCATTAGGCTAAAGAGAGCTTTGATCCTCAGCACGGCTATTGGGGACAAAATATACTCGAACATACTATGTGTTGACTACTTAGTTGAGATAGAAGACCATGAGATGCCTGCAAACTTAAGGGTATTAGAGTTCCTAGACTTTGATGCCTTATTAGGAAAGGACTGGTTAGTCGCATACCACGCATAGTTGGAGTGTTTCAGCAAGGTCGTTACATTTCAGCTTCCAAATCAAGCAGAGTTCAGATTTCAGGGGACACCGACTACACTACCAGTTCCTAGGTGCAGAGTGGCCACGAGTATCAATGTTGAGACTTTGGCTAGCATCATGAGTGCGGCTGAGAGAGTTGAGACTAAGATTGAGGAGGTACCAGTTGCATAAGAGTTTTCGAACATTTTTCTCGATGATCTACCTGGATTAACCTCAATGAGAGAGATCTACTTCATTATAAACATGGTCTCAGGGACCAAACCGATATCGATTCCGCTGTACAGGATGGCACCAAGAGAGCTCGATGAGTTGAGGACCCAAATTGATGAGTTATTACGACTAGGATTCGTTCACCTAAGCATGTCGCCATGGGCGCGCCATTACTATTCTTCAAGAAAAAGTACAGTAGTTTACAACTTTGCATATACTATAAACAGCTTAACAGAGTCACCGTAAGGAACAAGTACCCACTTCCTCGCATAAAAGACTTGTTTGATCAACTGAGAGGAGCACAGTGGTTCTTTAATATTGACTTGAGATCCAGCTACCACCAGCTCAAGATTATAGACGAGGATATGGAGAATACTACTTTTCGTACGAGACATGGGCACTTTCAGTGCATTATCACGCCTTTTGGGCTGACGAAAGCCCCGACGATGTTCATGGATCTGATGCTTTAAATATTGAGAGAGTATTTAGATAGATTTGTGATAGTGTTCATCGATGACATTCTCATCTATTCTAGGACTCAAAGGGAGCATCGATTGTATGCCAAATTCAGTAAGTGTGAATTTTGAGTTACAAAGGTTGGATTTCTAGGACATATTATTGGAGCTAGCGGAGTAACAGTGGACCTCTCTAAAACTAGAGTAGTGATTGATTGTTCTACACCGACATCAGTGACAGACATCCGCAACATTTTGAGATTGGCAAGATATTACTAGCGTTTCGTGCGGGATTTCTCAAGGATTGCTGCATCGATGACATAGTTGACAAAGAAGGAAGTCAATTTCTAGTGGAATGACAGCTGTGAACAGTCATTTAGGACTCTAAAGGAACGACTGACTACAATGCCGGTGTTAGTGCTACCAGAGATGGGGAAGGGCTTCGATGTGAACACTAATGCTTCTAAGGTCGGTTTGAGCTGTGTTTAATGCAGGACAACAAAATGATAGCTTATGCATCCCGACAGCTCAAGATTCATGAGAAGAACTACCCACCACATGACTTACAGCTAGCAACTGTAGTATTTGCACTGAAGATTTGGCGTCATTACTCGTACGGTGAGAGGTCCGCTTTCTACACAAATCACAAGAGTTTGAAATACCTCTTCACCCAGAAGGAACTGAACATGAGATAGAGGAGATGGTTAGAATTCCTGAAGGATTATGATTTTTCATTGGAGTACCACCCAAGGAAGGCCAATGTAGTGGTGGATGCTTTGAGCAGTAGGAAATCAGACACATAGATTGTGAGATGTCATATGACACACGAGTACGCGTTACTCGAAGCGGTCGACACACTTTTTTCCGCAGAGATTCCAACAGCTATTGAGGTAGTGATTTGTGATCAGATGAGGACCCAGACAGTGTCAATTAAAGTGTACTTCCGGGGCAACAGGCTGACGAGCTCTATCGGAGGTTTAGTGAGATGGCTCAGATTCAAGATCACCCATGGTGGAGTCAGTTGACATACTCATGCCTGAGATTCGAAGGACGCTTGTGGATTCCATCAGTGGCTGAGATTCGAGAGGACATACTTCAGGAGGCTCACCGCTCTCGTTTTACGATTCATCCAGATCGGACTAAGATGTATGCGGACATGCGACGTCTTTTTCGTGGCTCGGGATGAAAATCGATGTTTCGGATTACGTTACATCGTGTGAGATATGCCAACGAGTTAAGTCAGAGCATCGGAGGCCTGGTGGACTGTTACAGTCGCTTCCTATTCCTCGATGGAAGTGGGAGCATATTGTAATGGACTTCATCAGTGGATTACCTCGGTCTCAGCGCGGACACGACAATATATGGGTGATTGTGGACAGGTTGACTAAGTCTGCACACTTCCTACTACACATCGAGTGGATAGGCTGGCCAGTTTGTATGAGCGAGAAATGGTCCGACTTCATGGGGTCCCATTGTCGATTGTGTCAAACAGGGGGCCAGAGTTTACATCACATATTTGGTAGGGCATGCAGGAATAGTTTGGCACGCAGTTAGACATGAGTACAACCTACCATCCATAGACCGATGGACAGTCAGAGTGATTGATCCAGGTGCTTGATGACATGTTGAAGATGTGTGTACTAGAGTGCGGTGGTTCATGGGAAGAGTATCTTCATCTGTGTGAGTTTGTTTACAATAACAGTTATCAAGCCAGTATTGGAATGACACTGTTTGAGGCACTTTACTACAGCCGTATATATCTCCATCATGTTGGTCAGAGCTTGAGGATGTGGCAGCTATTGGGTCAGCAAATTGTAGTGGATTACACAAAGAAGATACGATAAATCAGACTACATCTAAAGGGTGCATAGGAGATATAGAAGAAATATTATGACAAGGACAACGACGAGTTAGAGTATGACGAGGATCATATGTGCATTTGAAGGTATCACCTCTAAAGGGTTATAAGAGATTTAGAATCAAAGGAAAGCTCGCGCCTAAGTTCATCTATCCATTCAGGATCAAGAGGTGAGTCGGCAAGGTTGCATATGAGTTCGAGCTACTACCACAGTTAGCCAGAATTCACCCTATGTTTCATATATCAATGCTTATATTTGATAGGTCGAGATAAGGCAAGCGACCAATAGTGGATTTAAGTCAGATGGACCTCAGAGAGGACATCACCTACGAGGAGTAGCCGATTCAAATGCTGGACTGTAAGGTGAAGGTAATGAGGAATAAGGAAATCCCCTCAGTGCTTGTCAAGTGGCAGCATCACGAGGACGAGGAACTGACTTGGGAGTTTGAGTCCTATATGCGCGAGCACTTCCCTTACATGTTTTTGATTCCAGTAAGTTCTACTTTAAGTTATTTCAATTTCAAGGACAAAAATCTTATTAGTTAGGAAGGTTGTAATGACCCTAAATTTCTAACTCGTGCCACACGTCACCACAAGACTCTAACGGGGATTGATGATGACATGGCGTACTTGGTCAAATCTCGGGAGTCGACACCAAGGTATTTTATATTTGTCTGATGTTGCGTATTATTTACATATATTTAATGAACAATGTCGCTTATCTATTTCTCCATCATAGTAGACGTTCGGGCGAGGTTCGCTTAGGAATGCATGCATACATTGGGTATGGGATATATTGCCATAATACTAGATTAGACAATAACTTAAGTTTTAATATGATGTAAAAAAGAAAATGCCTAAGTTAAACAAAAATATAGGCTAAGTTAACAAGACTTATTTGATATTGTGGGACTAAGGTAGCTTACATAAAGTTTCCAAATAAAATTTAATAACAATTAACATGCCTAAAGTGAAATGAGTAATTTTATGGACCTAGAGATGACCCCAGGGATCTAAGAAAGGAAAAGCCCTAGAATGACTTAATGGACATCTAAGGGTGCATGTATGAGATGTAGATTAAACCTTGGATGTTCCTAGAAATTTTAAAACTAAGTTGATTAATGGCTATGAGTTAATATGGCCCAAGATATATAAGGAAGACTTAGCATGAATTTCTCATCTCTAACCTCAAAACTTTAATATTTGAGAGAGAACAAGTAAGTGAGGCACCATTGTTGCTGAGAATTTGGGGAAAGATAGGTAACAATTGGAGTCACTCAAGCTAGGAGGAGAAATCTTGCACTAAGAATCTAACCCTAGGTAAGCATATAAACCTACTCTCTTGATTCAAATGGGGTTTCATGATCTTAATTTTGATTGTCAATGTCATGCATGAAATGGGTCTTTTAATAAATGTGTATTTGATTTTTAATGAGGTTTGAAACTCAGGACAACACCTTTATAAGGATTGAATCAATTTTTTAATTAAGTTTTGGTATTGATGTTCTTGAGCAGTTCTTATGTAAATGCATGATTAGTTTACTCAATTGATGATGTTTAATGGTATTCTAATGTTGTTTGAATTGCCCAAAAGAGTATTTGATCGAATTTTAGGGATATGGTATGAATGAGGGCTTAAAGAAAGAGTTTGGGTGATTTGGGAGTGCAAAACTGCATTTCTACAGTTCTGTCCGGTCCTAGAGCGCTTTCCACCAAAAAGTGGAGTGCACTTCACGTTATGGATAGCCTCGACTAGTTTTCATAAAATGGCAATATCTCATTCATTGTAACTCGAATTTTGATGCTCTACATATTGTTGGAAAGCTTAGAGAAAGAACAACAACCTAGAATTATTAGATTTCAAGAATAAATTCATTTAATTTGTCAAAAATTGGCTGAAAGTTAGAGTTTATCCGCGGGGATAACACTTTTGTGACTTTGAGCTAAAATGGGTTTAAAAGCATTCCGGGCATAAAACGATGTTGGAGTTGGAAAGAAGTTTCAAAATTAGTTATTAGATAATTACGAAGGTGTCCACCAATTTTCGTGATTTTTCTAAGCGTGTCTAACTCGGTTTTCAAGTCATGCTTCAACTAAAAATCTAATATTTACAAATTAGGACTTGAAATCTAACTTGGAGTTGCAAATTGGGTTTTTGGAATTATAAATGAGATTTTATTACTTGAAAGTTTTGATTTCAAGTGTTTGAACTTCACAAAACCAACCTCGAGAATTTTAAGAAATTCTATTTATTTTTAAGCCATTTTTCAAGTTGTACGAAACTAACTTTCATGTAATTAATTTGAAGTGCCTAAAGGACTGTTTTGCGAACTAATGTTTTTAACCAACTAAAAATGGTTTGTAATGATCCTAAATGATTCAATAACACTCAAAAAAATTACTAAAGCGTGTTGAACAATATGAAACAAGTCCGGATACTTTTGGCCGAGTTAAGTGTTTAATGGGGACTTGAAATGGATAAAAGGAACCATTATACCCCAAATTGACTTGAATTGATTTGTAAGTCACAAAATGGGATTGCTCTCACACCAATATATCAATTTTCATTGCTCACATAATAAAAATCCTAATAGCTAAATAGTAAGAACAACAAGTGTAAAATTACAAATGTGCAAGTTAGATTACAATTAAACTACATAAGCAACAATGATGGTAAATACAATTTATTGACTCTAACACGTATATAACCAATCAAAATGGACACCAAGTACCTAGGTAGCTAGAATCGGGAATCGGGGAGTTAATTGAGACACGTGTTGGGGCCGCGCCAGCGCGTGTTATCGTTGATTCGAGGTACGTAAAACCAGCTAGGAAATGTACAGTAATTCAATGAGCTTCATATATTATTGCTATTGCACTATCTTACCTTTCTTGAGATTCCCACTCAAATATGAGTGTCCGAGAGCCAAGTGAGTCAGGAAGGTGTCTCTAATGGAGTGGTTGTCAGCTAGCTACCGGAGCCATGACCTCGATTCACTGGATTGTTTGGTCAGGATGAGATGTGTTTTATCCGGGGGCACCATTGATATCCCTCATTCGCGACAGTCTAGGTACAGCAGGCGTTGTCGCGTCGTAGGACCCGAGTCTGCTTGGTGTTGTCGCGACTCTATGACCCCGACCCTGTGGCACTCGCACTCGGTGGTCTTGGACTACTTGGGCACTCTCTATTGCTTCTTTTGACACTCATTTCTCGTTGTACTTTCATTACTCAATCTTATTATCATGCATTTCTTATAGCTTTCTTTCTACCCGCATGGATTTTAGACTGCTTTATTTATTTTGAAGTATTGTTTAGATCTTAATGGCTTTTACTTACTGGACTCGTCATTCTTGTGTTTGACTAAGTGCATATCCTTAGTCGAGTAAGGGCAAGGCATCGGTACTAGGTGATCTACACTAAGGACATTGGAGCGGCCCACCCTTACTCACTTTTGTAGGTTTATGATTGTTTGTATTACATATATTTGTTGTGTTATCACACGTACTTGAGATAATTTTTGGGGTTTAAGAGACATATATGACTTATTTATCAATTTTGCATCCACTTTACACTTATCACTTGATATACATGTTTGACATATATATAGGGTTCCACATATAGGTTGTCGTACTCCTTTACTTTATTGTTGAGTTATTTTAATTATTAATTATTTTTGCTAACTTGTAAAAAGCAAAATATTAATAACTCAACTTAAAATCTTGAATGAACTGATAATTATGGATTGGAAAGCGACTAAGCTTGCGTCGACCTTGCAGAAGCAGTCTCGGGGGCCCATGTATGCTTAGGCCAGGCGGGGCCCAATTTGTAGGTAACTTGGGCCGTCACAGGCTTAATGACGTGATTAGGCCTACATCACAGTTGAAGTCTTCCTTAGTTATTTTTTGTTTGAAATAGAAAAGTTTTGCAACTCAAACAATTCTACTATTTATTATTGCCTTAAATTGTTCCCATTTGTCTTAGATTTTATGACTTTTCTTTTTCTTTAAAAGAGTTTTGGTACTTTTCAAGAGACTATGTAAGATAATTAAATATCTTACATTCATCAATTTAATTTTGATAATTCCACCTATCCCTTACTGTTCAACCAAAGAGATAGAAAAATAAGAATTTACTTTTCAAGAGACTATGAAAATCCTTTATTTTATTAACCAAAATGACAATGTTCATAAGATTGAACTAGGTCACATGCCCCAACACCATCACCCTGGTTGTTGGTGACCCCTAGACTCGAATTGGTTTTTTATTTGGGCGAAAAAAATGAAGTGGTTGTTCGTACAGTAATGGTTGTTCTAATTCGACCTTCGATTTAGATCGAGTGTAAGATGAGATTTTGTGTATTTGTTCACTTTTTTACCGAATATGTTGATGGTCATTTTGTAACAACCTATTACCTTAAGTTGGTGATTAGTGTTAATCCAAAATCCAAATTAACCTGAGTTAGGCTCGTGGTTAAGTCTGATGTACCTCGATTAGCGTATGTATTGGTTTGTGTGATGGTTTGTTTTGTTTGGAATGTTTATTGAATTTATAGGTTGTAGTATAAAAAGAGCATTTATATACAAGCCTATAATCGAAGAATAAGTAATTAAACAGTAAATATATGGTACACCAAGTGCGACGAGGGGGGTCGTGAAATGAATGTGCACACCCGAGAACATTCGTAGGCATGTCAGGTGAATTTATTGGTGAAAAAATACAAGAAATATATACATATATATATTTATATATAGTTGACATTTAAATATATATTAAAACTATAAGTTTGGTTTGAATGATATGGACCGTTGGATTGCGTCAAGATGAGCGTGAGTGTTGATGGTGTCAAAATGTGTGTTACTTTAAGTGGTGTCATTTTAACACATCAATCATTGCTTCAAAGTTATCCTCATTTCATCGATTGATCGAGGGGGAAAGAGAGAGAGTGAGAGAGTGAGAGTGAGAGAGAGGAGAGTAGTGAGGTTTTTAAGAAATTGAGGAGTTGATCGAGAGGGGATCTTCCATTGAATGAAAGTAATCAAAACAGTTGTAAGATCAGAGATTATCACCTTGGAAAGTTGAGTTTTTAGTTGAATTCAATAATTAATGATGATTTATCTGTGAATTTTTGTATTTGATCACTGAAAATGGGTTGTTACCTCACTAGAGGTCCACCCTGATGATTTGGGAGAGTGTTTGTGGTTGTTGTGATGATTTGGTAATGAAAAAGTGGTTACTGCCCTATTCACTGTCAAGACAGTGCATGGTGGAGTGCACTCTATCTAGCAGAGGAGCGCGCTCTATTCATCAATTGGGATGAACCCGGTTGGTGGAGCGCGCCCTACTAATTGAAAAAGCGCTCCCACCCTATAAAATAGCAATTCTTCTGTAACTTACTTAGAATTTCTCGAGGTCTTGGGGACTGACTTAGGGGTTATAAACATAGGGTGTTAGACCTATATTAATCACAAATGGTTTGTGATAGGTGTTGGAACACAGGGAAAGCGTGAGTGACCCGAAAACTTAGGAAGTTTGGAAATAGAAACTTAAACCGAAGTAAGTATGGATTCGTTTATTTATCAATATTGCATGGATGTGTTAGTATATGTAGTTCATATAGTTTATGGAATGAAATAGGGGACAATGTACATTATGATATTTTTACCAAACGGTAAACGGTGTCTAATGTGATCCACGAGAGTAACTCCTAGAACTAAGACTAGGTTATATAGGATGCGAGGTTGATCTCCCAGCTTATATGTAACTCCTACTCGGTTAGATAGGTTGCTTATGTTATTTATTCATTAAAGGGTTTCGAATAGAACCATTGGACATTAATGGGTTGACTTGACAGCACATCGATGATTATGTGTAATAGTCATTGACAATTGGACTTGCATCTGCCATTTATTCAATTTCACACTTTTCATAATCCTGTTAGTTAACATTGGTGCATATTGTTATTGCATAATGTTCTTGATTATTATATGGAATGTTGATGGCTTTGTGAATCATTACTTACTGAGCAAGTTGGAGCGCTCACCCCAACTAATATTTCAGGAATACTGACGAGTGCCACAACTATAGGATAGAAATGATTTAAGAGTCTTGATCTTCTCTTTGATATATTGAATCTCCCCTTGTCTTATATATTTGTATTGAATTATAGTTTTGTAATATCACAAGGGATGGGAGATTCTTTATAATCGAGACTTACTCCGGTTGAATTTGGTTTTGTATATCGTATTTAATATCGAGAAAAGTTTTAATTTTTACTGCGTTTGATATTTCTTTTATGTCGATATTTGATATACAATTGTGTTTATCAAGAAATAGAAGGAGGGGCTGCTGGCACTAGTTAAGTCTGGTTGGGTTATCGGGGCTTAATTAGGGGATAGGGGATACGGCAGCTTGGTATCAGAGACTAAGTTTAAGGGCTTTGTTATATTTAATAACTCTGATACAGTTAGGTATCGGAGACTGGTCAGAGCTTACTCCAAATCTTAAGGTAATTAACTTTGATACAGATGGGTATTAGAGTTTACTTTAGAAAAAACCTTATTACTTGGAAACAAGTGATAATTTCAATATAGTTTGGTATCGAAGTTTAAGGTTATTGACTTTGATATACCTTGGTACCATACCTTAAGTTTACTAACTCTGAGAGATGTCTTGAGTTACGAAGAAGCTTAGGATGTAATAAATGGTTTTATCGTGATTTTTGATGGGTAACCAAAAGATAAAAGACTAAAATATTTTATTCATTGTGCTTTATTATATCTACGTGGTAGATATAGAGTTATGTGTTTCCTGAATGATGATAAGATTGTTAAAGTCAATCGATTTCTCATAATATGAGAAAGCATTAAAGGTAGAAGTTCAAGAGAATCTTAACCTCAAGGAGTTTAAAAAATGAAAGACATAAGGAAAACTTACAAAGATGAAGTTAAACTCTTCTCCTATTAATCGTTGTCAATGGTCTTTGTTCTCGCTAATATTATTTGACAAATAATAGTCGGTATAGAAGTATCTATTGGATCTAGACCTTGAAACGTGTATCAGGAAAATGAAATTTATGAAGTAATGGAATACTAAATGACTTAAGGGGGAACTCAAAAATGGTAAGCAACTTTGATACATGATTTAATACTAGTATTAAGACTAGTAGAGAAATAATAGAAGTTATTCAGTAAATAAATTAGTGGTTAATGATAAAAGCCTATATGAGGTTAGGAAACCACTAATGTATTTATACTTCATAAGTTGTTGTAAAGTAGAAATTCCAGTTATGGTGTGAATCCATATTGGGATGACAAACAACTTGTTGGATAATGAAAGGTGAAATTGAGAATTTGAAACTGGAAAATAGCTTAATCCAGAACGTAGCAGTGAGTTGGTAAGATATTCTAGTCCGATGTTTTAGACTGGTATAGTCTAAATTGGGGAGAATGAGTTATCAATGAATTTAAGGATGTGAGGAACCCAAAGAATAATGTATGGTAGTGGGAATGAATATTCATTGCCCAGTATTGACAACTCATACTGACAATAAGGTGAAATATGTTGTTCTCAAATGTTAGTTGAAATCTGGTTGTCACAATGGTATAATCGGAGTTAAAGATATATTCAAAGATGATTTCAGACGAGTGCTTGATCACTTTAAGTGGATGATGGAAACCATTAGAATTTACTAGAACTCCTGTTATGTTCATGAATGAAGGGTGTCGAGTTTCAAAATCTTTGAAGACTAAGAAAGTGCACAAGCATTACCATAAAAAATTGTAAATTATGACGGTAAATTAGTTTAGACCAGATTTTGCAAGTGCAAGTACTAAGTTTCAAAGGTATATTACTTGTATGAGTGTTGCATATTAACAGCAAATCAATGGATTTAATTGAGAGTAAGACAATTTGGGATTGTCACATATTCAACACAAATGCAAAAGAGAAAGTAATCTTGAATTGAAATAATTGAATATTATAAATGATTTATCCAGGGATCTTTACTATCGTTGCGTAATTTATTCAGGTAATTTAAGTATGAGGATTGTTGTAAGCTAAAATCAGATACAAGGATGCCTTGAAGGAAAGTGAAGTATAGTTTGACTTCAATGTTTGTTTGATTGTACCTGAACTATAGAAGAAGTTACAGGTTCATCCTAAGACTTCTTATTTAGGTAAGAAGTTGGGCAGAGGTACAAGTGAGCACTATATAAATAAGATTTCATGCTCAAAGATTTATGATGGATTAATTTAAGTTTCAATGACAACTGAAAGTCGTGGATATTATAATTGTAGGATTGATAGAGTCTGAACGATTTCTTGCCAGTATCGTGCTTTAAATTTTTGTAGAAGAGTAAACGAGAGGAATGAGTGTAGAAAGAGTTGAAAGTTTTTGGAGAACCATGATTAATATTTTGCTAAGGAACCAATATTTTTTTCTCTCGGGAAAGAAATGTATAATAGCTGGGATGGACCTTTCTCAATCTTAACACAATATATATTTGGTTGATCTTAGTTCCAGAGAATATAACTTCCGAGCTTGTGACTTGAAAGATGTTAGTTACTGGAAGAAATATTTTACTGTGTGAGTTCTTTGGTATTGATATTGTCATGCTATAAACTTTGAGGTGTTTTCTGTAAAAATTTGTATGCTTTATGTAACGGCCTAAATTAATTAAACCAGGATTAGTGTTAATTTCGGAGATTAACGGTCGTAATTCGGGCGTTACGTGGACAACTCGGTTGACTCGGCCACGAAAACCAAGGAAATGTTATTTATGGATGGTGGTTGTGTATTTGTGGTGTTTAAATTATTTTTATTATATTGCACTACATGTGTGTATGTTGCTATCGAGTGAGTTTACGTGACGGGTGTTCGCCTCGAAAGGCGTTTCAACGCGGGTATTGTGTAGGCAAAATACAAATATGCTAGGAAACTCGACTAATCCATGTCAAGATGAGTAGTAAATCCATTAAAGTGGGTGATTTGACCATAGGCCAAGTAAATTCAAATTAAAACATTAGGCTATGGCGTGCCTCGAAATGTGTGTCGAGACGCGGGGCACGGGTACCAGGTAGCCGAAGGTTAGTGGGACCACAAGTTGGTTAATTTTGGTAACGTAAAACACTAACCATATGTATTAAAATGGGCCTAAGTTAGTGTGATCAAATTAAATAAATCAATACCTATAGTTTAGTAATTAAATGGAAAGCATAGGATTTACTTAGAGATACACATGGGCATATCTAAGAGCTATGAGAGTAGCAATTTGGTGTTACATGGATTGAGTTAGTGGGAGTGAGTAGGATTAGTGGCTGAAGGTGGGCCATTAGATAATCCTCGAGATACGTAAATGCATGAGGATCAAGGGTTAGAAATACATCTCACATTGATATATAAGATAAGTTAATCTAAAGCATGCAAATTAACCTATTTTGATATATGAACTTGCCGGAGAGGAGAGAAGGAGATTGTTGGATTCAAACAGAAATTCAAGACATTCGAGATCAATTCAATAGCTAAAACCTAGGTAATCATCTTCTACATCATCAACCCTATCTAATGAACCCAATTTAGTTCAATTGTCATCAAATTGTTGTTCTGAGTTGTTTTAGTTGTTGTTTTGGAGTTAAAAGTGTATGGAGAGAGTATAAACAAGTTTAGGTAGCCAAATTGGAGGGGAATACGAGATTTCGACTTGAGAATTATGTCCTGAGACACATAGCGCGCTACTGGAACGGTTAGCGCGCTAATTATGTTGGGTTTCCAACTGTTCTTCGTCCTAAAAATAGTAACGTGCTACATCAATTACCTAGCGCACTACCACTACATAGCGCGCTACACCTAGATCATAGCGCGCTAACGACAATGACGAAAAATGAATGTAAGGGCTGATTCGGGATTTTGACTTAATACATAACCTAAACACCAATAAACATTCTAAACATGTAAAATTGGACTTTAAGGAATTATGGGACCGTATCTCGGGTATCGAGGAGCTAGTCGGGTGGATACGGAGTCCTGGGGAAGTTGGAGCGCGGATTGAGGTGAGTAAACCCATTAGAATGCCTCATAGAATTAATGGTTTGGTTTATCGATTTCGTATTACATGTGTGACTGCTGGTGGGCATACATGGGGTTTTCACTCCTATTTTGGTTTGCGTATATATTGGTTGTGGCTAAATCACTTGCATAGGGTTACTTGTAATAGTGCTCGTGTCGATGGTAGTAAAATATATCTAAGACCGTCGGAGGGATTAGGGTGGTCCTGATGTGTAACAGCGTCAGAAAGGGATCATGTCGTTTACTGAAGTTGGGGTTTAGTCACTGTAAGCCTGTAAGTATATACGTGGTTTCCATTTGATTTATCAATTACTTGCTGGTGTAGGTTATGATTTTCTTGTGATTATACGAATTTTTAATGATTTATGCTATATTTACGAACTGTTTAGTTGGTATATGTCTTTGTTATTTATTTCACACTACTGATTTTGCTTGTCGTGTGCTGCCTAAATTCATGGGAATATGACGTACTGTTGTTAGGTGTTATATTTGCATGTCTCGTAGTTTGTAGTTTTATTTCATGAATATTGTGTGGACTTCTCTTAGGATTTTACCCACTGGACTCGTCACTATATTTGTTGGGTGACTGAGAGCAGATCCTTCGACGAGCAAAGGCAAAGGCAATGAGGTACTAGGCGACAACCTATGAGATAGTAGAGCCAGGTCGTGTATGACTACAGTATGTATTTATTTTACTTTTGTTGGGTTTTGGGAACTGTAGAACACTGATTACATGTATATGAATCTTTTTTTATCTCGCCTTGATATATACATGGTATCTTTTACCGGGTTTTCCACTACTTAGGATTGTTAAACACTGTATAAATTACTTGATTTAAGACTTCTTCTGTAAAATTATAATATAACTGGATAAATTGATTAACTGGCTAATGGAATCGTTAATATTTACATGAAAATTAATTAGCTAAGTTAGGGTTGAATGGAAAAGTGTAAGTAGCCATGTAGGTCGCGGGACGTTAAGGATAAGCGATACATGACGTGGCAAGGCTTAGTGATGTGGGATGCGACGTAGCGGGTAGCAAAGCGGCCTGGAATTTTGGGTTGCTACACTTTATTTCATCGTCAATTGGTGTGGGACGAGAAGCAATAATACAAGTCATTTTGAGCCTGAGTAATTTAGAACTACACAGAAAGGTGTTAACAAACTGACAGTATGCAAATATAACTCAATAAATGAAAATATATATGAGGAAGTGAAGATAGTTTCAGTTTCTTAAGAACTACGACTTCATTTTAGAGTATCACCCTGGCAAAGCAAATGGGGTTGCGAATGCCATAAGTAGGAGAAGAACAAGCATATAAAATGTAGCTACTGTCAAAGCTTCTCAGTCTAGACTTCTTGAGAAAGTATCTCAAATGATGATTTATGTGAGTTTAGCTGATACATCATCAGCTAAGAGAGATAATTCCAAAGCTACTAATCTATTCTTTTGAGATCACATTCGGGTTGAACCGAATATGTTTCAGTGGGTGATTGGTTATTAGAAAGTTGATCAGGATTATATAGCACATCAGAGATTAGCGGTTAAGTGTGGATCATCCTGATTGGTCAGTTTCTGATGATGGTGCATTAAGGTTTAGGGATGGATTATGGATTCTAGCTCAGGATCAGTTGAGGCAATAGTTGCTACGGGAATCTCATAGATCTCTTTACTATATTCATCTAGGTAACACTAATATGTATCACGATAAAAGGCGTATTAATTGGTGGCTTGGGATGAAGACTGATTTTTCTAAGTTTTGTAAAGAGATGTGAGATATATCAGCAAGTTAAGGCTGAGCATAAGAAACCTGAAGGGTTATTACATTATCTGCCTATTCATGAGTGGAAATGGGAATATATGTTGACATATTTTGTTTTCGGTCTACCTCTGAGTCAACATAAGCACGATGTTATATGGGTTGTAATTAACAGATTGACAAAGTCTGCGCATTTCTTGTCAGTTTTCATGCAAAATCCTCTTGACCAGTCATATGAGTTGTGCGCACGTGAGGTGTTGAGATTTCATGAAGTCTCAGTGTCGATTATTTTAGTTAGAGATCCGAGATTCACATCCAGACTGTAATGAATTGCAGAGACAACTGGGAAATGTTCTTAACCTTAGTACAGTATACCTTTTACAAACTGATAGGTAGCCTCAACGGCTGATCTTGGTGCTAGAAGGTATACTTCGAGCTTGTGTCTTAGAGTTTGATGGTAACTAGAAGAAATATATTTCTCTGTGTGAGTTGATTCAGAACTACACAAATAGAATTCAAAGAGATTCGTCGGTGTTTGACAACTATGATATTACTAAGATAGAAGAGATACACCAATAAACATAATAGGTCGTTGGAGTTTTCGAAGGACGATTTCGTTCTGCTGAAAATCTCACCTATGAAAGGAGTGTCTGATTTGGATTACGAGGTAAGCTAGCTCCAAAGTACATGGGGTCGTTCGAGTTCAAGAAAGGATTGGACTTGTTGCTTACAGTTAAAGTTACCTCCTCAATTAGCTGGGAGTTCATAATGTCTTCCACGTACCTATATTTCATAAAATAGAGACTCAGTTCATGCTAAAGATTGATTGGAATGAATTTGATCTTCGGGAAGACTTATCTTATGACGAGCAGTCAATTTAGATACTTGATCGTAAGATTCAGAAGCTGAGAACCAAAGAGATTCCTTTGGTTAAGGTGAAATAACAATTTCATGGAGATGAGGAACTAATCTGAGAGCAGGAATCTTATGTGAAAGAGCAGTTTTCATTTCTTTTTGAAACTACAAGTAATTTTATGTTTACTTTAATTTCAAGGACGAAATTGCATTAAATCGGAGAGACTGTAATGATTTGTTACCTTAAGCGGGTGATTATTGTTAACCCAAAATCCTAATTAACCCGAGTTAGGCTCGTGGTTATGTCCGGCATACCTCGATTAGCATGTACGTTGGTTTATGTGATGTTTTGTGTTTGTTTGGAATGTTTATTGAATTTATAGGTTGTAGTATACAAGGAGAGTTTTTATACATGCCTATAATCGGAAATAAGTAATCTAACAGTAAATAGCCGGTATATCAAGTACGACGATGAGGTTGTGAAATGAATGCGCACAACCGAGAACACTCATAGGCATGTCCGATGAATTTATTGGCGAAAAAATACACGAAATATATATATATATAGTTGACATATAAATATATATTAAAACTATAAGTTTAGTTTGAATTATAAGGATCGTTGGATCGCCTCGAGATGAGCGTGAGTGTTGATGGTGTCAAAATGTATGTCGCTTTAAGAGCTGTCATTTTAACACATCAATCACTCAATCAGCATCAAGTTGGTACGTGCGTATCTCGAGAAAAATCTATATATATATAAATCTTAAAGCTTTAAACTTATCCTCATTTCATCGATTGATCGAGAGAGAGAGAGTAGCTAAGGGTTTTGAGAGATTGAGGAATTGATCAGAAAAGGATCTTCCATTGAATCGAACTAATCAAAACAATTGTAAGATCTGATAATTAGTGATGATTTCTTGGTAAATTGTTGTGTTTGATCACTAGAAATAGGTAGTCCTCCCCGATGATTTGGGAGAATGTTTGTGGTTGTTGAGATAATTTGGTAATGGAGTAGTGGTTGTTGCCTTGTTCATTGTCAAGACAGTGCAGGTTGGACCGCACTCCATCTAGCAGAGGAGCATGCTCCCTTCCTCAATTAGGATGAACTCAGTTGGTGGAGCGTGCCCCACCAATTGAGGGAGCGCGCTCCCACCCCAGAAAGCGTCAATTCTGTTGTAATTTACTTAGAATTTCTTGAGGTCTTGGGGACTGACTTATGGAGTTTTAAACATATGGTGTTAGACCTATATTAATCGCAATTGGTTTGTGATAGGTGTTGGGACACAGGGAAAGCGTGAGTGACCCGAAAACTTATGAAGTTTTGTAAATGAAAACTTAAACCGAGGTAAGTATGGATTCACTTATTTATCAATATTGTCTGGATATGTTGGTATATGTAGTTCATATAATTTATAGACTGAAATAGGGGACAATGTACACTATGATATTTTCACTAAACAGAAAACGGTGTCTAATGTGATCCACGAGAGTAACTCCTAGAACTAAGACCAGGTTATATAGGATGCGGGGTTGATCTCCCGACATATATGTAACTCTTACTC
Source organism: Stephania cephalantha (assembly GCA_039657325.1). NCBI lineage: Eukaryota > Viridiplantae > Streptophyta > Magnoliopsida > Ranunculales > Menispermaceae > Stephania > Stephania cephalantha. Next base: position 5,679,971 of record CM077576.1, on the reverse strand, counting down.
GGTTAGATAGGTTGCGTATGTTACATATTCACTAGAGAGTTTCGAATAGAACCATTGAATATTAATGGATTGGCTTGATAGCACATCGACCAATGTGTTGGTCTAGCAATCGTATTAATGATGTCAGTGGGTAATCGACCCTAGTTTTACAAATAAAATGGGAATCATAGTGTAATAGTCATTGACAGTTGGACTTGCATCTGCGATTTATTGAATTTTATGTTTTTCATAATCATGTTAGTTAACATTCGTGCATATTGTTATTGCATAATGTTTTTGATTATTATATGGAATGTTGATGACTTCGTGAATCCTTATTTACTGAGCAAGTTGGAGCGCTTACCCCAACTAATAATTCTGGAATACCGACGAGCGCTACGACTACAGGATAGAGAAGATTTATGAGTCTTGATCTTCTCTTTGATGTATTGAATCTCCTCTTGTCTTATATATTTGTATTGAATTACAGTTTTGTAATATCACAAGGGATGGGAGGTTTTGTATAACTGATATTTATTCCTGTCGGATTTGGTTTTGTATATTTTATTTAATATCGAGAAAATTTTTAATTTGCAGTCTGTTTGATATTTGTTTTACGTCTATTCGATACACAATTATGTTTATCAGGAGAAAGAAAGAGAGGCTACTGGCTCTAGTTAAATCTGGCTGGGTAACCAGGGCTTAATTAGGGTTTCGGACCTATTATCATCCTAAATGGGATAGGGGATGCGACACGTTTCGTATTGTTTAGGTGGTTGGGTCTAGTGTAGTATCGCAGGACCGATAGAACATCAATTGGTTTGATTGATGGTGACTGACCGAATGGCTTGGGTATCGATCATTTCTTACTAAACTAACCATGTTATGTTTGTCCTAAACCATCGAACCTATTGTTCTTGTGTCGGTTCTGAGACACCGAACCAAACAATGAAGGCATATTCTTCAATTTTCTCATGCAAAAGCTAGTATTAACTTCTATATTATTGTTGAAGGAATAATTGAATGTTGATGTCGAGGTTCTATTTGTGTTACATTCCAATAGGGATGACTCGTATGAAGAAGACTATAGAAAAACATAATTTTCAAGTATAAACCATGAAGGAATCGACACTTACGATGGTTGGAAGAATTTATGGGCACCAAAATTGTAAGTTTACATCATCGGTGGTTGAAGGGGATCGTCGTAGTCGAAGGGGTAGAACTGATTTGGAGTGGGGTGCACAAAGAGAGAGAGAGAGAGAGAGAGAGAGAGAGAGAGAGAGAGAGAGAGCATGTGAGGCATTGCGGGATTTGTAAGGAAGTAGGTAATTTCAGTTAAGGCATAATTGGAATTGGGATGCCAAAAATTTTGTGGCTTGCCCTTACAAATACGTGGGGTGCAAATATATATAGCGCGACTCATTCTTATTTGGGACACTTAGGAAAGAAAAGGATATAAGACCTATTTTCTTGTCTGTTCTTTTAAATCGCATCTTGTGTACCCATATTTTTTTTGTCAAAGATTGTATACCACATCTTTTTATATCTTCTATTATTTTGTATATATATAATATAATAAACGAAGTACTACTTACTTTCATAAAAAAAAATACTTAGATTTTATTGCGATCAGATCATCATATCACAGGCAATGCAACTTAGAGCATCTCTAATGGAATGTGGGTTGGATGTCGGTACGTGCCACCTAGGACTAAATAGACATTGAGGTGAGAAAACCACTCCAATAGAATGTACATTTTGAATGTTGAACTGACATGGATAGACATTATCTATTTTGAATATATATCTACATTTAGAGCATCTCTAATGGAATGTTGATTGAATGTCAATATGTGTCACCTAAGATTAAATTGACATTAAGATGAAAAGAAGGCCTCCAATGAGATTGTGTATTTAGAATGTTTTGCTAATGTGGCATAAAAAAATTGACTGTGTCAATTTTGGATGTGAACTCTAGACATTCAAATTGACATTCACATAGGACCAATATATTATTTACTTTTTTTTTTAGATTTTTATTTTCACATTTTAATTAACAAAATTATAACAAGAAACGCAATCTCATCAATTGACGTTCAATCGACATCTATCATTGGAGATCACTTTTGAAGTCCAATGTCTATTTGAGCCACATATGATGACATCATCTTCACGTTGATGACGTGGCAAGAATCCACGCCCACAATCCACATTTACCATTGGAGATGCTCTTAAACGGTGCAATCCATATAGCCACGTCATCAATTCTTTCTAAAATATATAGAAAATAACAAATTTTCAAAATAAAAATGGCAATCCATGCATTCACCAATGGATAATACTTTTGAACTTCAATGTATATTCAAGCTACATCATCTCCACATTACTGATGTGATATCAATTCACTATATTGCTGACGTGACATCAAGCCACAATCCAAGCTTGTAATCTACATTTATCATTGGAGATGCTCCTTACTTTTGTATTATTTGACTTGTTGAACGTACAATAATTATTTACACTGATCACAATCACGCGTTAATGTCTGGCTCGTGCACAAAAGGCCAATAAGTTAATATTGAATGAAAGGGTTTTTTCCTTGATTAGTACGTTTGGGAGGAAAAATTATCAACCCAACACACCCACCAAACTATTTCCCCATCTAACACATCTTTGTTGTCACGTAAGCGCCACGTAGATTTTTGGTTTTTTTTTTTTTTAAGTGAAGTCGTGAACTCGGGTCACGATTTCACTTTGGACGAAACAAGAAACAGATCTGGTTTCTTGTCTCTCATTTCCTTCATTTTCTCATTGCTTTCTTCCTTCTTCTTTCTATTTCTCCCACCGATCCTTTCCCTCAACTCCCACCGATCCCTTCCTTGAGCTCCACTAGATTGGCTCCATAGGTGCATATCTTATCTCCATCGTCAACTTCGATCCGAACCGCAACCCACCCGAACTCAACAACTTTGTAAGATCTATTTTTTGGAGAATTTGTGTGTTTATGCTTAATGTGGTTCATGTTATGTTGAATGTTGCATATTTTGTTAATTTGTTCTCACATGCGGTGTTTTTTTTTTTTTTTTTTGTTATTTAAATACATTCTAAATTTTTTTTTTTTTTTTTTGTTAGCAAAAATCGCGTGGGCTGTTTTTTGGAGATTTTGTATGTTAATGATTCATGTGGTTCATGTCATGTTGTATGTTAAAAAAATTTTATTTTTATGTCTCACATTCAATTTGTTTGTAATTTTTTTTTTTTTTTAAAGGCTGATTTTATTTATCCGATTTAAATTGGGTTGTTTTTTTGGAGATTTTATATGTTAATGATTCATGTGGTTCATGTCATGTTGTATGTTAAAAAATTTTTTATTTTTATGTCTCACATTAATTTTTTTTTTTAAATTTTTTAAAGGCTGATTTTTTTGATCCGATTTAAATTGGGCTGTTTTTTGGAGATTTTGTATGTTAATGCTTCATGTGGTTCATGTCATGTTGTATGTTAAATTTTTTGTTATTTTTTTGTCTCACATTCTACTTTTTTTTTTTTCATTTTTGTTAAAAATTTGTTTTTTTTTTTTTCCGATTTAAATTGGGCTTTGTTTTTTTGGAGATTTTGTATGTTAATGCTTCATGTGGTTCATGTCATGTTGTATGTTAAATTTTTTGTTATTTTTTTGTCTCACATTCGGCTTTTTTTTTTTTTTTTTTTAATTTTTTTTAAGGCTGATTTTTTTTTATCCGATTTATATTATTACTTTTTCCCAATTAGTTGATGTGGTATTAATGAAGCAAAAATCCTCATATACATGTCAATACTTTAGTAGAAAAATTTCGAAGAACATTAGGCGTGCGCTTAAGAGATGAGACATTGGTGGTGGTAACTTTGTAAGGTTGCTTTAAGGGCTCTTATATTCTAAGCTAGCTAGGGTAGTTGTTTATAATATATAATAGTTATTTGCATATAATAGTTTCTTTGTTGCATAATAAGGTACTTAATTTGATCACTAGGCTATTTAGTTACATATATATATTAATAAATTTACCACTACACCAATTCTATTTGGGTCCATAAGCGATTTTATGAAGGTCATATTTATTTGAATTACGTACGCAATGATTCATTATATTGTACATATATAGATTGAAGAATGGGTGATCAAAGAGTATCGTTGTTGTGTTATATGAATGGAGACATGGTAGAAGGAGCATCGGAATTTCGTACACACGAAACCGCCCATCCGACATCTCGATCGAAGATCGGTTTAGAATACGATGAACTTGTGCGTTATATCGTAATTCATTGCAGATAGACAATGACTTACGAGATTAAACATGACATATCGATATCCAGGCGTACATTGGAAGTGGATCAGCCAACTACGTCCCGTTGCCAATAGATGATGAGTCGAGTCTCAAAGATGTTTGGGACTTTTTGTCACAATTACCACCACCACATTGCATGGAGATTTATATCGCTTTAGTTCCGAGGCAACAATACAATAGTTCCAATTGCAACGTAGTGTTACATTCTCGAGTGGACCTAGCACTCAACCAATTTATGAGCATAGCCATTGTGCATCGCCTTTGACGACCGCAAATCCCGAAATGGTTGAGGATCCTCGTTCTGTGATGATATGAATACTAGCGAAGATGATGATTACTGCGCGTGATGACGGGATACCAAAGAAGATAGTAGCGAAGATGATACGAGACGATGAAGGGGATGATGGTCATCATGTTGATGATGGCATGATTCGATACGCGTTAAATCGAGTCATAGCGAGATGATGGCTCATTATCTTGTCCTCCAATTTCGAACGAAGTTGGGAACGATGATTTCTTCGATGAAGAGGTCTGCTTTGGAATTGATGGTGCGCCGGTGGGTGTAGGTGAATTTGTCGTTCCTTCCGTTGTATTTATGGAATTGAGTAGTGAGGCAATGCAACCCCTCAATGAGAATGCAATGATCCCTTCTAGGTCTTTATGGAATGAGGCATCGAATTTGAGAAAGGCATGCGGTTCATGTGTAAAGTAGATATCCAACATGCGTGAAAATGTATAGCATCAAAGGACACGGGCGCTTTGTGGTGACTCATTCTACACCAAGTGTATGGATTGTTCGTTGTAAGAAATATATGGATGGATGTACTTGGAGGTTGCGGTGTTCGAGACGAAAATCGCATGGAATGTTTGAGATCGGTACATATGCGGGACCACATACGTGCATCTATGCTAAACGTCCAAGGATCATGCGCATTTGGACTCCACCGTTATATGCTTAGTGAGGTAGAAAATCTGGTGAGAAGAGATCCGTCCACCTCGGTTCTGTGCTTCACCAGATTATCAAGGACAAATTCGGTTATGACGTTCATTATAAGAAAGTATGGTTGGGGAAGAAGAAAGCAATTGCTAAAGTCTTTGGAGATTGGGAAGAATCGTACAAAATGTTGCCGCGGTGGATGACCGCTCTTCAAGAAAGCAATCCAGGGACACGTGTGGAATGGCGGCATGGTGAGCCTAATGCCAACAATGAAGTTGTCTTCAAATGGGTTTTTTGGGCATTTGCACCTTCTATTGCGAGCTTTAGACATTGCGGACCAATGATCCAAATTGATGGCACATTCTTGTATGGAAAATACAAACACAAACTCCTAATAGCCACTGTTGTTGACAGTAATAGTCATGTATTTCCTTTGGCATTTGCCATTGTTGATGAGGAAAGTCGAGACAGCTGGGGATGGTTTATGGCTTGTTTGCGACATCATGTGACTGATAGGGATGGTGTATGTGTCATTTCTGATCGACACCCAGGTATATTGTTGGCAATGAACGATCCTCGAAATGGATGGACCAACGAAAGAGCTCAACACAGATTTTGTCTCCGCCACATATGCAGTAATTTCAACATGAGATTTGGGAGCAAAGAATTAAAGGATATGGTGTACATAGCAGGAGCACAACATCAAGCGCGAAAATTTAAGGCATCCATGAAAGAACTCCATCGGATGAATCCGAATGTATTGCGTGGTTTACTTGACCTAGATCGAGCACGATGGACAAACGCATACGACAAAGGTTATCGATACGGTGGATGACTACAAATCTCGCGGGTATTACGTTTGATTTATTACGGTAGTTACTATTACTTACGTAATGTGTTTGAATTATTATGTTTCCAAGCTAATACAAATATGAGTTTTTTCTTGTCACAAATGTAGAATGCTTTAACGGAGTCTGAAAGGCGCGCGATTTTACCCCATCACCGCTTTAGTGCGATTACATTTCTACCGTGTCATGGCATACTTTAATAAAAGACGAGACGAAATAGGTGTGGCCCTAGGCGCGGCGAAACGTACACGACGTGCGCAATGGATAAGTTGTCAAAATGGGGAAATGTGGTGGAGGGCACAATGTAACATTAGTAAATCGTGAGAATGGTACATTTGAAGTAATCAACGCACCACGTGGCTATCATTTGAGAAAAGGTGGTAACAAGCAAGTTGTGAAATTGGAGGCCCGTAGGTGCACTTGTATGAAGTGGCGGTGTTATGGCATTCCATGTTCCCATGTTCAAGCGGTTTGCGCTAGTGTTGCCATAGATCATTTGTCGGTACATCGAGCCATACTACAAATGGTCTCGTATACGATCAATGTTATCTTGCAAATTTCCAACCCATTCCGCATGAAGATTATTGGCCAAACGCAAGACTTCCACACACGTTGTTGGTGATCCATATCGGAAGCGAGTCAAAAAGGTCGTCCTCAATCTAGCCGTTTGCGCCTTGAGATGGATTGGAGAGGCAATCGAAAACGACCACGGCATATGCGGCGAGAGAAGGAATGGAGAGAAACCCCAACAACGCTGCGATGTAGTAAGTGTAAGCGGGATGGACACAATAGGCGCACTTGCGGTCGTCGTCAAGCAAGGACAACCGTCTAATGCTTTATAGTGAAAGACTCTTTCAAGTCTTAAGTCATGAACGGACCTATATTTTCCTTGTATTATAGGTCTTTGCTTATTTGTATTATTTGTTTGATGAGAGATAGATGTGCTTTTACGGTCTTGCATGAAACATAAACTTTTCAATTTCTTAATTGTATTTTTTAACATGTGCTTTATTTAAGTTCTTACATGATTTGCAATGATGGAAGGGGAGTAGTAATGCATTATATGCATCATGAACTTCGTTGTAGTTACTACATGAAGTATTTCTACTTGTTCATATGAAGTTTACAATGGAATTAATGACAACATTGGTAATGATTTTGGGTTTAAGCGCGATATGGATCCTGGCCCTGTAGATGACTCGGTTTTGACTATGCAAGCTCTCCACGAGATCTACCGCGTTTGGAATGGCCGTGTAATACTTATTTTCGCATGTTTCTCGACTTTTTTTTGCTGCATAGCCACGTTTTAACTAATTGCACTTAAATCTCATATCTTCATAGGAGCACTGGTATCTTGACTATCGGACGGAATTCAAATTTGCACTTCACCGGTTGGTCCAACTGGATCCACGCATAGTTGGGCATCTTCGGGAAGTTTGGATTTTACGGATCGCTTTGCGAGTAGGCTTCATTTCAATTGATTGGCATCTCATAACGCCCTTGTAGAGAGGTGGAGGCCGAAACTCACACATTCCATTTCCCAGTCGGCGAGATGACTATAACCCTCCAAGATGTACAAATCATATTGGGGTTGCTTGGTCGATGGATTACCAATTCTTGGCCGCGTCGACCAAGATTACGATGCCTTGTGCTTCACACAACTCGGATTCCCTTTCCCAGAAAATAACGAGGATCGGAGGGCGGATTCAAATTCGGCAACTTTCAAGGTGGTTTCCAAACCTCCCAAACAATGCTAATGATGTGGAAGTGCAACGCTATGCGAGAGCATACATCCTGCAACTTCTAGGGGGAACACTTATTTGCGGACAAGTCGAACAACCTCGTTCACATCACATATTTGCAATTTTTGGAAGATTTCGAGGCGGGTACTGGACAAGATACGGTTGGGGTAGTGCAACTCTACCTCACTTATATAGACAATTATGTCTTGCGGTGACATTGATGGAGCCGAGATAGCGAGTCCAGTCATCTTATTGCAATTATGGGCATGGGATAGGTTGCCGTTTCTTGCACCAATAATGGGTAACGTTCTTCGAGACCGGTATTAGAAAACGAAGAATTATTTCCACCTCCTCCATTTGGTCATAGGTAATTACTATTTTCTCACATTATAATTTCAATTTCTTCATATCTATGTACATGTGCTTAGACATACATGCATTGCGTTTTTTCTTTTTCATTTGTGAAGGTGGAAACATGCTTTGGAGACAACGGGAGCATCAATGCACGTCCCGACAAAGTACGAGAGAAATGATTGACATGCAAAAACCGGATGAAGTAAGAGACAAACCAGAATTACTTCTCCACGTAGTGCCTTACACTTACATCATCTAATATGCGTTTCTTATTCATATCAAAATGTTTTTGTTGACTACGGGTAATATGGGAACCGTATCCTGAGGCGATGATAATGGACCTACTGCGTATTGTAGCGGTGGTCGTGCTATTTGGCGAACGAGAGCACCTTTGATTTTCTTACGTGTAGTCGAAATGTATCATCCCGATAGAGTCATGCGCCAATCGGTCTCGGGCAAATGATACCACACATACAGAGCACATACGGTGTGGGATGGAAGTCATTATTTGGGGTCGACTAGGACTTTTTCTATCTTGTTATAAGTCATTTCCTCCTTATTCATTTTTGCCTTGTAGTTGATCACCAACCAATTTCATCATTTATATCAATTCAACTTTCAAGTTCATTATTTTTTATGAGTTTTAACTATGTTTTTCTTGATGTGTTGAACCTCTTGTATTGAAAAGTTGTGTATGCTATCATGTGTATGAAAAAGGTACTAAAGTATTTGGTTTCTCAATGGTCTCCTCTCATGATTCATAAATAGCTTTGTCATCATTTTTCATGAATTAGTAGCGTGGGAGCACAAGAGCAAATTGGTTGGGAAAATGCATGCTTGTGGACATGATTCATGTGGCCTTGCTCCTTGGGGCAAGGATACTACATATAGCATCAATTTGCATGAAGTGATCAAACAAGCCGTGAAAAAAAAAAATTTATTTGAGTGGAATTACTCTTGACTTCCATTGCATTGAAGAATACTTCTTTCCAATCCACAATTTTCATCTTTAGAGTTGAAACAAATAGTGGAGAATAACAGTCACAATTTCACCTTTATTTTTTTCATTCTTAATGGACCATAACATATATAAAAAGCATAGGAGATGCTTTTACATTGGTTGTAACCAAACAATCTGTCCATTACTCATGCTTTTAACCACACATTTATAAGTTTAAGCCAACATTTGTGCTTGAGAATCAAAAATGCCATACAATATGTCATTTATCAAAAATGCAGGGAAAAAAAACCAAGTGCAGCAGTAAGACGTGAGTTGCAGTCACGACTTCCATTGCATGGAAGTCGTGACTGCAACTCACGACATCCATGGCATGGAAAACGTGACTCTAAGTCACGTTTTCCAGTGCCCAAAAAAAAATTTTTACGTGGCTGGTGATTTGGCGCTTACGTGGCAAAAGGTGTGTTAGATTGGGAAATAGTTTGGTGGGTGTGTTGGATTGATAAATTTTCCTCCCAAACGTATTAATCAAGTAAAAAGGCCTTGAATGAAAGAGATGTACAAGCGATGTACAAGCTGCGTCGATGACAATCTCGTACGTGTTAATTAATGTATATATATATTTTACAATAGAGCTCAAATATATACTAATGTCATGAAACCCTCTCAAAATATATTGTGCATTAAATAATTTGTGTATTTATAACGTCTCGATTAATGTATTGGATTAGAATCCAATAGTTGTAAATAGTGTACTCATGACATAGATATATATTTGATTCTCATGATAGTAATACCCATATATATATATATATATACTTTGTATTTGTACTAACAATTACCCTTTGCCCGATCGATGAATTGCTAATATTCATCAGAAATTAAAGGGTATAGCTAGCTAGCATGGATTCCACTAATCATCAACTGACAACAATATCGTTGAGGAAGGGGGAGAGGAAGTCGACTTCATGTTTGCTTGAATAACTAATCTACCTCATGTGTCTAACCCACACAACCCCACCTGAGTCGTCCTACGTGGCCTTGAGATTTTGGAAAGAGACCACGGCACAACGTTTAGTTGGCGTATGTCTAACGTACCCGCACATGCGACTCTGTCTTAATTCGTTCTTACCACTAGGCCACACCCGTCCGGGTTCATATACATTATTAATTATAAGACAACTAGTATAATTTAATTAATTTCGTATGAGTACGTACAATATATATCTAAGTTCGCACAATTTTTTGTGTCATATATCAAATTGATGCGGGTGTTGCTTGGGTGAGGTAGTTGTCGAACTTTGATGACGTTTCCGCATTTGAGAAAAGTAGAAAACTTATGGGAATTTTTTACAAAAGTACTAATGTTTTTAGTTTAAATCCGAAAAATAGGGTGGTGTTTTTTTCTCCCGAATAGACAATAACGCCTTTTCAAAAGGCGCTATCAATGCCACGTGGATTTTTTCATGACGTGGACGGTCCACGTGGACCGGGTTACACGGATAATGTCTTTTCAAAAGGCGATATCCGTGTAACCCGGTCCACGTGGTCATCCTACGTGGACATCGGCGGCCGAATAGCGCATATGGGTTGTACGGGTTGTCCGCCTTCGCAATACGCGCTATCCGTGTAACCGGTCCACGTGGTTATCCTACGTGGACATCGGCCGCCGAATAGCGCATATGGGTTGTACGGGTTGTCGCCTCGCAATACGAGCTATCCGTGTAACTCGGTCCACGTGGTCATCCTGCGTAGACATCGGCCGAATAATAGCGCTGTGGGTTGTACAGGTTGTCCGCCTCGCAATCCGCGCGTTATCCGTGTAACCCAATATGAGTTGCCACCTCGGGATACGTGCATGACGTTTGCATGGATTGTGAGGCGGACAACCCGTACAACCCATAGGCGCTATTCGGTCGGCCGATGTCCACGTAGGATGACCACGTGGACCGGTTACACGGATAGCGCGTATTACGAGGCGACAACCCGTACAACCCATAGCGCTATTCGGTCGGCCGATGTCCACGTAGGATGACCACGTGGGCGGGTTACACGGATAGCGCCTTTTCAAAATGCGTTATCCGTGTAACCGGTCCACGTGGACGGCCTTACACAGATAGCGCCTTTTGAAAATGCGATATCTCGTGTAAGGGCGATCCACGTGGACCGTCCACGTCGAAAAAAAATCAACGTGGCATTGATAGCGCCTTTTGAAAAGGCGTTATTGCCTATTCTGGAGAAATTAAAAGTACACCACCATGAAATAAAATGTAAATGTGCCCTATTTTTTTGAAAAACACCAACTTATGGAATGAATTTACGAGTACATGTCTAAAGACCACTGTCATGAGTGAAATGTTCAACAAAGCTACAAATGAACACACAAAAATTATCATGAAGAAAATACTTGACAAGTATATTAATTACTCCCTCTGTCCCATAATATATAATTTTCGCATTTTGAGACATTTTTTTTTCCAACAGATCAAAATAAGAAGTCAATGAAGCAGTACTTCGTTTCTAATTATAACCTCAGTCAAAATTAGTCAGTAACCAACATTAATTAATTAATCACCTTTTAGCACAACACCCATCATAAATTTATGGGAAGGTAATTTAATTAGTACAAACAATACAACAACATAACCTCAGTCCCAAATTAATTGGGGTCGGCTACATAAATCGAACTTTGTTATTATGCTCGATTAAGTGCAATTGATGGTGTGCTCGATTAAGTGTAATTTAATTAGTCTCGTTATGAAATTGTAATGAAACTTTTATGGTGAATCAATCTTTTTTTTTAATTCTCGTGCCAAGACCAAAATGCGACAACTATTATATCTTAATGTTTCTAGATTGGTTGATTTATATTTAAAGTCACTTTGGAACTATTTGATGATATGACATTTAAATAATGATTTTAAAAAATGAGTTTAATTAGTATTTAATTAATCATGGTGATAATGTGACTTTTTACACTCATTATATTATGCGTCACTTCATCAAATTTTGAGTTATAAATGATTTGAGATATAAATAAAACAATATATAAATATTAAGATATAATAACATATCTCAAAATGTTCTCATATAATTACAAAAGTTGTGAAAAGTTTGAATAATTTAAGCTTAGTTTTTTTGAAAGTGAGATTTTTCAAATATCTTATATTTTTTTACCGAAGAAAGTATATTATTATTATTATTATTATTATTATTATTATTGGTATGAATATTATTATTAGATTTTAATCCAATAATTGTAAATGATGTTTTCATAACATTTGTATTTTTATAATTCCCATTCATGATAGTATATATTAAATCTTCGTGATGCCAATTTAATTAATTTATTAGTACTCCCAGGTGTGGAGCATGTTGGTGGAGATATGTTTGTCGGTGTTCCGAGGAGATGTCATTTTAACGAAGGAAAGTTTTCTAATGATAAGAAATAAACCAACTTGCCTTGAGACTCAAACCTCCAATCTATTACATGCGTGCATTGACCCATGTCAAAATGAGTGAGTTGATCACTTGGTTGGTATTAGATAGGCCCGTGTCATTATTGTATGTCTCTAGTATACGTACCTCACATTTTTCGACAAATCTGGACTTATCTTTTTATAAGAAATAAACCACAACTTGCCCACTATAAGGTTCAAACTCTTGACCTTATACCCAACACTACATGAAGATGTTGCATTTAGCGATGGGAAATAGCGATGGGCTACTTCCCGTCGCTAAATGGCGAGGGGATGGCGACGGGGCCGATGTTTGACGTTGACTCGATTAGCGACGAGTTAGCAACGACCCTCGTTGCTAATCTTTGGGCGAAAAAATTCCCTCCCAAACGAGGTCGCGTGCCACCTCGCCTTGCCACATGGCCCAGGTGGCGAGGGCCACGTGGTGGATTAGCGACGGGGATGTCCCTGTCGCTAGCCCCGTCTCTATTTTTTCAAAATAAACCCTCGATTATGTCTATCCTTCTTCCTCTCGATCCTTCTCTCCCTGATCATTCCCCCTTCTCTCCATCTCCTAGTCCCAGGTTCGGCCGTCTCCCTCTCCCTCTCTCGATTTTTTCTCTATCCCTCTCGCCCTCATTCCCCATCTCTTCTCTCTCATCCCCGCCCCCTCTCCCCTGTGCTTGTCCCTCTTCCCCCTCACCATCGTCGACTTCGACCTGAGCCGCCTCCGCCTCACCGTGTCGTCCATTCGTTCGTCCCTCGCCAGCGTTTTCAGAGCCACCTCAGCCTGCCCCTTTCGGTGTCGAGTTAGGTGTTATTTATTTTTATTTTATTGTGTTTTTTAGTTTTTGAAATGATTTTTATTTTTGTATTTTAAAATGTGAAAAAAAAAGTTAATTAAAAAATGTGTAATGGTTTATATGTAAATTTTGTATTTGTATAGTTTTTTTGGTGAAAAAAGACATGTTAAGTTGAATAAAATATTGGAATGATTTTTTTATGTTGATATATATGGTTTTTTTTATTTTTGTGAAAAATAAATTGCATGTGTGTGATTTTAATTAATTAGTTTTTGTTGTGATTATTTTTGATGTTTATATATAATTTTTTTAGTATTGATATATGAACTTTTTTTGTAATGTGTTATAATTTAGTTGATTTCCAAATATGCCCCATTAATTATTCTTTAACTATTTTTTAAACTAATTAGAAAAATCAAATTAAGGGTAATATTAGAATAATTTTAAATTTTAGACTAATTGGATCCTAGCTAGAGGAGATTAATTGGCATTCTATATAGTATAGATACATATATAACTATATCTATATATATATATATATATATATGTGTGTGTGTGTGTGTGTGTGTGTGTGTGTATATATAAAGTATGTTAAGTTGAAATAAAATTAAGTATGAAGTTTATAAGTTAAATGAAATATTAATATTGTACATTTTACTTGATAAAAGTTTATTTAAATGATACAAATTAATTAGACAAATTAAATTTCAATTAGGAACAAAAATAAAAGAGTATAATATATTATATTATATATATTAAAAATAATAAGGAAATATGTAATTGATTGAACAAAATAATATATAACAACTCTTTTATAATATATATATATATATATATATATATATATATATAACTTATAATATATGTAATGAAGAAAAAGTTAAGTAAACCAAAAATTTTAGAACAAATTGAGCACTTACAAAATTATACATACTATAAGGATGTACAAATTATACTATATATATAGAAGTTATCTTGTATATTTGTAAAAGAAAACCACTTAAAAATTAATATTAATTACACTATATATATTAAAAGAAAATTATAATAAATTATACTAAACGTACGATTATATAAATGTGCTTTAAAATGTAATGAATAAAAAAATAATCACTATATATACTTTGAAAAAAAAATTATTCAAAAATAAAAAATGAAGCAAAATAAATTGAACAAAATAAAACATTTAAGATTTAATAATTATGGTAGCTAGATATATATATTGAAATAAAGTTATAATAATTTATAATAATGTATGTACATAATATATATTACGCAAAGTAAGTGCAAATATTGCAACCAATTCGACTAATTACGGTTAACATTCGACTAAAATATATAAAATATATTACGCAAAGTATGTGCAAATGCAACCAAATCGACTAATTACGGTTAACATTCGACTAAAATGTATATAGTGATTGATGTGTATGTGTATTTAATTAGGGTTCTTTAGGTCTTTCGAGATATATGTGTCTCGAGATGGATGTACAACCGTATTGAAGGCAGTTACACTAGATTAGAGTTTGTGCCTGGCGTGAAGGAGTTCATAAAATGTCTAGCTCAATGGTACACAACTCGCTAAATCTGTAGCCTTAAGCTTCCAGGGCGCGGGTTCGAGTTGTGGGAGGCGAAAGACTATGCCCATATTGGTAAAGATATGAAGGGGACACGAGATAGTGTGGCGGTAAAGTCACACCGTGCGTGACTCAAAGTGTCGGGTGCACGGTCGAGTGGCCCAGGCCTTGACAAAAAATGCTAAATGATATACAACTCGCTAAATCGTGGCCTTAAGCCTCCTAAGGCGCGGGACGCAGGACCCGATAATCAAAGTATTGACCCGTACAGTGCTTATGGCCAGTTTCATCGCCTTGGATCCGCTTAACACATGCCTGAAATTGTTGAGAAACCTTCAGTATAATAATTGCAGGCAGCATATGAAAAGTTCCTCAGCTGCAAACTGATTAAGGCAATAAGAGAAAACCGGAAACACCTAATGAGAGAAACTTCATGTTCAGGTTCTAGAGGACTTAGAATCATTTTGTATGCCGTTGTCACAGAAACTTCATATTCAGGTTCTAGAGTACTTATTATAATCATTTTGTATGCAGTATGAAACGATCAAATTAATCAATCTTCATTATTATTAAATCAAGAATCTTCAAATTTTCACATATTCATTCTTCCACAAGAAAGTTCAGGAATTCGGGAAAGCACCTGCCCTAGAGGAGCATTGCCGTGAACAGCGTCAAAACAGTCGTCAAAAAGAGAAAAAGTGGCAAAGATTGGCACCTTAACATAAAGAATTCATATTGGGAACAGAGGTCTCAGACTTACCGATAACAATATATAACTTTCTCCACATCGAGGCAATAAGCTGGAAATAATTAAATACCAAAAAGAAAAATAAAAAACTAGCATTTGGCAAGTGATGCCTCGTCCATCTCACTAGAGATGCTTTGGCTTGGATTTGGACTTAATTGGACAAGCCGCAATGCCACTATTCTAAAGCATTTTCCAATCTCTTTGTAGCTTTCTTTTCTTTCCCTTCAAAAACCCTACAATTCCTTGCTAAACCATAGGAGTCAAAATGAAGCAAGACTGCTGCCTTTCATGCCTTCTAAAAGACTATGTTGTTACTTGATCCCCTCTTCCTAGCACCGTTTCCCAGTCTCTCAAATTAAGGTCCTTATCTTGAAGTCAATCGCAATTTCCTTTCACATGCCCCATGCACATCTACACTGAAAAGGGTGATTTATGGAATCATCACCAACTTTGCACAAATAACATCAACCGATAGGGAAATGAGATGCGGGGTAAAAGACTTACAAGTAAAACCTCCCAAATTATCAAGCTTCCATATGTGACAACCTTTTAGTCCTGCAAGGCTGCAACTCCTAGCCTTGGTCTATTAGGTGTAAATTCCAAAACAAGCTAGATGGGTCATTATCGAGAAGTGCTAGAATGACAACAGCATGTTACACTACAAGTCACATTGGCTCACAAGAGTCATCCATGTGCGCCTCGGAATACGGGCATACACAGATCTCGATGCATTACAAGCGGGTCGAGGTCGCATGGAAAGCTCCTGTAAGCCAATGTATCTTTTGGTGTGACATTGTTGTTGTCACTCTAATATTTTCCTCAAGAATTTATGCGGACTTAATGCAATGATGATACGGCATATATGAATAGGAAAATGAGATGATAAGAACCAGTTTGCATCATGTGTCTTCCCAGAAAAGAATGACGTTACCTTTTTCCAAATTTGAGTTATACGAGGGGTCTAACAGTCTAGTAGAATTAATTAATTTCCACAAAAATTTTGGAGAAGCATTACGGTGATTCCGTGCATGTCAACGTTACTGGAGATCCCATGTTTACTCACTAGAGGATCGAAACTTCGATTTCGCCTTATAATTCGCCCTCTTGATAATCGAAATTAATTCGGAGAAGTTTAATTTGACATGGAGAATTTTGGTAAAAATTCGCTAACTTAGAAAAGTTTAAGAAATTTTTATTAAAATGGTCAATAAACTAAAACTCATTTTATGGGATGTCAAAACAAGCACAAGTATGCATTTATACTTAAAAAATTATAATTTAATGGTTTTAAGTCAATTTTATTGGCACTAGTCATACATACTGTATATGGTAGATCACTTTTTAGTAATAATAACACTAAATTTAATTCTCCAACCATTTTATTAATTGCACAAAGACCTTGAAAAAATTACAAAAGTACAAAAGTTTTTAGTTTAAATGAGGAAAATAAGTGTGGTTTTTTTTTATTGCAAAACTAGGCTATGTCGCCTATACAAAAGGCGCTATCAGTTGGGTGAGTTTTTCCCGCTGACGTGGACACATGGATAGCGCCTTTTGAAAAGGCGCTATCCATGTGTCCGGTCCACGTAGGACGGCCTTACACTGATAGCGCCTTTTCAAAAGGCGCTATCAGTGTATGGCTGTCCTACGTGGACAGTGTTTACACGAATAGCGCCTTTTGGGAAGGCGCTATTCGTGTAAACGTCCACGTGGGATGACCACGTGGACATGGGCCGAACACATGGGCTATTTGTGTGTACTTGCCACGTGGGCTCGAGGTACTTGCCATCGGTGTGGTATTTGTCGTTCTGAGGGACATAACAAAAAATATTGTTCACCTCGCTATACGTGCGTGACGTTTGCATTAGGTCCATGGTCTCGTAGTGGATATGCATGGGTTGTCCCCTCGAGATACGTGCATGACGTTTGTATGGATTGTCCACCTCGAGATACGTGTCTCGGCGTTTGCATTACTATCCACCTCTAGTTACATGCATGACGTTTGCATGGATTGTCCACCTCGAGATACGTGTCTCGGCGTTTGCATTACTTATCCACCTCGAGTTACGTGCATGACGTTTGGATGGTTTGCATGGACTGCAAAGCGGGTTGCATGTGGTGTCTACCTCGAAATATGTGCTTCACATTCGCATGGTTGCATGGATTGCACGAAGTTGCATGAGTTGTCCACACCTCGAGATATGTGTGTGACGTTTGAATGGTTTGCACGAAGATGCATGGCTCGCCCACCTCGACATACGTGTGTGGTGTTTTCATGTGTTGTGAACCAGGAGATACATGTGTGACGTTTGCATTGGCTTTACCACCTCGAGACACGTGCGTGACGTTTACATGAATTGCACGAGGTTGCATGGGTCGCCCACCTCGACAGACGTGCCTAGCATTTGCATGAAATCTCCACCTCAGCTGCATGGGTTGTCCACGTCGATATGCGTGCGTGTTGCTTACATCGGTTGTCTACCTCGAGATACGCGAGTGACGGGTCGTTCATCTCCATATGCACATGTCGTTCATGGGGAAAAAATTTGTATTGATAGCTCCTTTTCAAAAAGAGTCATTCTTAGAGTGTATAATTTTGTATAGATAGCTCCGTTTCAAAAGGAGCTATCTATACAATTGCCTTCTACCTCACCACCACCTCACCACCATGCATGCCACCTCATCATCAATACCTCCTTTTCAAAAGGAGTTATCCCCTAATTTTGAAATTTAAAAGTAAACTTCCATACTTTGGGAAATAAAAACTATCTCCACCCCACTTTTTGAAAAACCCCCATTCACATGAGTAAGATTAAAATTATGAAACATGCTTTTTTTTATAGGGTCAATATTTAAAGCAAAAGAAAACAACAATTTTTTGGCATTATACATCAATAAAAAAAAAACTACAAAGCATTGTAGAGATGTGTGTGCAGAAGTTAATATTGATGCATACATTGAATCTTGATACAAAATCAAGGGATCACACGATCGGTGTAGAGATGTGTGTACAAAGTAAGTCACTCTTAAATTCTCAATAACCCCCAAAAGCCACCATCAATTACAACCCTCGACCCTTCCGTCTCCTACACACTTATTCGACTTTTTTGAACGAAAAGTTTGCAATTTCTCCTTGTTTTTAGCAATCCATATCAATTTGTATCAAAGTTGTCGATTTTTAACATAAACTTCAGCGAAGTTTTGTAGTATTTAAACTATCCGTGAACTTCATTTCGATCCCTTCAACTTCGATAAACTTCGCTTATAATTCGATTAATTTTATCGAATTTTCGTTCTTACTCTGGCAAACCAAAAGAAACCACTGAATCAAAGACAATCTTCCTCCTCAGGGAGGTGCTTTTTTCCATCCAAGAGAAGAACCGAGTCATTGCTCATTGCCTAATGCGGGTATGCTCGACTTGATGCAAATGGAACACCATATTTAGCAAACAAGATGACAATGGGAAGACTTATAAGGGACTCTTTGGGCGGTGATGGGAGGTTCAAGGATGTGTAAAGACAAAAGTTCATAGCAAAGGTAACAAAATTATTTTCAACAAGGAAAACCTAGTTACTCTTGAAAAAAAAATCGAAGGTGACAGGTGGAACTAATCGAAAGTGGCAAGTCATATGCAAGGTTTAAAAAATCGACAAACTTCGCCGAAGTTCGGGCGAAGTTCGGCGAAGTTTGTCGATGTTGAGGTGAGCGAAGTGAAGTTCAGAGGCAGTTGAAAAATTGCAAGAATTCGACTCAACTTCGGCTAACTTCGACCGAACTTCGAAAACATCGATGGAAGTTCATAAAACATGAAGTAAAATTGTTATGTTTCGTGGAAGTTGAACAAACTTCGACTATGCTAGAAATATACTTAAATTCGGAATATCCTTCGCTAACATGAGTTTTATACATTATTGTTGTACAATTGAGTATATTTTTAGCATCTCTACGAAGAAACTTGAGTTTTCTAACATTTAAAGTGAAATTCCATAAACTTACGTACACCGGTGAATTTTTGTCAAACTTCCATCGTCGAAGTTAACTTCCTCGAATTAATTTCAAATTTTAAGTGAGCGAAGTCATAGGCGAAGTCGAATTTCGAACCTTGGTCATATGCAATGCAGAAATCCAAGGCAACAATACTTCATCGATAGTGGGGAACATTCTCGTTCAAATAATGACTTATGGTTGTTGGTTCTAGCCAATTTTTCTAGAACAACGAGCAAAGTGGCCCCTATCATTGCAATACATGAATATAACGAGAAAGATTTGTGTTTAGATGGACATGTATACTTTGTCTCTAGAGCATCGGTACATGATAAGTTGGTTACTTGGTTGTAAAATGGTGAACCTTCTCGCCGTCATGTTCGAAGAAAAAATGTTTACACCACTTAATATTCACCATTCCAGGTCCATAGCGAACAAGATCACTTCATAAGATGAGAAATGTCCTAAGAAAAGTAAGCTGAAGCAATACATTTTCTTCCGAGGATCAGGAACAAGACTTTGCTCAATAAAAATTCGAACGTTACTCGAGGATGTCTAATTCGAATAGGGAGATTTTGTCAACTTTACATTAAAAAGAAGAGCTAACTATCAAATCAAATATAATACAAATTTTCGTCGTTTTTGCAGAAATAACATCAACTTTCAATTTCGTCAACAATAACACGAACTTTCAATATTTTTTTTCAATTCTAACACAAAGAGCAATTTGGGGCTTTTGGGCAACATGAGCCAATGTTTTTACGGTTCACTTGGTTCAACAAAAAATCGAATCCCCACCTCTACTAATCGGGTTTTTTTTTTTTTGCCTTTTTTTATGCGATTAAGAAACAAATTATTTACCCCAAAAACAATGTAACTAAAAAAACGAAAACAACACAACAAAAATGGAAAAATGGAAAAACAAAAACAAAAAACAACGTAATCAAACTCAAATTTTTGCAAAAACCTAAGTTCGCATCTTTTTTTTTCCCTCGCGAACGAACGTTGATTGAATGAATCAAACTCGGTCCCTCTCTCAATGACAATCGGTCAAAGAATTTAAAGAAGTGAATCGGGGAAGATCACGATTTCAAGGGTTTTTGGTTAGGTTCTCAACAATGTTCTAGAGTTTCATCTCCTCTATCAGGTAGTGAGCACAAATAGGGAAGAGCACGCGAACATAATCGACATCCGTTCGCCTTGAAATGGAGATGCAAACATTAATTAGGGTTTTTTGAAGAGTCAAGTTTCTAATATTTTGAGAGATGCGATTTTGAGTTTTTTTTTTTTTGCCTTTTTTTAAATTCGTGGTTTTCTTTTTTTTTTGTTTCATTTTATTTGGGTATAAATTTTGGTTGTTTTTTAATCGTAAAAAAAAAAAAAGATGAGGGGATTAGGTTTTTTGTTGAACCGGTTCAAGTGAACCGTACAAAAATCGATTCATGTTTGCTCAAAAGCCCCAAATCGATCTATGTGCTAAAATTGTAAAATATTGAAAGTTTGTGTTATTTCTAACGAAATTGAAAGTTGGTGTTATTTCTGCAAAAACTACGAAAGTTTGAATTATTTTTTATAGTTAGCCCTAAAAAGAAATATAAATAACTTCATCTAAAGCCTACAAGATCCAAATTTTGTCAAGGCCCCACAACGAAGAATTTTGTTTATAATTTGCTTTTTCTCTTATACCAAAAGATAAAGTTTTATGTTTAATTTTAATGACTGTGATCCTTTAAGACGTTACTTCTTTATGACTTCAAAAATAAAAATAAAGATGATACTTCTTTCTTATTGTTTTCCTGTAATTTAGAACTTGTTCCTCATATTTGACATTAAAATCTAGTTATGCATTCGTTGCAATCATTTTTCTTACAACTTAGCACTAAAATTAGCAAATTGTCTCGTTTTTTGCTTACTTTGGAAAGAAACAAAGAATTTCGTAAAACTTCATTCGCACATTTTCTTAATCTTGTGTCTGAAAATAAATCTAAATAATTCAAGGGAGTTTGGAGAAGTTAATATAATTTTCATGCCATGACTTTTTCAAATGATATGAACGAATAATTAATTAATTGAATATGACAAAATACCTGATATTGAAGTAAAGGTTTCACGCACTTTGGCTTGCACGAATCCTCAAGATACTTCTTCCGGTCAATAAGATCTTCGTCCGCCTAGATTTAGAAAAGCATGATGTACGCATTAGCTATTTGCTTCTTTTCACAAGGTAGCTTCTCTCCATACAATGTCTTACTCACCACCATCCAACCTCTCTTTTCCTAAGAAAATAACGAGAGAGCACGAAAGAAAGAGAGGGTCAAGAGCAAGCAAAAGGTGCTCTTAATAATTATAGCAAAGGTAGCAATTGATCATTATCTTAATTTTAAATAATAGAAGAACCACATAGAGAAACAAGCATGCCAACTAACCATTAGCTAAACAAATGAAAAACTTAGAGCTTTCTTCAATATTCAAACTTTCGAAGTAAATACCATGTAAAAAGTAGAATACATCCATCCATTCTAACTCCCAAAACAAAACAAAAAAAATATCCTAGGACGATTTACATCTATGACGAAAGAAAGTACCAACTACCAAGGCCGAAGCCCTTTCCAAATGCCTAGTCAAAATTACTAGAGATGCAAGTGAATGTAGGAGAAATCCCAAAAAAGAAGAAATAAGAGAAAATTATTGATGTGCATGAAAAAGGAAAGCCAAAACCTCAAGGACTAGCTCAAGAAACACTAAGAACAAAACTAAAAGAAAACATGAGGACTTAGAACCTTACTGCAAGACAGTAGAACCCAACACTTACAAAATAGAAAATACTTCGGTAAAGGAAAGAGAAAAAAAACCGATAAACAATTCACCCAAACATAGTCTTTTGGCATGCTTGCTTACTTCGGACAAACCATGAGAAAGGTGAGGACTACGTGAGCGCCATGATAAGAGAATGTTGGGACTCAAAGTGAGAGATACAAAATGTTCAAAACAGACCTGCATAATGATTTTCTCTAAAATTGCCAAATTAAATATTAAAACACTTCTCTTTTCAGATCGAACATCCCCTTTCAAGGAATATAGCATTCAACCAACTGCTGAACACAAAAAACTATGCACGTTTACATCCAAAAAAAAAAAAAAAAAACACAAGAATCAGGAAACAAATGAAGAAAAGCCAATTAAACACATATCCTGGTCAATATATGTCCACACCAAACTACCTTGAATAAGTCATTTACAAAAGTTGAAACAAAAGAAAAGTTAGAAAATCAGAAAAGTTTCAAGGTGTAGCATCCATGCTGGTAAAAAACAAATCATATAATTTCGTGTCATTGCATTTCAAAAACAAAACAAGTTGGACAAAAAAATAACTCAAAGAGATGAATTTGTGAGATTGAAAGAAAAGTGCGTATGATATGACCACTAATTAAATATGAAATAGAACAGAAAGTCTACGCTTATAACTGCAAAATGCCTTCAACCTAACATACCGACTCAAGTAACACAACTTATAGGACGAAGGAAACCACAGTTGACTATGAAATTATAATTTGAAATTCATAAAGAAACAGGACTGTTCAGTGACTTCAGTCACAAGAAGCTAAGATAATATACTAAACTAGCTAGTAGTGTTAATTACTCCCTCTGGTCATTTATATAAGTCGTTCTAGCAAAAACTTTTTGTTCAAAATTGTAAGTCATTTTCGGATTCAAGAGTGTGTTTGTTACATTTTTACCCATTTTTACCCTTATACAATTCAAACATTTATGATTCTTCGATTCATTTGATGTCAAATGACAAATATATAAATTACACTCGTACTTAAGGCTATCTTAATTCTTGTGTCCTTACCTTAAACGACTTATATAAATGAATGGGGAGTATAAACCAGGAAGACAGATGAAAGTGCATAATAGAAAAAGAATATTATTAAACTTATAGCAAACTAAAATTTAATACTGACATGGCAATAAATGTGAGAAACCACCCCCTCAATAATCTTTCACTGAGCCTGCAAAAGAGAAAACCATTTCGCACTGGACAGTCAATAATAAGTAATAATAACACTAATGACACATACAACTTTAAAGAAGAATTATTTGCAGGGATGGTTTCTGATTTATAATTTTATGCTGACTATTCTCGCCTCAAACACAAAAGACTCAGATTTTTTTTATATAAAAAGCCAACTTATCGCCCTTCAAATTTGCACGTGAGGAGACTCAAACCCACAACCACTTGCAGAAAAGACTGTACCAAACCATTGAGCTACCACTTGGTTTATAAAAGACTCGGAATCTTATAAGATTATGCTTATAAGAAACAAGAGAGTAAAGCGGTAAAAGCCAACCCCTAGCAAAGCAAACAGAGTGGTCCTCCACTTATGATTGGATATCTTATCAAATATACTATCATGCCAAGTCATGCTTAGTCTAGTGTATAAAATACTAGTCATCCCAAGCTCATAGAAATGAATGTCCCTAAAATTAAAATTTTGTCTCTACAATCCAAGGCAGTACTAAACTCTACCCAAAATAAGTAAAATCCTTTTCCAAGGTTACACACACAGTCATCGTAGAAGCGTGCAAGTGTTGTTATTTTTTGGCAGGGTGCAAGGGTTTCTTTCATGACCTCTTATTAGTACTTTAGGTCTCCCCTTACATCTAACATTGTTATATTCACTGTTAACCAGCAGTTTATCCTAACTGACACAATTATTATTCTTCAAAATACACGACCAAATCATCTTAATCATATTTCCTCGTTCGTAAACCCTATAGTTTTTCGGTTTTGTTCAAAAAAAAAGTTCATCTTTTAAGTTTCAACATTTTATCACATACAACTGATACAAGTCTCAACATATACACCAGCAAGTTTTTGTTGACCAACTTATTTCATAGAAAACAGGTTGCCTACTTTTTGCCCTAAAAATTTTCATTTCAACTTCGATGAGATATGTTTGTCATATTAATACAATAAAAGTACTAAACCAATAACTTAACATGCTTCAATTCTTTAGGTAAAATTATCACATCTCTCCTCAGGCCTTCTTTTAATATCAGTCTGCTTCTATTTAGACTGCCAGTAAAGATAGATTCAATGTACTCTGCCTTAATCCTACTAATTTGTTAACCTCTACACCTGAAAGCGCATCTACAGGCCTCTAACTTAGCACTATGTCCTTAATTTCACCAATTAATACAATATCACCCATAGAAAATATACAAGAAGGACCACCAATTAGAATTATAGTCAAAACAATCGTTAATAGTGCAAAGAGAAATAAACTCAAGGCTGAGCCTTAGTGCATAACTATTGAGACAAGGATATCACTAGTTCATACATGTGTTTTGTAATATATTGTCAGACCATATGAAAGAGCAAGAATACAAATAAGCAACAGGTCATGCTGATAATGCTGCGATAAAACAATTGCTCTAGAAAAGGGCCTATAGAAAGTTCATATCATTATCATAAAGTTACATTAAGAGAAATATCAAAAGTAGATCACAAGAAAAGAAGTCCCATTCTCACAACATAAACTAGACAAAGAAATCAATAAGTTTAAAATCAATAAGTTTAACTCGTCCATCTCTTGTAACATACACATCAAATGTATAATTATCCGATTCAAAACTCTCTTGCACATTGTCCACAAAGAAATCATGAATTAATATTTGAAGACTATCCTTCTTCTCAAGAAGAGCAGGGTAGAAACACGTGACCTCACGTTGGGAGATAGCAACAAGAAGCTTACTTCTAACAAAACACCGAAATTCCATCTCAGGAAGCAATGATGAGTACCATTTCCTGAGGGCAAGGAAGAATTTGGGGGGCCTAGAGGAGGACTTGTCAACACACGAATCAAAAGCATGACATAGGTCATGAACCAAAGATTCAGAGGATCTCAACAAGAGTGATATCTCACTAAACGATGTGCATTGAAGGGTCCCAGTAGTACCAATCCAAGCAGAGTCTTTTGGAGCACTCCAGTTCAACTTAGGGAAGACAACCCCTCCACAAACGATTCTGGAAGTTCGTGGATTATGGTTTTAATGGAAACGTATTTGAATTTAGGATACCATTCTTGAATTTGACACCTATTCACCTCCTCTTCCTTCATCTTAAAGTAAATAAAAAGGGTGATTGGGCAAATTGAATGAATTGTCCTACTTGGTTTTTATGCTTCCTTCATGGTACCTGATCAAAAGAGTCGAAACACAGTATAGCCAATGTGCATGAGGAATGTCAAAAGTATTGATCCTATGTATTTGGTCAATAGACACAATACAAGTGTTTAATGAAGATACTTTCCTGAATTAAGATCATATAAAACATGAGTAAATGGTGTCATGTAGATTAATTAATACAACTTAATTTTCATGGAAAAGAGACGAGTGAGAAGACAACTTAATGTAAATGAAAGAAATGAAAGAAAAAATGAAAGAACTTTGATTAAGTATTTATGTACTAGTTGAGCAATTGACACAAAGATAAGAGAAATGCGGTTGCGGTGGTTTGGTCACCTGCAAAGGCGGCCTACAAATGCCCCCACTAGAAAACTTGATTTAATAGAAATTGAAGAAATTCGACGAGGTAGGGGTAGACCAAAGTTAACATGGGACGCATTAATTATGAGGGATTTTAATGGTTTAGAAAGCTCACCATCAATTGCACTTAATCGAGCACAATAGAAAAGTTTGATCTATGTAGCCGATCCCAGTTAATTTGGGACGGAGGCTATGTTGTTGTTGTTGCTGTTGTTGTAGTTTGTTATGGTTTGGCTTGGGATTCTATTGGACCCTTTTGCACTGTCTCAACAAGTGAGAGAGAGAAAGAGAGATAGCTGAGGAGTGAAGACAAGAGTGAAACGATCAGATATGAGAGAAGTAAAAATTTTGGTAAAAAATTTTGACATTGTAGAGAAGAATAAATTATTTCATCTAAGTGCAAAAGAACATCCAATTTTCATCAAAAGACATTAAAAAGTATGTTTTCTATAACATTTCATATTTGTTCTCTCTCTCTCTCTATACTTGATCTTCAAGTTTTTTTAAAACTTCATTTTGATCGGATTTATCATTTTGGATATTATTTTCTTTCTTCATTAGGCAATATATTAGATTCTATTTCTAATAAGTGATATGGAGTCGTGGTTCTGTTTCTTCTAACATGTTATCATTCTTTAGAGTGTCTTATAACAAAAACTAGCACCAAATGCGTTTCACTTTTCTTAAAAGTAAGCATTAAGACTTGAAAATGTTATCATTTTCCTCTAACTTTAATGGAAGTTTTATCTAATTTCTTACTTTGTTGCTTCAAAAAAATTTGTCCGTTTAGGTCCGAACAAAAAAAATCAAAAAGAGGGTACCCATTCGCAATTAATTCTTAAGGGTATATTAGTAATTCTACTTAAATAATAAAACATAAAGTCACAAACCTTAGTCAATGCTATCGAAATCTCACGTTTTTTGTCGTTTGGTCCACAGTCCTATATGTTGTTCGACTTTCCCTCACCGCCCTCACCCTCACTCTCCACACACACTCGCGCTAAGGAGGAGATGTTGTGTATTGGACTCAACTTCTGTAACTGGTGGGATCTCATTTCTCAGAATCCGCGATCGATGGTGGTTGAAGAGTCTCGTTGTTAGCTCCCAACAAGCCCTTCACGTTTTAATCTATTTCGATTAGGTGGTTGGGAATGGTCCGGAGGCTACCAAAGGCCGATTGATCAAGTTACCTCTTTTGATTATTCTCAATTGAAAACCACTAGAAACTCAAAATTGTCTTTTTGTTTCTCAAATGGGTCTACTTGAAAACAGTTGTCTCATTCTCAAGAGATGTTATTTGCTTTCATTTTGGGTTGAAACAGCCAAAACAAACCAAGCATCCAAAGGGGAATTTCTGAATCTCAATGTTTCTCTCTTACAAGTTCAACAGAAAAGTCCCTCTTGTAGTTATATAGAAAATTCTTGTTTGTAAATTGTATCAGTGTATGGCGATAGCCGTGATATAAACAATTGGAAAAGAAAAAATCAATTTTATTAGTGTTGGAAAATGAGTCCAGAGTACGCAAAAAAAAAAGAAAAAGAAAAAGGGCCCGGATAAAAAAAAAAAAAAGGTTTCATATCTTCTAAACTCATACTAATTAGCCACAAGATTACAAATTTAAACAACCTAACCCAAATCAATAGCTCTATTGACCCAATCCAAAGCAATTGGTTTAGTTTGGGTCTATCAATTTTTCGTAACCCCTAATCTTGTCCAGACTCTGACTAGTTTCTAAAACTAACATTTTTTTTTCGTCTGGACCCATTCTGTTTTGTAAAAAATTTTATCAGGGGCCCACTAGTAACCCCCCACGTACATATGTGCAACAATCTCGCGTACCAGTACCAAGACCCCAGTAGCCTGAAAAACACCTTTACGTGCGACGGCCCTGCACTCACGTGCAACAACCTACACACCTGTACCAAAGCATAACTAGTACAAAAAAGCACCTTAGACTAGTCTCTAATAGTTCCCTCCCAACTTGAGAGTTGAAACGTCATCTCACGTAGTTCTTTAGGTGTAATTCAAACAATAGCAAGTGAACACCAAGTGCATGACATGGGACACCAAGAAATTAAGAATTTGGTGTGATTCAACAAAAACAATACAAGCCCTGTCCGCATATTCTCTCCATTTGTTAGTAATCAACTAATATGAGTTTGGACCACCCTATCTCGATATCTTAGGACTTGAGAGCCCATCTAATGACAAAAATGATCACAAGCTCTAAGCTTACACTTCTTACCGAATAGTTTTTGCCATTGCAAATCATTGTCGATCGAGTTTTTTAGTCAATTTGTTGGTTTAAATTGTGTTATTGTTCTATTAAAAAAAAAATCCCACAATTAGTCTTTTTTATTTAACAATTTTTAAATAATCGTGGGTGTAGGAACATTTTTCTCATCCCTCCCTACCTAGGCTCGACTATGCCCACGAGAGTCAATCATGTGCCCCCACCCCATCACCTGGGAGAAAATAACATATTATGAACGAAGACCCATTGTTGTTTTTCTTCTACTTATAAATGAACTTTTGCAATTGTATTGCAACCTAGAGCGTATAATTTTGGGGCTTCGCTGGTTTCTATCTTCTTCGTTTGACCAAACACACCAAGATAAAGATTAGGACATGATTTGAATGATAGCAATTGGATGTAATATCCCAAGCAATAAAGTGGGCAAATCAAAAATTAAAGGCATCAATCAATCAAACAAACAAAACCCGATTAATTTTATGAGTTCCATGGCATTATTGTCAGAATTTCACAGTTTGAAGATGAATGACTGACCTTAATCGATGATCGAAGACGACGACGACGACGTGATGCTCACTCGATCGCTCGCTCTTCTTCGCCTCTCTTGCTAGGGCTCTCTCTCGTTCGCTATTGCTTTTAAATAGAAGATGACAATTGGAATCGCACCTTGATATGCGTGCAGATACAGATTCGATAGGTGTGTCAATCTTTTATCTAGCTCGATTTTGTCCGGCCAGGAAAAAAAAAAAGGAGTTTTGATAATAATTTATTAAATTTGAGCCGGATTTATACAAGTCCCTCAAAATTCAGATTGAACACAGATTTCAAAAAACATTTATTTTATTTTAAAAATATAATATAATTTCGTATATCGTATAATTCACAAAAACAATAATAAAAATAAAAAATTACATAATTTATATAGAAATGTATTATTTTGGTTTCGATACTTAGCTAAATTGCTTGAGACAACATTATGCGGTTTGTCTTTTAACAAAAAAGATTAATATGTGTTGTAATTTAAAATAATAAATTAAAATTAAACATTACTTTTAAAAATTATGTTAGAGAAGATTATATTTCGAGAAATTTATAATGATTTTAATAATTAAAAAAAACTTTTAAACATAAATAGTTTTTCAAATCTTAACAAATTCAATAAAAGCAAATCAGGTATGTGCAAGGCATATACTTAAGTCATATTTGATTGGATAGAGAAAAAAAATATTTCAAGGAAAATGACAAATTACGTGAGAAAATAACATTTTCATGCGTTTGATGGCCAAGATTTTCTCGCATAACATTTTTTTACAATTGCCGATTTTCCATATTAAGAATCATATATTTTTTTTCCACCTATTATGGTGGGCAAATTGAGCTTTTCTATTGAAAAGATGTGAGTTTCTATATTAAGACACATTAAACTTATATTTAAAATATGAAAATTAACATATTTAATATATATGGTAAGTTTTCATATTTATTTCAAAACTTGTTGTTGGTGAGTTTTGAAGGAAAAATTTCTTATATGTGCAATCAAACACATATATGAAAATTTTATTTTGAATATTTACTGAGGAAAACTTTCTTAAAAAAATATTCATTTTTTATAAAATATTTTCTTTGTACTCGGGACATTACCAAATTACCCCCCATCCCTCTTAAACAAAAATCTTCATAGGTGTTTCGATTTGGGACATTTGTTCATCGATCCCTCTCTCTTCATCTTCATCGTCTTCTTCATTTCTCAAACCTCGGAACACCTCCTCATTCTTTTCCAAACCCTACTTGTCGTTTCAACTTGACCAACTCGATTCATCTCTCTTTGAGGTACTCGATCTGACCTTCTCCTCCTCCTTTGCTAATGGCGTCTTTGTTGGTTTCGGACCATCGTCGATGTGATGGAGTTTGGCAAAGACGAAGAAGGATAGGAATGACTCGATGGTTGCGGCGGCGAGAGAAATTGCGAGTGCGATGGAGGATGGAGAGAAGCGGGAGAACGCACTGGTGCGGGTGCTACTTGCTAAAAATTCTTCTTATAGTTTGAGATAAATCTTTTTATTCTTATGGACAATCACTATAACATTGCTTGATTAGTGCTTTGAAACCCATCACAAAGATGATGTTTATACAAACTAAAGTGTATTTTTGTTACTTGTGGTAATAAAATGTTTGGATTCCATGGAACCACACCCCACCTGTAGAATCCACCAACTAGAGAACTCGAATTCTCATGGATCCAATTGAATTTCATCAATATATCTGTTTCGATTCATTGTTACAATTGGGAATAGCAATAGTACTAATTTCACATGACCATGACATCTACAATTCCAATGACCATATACATAAAATCCCACCGAACACAACCAATGATCTTCGACAACCGAATTTTGATGAAGGCGAGTGGGGGCATGTTGGTCAATACACTAGCTCCAAAAAATTTAATCCTAATATCAATACATCCAACCAAACAAGTGACCTATTTGGGACTAATCATTTAATATAAGCCACAATCCTAAGTATAAGTTAATCCCACAAACTTAGGACTATTGTATTTGTGAAGCAAACATGCCATTAAATTTCGGTTCATAAAACGCGCGTAGTGTTTTCCACAAAGGAAGGGGTAAAATGGGTAATTCCACTCTCAATCCGAACCCATAGGGTTCCACGTAGCATGCCACGTCAGCTTCCTTCACCGCGTTGATGTCATGTCGATGTTATGTCATGCACGAACAAAAGTCCGTTCCCCGTCCGTCGTATAAACTCGCTCACGCATTTCATCCTCCATCATCAACTCTCCACAGCCATGTCCGGTTACAACAACAACAACCCTCCCCCACACGGCTACGGCTACGGCTACGCCTACACAGCCGGCTCCGGCGCCGGCGCCGCCCCTCCGACCTACGCCGCCTCCCCCTACGGTGCGCCGCCTCCGCCTACGGCCAGCCCCTACGCCCCGGCGCCATCCGCTTACGGCGCGCCGCAACCCTACTCCCAGCCTCCTTCGCGCCCCGGCGATAAGCCGCACAAGCACGAGTCCGCGCCGTCTTATCACGGCGGCGGCGGCGGCGGAGGAGGAGGAGGAGGAGGTGGAGGAGGGTACGGGAGCCCGTTCGCGGCGCTGGTGCCGTCGACGTTCCCGCCGGGGACGGATCCGAGCGTGGTGGCGTGTTTCCAGATCGCGGATCAGGACGGGAGCGGGTTGATCGATGATAAGGAGCTGCAGCGGGCGCTGTCTTCGTATAATCAGAGTTTCAGTCTTCGGACTGTGCATCTCTTGATGTACACCTTCACTGGAACCAACACTAGAAAGATCGGTCGGTCACTTTTCTTGCTCTTCATTCATTCATTCATTTGGTGGATCTGTTTGTTTTGTTTTCAGATTTTAGGGTTTGCCTCATGCAATTTAATTACAGTAAAACCAACCATCAATTGTTCCAGAGTGGCAAGGGACTCAGATTCTAAAATTAGGTTATGAGGATCTGCCCTCGTATGGGGCCAGTATCGAAAGTTAGTCCCACACGGTTAAATGAAACTTTGAAATAAAGTAGATAAGTGATTAACTCCTCTTAACTCGTAACGAAGCATTTTAAGTTAAAACCTTGTACTTATAAGAGTTGAAGGTAATTAAGTTGGGATGGTATCGGATCCATCAAGTGCATTTTTGCCTCGAGATGCGCACACACATATCTCGGTGTGTATATCACGGCATCCGACTGGGTCGGTGCCCAAAGTGGGTTACTCTAGCAGTTCTCATTAATAACATCAAGACTCACTTAGAGCCTTATTGAGGCAAATTTCCATTAAGAGAGTGGTGTAAACATTCATGGCTACCAATATTCTTTGTAAAGTTAACATTAGGGATGTGTTCTATAATTCATGTTCCTAAGATAGCATATGAAACAGCTTAATTTGACCTGCTTTAACAATATATTTTGAAAAGTGCTCCAAGAGTTTTAAATGATCACTATGAATGTGTCTTTTTCAGAAAGTACTCCTATAAGGCCATTATGAATGTGTCAGCGGTTTGATGGGTTGGTTGGACCATTTCTCTAGATATTAACACACGAAACTCACATGGCTGACGCGGATAAGAGACATGGGTGCCATGTCATTTTTGTGACTTGAGTTTGAAGTTGATCGGGTCGGATACGTAGATCAAATTCTTCATTGTGTTCAATTAATGTACTTGATCTTCATTGTGTTCAATTAATGTACTTGATGGCATGCTTTTCAAATCTTTTAAATCCTTCAGTATGAACTTGAGTTTGAGTTGGTTTGGTTTAGCTTTCATATTACAGAATGTATTGTTTGAAACTTACTGTTAAGATATTATTCCTTGCTCTCTCTAAGTTTTAGAAACCTCTAGCTAACTTCTTAAGTAGGTAATTATCATTTCTTTATCAAGTAATCCCGTCTTTTCTCTTGTCACCAACTCACAGGACCCAAGGAGTTCACACAAGTGTTTTACAGTCTTCAGAACTGGAGAGTATGTTGACGGTTTATCTAGTTCTACATGCATAATTTTGTTGATATAATCATGATTATTATTTTAGCTTTTCTTTGATGTTTGTGCGCGCTTTTCAGGCAATATTTGAGAGGTTTGACAGAGATCGCAGTGGGAGGATTGATGCATCTGAGCTTCAAGAAGCACTTCTCAGCCTTGGATACACAGTTTCCCCTGTTGTTTTGGATCTGCTTGTCTCCAAGTTTGATAAAACTGGGGGTAAAAGCAAGGCCATTGAATATGACAACTTCATCGAGTATGTTTCTAATCTTGATCATCTTTCGCTGTTTATTAATGTACCCAGAATAGATTAATGCATCATTTGGTAGTTGCCTATATGTTGCAATGCACTGTAGAAGACAGAAGTTTAAATTGGGTTCCCCGTCAACTTCTTCTTTCTAATGTTATTTGTTTCACGCATTACTTTGTAACTAGTTCCAGTAGCAACCTCTGGTTTTAGATCTGGATAATTAACTCATCGATATGTAATTTTGACATTTATTTAGTTTCACTTGTGAGCTTATTTTAATTTCACTTCATCTTGATTTTTTATGCAGATGCTGTCTCACAGTTAAGGTAATATTTTGTTCGAGTGTTCTTTTAAACTTTAAAGGGAGTTTTTTAATTGTTCCATGGTAGTAATCATACATTATATTTACGCTGTAGCGTTTGTGTCATTTTTCTAGGGACTCACCGAGAAATTCAAGGAAAAGGATACAAACTACTCTGGTTCAGCTAATTTCACCTACGAGTCCTTCATGCTGACGGTTCTTCCCTTCCTCATCGCTTAGGGTATAAAGACGTTATGCGTATAGCTTTGGTATTTGTTTTTCCTTTTCGTATTCTGTTGGAAGTGAGCTTGACTGCTTGACGTTCGTTATGCTTAGTGTAAAGCATAGTATAGTAGTTGTATTTTCCCACTTACTTTCCCTCAATGGGTTTGATATTCCATGCTGTGGAGTTGTTTGTGTAGCTGACATGTCCTTATAGAAACATGTTCCTACGCCCCCCTTGTTCAAGGGCGTTGAAATGCGTCTAGTACCACAAACGATTCCATGGCATAGACGTTCAACCCCTCCCGAATAGCATGTAGTGAATACTACTTTCTGATCAATTTGCAAGTTTTCTTGTGATTCATTGTGGTATGAACTTTATTAGATGAGTTTTTCATCAATCGCAATGCTTTATGTATGTATGTGTCATTTTTCATAATTAGTCATCTATACTTTGATCTTTTAACTGAAACCCATATAAGATTACTATAGACTACTAGAGATTTGAAAGTTACATCTTCATAATTTTGTTCCATACATGTTCAAATTCTATAAAAAGAGCTTCAATCTTGTGCGGCATAGTTAACTTGCAGGATTGTTGTATGAAGAAAGTGCTTGATATTTTCTGTGTTCCGAAAATTTCGAAAGTCTGCGCAGCAAACCCTTCAACTACTTTGGAAGGTACAACCAAGCAGTCATTCCCTTTCTCTTGTTCAACAGGCCTAATTTGGAATTGAAAGGCTATTCTTCTTGTTGGAGGGACATTTTTGTATGAAAATAGCTTTCCTAGTTGTGTTTTGATCAATATATGATTCCTGGTCTACTTGTGCTTCTTATTGTGGAGCCCCAATATTGGAGTGGTTTTGATAACCCAAATATAAATGAGGAGTTTGCTCATCACATCTCACTTGTGTTGGCATAACAAATCCAAGGCTAAAACTATATTTATATATATATATTTTCTGGTAGTCTTATAATCTATGTTACATGCACTTGAGTCTGGGTGTTGGGTGTGGTTCTGAAAGGTCGTATGTGTTTATCCTCAAATTTAATGGCATGGGGACTCGGCAAAAGTACTCCTAGATTTTAGACATATATGCTTAGATATATGTCCTAACGTATATAATCTAGTCTATGCACTTGTATTTTTTTCTTATTATTTTGCATTTCTTATTCTACACTAGTAAGTTGTTATTTTTTTCTTTATTCTCTTACATTTTGAATATTCTTCATACAAAGACTCTTAAGTTGGAGTATCCAAGAATTTTCAAGTGTCGGACTCGTTTCTAGTATCTAGCACTAGCACTGATACTTTGGGTTAGAATAAAGGATCCAGGTTTCGTAGCACATAACCTGTGACTAAGTGTTCTCATATTTTCAGCTTCCACATTCTTCTTCTTCTTCTTCTTCTTCTTCTTATAGGAAAAATAAATATAGATGAGTTAATCATAATAGGCTAATCACCCTTCTCTAAACATCAGTGTCGGCAAGTGTCGGCATCGTCGGCAATGGTGTTCCTGATAGAAAGGACTTGAACAGCACCAGAGCTTCCTTGGGCCTAGTCTGAGGGACCATATGACCTGCACCTCTTATTGTCACAAAGTTTAGACCCCTGTACTCTTGATTCCATCCTCCAACCTATTGATGACCACAAATTTTAGGCATTATTAAACCCCAAATGAAATCAATTGATAGAACAAAATTGATTGGGATTGAACAAACCTGTCCATCCATGGACCAAGGATGCCAAGGAGAGGCAATAGGAAGGTTGAGAGTGTCAATGTTACACCTAGTAGATGTAACTGGAATGACAGTATCTGCATCTCCACTGACATTGAGATGGAGAAATGAAAAACGCACAACTATCAGTTTGTAGCTACTTCTGTTCCTCTGCGTTGACATTCCAAATTTTAACCTCTTAATCTGTCGATTAATGAAATCTTTGGAATGAATTTATTTATTTATTTTCTTGAAGCCCTCTTTGTACTGAAATTAAGTTCATAAGCTTTATGAAATTTAAATCATTCCTAGTTTGAACACTTGAAAGGACTGCTAAAAGTTTTTCATATGAGGTGGAAAGAATTCTTACACTTGACATCTTTGTAAACATCAGAAAATGTTTACAGCAGATTTCCAGCAGTAGTCAAGGCCATTAGGGACAGTTACCTGTATATCCAAATCCGAAGCCCTCCTCTTATAAGCTCACGATAGACGTCGAGGACTGAACTCGCAGAGTCTTTCCAAGTATTAAAAATAAGGCGGCTGCAAAACAAGCAAATTTCATGTTCTCTCAAAAGTTGATATTCCCTCTTATATTGGAGATCTTGGAGTGCATCATAACCAAAGTAAGATTTATCAAGTCATACTTGCAAATTTCCCATTTATGTGGCGCCGCTTCTGGATCAACATGAAGGGCCTTTTGAACCTCAGGAACATTGAAGTAAGCTGCAGCGTAGTTCTTCGAGCATGGATCATATGTCTCATTGATTTGTCCAAACTTCTGTTAGATCATCAAATCATTCAACCATGGTTTTGTGCACATCAGAACTATAGAATGTAATCTAGTATATACACATTTTTTCAATGCTTGAATGACAAGACAGCATTACCCGTTGAGGAGAATTAGATGCAAAGCTGATATCTGTTGTAGTACTAGTACAATAAGGAGTGAAGATGCTATATATGTCGACTTTTCCTAGCTCATTTTGAACCACATCGGAGATTTTTTTACAGTTCTCCGATCGCTGTAGAAACGAATCTTCACTGCAGAAGATTTTGTAGAGCTTGTAGGTTTGATCAGAGATGAAACCATTTGACCACAGATATTCCCTAACTCCTTTGTGATCATTGAAATCATCAGTTAAGGCATTTCCCACCTGCATTACAGATCTATCGACATTAGGCACAATGTCTTCGAGCTTCATCAAGTCTGAGTCCTGAGAATTGAGGAATAAAAAAAAAAGGCGAATACAAAATACCATATAGCCCTTGAGGTTGATTGAGCTTTCCGGTGTCGGCAAAAATCTTACAATGGCTTGGGATAGCTGAGGAATGTAATGTCCTAAATCAAACATGTCAGTAGTTCAAACATCAAAAATCTCTATTTTTATAAAAGATGGAATAATAAATACATAAATTCAAGAAGAGTTTGATTCATGTAGTAGACCTCAACTAATTTGTAATTGAAGCTTTGTTATTGTTGAGAATTCTCATAAACCTACTAAACTTTTAGGATGAATGGACTTTTCTACTGTAGAAACGTTTTGTGTTCTGATGAAATTTCCTTAAAGTATAGACACATAATGAATTGAATCAATTTATTTTCAGCTTTATTTGTTGGATTGTTTAATTAGTATGCTTTTACCGCATCGTTTTGGTTTGTTTTGCTTAATTTGTTTGAGTGAGATGTTTTTGCTTTTGTTTGTATACCTGCATAGCTTTCTCCTGTTATGTAAAATTCTCTTCCCTTATATTGAGGAAACCTCTCAAACCACTCCAGCAGAAATGCTAGTGAGTCCTTTGCTGCAAAAACGGGGGCGACGCCGGACAAAAAAGAAGTTATGGAAGTTAAATATTAAAACTGTAAACATAAAATTTAAAAGCCTTAATAGCTATACCGGTCCTTTCATCTCCATTTTCCTCCACATCCGAGGGACTCCTTGAATAGGAAAAGCCAGTACCAACAGGTGATTCAAGGAATATGATGTTAGCCACTGCAAAATATTGTTGATAAAGGCGCAAGTTAAGATAGGAGAAAAAGGAGATACTGAAAAGCTTAAGATAAACTTTGCAAATTCAAAAAGCTTTCTTTTTAATTTTGTGGACTTTCTTGTAGTTCCTTTACCTTGATTCCAAGAGTAGGGATTTAAATAAAGAGTCTTCCCATCAGCATTAATGTGAAATGGTCCTATCTCTACGGCTTCCCCGAATCCGATGGAGGAACACCCAGGTCCTAGAAAACAGTTCTTGATAAGTCAGAACTAGACATTTCAATGGTGGTCATAAACCAAAACCAAAACCTTCTAAACAAAACTAAGCAGATTCAAAAGGGATACAAGTCATATATAGCACACTAACACATTCTAATGAGTTCAAAAATCACAATGAATATATGAATTATAAACTCAAAGGCAGCAAATCAATCAAATATGGATAGACTGAAATTTTATTAGAATATAAAGAGAGACATATAAGTGACCTCCTTGCAGCCAAAGAACAAGCGGCTTCGAAGAAGGGTCCTCGACGGCTTCAAAGAACCAATAGAATAGAAACCTCCCTGGATTCTCATTCACTCTCACATACCCTGAGTAGTGAGAGAAGTTGACATCAAAAGTCAGTCCTGGAAGGCCAGTGACCCTATCTTTCTCTTGTTTCCAAACCAAGTCTTTGTCATGAACCACACCCAGTGCCAATGAAATCAAAAGCATCACCACAACACCTCTGATCATACCCTTCACCATACTTTGCAATCCCTTTTTTTTTTTTTTTTTTTTTTTTTTTTTTTTTTTTTTTTTTTTTTTTTTTTTTTTTTTTTGATTGATGGAGGCAAAACTCCAGTGAATGTGAAAATAAAAGCTATTACAAAAGTATAAGGGTCCTATCCCTTTTTTTTTTATGTTTTGAAGTCTAGCAATGAAAATGAAGAGTTAAGTATATTGGCATTCATCAGATCGCGGATCAGGACGGGAGCGGGTTGATCGATGATAAGGAGCTGCAGCGGGCGCTGTCTTCGTATAATCAGAGTTTCAGTCTTCGGACTGTGCATCTCTTGATGTACACCTTCACTGGAACCAACACTAGAAAGATCGGTCGGTCACTTTTCATGCTCTTCATTCATTCATTCATTTGGTGGATCTGTTTGTTTTGTTTTCAGATTTTAGGGTTTGCCTCATGCAATTTAATTACAGTAAAACCAACCATCAATTGTTCCGAGTGGCAAGGGACTCAGATTCTAAAATTAGGTTAGGAGGATAGTATCGAAAGTTAGTCCAACACCGGTTAAATGAAACTTTGAAATAAAGTAGATAAGTGATTTAACTCCTCCTAACTCGTATCGAGGCATTTTAAGTTAAAACCCCACATCTATAAAAGTTGAAGGAGTTGAATGTAATTAAGTTGGGGATAGTATCGGTGCTAGCGGAGGAGATCCACGGGCCACGGCCATGAGAATTTTGACTGACAGTGATGGGTTGCAGGTGGAACAAAAAAAAAAGGAAATGCAAAAGTAACCCACTTTGGACACCGATTTAATCGGATCCATCAAGTGCATTTTGTCTCGAGATACGCACACACATATCTTGGTGTGTATATCACGGCATCCGAATGGGTCGGTGCCCAAAGTGGGTTACTCTAGCAGTTCTCATTAATAACATCAAGACTAACTTAGAGCCTTATTGAGGCAAATTTCCATTAAGAGAGTGGTGTAAACATTCATGGCTGCCAATATTCTTTGTAAAGACATTTGGGATGTGTTCTATAATTCATGTTCCTAAGATAGCATATGAAACAGCTTAATTTGACCTGCTTTAACAATATATTTTGAAAAGTGCTCCAAGAGTTTTAAATGATCACTATGAATGTGTCTTTTTCAGAAAGTACTCCTATAGTTTTAAATGGCCATTATGAGAGTTTTTGCTTGATTGACACATTTGATGGAAATATATATCCCATTAACACACTTAAAGAAATATTTACAAATCTAACACATTTCGTGTCATGTCACTGCCACCTCACCGCCAAGTCAAAAATTTTTTTTTGTGGAGTGAGGAAAACGTGACTTGGAGTCACGACTTGCTGTTGGAGCAAGTCCTGACTTGCAGTCACGACTTGCTTCTAAACAGCAAGTTTTTCGTCGAATTTTTTTTTTGTCTTGTGCTTTTGAAGTCCCGATTTTTTCTTTTGATGCAAGTCGTGTGTCGTTGTTTTGATTATTTTGTTAATACAAACTAGTATAAAATATGAAGTTACAAGTAATTTACAAAATTCATAAAAGTAATGTCAGTGATGCCAAAAATTTCATTTGATATAAATGAAGAACTTGGAAATTGAAGTGGAAGAACTACAAAGCATTATATAAATAAAAAAACATGTCATGTGAAAGTAAAAAAAGTCATAGTCTGACCCCAAATAATGACTTCCAGTCCCACAACGTGTTCTCTTTACGACTCGGACATTACGATTTAAAGCTAATGGCACATTCGAATGGCCCACATCAGTAGGATTTTGAGCATCTTCTCTTTGAATATCATCGATATCACGCATTTCACCATCATGAGTACTTGTACTCCCAGAGAAATTCATCATTACTGGAGTTGCATTAAAATGGCGCGAAGATGTAGGTGCCCTGTCAAATGGAAAGGCTTCCGTAGCCTCGAATGCCATGTTGGGAGGAACCGATGGAGTATGTGGAGTCTCAAACTCGTTGAGAGGTACTGATGGATTATACACTGGAGTGTCATGCCTCGAACGTGTATCATCATGAGAAGATTGATGAGAAGCTTCAAATGAAGTGGGCATATTATGCATGTGATAATCTGCATGTACTGCAGTCAAAGTCGATGCAGCTACATCTCTAATACGTGCATGAATTGATGTCATTACATGTGCCTACATATAAAATATTTATGAAGTTGTATGCGAAAGTAAAATCAAAACAACTATTTGAAAGACTCCATGACTGAAAAAAATAAAATTGTACTTACCAATGCCTCAGCAATAGCTCCACGACGAGACATGAATCGTCGTGTAATGCGACGATACCATAGCATATACGGGTCGTAAAATTCTAATGGCTCCTCCAATATTTCATCAGTTGCAATATTGGAAGCACGTTCGTTCCACAGGCAGACATAAGCACTATGTTCTGCACTCCAATCCTTATCCGTTTTCCCTCTCAAGTCAATCTTATGTAACTCCATGCTTGTGCTATGTAAAGGTGGTATCCTTTGTTTCAAACCGAATTGTCGCATGACTCTATCAGGATTATACATTTCGACAACACAGAAGAAAAGCAAAGGTGCCCTCGTTCGCCAAATAGCACGACCACTGCTACAATACGCAGACAGGTCCCTTATAACTGTCTCAGGATACGGTTCTCAAATTACCTGAAGTTATAAAAAACAACTTGAAATGAATAAAATTCGCATTTCACCATTGTAGAATAGAGTATTTGGAAAAAAATGATTAAGTATATTTCTTACTTCGGGTGCTTGCATGTCAATCATTTCTCTGTATTTTGTCAGCACGTGCATTGATGTTCCTGTGGTCTCCAAGGCATGTCTCCACCTATAGAAATGTACAAAACAACACAAAGCATGCATGAATGTACATGTAGATAAATATACTCAAATTGAAATTACTATGTTAAAAAATACTAATTACATATGACCAAATGGAGGAGGTGGAAATAATTCTTCGTTTGGTATGATGTCGTCTCGAATATGCCCTCTCATTATTGGTGCAAGAAAAGGCAACCTATCCCATGCCCATAATTGCAATAATATGACCGGACCTGCAATCTCTGCTCCATCAACGTCGCCTGCAAGACACAATTGTCTATATAGGTGAGCCAGAGTTGCACTACCCCAACTGTATTGTCCTGCCGCCTCAAAATCCTCCAAAAATTGCAAATACGTGATGTGAACAAGATTGTTAGACTTGTCTGCAAATAAAGTTCATCCAAGAAGTTGTAAGATGTACGCTCTTGCATAGCGTTGCACTTCCACATCATCAGCATTATTTGGAAGGTTTGGAAACCATCTTGATAGTTGGCGAACTTGGATCCGACCTCCAGTCCTGTTGTTTTCAGGGAATGGGAAGCCTAGTTGTGTCATACATAAGGCATCGTAATCTTGCTCTACACGACCAGTGATTGGTAATTCATCGACAGGTAACCCTAAGATGATTTGTACATCTTGTAGGGTAATAGTCATCTCGCCAACTGGAAAATGAAACGTGTGAGTTTCTGGCCTCCACCTCTCTAAAAGGGCAGTAATGAGATGTCAATCAATTGATATGAAACATATTCGCGCCATCCCATAAAACCCAGATTCCTGAAAAAGCCCAACTATTCGTTGATCCAGTGGGATCAATCGATGTAGTGCAGCTGAATTACGCCTGATAGTCAATATATCAGGTTCCTATGGAAAACGAGATTTAAGTTACATTAGTTAAAATGTAGCTACGAAGCTATAAAATAATGCAAACAGTCGAAAAGAAGTACTACCGGTCCATTCCAAACGCGAGTAGATCTATGTAGAGCTTGCATAGTCAACACCGAATCATCTATAGGGCCAGGATCCATATCGCGCTTGAACCCCAAATCATTACCAATGTTTTCATTAATTTCATAAACCAATGAAGAAACAATACAAGTAGAGATACATTCCATTCAAGAAACAATAAAGATAAAACAAAAGTGTGCGAATAATATGAAAACATGATTTAATGGAAACTAAGTTCATGTACCACAAAGTCATAAGAAAGTGATCAAATACAAGGAAATAGAAGTGGATGCGAAACATAAGACTTGAAAGAGCCTTTCACTATGAAGCATTAGGCGGTTGCTCTTGCTGACGACGAGAGCAAGTGCGTCTATTGTGTCCATCCTGCTTACACTTACTACTTCGCAGCGTTGTTGGGGTTTCTCTCCATTCCTTATCTCGCTGCATATGACGTGGCTGTTTCTGATTGCCTCTCCAATCCATCTCAGTGCGCAAACGTCTTGTTTGAGGACGACCTTTTTTGACTCGCTTTCGAGATGGATCACCAAATAACGTGTGTGGAACTCTAGCGTTGGGCCAATAATCTTCGTGAGGAATGGGTTGGAAATTCGCAGCATAACATTGACTGTACACAGACAATCTGTAGTATGACTCAATGTACTGACAGTGATCTATGGCAACACTGGCGCAAATTGCTTGAACATGGGAACATGGAATGCCAAAACACTGCCACTTCATACAAGTGCATCTACGAGCCTCCAATTTCACCACTTGCTTGTTATACCCTTTTCTCAAATGATAGCCACGTGGTGCAGTGATGACTTCAAATGTACCATTCTCACGATTTACTAATGTAACATTGTGCCCTCCGGCCGCCTTTCCCCAATGTGACAACTTATTCAGTGCGAACCTTGTGTACATTTCGCCTTCCTAGAAATTTCGCCTATTTCGTCGCGTCTTTTGTTAAAGTACGCCATGACACGATAAAATGTCAATTGCACTAAAGCGGTGATGGGGTAAAATCGCGCGCCTTTAAGGACCCCGTTAAAGCATTCTACATTTGTGACAAAAAAATCCATATATGTATTAGCTTATAAACGTAATAAATCAAACACATTAAATAAATAATAGTAACAAAATATAGACACAATGAATACCCGCTAGATTTGTAGTCATCAATCCGTATCGATATCCTTTGTCGTATGCATTAGTCCATTGTGCTCGATCAAGGTCATTAAACTACGCAATACACTCCGCATTCATTTGTTGCAGTTCTTTCATGGATGCCTTAAATTTCTGCGGTTGATGTTGTGCACCGGCTAAGTACACCATATCCTTTAATTCATTGCTCCCGAATCTCATGTTGAAATTACTGCATATGTGACGGAGACAAAATCTGTGTTGAGCTCTTTCATGGGTCCATCCATTTTGAGGATTGTTCATTGCCAATAATATACCAGGGTGTCGATCAGAAATGACACATATACCATCCCTATCAGTCACATGATGTCGCAAACAAGTCATAAACCATCCTCAGCTGTCTTGACTTTCCTTATCAACAATGGCAAATGCTAAAGGAAATACATGATTATTACTATCAACAACAGTGGCTATTAGGA
Organism: Stephania cephalantha; assembly: GCA_039657325.1. NCBI lineage: Eukaryota > Viridiplantae > Streptophyta > Magnoliopsida > Ranunculales > Menispermaceae > Stephania > Stephania cephalantha. The sequence goes on along the minus strand of CM077576.1, from coordinate 5,636,326 downwards.
GTTTTTGTTTGTATTTTCCATACAAGAATGTGCCATCAATTTGTATAATTGGTTTGCAATGTCTAAAGCCTGCAATAGAAGGAGCAAATGCCCAAAACACCCATTTGAATACAACCTCATTGTTGGCATTAGGCTCGCCATGCCTCCATTCCACACGTGTCCCTGGATTGCTTTCTTGAAAAGCGGCCATCCATCGCGGCAACATTTTATACGATTCTTCCCAATCTCCAAAAACTTTAGCAATTGCTTTCTTCTTCCCCAACCAAACTTTTTTATAATGAACATCATAACTGAATTTGTCCTTGATAATCTGATGAAGCACTGGAACTGAGATGGACGGATCTCTTCTCACCACATTTTCTATTTCACGGCATATAACGGTGGAGTCCAAATGAGCATGATCCTTGGACAGTTTAGCATAGATACATGTATGTGGTCCTGCATATTTACTGATCTCAAACATTCCATGGGATTTTCTTCTCGAACAACGCAACCTCCAAGTCGTACATCCATCTAAATATTTCTTACAACGGACAATCCATACATTAGGTGTAGAATGAGATACCACAAATCGCCTGTGTCCTTTAATGCTATACAATTTCACGGCATGCTGGATATCTACTTTACACATGAACCGCATGCCTTTCTCAAATTCTGATGCCTCATTCCATAAAGACCTAGAAGGGATCATTGCATTCTCATGGAGGGGTTGCATTGCCTTACTACTCAATTTCATAAATACAGATGAAGGTACGGCAAATTCACCTACACCCACGTGCGCACCATCAATTCCAGCAGCCTCTTCATCGAAAAAATCATCGTTCCCATATTCGTTCGAAATTGGAGGACAAGATAATGAGTCATCATCGGCTATGATTCGATTTAATGTATATCGAATCATGTCATCATCAACATGATGAGCATCAACCCCTTCATCATCTACATCATCATCGCTACTCTCTTCACTAGTATCTTCGTCACTACCACAATAAACATCATCTTCCTCAGTATTCATGTCATCACAGGAACGAGCATCCTCGTCAATTTCGGGATTTGCGGTCATCTAAGGCAATGCACAATGACTATGTTCAAAAATTGGTTGAGTACTAAGTCCAGCTCCAGAATCTACCACTATATTACAATTGGAACTATGATACGATTGCCTCGAAACTAAATCTAAAAATAGCTCCATGCTATTTGGTGGTGGAAATTCTGCCACAATCTCCCAAGCATCTTTTAGAGTGGATTCATCATCTATTCGCAAAGGGACATAGTTGAACGTTCCAGTTCCAATGTGCACAGGATATCGATATGTCATGTTTAATATCATTTTTTCAGTGTCTATCTCCAAGGAATTACAGATAAAACTCACAAGTTCCTCGTACCACTAAACCCATATTCGATCCGAGATGTCGAATGGGCGGTTTTAAGTGTACGAAATCCCGATGGTCCATCAACCATGACACCATTCATATAGCACACCAAAGTTACTCTTCGATCAACCATTATTGAATCTATATATGTAAAATATAATTGTTAATCAATATAAGTAATAATTAATACACTCACTTATCACAAATATAAAAAGTTGGTCTTGATTAGACCAAGCAATTGTACTAAATGAGCATTCAACAATAGCAACAATTAATATTAACTAAAATTATATTTCACATTAATTAAGATATGCTACGAAGGAGCATCCATAAGAGATTAACAAATTTATTTAAATATATAATATATAATTAATTATGTGCGTGAAACAATCTTTTGCTCTTTCACAATATGATGAAAGTCATTTTTAACTGTACCAAATATGTGACTCGCATTCGGTGACTTCGGTTTCAACGTACGAGACCTGACACAAGTTAATTAGCATATATAGACGCAAGTTAATTTGCATCAAAGGACCTTACATTAGCCATTACTTTGAAACAATATATTATCATTATGGCATACAACTACTGGTAATGTTGGCATTGAATTAAATTGGCCTATAACACTGTTATGCATTAATTATTATACTGACATATGAGATACAATATTGTTCTCAATGCAATAGATTTCAATAAAGCAACAAGAAGATCTGATTTTTCGTTGATATTTTCGGTTATATTTTCGGTGTTATTGGATTGCAAAGTTTGGCATTCGTAAGAGTCATGAAGATCTTATGCAAATTTCTTTGTTATAAATTAACTTAGTTTAGTCGCTAATCTAAATAAAAAACGTCAATGATGTATATAACTCATGATATATATATATCATATCATGCAGAGAATTGCTTTTTATCATTGTTCATTAATTCACTATATTAATTCACTATATCAAAAATCTCTATTTTTATAAAAGATGGAATAATAAATACATAAATTTTGAAAGTTATCATATCATATCATGCAGAGAATATATTAATGATGTATGTGTCATTTTTCAGAATTAGTCATCTATACTTTGATCTTTTAACTGAAACCCATATAAGATTACTATAGACTACTAGAGATTTGAAAGTTACATCTTCATAATTTTGTTCCATACATGTTCAGATTCTATAAAAAGAGCTTCAATCTTGGGCGGCGTAGTTAACTTGCAGGATTGTTGTATGAAGAAAGTGCTTGATATTTTCTGTGTTCCGAAAATTTCGAAAGTCTGCGCAGCAAACCCTTCAACTACTTTGGAAGGTACAACCAAGCAGTCATTCCCTTCTCTTGTTCAACAGGCCTAATTTGGAATTGAAAGGCTATTCTTGTTGTTGGAGGGACATTTTTGTATGAAAATAGCTTTCCTAGTTGTGTGTTGATCAATATATGATTCCTGGTCTACTTGTGCTTCGTATTGTCGAGCCCCAATATTGGAGTGGTTTTGATAACCCAAATATAAATGAGAAGTTTGCTCACCACATCTCACTTGTGTTGGCATAACAAATCCAAGGCTAAAACTATATATATATATATATATATATATATATATATATATATATATATATATTCTGGTAGTCTTATAATCTCTGTTATATGGGCTCGAGTCTGGGTGTTGGGTGTGGGTCTGAAAGGTCGTATGTGTTTATCCTCTAATTTAATGGCATGGGGACTCGGCAAAAGGAGTCATACATTTTAGACGTATATGCTTAGATATATGTCCTAACGTATATAATCTAGTCTATGCACTTGTATTTTTTTCTTATTATTTTGCATTTCTTATTCTACACTAGTAAGTTGTTATTTTTTTCTTTATTCTTTTACATTTTGAATATTCTTCATACAAAGATTCTTAAGTTGGAGTATCCAAGAATTTTCAAGTGTCGGACTTGTTTCAAGTATCTAGCACTGATACTTTGGGTTAGAATAAAGGGTCCATGTTTTGTAGCATATAACCTGTGACTAAGTGTTCTCAGATTTTCAGCTACCAAATTCTTCTTCTTCTTCTTCTTCTTTTCCTTATAGGAAAAATAAATATAGATGAGTTGATCATAATTGACTAATCACCCTTCTCTAAACATCGGTGTCGGCAAGTGTTGGCATTGTCGGCAATGGTGTTCCTGATAGAAAGGACTTGAACAGCACCAGAGCTTCCTTGGGCCTAGTCTGAGGGACCATATGACCTGCACCTCTTATTGTCACAAAGTTTAGACCCCTGTACTCTTGATTCCATCCTCCAACCTATTGATGACCACAAATTTTAGGCATTATTAAACCCCAAATGAAATCAATTGATAGAACAAAATTGATTGGGATTGAACAAACCTGTCCATCCATGGACCAAGGATGCCAAGGAGAGGCAATAGGAAGGTTGAGAGTGTCAATGTTACACCTAGTAGATGTAACTGGAATGACAGTATCTGCATCTCCACTGACATTGAGATGGAGAAGCGAAAAACACACAACTATCAGTTTGTAGCTACTTCTGCTCCTCTGCGTTGACATTCCAAATTTTAACCTCTTAATCCGTCAATTAATGAAATCTTTGGAATGAATTTATTTATTTATTTTCTTGAAGCCCTCTTTGTACTGAAATTAAGTTCATAAGCTTTATGAAATAGTAAATCATTCCTAGTTTGAACACTTGAAAGGACTGCTAAAATTTTTTCATATGAGGTCAAAAGAATTCTTACACTTGACATCTTTGTAAACATCAGAAAATGTTTACAGCAGATTTCCAGCAGTAGTCAAGGCCATTAGGGACAGTTACCTGTATATCCAAATCCGAAGCCCTCCTCTTATAAGCTCAAGATAGATGTCGAGGACTGAACTCGCAGAGTCTTTCCAAGTATTAAAAATAAGGCGGCTGCAAAACAAGCAAATTTCATGTTCTCTCAAAAGTTGATATTCCCTCTTATATTGAAGATCTTGGAGTGCATCATAACCAAAGTAAGATTTATCAAGTCATACTTGCAAATTTCCCATTTATGTGGCGCCGCTTCTGGATCAACATGAAGGGCCTTTTGAACCTCAGGAACATTGAAGTAAGCTGCAGCGTAGTTCTTCGAGCATGGATCATATGTCTCATTGATTTGTCCAAACTTCTGTTAGATCATCAAATCATTCGACCATGGTTTTGTGCACATCAGAACTATAGAATGTAATCTAGTATATACACATTTTTTCAATGCTTGAATGACAAGACAGCATTACCCGTTGAGGAGAATTAGATGCAAAGCTGATATCTGTTGTAGTACTAGTACAATAAGGAGTGAAGATGCTATATATGTCGACTTTTCCTAGCTCATTTTGAACCACATCGGAGATTTTTTTACAGTTCTCTGATCGCTGTAGAAACGAATCTTCACTGCAGAAGATTTTGTAGAGCTTGTAGGTTTGATCAGAGATGAAACCATTTGACCACAGATATTCCCTAACTCCTTTGTGATCATTGAAATCATCAGTTAAGGCATTTCCTACCTGCATTACAGATCTATCGACATTAAGCACAATGTCTTCGAGCTTCATCAAGTCTGAGTCCTGAGAATTGAGGAATAAAAAAAAAGGCGAATACAAAATACCATATAGCCCTTGAGGTTGATTGAGCTTTCCGGTGTCGGCAAAAATCTTACAATGGCTTGGGATAGCTGAGGAATGTAATGTCCTAAATCAAACATGTCAGTAGTTCAAACATCAAAAATCTGTATTTTTATAAAAGATGGAATAATAAATACATAAATTCAAGAAGAGTTTGATTCATGTAGTAGACCTCGACTAATTTGTAATTGAAGCTTTGTTATTGTTGAGAAGTCTCATAAACCTACTAAGCTTTTAGGATGAATGGATTTTTCTACTGTAGAAACGTTTTGTGTTCTGATGAAATTTCCTTAAAGTAGAGACACATAATGAATTGAATCAATTTATTTTCAGCTTTATTTGTTGGATTGTTTAATTAGTATGCTTTTACTGCCGTTTTGGTTTGTTTTGCTTAATTCGTTTGAGTGAGATGTTTTTGCTTTTGTTTGTATACCTGCATAGCTTTCTCCTGTTATGTAAAATTCTCTTCCCTTATATTGAGGAAACCTCTCAAACCACTCCAGCAGAAATGCTAGTGAGTCCTTTGCTGCAAAAACGGGGGCGACGCCGGACAAAAAAGAAGTTATGGAAGTTAAATATTAAAACTGTAAACATAAAATTTAAAAGCCTTAATAGCTATACCGGTCCTTTCATCTCCATTTTCCTCCACATCCGAGGGACTCCTTGAATAGGAAAAGCCAGTACCAACAGGTGATTCAAGGAATATGATGTTAGCCACTGCAAAATATTGTTGATAAAGGCGCAAGTTAAGATCGGAGAAAAAGGAGATACTGAAAAGCTTAAGATAAACTTTGCAAATTCAAAAAGCTTTCTATTTAATTTTGTGGACTTTCCTGTAGTTCCTTTACCTTGATTCCAAGAGTAGGGATTTAAATAAAGAGTCTTCCCATCAGCATTAATGTGAAATGGTCCTATCTCTACGGCTTCCCGAATCCGATGGAGGAACACCCAGGTCCTAGAAAACAGTTCTTCATAAACCAAAACCAAAACCTTCTAAACAAAACTAAGCAGATTCAAAAGGGTTGTAACTTGTAACTAACTTTGGAGAAAACAGTTTACAAGTCATATATAGCACACTAACACATTCTAATGAGTTCAAAAATCACAATGAATATATGAATTATAAACTCAAAGGCAGCAAATCAATCAAATAAGGATAGACTGAAATTTTATTAGAATATAAAGAGAGACATATAAGTGACCTCCTTGCAGCCAAAGAACAAGCGGGTTCGAAGAAGGGTCCTCGACGGCTTCAAAGAACCAATAGAATAGAAACCTCCCTGGATTCTCATTCACTCTCACGTACCCTGAGTAGTGAGAGAAGTTGACATCAAAAGTCAGTCCTGGAAGGCCAGTGACCCTATCTTTCTCTTGTTTCCAAACCAAGTCTTTGTCATGAACCACACCCAGTGCCAATGAAATCAAAAGCATCACCACAACACCTCTGATCATACCCTTCAACATACTTTGCAATCCCTTTTTTTTTTTTTTTTGATTGATGGAGGCAAAACTCCAGTGAATGTGAAAATAAAAGCTATTACAAAAGTATAAGGGTCCTATCCCTTTTTTTTTATGTTTTGAAGTCTAGCAATGAAAATGAAGAGTTAAGTATATTGGCATTCATCAGATGCTTTGTTCTCACTTTGAAAAGCTGAGAATTGAGAGTTTTTTAATTGAATTATCAACAACAAAGGATGCAATGGTGAAGATAAACTTAGTTCTTTAGGCCTGTACATATGACTTGGCATCTTTGTTCACTAGTGCAGACAAGAGCAAAGTTTCTTGCATTTAATATAATTTTGAAATGTGTTCTTTAAAATTGTGTTATCTTGGCTGTCATGTCTTCTAATTAAATGGACTTAGATTAGCTCCAGTACTCCTATGTGGCTGCATAGCTGCAGGCTTTTCATTCACCATGTTTCACCTTTTCTAAGTATTTGTTTTTTAATTTGAAAGAAATTAACCAAACACCCTAAATATGATTACTTGTTCTGGTAGTGGGCTTGTCGGTTGCAAGTTGTAGCCCTCTCCAAGCAATTTCGAGGTGATTTTCGATTTAGTCAATGTTGTCGTGGTGCTATTGCTGCTTAAGATGCTGCCAAAGGCAAGTCTAGGAGTTCCAATTTATGCAGTAGTGTTGTTTTGTGTTGATATATATCTAGAGTTGCCTAATGTTATAAAACTCAGTTATAACTCGAAGTTGTATTAGTATAATGATAGACCCAAGCAATATAATCTCTGGTGTCAAAAAATAAAAATAAAAAATGGCATTGATTTTGTTGTAAACTAAGTTGTAAGCCAACTAGAACTTAAGTTGGACTTGCTAGAGACTTAAGCATGGAAGACATAAACTAAGAACTACTAAAATAAGTAGAGAAGAGGAGACAAGAGAGAAGAGAGCTAGAGATGAAAATGTAGAGATTTCATTCATACATTAGTGTGTTAATTACAATGAGGTTGGCACCCGTTATATAGGTCATTTGGTAATGATGATAATTGTACTTATACAATGTGTACAAGTTATACATACATCACAAGTCATACAACACATCACAGATTCACAAACAACATAGACAATACATGGAAGAGTTGGTGTACATTGAAGAAGATTATAAGTTACATGAAATGTGAGAGTCGTGCTTGATGTTACAATTCAATGTGAGAACCATGCTTCACAATTTGGTCACCTACATGCACAAGTGTCCATCCATTTCATAACAGATTTTCCTTTATAGACTAACATGTAAATTAAAAATTACATGAAAATCAAGGTTTTTATTTATACAATTAGAAATGCATACAATGAAACTCATTTATAAGTTTATAACTAACAAGTAAATGATGCTCCTTTATTGACTGTATGATCAAGCATCTATATATCATATATGAACCCTTAAAAATCTGGCATTGATCTTCCTTCCAAGAAAGACTTGAATAGCACCAGAGAGAGCTTGGGTCTTGTTAGAATGACCTTGTGACCTGCACCCCTCACTGACACAAAGTTCAGACCAACATATTCCTGAGTCCACCCTCCAACCTACAATTCAAAGATAAAAGACATTATCACAACAAACCCAAATATCTGTTTAATTTCTTTCCGCCGATCTTCATTTTTGTCGAGGTGTTGGCGAAGGAGAATGTTTGAATCGAGTTAGCAAATACCATACCCTGCCTTTATGATACCATGCGCGAAAAGGTGATGCAGTTGGAAGCTTGAGAGCATTTATGCTGTACCTTGTGGAGGTAATTGGTATTATGGAATCTGCATTGCCACTATAGTCGCAACAGAGAAATCAAGAGTATAAATATCAGCTAGAAGTACACAATTAAGCATGAATGTCTGATATTGATACGTACCTGAACACCCACACTCGAAGCCCTAAAGATATGACTTCCCGATAAATATCGAGTACTGTACTCGCAGAATCTGTCCAGTTTAGTTCACTGCAAAGCAAGAAACGTAGGAGAATATCAAACCAGTAACTGCACGTTGAAATGTTTACAAAATATATGGATGTAACTATAGAAAATTCCAGTTTGAGTCTCCTAAGATTCCCAGGTACCTGCAAAGCATCCATCTCGATGGAGCAGTATTTGGATTAACATGAAGCGCCTTCCGAACCTCAGGTAAGTTGAAGTACGTTAACGCATAATTTTCGGTGCAAGGATCATACTTCTTATCAAGCAGAACCATCTTCTGTCAATGAAAGTTGCCACTTAATGAATTTTTGCATGCATGGTATTAACAGAGGTACTCCAAACTGTAAATATACTTTTCTTCTACAAGACACTTCAAGAATGCATCACAGTTGTGGTGAATGAAATTTAAAGCTGTTTCTACAACAAAAACAATAACATTGCCTCATTCCCAAATTAATTGGGGTCGGCTACATAGATCAAACTCTTCCATTGTGCTCAATTCAGGGTAATTGAAGGTAAGCTTTCAAAAGCATTCAAATCTCTCCTAATTAATGGGTCTGAAGTTAAGTTTGATCTACCACTCTTTCCTAATCTTTGTGTCAATTGATACTACTTCTACTTGTCTTTGAATTTCTATATTTCTTATTTTACCTTTACGAGTTATTTTTTCTACATTCATTTTATATAATTGTTGTTGCTTTACAGCCCAACATTCACAAATTTATCGCTGTTTCCACATGAAAAAAAAAAAATATATATTATTATAGATTACACCACTTACAGATATCCCACTCGTAGGAGGAAAGAAAGAGCTGTAATTTCTATCACAAGGTGGAGCAAAGATGCTGTATCTGTCGACTGTGAGAGGCCTTCCAAATTCAGAATCAACTACTGATACCAAATTAAGGCACTGGCCCGTTCGAAGTGCGAAGGACATATTGGGACAGAACTTGTTATACTGCTCGTAGGTCTGATCGGAAATCAAACCAACAGACCACATGAATTGCGCGAACCCGATATGATCGTTATAGTCATCTGTTAGAGGATTTCCCACCTGCATTAAAATCTTTCTTCATCAGTTCTCAGATTTGGTCATTTAAGAAACAATCAGTAAATCTACACACCATCTGTCAAGGTAAGCAGGAACAAAAAAACATACCAAATATCCCTTGAAATTGATTGATCTTTCCCTCGGAACCTGCTGGTGCCTAATTATAGCACGGGCGAGCTGGGGGACAAAGTGCCCTACGCCAACAATATCAAAAACTCGTAAGGTTGATACAACTCAATAAAGAGCATCAAAATTCGGTGCAAGTACGGCACCACATTTTAATGGGTTTACATTATTAACTCATTTAAATGTGGGGGAATGGGGATGCATGTTTATAGGGACGAAGTGTTTTTTTCCTTACTACACTGGTAGGGGCTTTTTTTGACTTTGTTTTAGGGAAGCACATTGTTTTTCGCCATGTACATTTGAATTGGCTATAGTAAAATAAAGTCTCGTTCCTATACAAAAACGTAAGTGATTTCGGATTTCTAAATCTAAGATAGTGTACACAGTAGATTATCGAGAAAAGTTAAGGTCCTCAATTTGAACTGTAAATTGAGTATGAAAATCATGATATTAAGCTTTTTTTCTGCATTGAGTAGGAGCAACATTGACATATATGTTATATTCATTTTGCACACACCTCCATAGCTTTCTCCGGCAATATAGAAGTCTCTTCCTTTATACTGAGGAAAGCGTTCGAACCACCTTAGTAGAAACACCAAGTTGTCTTCAACTGTGAAGGAAAGAGATGAACAAATAACAAAAATGATGCACGAGCAAGCCATTATAAAGCGCGCGGAGAAATTAAGTCAATTTAGTACCAGTTCTCTTATCGCCGCTCGCTTGCAAATCGGCGGGAGTGTCTGAATAAGAAAAACCAGTGCCAACAGGGAACTCGAGGTATATGACATTGGCAACTGCAAAGCTTCACAAGTATTAGCAACCTCAGAAACAAAACTTTGTCAGTTACATTCTTACAGATAAAAGATGAAATAAGTTACAGATCTGCATAATCATGCAGCTCAACAGCTTTACTTAATTGTTTAACATAATCACCCTGTACTCTTTTTTAATTTGTAACATCAAAGACTAGACATGATATGCATATTCATACAGCTCTTACATTGATGCCAAGAGTCGCGATTGAACCGAAGCGTCCTCCCGTCGGAATTAATACGAAATGGACCTATTTGTGTTGCCTCCCCAAATGCAATGCCAGAACATCCAGGTCCTAAACAAGCAATCAATCAATCAAAGCAACAAAAAAAAGTTGAGTAGCATACAAGCTTTGCATTCTAATATCCATCCAATACATGGTAACAACAAAACATTAAGACCCATATCTTAAATCAATCATAAAGTTAGTTTTACCATCATATAAAAAAAGCTCAAAACAGTTAAAATCACAAGGATATGATAATAGAGCACAAAGTATAACTCTACTTATGAACAAAATCAAAGGAAGTGATGTTGGGCCTGCCCGTTGCGTATATCTGCGAGCCTGCACAAGCAAGCAGAATGAGGGAGTGGGCAAGCGAGGTAGGGTCAGATTAGAGGGAGATTTAAACAACCCAATTAGTCAATCATTATTTCGATTTTATGGACTATCTTTCAAGTGTACGACTAAATACTTCAGTAGTAAGGAGTCAAATGTTAGATAAGTAATTTATTATGGATATTCCGATTAAGAAGTTTGATAGCAGTAGATCGTCGATTGAAGAGCCAGGTCAGTCAACTTCTATTGGGACTTCTATTGATTATTGATTCGACTAGAAGGACTTCTAGCAGCAAACTTGGCAGAAGGGGCCCCATGGAGACCCAGGAGGGGGAGACACATTCATGAAAAGCGAGAAGCCATGTCGTGGGGGACTGACCAACTATGAATAGATCTTACTTACGAGTAACAGTAGGAACATCGAGAAAGCAACAAGAGTTTCTTGGTTTTAACTCTGCGACATAGAAGGAATAGGAACGGTCACTATAGAACTATTTTAAAACGTATCAGCCGGCCCGGTCTACGAATATACTCCAACTATCAACGAATGTGGCTTTTTACCAACACCGATAATGTCCTCAACTCAACTTAACCACCTTCGACTCACAAGTATTGGGCTTAACTCCAAATGGCTTAAGTACTAATCGGGAGGAGATCCACACTTATATATTTCATTATGAAGTCACGCTTATTCGAGGTTCACACATACCCAACAAGTAAAACACTGACATATATTCAAACAAGTGATCTGCAAAGGGTTTTGCCATGTTTTTTTTTGTTTTTTTTTTTTTTTTTTTTTTTTTTTTTTTTTAATATCTGCGGATGTCAAGCGAGCCTGACTATTCACACGAGGTCCGACATAAACGGTTTGGGCGTATTCCGGTGGCCCGAGCAAAGATACCACATCGGGGAATTAAAACTGAGGTCGTACACTTAACTCACACCGTTGTGGCATCCCGACCGGGTCAGATGTTTTGCCATGTTAAGAGAAACAAAACTACTCAATTTCACACACCCAGTACTAAGAACATGAAAATCAACTAAACTACATCACAATGAATTGCACAAAATGACCATAAATCCTTCAAAACTGACCTCCTTCAAGCCAGATCACAAGGGGCTTTGATGAGGGGTCCTCTAGAGCTTCAATGAACCAATAGAAGAGCCACTTCCCAGTAGTCTCATTCACATTCACATACCCTGAATAATGAGAGAAACTGACATTGAATGTCAGTCCTGGTAGGTATGTAACTCTGTCTCTCTCTTGTTGCCCACTTTGGACGTCTCCACTGCCACGAACACCACAATTGGTCTGAATCAAAGCAACCAGTGAGAATAAGAGATGGAAAACCAAAACCCACGTCCTGATCTCCATTGTTTACAACCCCTTTTGTTGGATTTCTCTGACTTGATCTGGGTGTTCTCCATTTGTGATGTATTTATATGGGTTTGTGCGTGTGTGCTGAAGAGTTGTGATAAGATTCAAAGACTTTGTTATGCCGACTGATTTGATTTCTTGTTCACACGTTGAAAGTCCAAACCCTTGAACATGAAGCAATCTTTCTTGGAGTTATTTGAAAAAATTACAAAAGTACTAATGTTTTTAGTTTAAATCCGAAAAATAAGGTTGTGTTTTTTTTTTTTCTCCAGAATAGGCAATAACGCCTTTTGTAAATGCGTTATTAGAGTGGATGGATGTTTTTGCTGACGCGGACGGTCCACGTAGGATGACCACGTGGACATGGGCCGACCGAATAGCGCCTATGGGTTGTACGGGTTGTCCGCCTCGCAATACGTGCTAACGTTTACATGAGGTCTATGGTTTGTAGTGGATATGCATGAGTTGCCCCCTCGAGATACGTGCATGACGTTTGCATGGATTGCCCACCTCGAGATACGTGCATGACGTTTGCATGGATTGTCAACCAGGAGATACGTGCGTGACGTTGGCATTGGCTTTACCACCTCGAGACACGTGCGTGACGTTTGCATGAGTTGCATGAGGTTGCATGGGTCGCCCACCTCGACAGACGTGTCTGACATTTGCATGAAATCTCCACATCGGCATACATGGGTGACGTTTGCATGGGTTGTCCACTTCGATATGCGTGTGCGTTGTTTACATTGGTTGTCTACCTCAAGATGCCCATGCAACCTCGTGCAACTCATGCGAACGTCACGCACGTGTCTCGAGGTGGTAAAGCCAATGCCAACGTCACGCACGTATCTCTTGGTTGACAATCCACGCAAACGTCATGCACGTATCTCGAGGTGGGCAATCCATGCAAACGTCATGCACGTATCTCGAATGGGCAACTCATGCATATCCACTACAAACCATATACCTCATGTAAACGTTAACACGTATTGCGAAGCGGACAACCCGTACAACCCATAGGCGCTATTCGGTCGGCCCATGTCCACGTGGTCATCCTACGTGGACTGTGTTACACGGATAGCGCCATTTCAAAAGGCGTTATCCGTGTAACATAATCCACGTATGACAGCCATACACAGATAGCGCCTTTTCAAAAAGCGCTATCCGTGTAAGGCTGTCCAACGTGGACCGTCCACGTCAGCAAAAAAATTCAACTACTCTAATAACGCCTTTTGTATATGCGTTATTGCCTATTTTTGTTAATTAAAAGTACACCACCCTATTTTGTGAAATAAAATGTAAATGTCCCTTACTTTTTTAAAAACACCAGTTATTTTCCTTCTATGATGTCAAATTTTATTATTTTTTTCTTCTTTTTCTTAGCAGAACACCGACTAGTCGTACGACATCCAAACAGGACACGCAGTTATGTGCATCCTTTTGATGCGTCTCGAGATGAGTGATCTATCAAGGTGTTCTATCAAAGTTACGTTAGCATTTTTTTGGTTTTTCATATAGTGTCCATTATTGTGCTAACCGCAGACATTATCAAGTTTGTATGAGGGGGCGACCTCCATATAAGACTCCCAATTAAATACTTGGTGATTTGTGGACACATATCTCGAAGTATTTTAAGAGTGAGCAATGAGCATGCATGTAATTTTTCATATTATTTAGGTTGTGATTAGAATAAGAAACATTTTTAAAAATTACTATACAGTGTAAGGGACATGAACCTAGTGGAAACGTATGTAGTTGACCCTAACAAATTTTGGACTGAGGCTTTTATTGTTGTTGTTTTCTTTTGAAGTAACATGGAAATTTCATTAATCAATTTAATGGCTCAATAGAGGACAAATATCAAATTAATTGCTCTAATAAAAGTACATTAATTCGTTAATCTTATTATTGAAAAAACCATTTAACTGTCATAAATTTGAATGTGAGTGCAACTGTAATATTGAAATAGTGTGACGATTATGAATTATTATCTACAAACATCTTGACCGCATGACAATAGACAAACACCATTAAAACCACATAATGAAAAACAAAACTTCCAACAAGTAAGAAAACATATAATTTTCGGCCAGAAAAGAGAAACTATCTACTTTTTAACAAGTTTAAAACTGACAAGTTAACTTAAAATGAAATAAAATTCATTTGCTGCACATTGATGATCCGTTCGGTTGAGAGCATTGATGAGGCACGTTTGGAAAAATCAAATCATGTTCAATTGAATGGCCTACCCACAAATTTTATTAATGAATTTGATGGCAGAATTCAACCTAGTGAGCTCTTGATTATCTTTCACATCTTGGCCAAATTTATATATACATTTAATTTCAAGAAAAAACTTACATATTACAAAATGTACATTCTATATAGATCTCCCAAATGGAGACCAAACTGCATATTTTAAGCCTATATAATAGCAAATGAGATGCATGAAAATTATGTGTTCAGTGAAAGGCCATCATAACCTTCTTATAAACAATATTGAAATGTCGAAAGGCAAGGTTTAGGGAGGCTTTGGGTTTGACTCCCGGCCGTTGATGTCAAAAAAAAAAAAAAGTTGAAAGAAAAGCAATAAAGGATTTGCGTCAAAGGCGTGCTAGAAGAGGACAAAGTTTTAAAATCACTAAAAACCATGTTGGTTGTCTTCAAAATTTCTGCAAAAATAAAGAGTAAGCTAGCTAGCATGTGTTACATATGATTCTGCTTCAAGATGTGCATTAAAGAGAACACTTCAATGCAGATGGCGCGCCAAACAGCCGAGGATCAAGAATCACCATGTTCCGACGGTCCGGGCATTGAGGTTCCGGATAAGAAAGCCTTAATAACTGCGAAAGCCAGGTCCGGTTTATACATAGGGATGTCATGTCCAGCTCCCCTTACTGAGACAAAGTTGAGTCCTAGGTACCCTTGTGTCCATCCTCCAAGCTGTTGAGCAAAATGAATTTGGACATAAAATCAATCATATATACTTGGAGAAGTTGTGTTTAAATTGAGGCATTGAATGATGTAGCCAAAGTCATTAGCTTTGTATTCTTTTAAGTCAAAATTTGGATTCAATATTTTAGAGGTGAACAATCAAATAACATGAAGTGTATATGCTTTGGAATGGACATTTCCAAAGTTCCTTGTGTAACTAGTTCTTGCGAGTGCAGAGAGACAAAATTTCATCTTCGGCGAGATTTAGAGTGTCGTAGAACTATACGTATGAGTCGGAACTTAGTCCTTCAATTTCAAAGTTGCGAGCATGGTAATAAGAGGCAGAATGAGCTCGAAAAAAAAAATTTAAGTAGTCTACTTGAGCAAGCATACCTGTCCATGATCATACCAAGCACGCCATGGAGTGACAATTGGAAGCATGAGTGCATTTATGGTGTAACGGGTAGAAGTCACCGGAGCAAGAGAATCAGTATCGCCACTGCCGACAACCAATGACCAAAAGGATCATAAAATGCAGGACAAGACTTTTTGCAGAACACCAAATGATGGAAGTGCTAGAAAAATAGTAAACATATATAGCACCTATATTTTTCGCCATGATTGCCATTCATGAAACATCACCTACAAATGCTACTTGAATATACATTCAAAAAAAAAAAGCTGTCGACTGTGTATAATGTCATTTGTAGGCCTAAGATGACTGCCTAATGCAACTTTGGCGCGAAAGTTGCAAGGAAATAGTTATGCAAGATCCCTATTCAATCTCAGATGACTAATGCATTGAGGATAACAAGCATTACTTGTGAAGTCGTTGGAAGACGGATCGCTTGGCCAAACAATAGTACTTACTCGGACCAAACAATCTCATAAAAACCTTGAAAAAGCTACAGAAAATAGTTCATACCGATAGATGGTTTTGAAAGAGGGGATATATGTCCATGCAAACATGCATTCTTGTAATTTAGAGTCGGATATTAGAATCACCTGATCATCCAAATTCGGAGTCCTAAATGGATGAGATATGGGTAGATTGGCAGCACCGACGTAGCAGAGTCCTTCCAATTCTTGTCCACAAAATCACTGAAAAGTTTGGAAAAAAAAAAAAAAAACTTGCCTTACTACATTAAGAATAACATATAGAACTCCAGATTATAAGCAATTATAATGAGTTGCATTTAAAACTAGTTATATAAAAAAATATATAACACCAACAAATTAATGTTTTTACATCAAGACGATATTACTAGTAAAGGTTTATGATATCGGCGTGCCTGTGTTTGTCAAATTCATGATCCTAGTACTTAACCAGCAATTGCATGTACTCTATTAAGCAATTCAAAAGATGGTGTTTACTATTTTGGAATGAGGTGTGAAAATCATACTTGCAGGCCTTCCATTTTGATTGTGCGACCGCTGGATTGGCATGGAGCGCCTTCTGAACCTCCGGTAAGTTAAAATAAACAGTTGTGTAGTCCTCGGTACATGGATCGTATTGTTCACCAATTCGTCCAACCTTGATCCAAGCAAGACAACATTCAATATATTAGACAGAAGTGAAATTATATATAGATCTAGCTCTGGCTTCAAAGATGTATACACAAAATAGCTGCTTTTGAAGATTTAAATATTAAAGCTAGTGCTGCTTACTTTCATTCTCTTCAGTAGTTTAGTTGAAGACGCGGCAGAGTTGATGCAGGAAGGCGTGAAGACGCTATATTGGTCAATGTTTCCTAATTCGTCAGTTGCAATGTCAAGAATCTTCTGGCAGCGAGGTGTAATGTGTTGATATGATTCAAAGAGACAGAAAGTATTCAAAAGGTTGAAGGTTGCATCCGAGATGAAGCCGTTCGTCCACATATATTGGAAGGATCCCAAATGGTTGAGATAATCATCAGCTAATCCGTTTCCGACCTGCACTCGTTCGCAAAACCAAATTATCGCCACTCTTTACATAATAAAATTTTGTCAACAAAACAGCATTGTAGAGTGGCTGCAGAAATAAATACCATAAGTCCCTTCAGATTGATTGAGTAGTCTCCTGTCACTGCCTGGTACTTCACTATGGCTTGGGCCAATTGAGGAATATAATGACCTGAGAATTCAATGTGTTACGCCAATGTCTACTTCTCTTTTCGCCGTTTTCGGTATGGTAGAAATCTTATTCAATAGAATGTTCATGAAACACACAAAATAAACGTAATGAAACTGATATAAACTACCTGCATAACTCTCTCCAGTAATGTAGAACTCTCTGCCCTTGTACTCGGGAAATCTCTCGAGCCATTTCAGTAGAAACTCAAGCGAATCAATGGCTGCGCATGATCAAAGTTTATTAAGACGACGAGCTAGAATTATACGAAAAAAAAATTATTAGGACAGAAAAGTCACCAGTTTTTTCATCTCCATTATTCAGAACATCCTGGGAGTCATTAGAATAGGAATATCCAGTGCCAACTGGAGTATCAATAAAAAGGAGATTGGCAACTGCACGAAAAAGGATAAACGCATTGGCGCGAGACGGTTAATAAAGCGCCATCATATATATATAAAACCAGCATTCTAACACAGAAAAAACACGACATAGATGATGTATATCAAACCAAGGCAGGTAAAATAGATGGTAATGAATTTCACAAGTACATTATCAATCTTGAAGTTTATTCAGTACCTTGGTTCCAGGAATAATTGCTCAGATGAAGCGTCTTCCCGTCGCTATTAACCTGAAATGGGCCTATCTCCATTGCCTCTCCATTGCCAATAGAGGAACAGCCAGGGCCTACAAAACATCCATTGAACTGAAACTTAAACAAAGTGTAGAGATCCCAATGAGGAACACATACCAGGTTCAATCCACTCACTTGAAAATAAAACTCAATCATATAAACTGTCAATATTTTAGCACTGATTAGGTTTCTTGTACCAATTAGGTAGAAAACTCGACTCAATAGAAACAGAAGAAATTCAAACACAAAGAGATAAATATAATTAAGCAAACTTGGGGCACAGTGATTAGGAAGGACTAAAGGATTTGGAAAGTACACCATTAAGTATACTAAATCGAGCGCAATGGAAGAGTTTAATATGTTGGATATGTGTGGATCGAAAGTTAGTCCAATATTGAATAAGCCTGACTTCATAATGAAGTAGTATACAACTGTAGATCTCCCATCAATTAGTACCGAGTCCTTTTGGAGTTAAACCCCACACGTATGAGTTGGAGGTGGTTATTAGTATCGAGTCCTTTTTGAAGTTAAACCCCACACGTATGAGTTGGAGGTGGTTAAGTTGGTGAATAGCGACAATATAGGAAAGATTACTAAGTCATTCCAAATCTTAACACGATCCAATAAAAACCCATAAAAACAAAGAAAAAACACATCAAATTAGGCCAAATCCACAACAAGAAACATAAACAATGTTGAAAGAGATTTCATTTTCACCTCCATTGAGCCAAAGCACAAGGGGCTTGGAAGAAGCATTCCCAGTAGCCTCAATCAACCAATAAAACAGTGACCTCCCATGTCCCTCACTCACAGTGACATAACCAGAATAATGAGCAAAGTCCACATTGAAGGACTGGCCAGGGAGTTCATTGACCCTATCCACCTCTCTCTCTTCACTTGATGACCTCAAATCAAAACCACTGCAACTCTGAAGCTCAGTGAAGATGAAAAACAAGCATACAAGTAAAACCCATCTCACATTCTCCATTTCTAGGCCTATTGACAACAAATCAAGATCAGGTTGGAAGCTCAAGTTGTGGTCACATTGTGAGAGACATATAGTAAGATCTGCTTAGTGTACATTTATTTGGTAACTTGACAAGTTGAGATTAATTAAATAGATACTTTGACTAATGAGAATTTTTGGGTGTTTGAGATTTCAAAACCTTTAAGAATCAAAATCTATATATGAGAAGCACCAATCAATGAGGAGCGAGGAGCAACTTGGATTTGTTTATTTGTTGCTGGATGAACATTAACAATTTTAAAATTTGAACTATAGAAATCCATGAACGGTTTGAAAAACTCACCATCAATTGCACTTAATCGAGCACAATGAAAAAGTTTTATCAGTATAATAGGCGAGTTAATTTAGGGTATCGAGGCTATGTTGTTGTTGAACTATAGAAATCCATGGATCCAGAGAGTGTTGCGTCACACACGCACACGTGGGCATATAAATGGGGTTGAAACACATCTTGCACAAAATCAATAATTGACTTATGATAAGATTCAAATTTACACTACTCATATACGACGTCCAACTCTTACTATATTTTCGATGAAGAATAAAGTGGAGAAAGAAATGTAATATTTCTGAGCGCCCACGTGCCTCAGTTGTTGCGTCGATAGTGATAGGATGAGAGATTTGCTTTTGGAACGTAGTTGAGGGCCGCTAAGGGCACCCCACCTTTTCATGAAGGCACCCAAATTATTTGTAAAAATTTCAGCAAAACTGGAAAAGACCATTTTGCCCCTGTATATATAATGATTCAAACCCTACAAATCATTTTGACAAAGAAAAAGGGCACCCCACCACCAAGCTTGAACCACAAAGCCACATTGCGTTTGGCGAGCGTTTATCGATTCTTGCGGATTGACATCATCAAACGACGATGTAACAATGTTTGACAACCATATGATGGTTTCTTAGAAGCTGTTTAGTTGGGTAAAAGCTGTGAAAATGATGATTTGTTTGTCAACGTAGGGTTTGGTAATTTCCTCAAATCCGAACTTGTTTCCACTATATAATGGAGGATTGTCTTGCTACGGTGCAAGAGGAGGTTGAACTTGAGGTAATTTTGCGAATTTATTGTGTTTTTTATGAGGTTATCAGAAGTTTACGTCGATGTGCGCGATTGTTTCGGCCTCGCGGGACAGAGATATATTGAAATGTCTCGGTCATAGAGGGCCGAGCCTACTCAACCTCTCGCCGATGTACAACCGAGAGAGTAGGAGAAAATTCTCGGTTGTACACCACCGACGCCACATTACCTATCACTAATTGTAGCTCTCGTCATGTCTCGGCGAGATAAGCGAAGTATTCTCGGCCATGCGTAACGAGACACTTTGTGAACTCTTCGGCCTTCGTGGCGAGGCTGCAGTTCCCAAAAATTTAGCTTACGTCTCGGCCATGCTTGGCGAGACAGGTCTTCGATCTCGGCTTTGTGTGGCGAAACCGCGATTTCCCAATTTTTTTACCATTCTACAAACCGCCACACACACATTACAACTACTCTACCAAATGTAACTTAATTATACTATAAACGTAACTTCAAACGATCGATTTCGCGCAAAATCTGTGTGTTCGACGATCTTCAACCGAGCCCTAATTTGGAGACGAAATCGGCTCACACCCCGACCCTACAAACTGCAAAAAAGTCGTAAACCGAAGGAGAAACACAAGGCGAGACACGGGAGACACGATTTCGGAGATTCCTCTCCTTGGTCGGTTCAAACCAAATGGGTTCTTCGAGTCAAGATCGGTGAAGGTGGTGCTGGGGGTGGTGGGGTGCAGCGGGATTTCCACGAGGGGTATTTTCGGTATTTCGGGTCTAATTTTTGGGTGCCCCAGGTAAATCGGTTTGTGCCCACATTAGCCAGGTGCCCTCATTAAACGGTGGGGTGCCCTTAGCGGCCTCCGTTACAAATTGATTGGCTACTTTTAATTATTTAAAAGAATTTTCAACTATAAAGTTGACTTTCAAAAACTGCGACTATGACAATTGTATAGTTTGACAATCAATGACATTTCTCTTGACAAATGTACGGAACACAACAAGACACGATATATCATTCGAACCATAACAAAAAATAAAACTTTCAACGAAAAAAAATAAATATGAAATTTTCAACGAGGGAAAACGATCTAAACTTTTCAACAAGAAAATGAAACAACTGCTTATGAAGAAAAAAAAAATTGATGACAAGTATCAACTTTACAAAATGCGAATCCACGCATTAATGTTACATTAGTACCACTTTTTTTTTTGTAACTGGGGTACTTCAATCAAACTAATCCTCCGAGAACCAATTGTAGGTCGAAATCTCACAAGTCACGACTTGAAAGAAACCTAAGTGTTTGGTGTTGGATATCGATGATTGAATTGAACTTGCCTAACCACGCCAATCCTGTAATTGATACATTAATACTATTTTGAAGCACTTAAATTTAAACTAAAATCCACAACAACAACTTTAACTATATAATAACATGATTAGTTGAAGCCACAATTAGCTAGGCCCGAACTATGCTTTTTAGAGGATGATATTTGGACCCCAATTAATTAAATCAGATATAGCTCTAATTAGAGATTAACAACTCGTAACTAAGGTCGATGTGTGAACATGCACGGGGTATTGGGTAGTTGATGTTAGGAAATCCTAATATTAGCTTAGTTGAAATTATATGAAACTTATTATAATGTAAATTTCCTAAGCTATGCATTAGGGGCTTCATTAATCAGGTCCATATGACATTAAGTTAATTAGATTAAAAGGCCTAAGAAAGTAATAGGGAGGTTAAGGGCTGAAATCCTAAGGATTCAAGAGGGCTTATTGAAGGTTGAGGAAGTGGGGATTCCAGCTAAACTACCTAATTTAACAAGAACTCAAGTTAGGTATTCCCACCTATTTTGGTTAATTGATTTCCTATCAATTTGTGTCGCATGAAAGTTTTGGCCATGTTCGATTACAAAGAAAATGTTTCATAGAAAAAGAACATTTTCTTAAGAAAGTTTTCCTCAGTAAATGTTCAAAAGAAAATTTTCATGTACATGTTTGATTGCACATTTAAGAGTTTTTTTTTTCCTCAAAACTCACCAATAAAAAGTTATTGAAATAAATATGAAAATTTGCCATATGTATATTAAATATATTAATTTTTATATTTAAAATATAATTTAATGTGTCTTAATATGAAAACTCACATTTTCTCAATAGAAAATGCTATTCGCCCGCCATAATAGTTGAAAAAATATATACGTTTTACTATGGAAAATTGACAATTATGAGAAAATGTTATACGAGGAAATTTTTGGCTATCAAATGTATAAAAATGTCATTTTTCCACGGAATTTGTCATTTTCTTTGGAACATTTTCCTTTTCCTTTTCCGTTCAATCAAACAGGATTTTGATTTTAAAACGAATTTATTTGAATTGCGGATGTCTACAAACTGAGTTTAGAGACTTGAAATAGCAAGTCGAGGATCATTTCTGCATTTCGAAAACATCGAGCTTTAATTTGAAACTGATTTTTGGAAACAATTTGTGTTCTTGAGTTTTCCTTAAAAATGCATGTGTAAATCTTTTGATTTTGATCCAAATTGTGGTAAATTTGTTGTTGTTTGTGGTTGTTTTGATTTTTTTTTGCTCTCTCTGTGTGGGCCGGGCCAGGGACCTTGGCCCAGGTTCATCAACTGTGCATGGGTCCAGCCATGTCCAATCGGGCTGAGTCCGGCCCAATTACCCAAAACTAATTATGATAATAAAAAATAATAAAGAATTTAAGCCAAATCAGAAAAAAATGTAAGTAAAATAGGGAAAAATAATGGGAAATAAATAATAAATTTAAATGGGAAGGAAAATGGGCTTTGAGGTATTTCGAGAATTTCTCAGTCGAGGATTGACAAATGAGATTCATATTTGAAAATTAATCTTTAAAAATAAATTTATAGTTTTTTGCAGAGGGGTTACATGGAAGTTTTTCATGGAAAAATGTGCCACTTGTACTGTTTCAATTCTTTTTTATAATTTTTATTTTTCGACACTTGTATTCTAAAATCTAATTATTGGGCTTTACCGCATTTACATCAATCTAATAGAACACTAAACACCAACGCCCATAGGTCTTGGACTCCTAGTAAAACCTTGTTTGATTAGGGGTAGAGTTATCTCCCGGGAGATAACTTACAGGGAGTTGAGAACTAATCTTGTTTGGTTGCCCAACTCGCCAGTAAGCTATCTCCCAACTTACACCCTAGGGTGTGAGATATCTCCCCACCACTCCCTCTAAGGAGTTATCTATAAGGAGTTGTGAGACACAATTACCCATCATTAAGACTCATTTACTACTCACTTCTCTCTTGTTTGAAGGTTATTTATATCAATTCATATTTTGTATTGTTTAAAAATTTGAAACTTCTCTACAAGTTTAAAGTTGAACCAAATATGAAAATATTAACTCCAAGAATATAACTCCCAACTAGCACTATAAGTTAGCAAAAACGAATCAAACGAGGCTTAACTGATATGACTATGTGGATTGAAGTGGCCACGTGAATATAAATTACACATTTTCAAAACATATAATACCGATGTAATTTTTGCCCATACATAATCCAACCTTTTTTTATTTTTATTTTTTTTAGCTTGCCAGCCTCTTTCACTCCTATACCTGTTCACGGGCCGATTTGGGCAGGCTAGAACCCAAAAGGACTTATTCCCAATCCCGAGGTAATCGCAACGGTCCTGATTTTAGATAGGCCGATCATCTACTCACCCATCCACAGCCAAACGTTAACATCACCCCAATTACTGCCACGTGTTCTAAATTAAAGTCCTAGAGAGAGAATCATCATAGTTCTAGAGAGAGAAACTATGTTGTTTTACTTACAACACAACAACTAGGCAGGCAGGTTACTTGGAGAAGAAGAAGAAGAAGAAGTACAAGTCTCCAAGTCATCTTTAAAAAAATGGCGCAAACCAAACCCTAAAAAAAAAAAACAAAACAAAACAAAACAAAAAACAAGGACTCTCCCAAACACATCCCAACAACAATCGAACCAAAAAAAAATTAGGGTTTGCTCTCTCTCTCTCTCTCTATAAATCATTCAATATTCGTCTCATCGTCTTTGTTTGTTCGTCGAATTCATTCATGCATTCGTGATTTATATTCTTCGATAAGTCTAGGGTTTCGCTGGAATTGGTTTTGGCTTTGATTTGGGGGGTTTTCGTTGCGGGTGGTTTCGGGTGATTAGGGTTTGGTGACGGATTGAGAGGAAAGTTTTGGAATTTGAGCATCTAGGGTTTGGTTTGCTGTGTTGTTAGCGCTGGTTTTGTGATTGAAATTAGGGTTTTTGAGGAATTTGTGGTGAATTTGGGGTGGATTAAGGGGTTTTCGGAGGTGGTGATCGCTTGGGTTGAGAAAGTTTGGATTTTGGGGCGGAATACAATGAGTTCAGGCTCGGCTGAGGATTTCGTCGCGAGAGGGAAACTCGCTGTTCACATTGCGGAGAATGGGCATAGTTATGAGCTTGAATGCGATGAGAGCACGCCTGTTGAGGCGGTTCAGGGGTACATTGAATCGGTGGAGGGGATTCCTGTGAATGATCAGCTTCTTCTATGTTTGGATGCTAAGCTTGAACCGCAGCGCCCCTTAGGGTTCTATAAGCTGCCTTGTAGTGATCGCGAGGTTTTCCTTTATAATCGAGCGAGGTTGTCGCCTGATTCGCCCCTTCCAGGGCAAGAGCAAGTTGAAAACGATGAAATATGCGAACCCCGGTCGCCCTCATCTTCGCATAACCCGCACCCGCTAGATGAGGCATTGGACCCTGCGTTGAAGGCGTTGCCTTCGTATGAGAGGCAATTTAGATACCATTTTCATTGTGGCAAGGCGATATACAATGGTACCATAGTTAAGTATGATAATTGTGAGAGGTTCTTGAAAGAACAGAAGGTGCAACTGAGGGCATTGGAGACGGCCATGGCGAATATGGACCATTACTATCGGATACTAGAGCAAATGTACATGGATTTCATGAAATGTTATGGGCAGAGGCAGAGGTACCATTCTGACCTATTGAGCAATTTCAAGAGAGATATAGAGAAGTTGAAGGTGATCAAGCTTCATCCGGCTTTGAAAACGGAGTCGAGAAAGTGCTTGTTGGATTTTGTGAAGGAAGAAAAGCTTTGGAAATCGGTGGACGAATGTCATAGCTTCCATCGACAGTTTGAGACGAAGGTTTTAGAACTCAAGCAGATGTTTAATGAGCTGAAACAAAGGGTTGATGATTTGTTTTCTATCAGGACCTCTGTGGCCATTGGAGATTTGGAGTTGATGATCAAAGAACATCAGGGATACATTGGTGAGCAGAAATCCATAATGCAATCACTGAGGTTGGTTTTTCATATTGTCTTGGCTACTTTATTTTATCAGCATTGAATTTATTTCATTTATTTCTGAGGACTATCTTTCTGCGATTGTTGAAGTTGGTTTATTCCATTCACTTGGTTTTTTTTACTTCACCAGAACTTAGTCTCTTTGCACTTCTATTTTTCGCTGCTTTTGTGTTAAATAGTAATCCAGATGGACTAGTTTTTTGACCATAGAAGTTACCATACTTGTCTGACTCGAAACATAATTATCTTTACTGCCGTGACAAGTGTTTCGCCATTATTTCATCTCTTCCTTGCTCACATGGAGAATATATTTCAAGTCGTTACTGAACCTTTCTTAAGACTAATGCGTGAGAAGATATAAAACTCACTTTGCTCATAATGTTGGCAACATTTTTTGTTGGCATATAGAAATTTACTTGCTCTTACTTTGTTGATCATTATGTGAGGATCTTGATGTCTCAAGGATGGTACTTGTTTGGCATTAAAGGTTGGTTGCTTTCCCTCGTCAATTGTGTATGTAAGAGTCTTCCACTCTTCTTGAGGGTAGCTGCTCATGTTTTAGAGAATTCCTTGATGGACCATCTCCAACTTTTTTTTTGCGCGTGTTTTTGTGTTCGTGTTTGTTATTTACTTTTGACTTTGACGTTTTAACAAAACTTGTCGAGTACATCTTGATGAATGGTGGAGCATCTGAGCTATCTAAGAGGATAATCTCAAAGGATTTTAGATTCTTCGCCTAGAGAGTTTTTTCCCATGGATTTGGTTATTTTTGTTATTGTTGTTATTTGTTAACTTGGGATGCATTGATTAGGAAGGATTTAAAGGATTTGGAAAGCACACAATCAATTGCACTAATTCGAGCCCAATGGAAAAAATTGATCCGTGTAGCTAACCTTAATTAATTGGGATTGTTGTTAAAATGTTGTAAGAATTTAGGCTCTGTTCGAAAGGAACTGGATTTGGAGATTTCCAGTATCACTTCATTATGAAAACCCTGTACTCTGATTACTTTATTATATAAACCCCGTACCCTGGTTACTGTGTTTATTGTGGTCCACCTGTGTGATGTTCAATTCTTCAAATGATTTTAGCCGTTAGATCTAACAAGATATTCTTTTGTCACATTGTTAAAGCCTTTAATATAGAAACTCGGACATTTCGAGGCGTAAATCTCTATTTATTGTGGTTTTGGTTGATGACTTAAAATTTTCTGGGTAACTCTTTGAGCTAGTTGAAGAGAATAAATGGAGGCGATAACTACCCATGCAGTTCTCAATGCTGAAGGTGCTAATAAGTCCAACCGGTTTGGTTTTGGACCAAATATCCAACCAACTTGATCTTATTAGGTATTGATTTTAATTGTTGGTTTGGCTTAACAAATTTAACTAACTAAAAGCTCCTCATTTGTTTCTCTTTAGATCATTGATGTGGAATCATTCCTCATTTATGCAAAAGGAAAAAAAAATGGTGAGAAAGCTTGTTGCTTTGAGATCTTTTAGTTCTATAAACTAGTTGGAATATGTGGATCCATTCCCAAGGTACATACACGTGAGGATTTAAAGCCCAAATTTCTTGTCAGCTCAATTTAATTAAACAATTGGGTTCGAGAGTGAAATTTATAAATAAATAAATAAATAAATAAGCAGAACCAGACAATTTTTGTTTGGTTTGTTTAACTTTCCGTTGGTCATTACCTACTTAATGGTATTAACTGAGAAGGTTCCTGCTGAATTCTCTCATTGTACACCTCATTGGGTAATTTATGGTACTAATTAGTTGAAGAATGTTTACTTTCTAGTAATGTTTTCATTACGTCATTATAGCACTGAGGTATATGTGCATTAAATTGTGGTTACATTCTGCATGTGCGTTTTAACATTATCTTCAAAAGTCATGCGCCATTTTCAAACTAGAAAAGATGACAGGTGGATACTGGAGGTCCTAATGTCTACTGTCCATCTTCGAGTTGCAATTAATATATTTTCTTGGATCACAAGTATGGGTCACATCCTAAGCAATAATATAGCCTTACTAAACTGGCACAATGAATTTGTGAAGATTTCCTTCTCAAGTTGTACTATACAAACTAAACCTTCTGGGGAAAATGTAGGGCACTTATTAAATGCATAGCCTGTAGAGGTAGGACTGTAGGCCTCAATATCTGCAAAGTGCACTCTGACATTTCTCAAAGTTTGTTCTGCCATCACTAGAGACGTAAATGGGGAGGGGCGAGGAAGGGGTTCCCCATCGCTATGCGGGGATGAAAAATCGTCTCCATCGCTGTGGGGACATATCTTTCACCGATTAATTCCTCATGGGGAATATCTATTTTTATTCCCCAGCAAGGAATCCCCATGTGAGATTACAATTTTTTTAATAAACTTAACTATAAATCAATCAATAGACAAATAAAATATCAAATATCCTTAACATTTCATTGATTTTTAGTATTTTTCTATAGTAAATATGTTTAGTTTTAAAATACAGGGATTCTCGCGGGGATCCCCATTGGGGAATGGGGCGAGGACACCTCTCCACATCCTCACGCGGAGAAGTGGAGAACCTACTATCTCCCTGTCCCCAGTCTCATTCCCTGTTTACATACCTAGCCATCACTGTCTAACTGAATAATAGAGTTCTATAAGACATAGAGGTCTGCTTATATCCAGCTTTTGGAGTATGGTACTGAATGCTACAACTATTAGACTGGGCAGCCATTTATCTTTTTTGAAATCTACCTAAATCGGGTCCTTGTCATATCTCTCTATACCTCATCCTATAGTTTACAAGTAAGGACATTCAACTTTAAGAGGAGATTTGGTTTTCCTGTTGTCCATCCATTTCCTGGTTTCCATCAAGTTGATCAAGTCTTCTTTATTGTGTTTTAATGTTTTTTTTTTTAACACATTTCCTTGCAATACTTATTCAAATTGTGATTATGTGCAATTATGGTTCATATTAATATAAAGACCATGATTATTTACCTTTGAATTGCAATATTTGTTGGTGTTCTTTTTCCTGCAGCAAAGATGTGAACACTGTGAAGAAACTTGTTGACGATTGTTTGAGCTGCCAATTATCTGCTTCTCTTCGCCCTCATGATGCTGTTTCTGCGCTTGGTCCTATGTATGATGTCCACGAAAAGAATCACTTACCAAAGATGCGGAATTGTGAAAATTCTATCTCTAAACTCCTAGATAGTTGCAAGAATAAGAAGAATGAGATGAACTTATTTGTGCACAATTGTATGCAAAAAGTGGCATATGTCCAATACATCATAAAGGATCTTCGTAAAAAGTTTCCTGCTTTCAAGGAGGTGATGGCACATCAAGATTTTGTTTTTAGAGATCTCAAATTGGTTCGTGGGATTGGTACTGCTTATAGGGCTTGCCTTGCTGAAGTAGTGCGAAGAAAATCCTCCATGAAGCTTTACATGGGTATGGCTGGGCAGTTGGCTGAAAGGCTTGCAATGAGGAGGGATGTGGAGGTGAAAAGGCGCGAGGAATTTAACAAAACACAGGGTGAATATATACCCAGGGATATCTTGGCATCGATGGGATTGTTTGATACTCCTAGTCAATGTGATGTGAACATAGCTCCTTTTGATGGTAACTTGCTAGAGATTGATATTGCTGATGTTGATCGTTATGCCCCTGAACGTCTGGTGGGTATGCCATTGAAACTTGAGAGGTACGGAACACCGAAGGGTTCCTTTTCCTTGACAAATGAAAGCTCTCAATTATCTGAGGCTGAGGACAGTTCTGTTGGTACTATTGATACTGAGGGGATTATTGAGGGCTGTGAATCAATGGAGATTGCCGGAACAAGTAAGATGGAAGTCGAGAATGCTAGGTTGAAGGCTGAATTGGCGTCTGCCATTGCAATTCTTTGTTCACTTAACCCCGAAATGTGGTATGAATCACTAGATGACAGTAAGCTGGAGAGTTTGCTGAGAAGCACAGCTGAGAAGACATCTGAAGCATTGCACTTGAAGGATGAGTATGCGAAACAACTTCAGTGTATGCTTAATCAGAGGCAATTGCAGTGCCTGTCATATGAGAAACGCATTCAAGAGCTGGAACAGAGGCTGGCAGATCATTATTTGCAAGGGCAGAAGCTTTCAAGTAGTAAAGAAGCTTATGATTCTGCTGCTTCAACCATGAAGGCAGATGATTGCAAGTCAGAGATCTCAGGAGATGGAGAAGCTTTCATGGGTCAAGTTTCCGCGGATCCTATGGATGAGGCTTCGTGTACATTAGCCTCTTTAGATACAAAAGTGGAACGCTTTTCTAGGCAGTCTAGCAAATCTCGTGAAGGGTTAGATGAGAATATGACTGACTCCTCTAGTGTGCTTAATCCACAACTTGATCTTTTGATGCTAGAGCAGCAGCATCATGGACTGCAGATTGTCGATAAGGGTGGAAAAGGAAAGCTAGAGGAGCAAACGGCCTTCAAACAGGAAAATATTGTTGTGGATAGAATATCCGATCCTCTTAACATAGCCTGTGATACTGTGGCAGAGTCAGGTTCAGCGGCTTCAATCTCTCAAGTTAAGGGCGACTTTGTGTTGGAACTGCAAAATGCATTAGCAGACAAATCGAATGAGTGCAGTGAAACAGAATCTAAGCTCAAAGCTGCGATAGAGGAGATTTCCACCCTCAGGAAAGAGTTCGAGATCAGTCAGAAGCTTCTGGATGAGTCTCAGGTATGATTCCTGTTGTCGGTTGAATGGTTGCACCATATTTGGGCATTGACATGAATAAAATTCATTAATATAGATTTTTTTAGTTGAATTTTGTCTATTCTTTCAATGTGTTGGTCCTAAACAAATTTCTGAGGGCAAATGGTCAAAGAAGGTTGTCATTCATAAATTAGTGAGTTTCTTACACAAGTACTATTTAATCTCCGTAGAATGGGATGTCAGGGATGTCAGTGGAACATGAATTGGTTGAAGCTCATTTACATACGCTGGATTTGAATTTGATAGCTATCAACAGCTTTACTCGGACAATAGTTTAACACACAAATCTAGAACATCAATTGGTCTGAACATGGATCCTAATCTATGCTCCTATTTGTTCACGATACTTTATGAGCAATCATACTGCAGTAAACTATTTTGCAACCTTCTGTTTTTTTGGTTTGGTTCTCTCTTCTCCCTTAATCATTCCTTTTTTTTTTGATCGGAAAATCATTCCCTATATTTTGGTCACGTGTATTATGGTATTTGTGCTCTAACATTTGATTCTCAATGAAACAGATGAATTGTGCTCACTTAGAAAATTGCCTGCACGAAGCTAGAGAAGAAGCTCATACTCATCTATGTGCCGCTGACAGGAGGGCCTCAGAGTACAGCGCACTACGTGCTTCTGCTCTAAAAATGCGTAGCCTATTTGAAAGACTTCGGAGCACTGTCACAGCTTCGGGTGGAATTGTTAGTTTTGCTGATTCTCTGAGGGGTTTGGCATTTTCTTTAGCCAAGTAAGTAGTTCAATTTGTGGATCATTTGCCTATTGTAATATGTTGGTTTGTTCATGGATAATCTTCATCTTATCCTTCTTTCTTTTTCTTTTTTTTCATCCGACTTCAATAAGTTTTTCACTGGTTCCAAGCTTACACCTTCTTGATTTTGTTTCCCTTGCAAAATACAATTGGTTATCTAATTTGAACCATTCTCTAGATTTTAGCGTTCTTTAAAATTTGGCCCTTTAAAAAATTTCTGCTGCATAAAATAACATTTACTTCAATTGTGGAGGTTATTGACTAATTTTATGTAATTCATATTTCCAGTTCTGCTAATGATAACGAAGATGATGGCACGATGGAATTTCGAGCATGTATTAGGGTTCTTGCAGATAAAGTTGGTGCATTGTTTCAGCAACGCGCTGAATTCTTGGAAAGGTGCTCGAGGGCTGAAGCTGCACAAGGATACCTTAAGAAAGAGCTCGATGAGAAGAAAGAGTTGGTTAAGAGTTTATACAATAAGCATCAACTTGAGAAACAGGTCAGTAAATTTCCTTAGTAAATTGAAACATTTTTTGGATGCATTTTCTTAATCTTTTTAGTGATGATGCTAGTGTTGTGAAATCATTTTGGTTTATCATCGGAATGGCAATGAGCCTATGATCTGGTTTGCAGTGAAAATTTAAGCATGATTTTCTTTCTGTTGGCAAAACTCTCAAGCTATGAGAATTGTCGTCGTTGCTTATTGGTAATCGTGCTTTTAGTGTGTATTGGGGGTATAAGTTGCCGATTAAGTCATTTATTCTCTGTACAGACAAATGACCCTATTAATATCCTAAACTAAGTCTGGCAAGTCACTGAATACGTACGATGATCCTGATTTTGTCGCCGCATTTTTTCTTTTTCCAGGCAAACAAGGAGAAGATATCTTTCGGTCGTCTTGAAGTCCATGATATAGCTGCGTTTGTCCTCAACTCTGCCAGTCATTATGAAGCCATTAACCGGCACTGCTCCAACTACTACCTCTCTGCTGAATGCGTCGCTTTTTATGATCACCTCCCTAGCAAACCCATTTACATTATCGGGCTAATTGTGCACATAGAGCGGCAAGTCGTAAAGTCGCCAGCCCTTGTTAGGTCCATGCATGGTAGGGACCAAGAGGATCATCGTTTGAGCTCTTGCATGGGAACTCCACGGCCGCCACCGGTAACTGGCTCTAGGGCGAATCCGTATGGTCTCCCTCTCGGATGTGAATACTTCGTAGTGACAGTCGCAATGTTACCTGTCGATTCATCACCTCCTTCCTGATCCTGCTGTGGTGCAGAAAAGACATGAGGGAAGAAGTTAAGGGTGCCCATTGTACATCACATATATAGACATACTAAAATCTTGGTGCAGCAGGAATTCAAAGTTCTCTTGTACAGCTAATGATCTTGGCCTTTGAAGTTCCCTCCTCTCTGTACATGAACTGCACTGTTACAACTCTCTGAAATTGTGAATAATTATCCTAGCTTAGTTTAGATATTCAGTTTGTTCTTATTTATCTCTCTTTTTTTTTGTCCCTTGCTTTGCTCTTCAAATTGGAAAACAGTGTGATCATACTTCTTTTTGGTTGCTCACTGCCTATGCTGGAAGGCCAACATTGGAGGCAATTATGGTGGTGGTTGTTTCTTCACCCCTGGATATTGCTCTAGCATTAAATAAAAGAGTTCATTCTTGGACAGAACAAGAACAAAAAAGTTTCGATTTTAAATTAGTTGGGGTTGGTTGCATGGATTAAACCTTTCGTTCCACAATCTTTAACAATTTGGGAAATATGTTACTCCCTCCGTCTCGTAATAGTTGACGTAGTTTGGCTTTGTCACAAGAATTAAGAAAATGATTGATTCACTGCAAAAGTCTCAAAGAGACTAAATTACCCTTTCATAAATTACTTCATTTATGATGGGTATTTCGAAAAAAAGTGATTAATATTGCCATTGACCAATTTGATAAGAGTTAAAATTGGAAATAAAGCAATTAATGCTTCGTTTATTTCTTAATGTGACATGTTAATTACAAAAAATGTCCCAAAAAGCGAAAACTACTATGGGACAAACGGAGTACAAGTTAGGTTGTGCATGAGAATTAAGAAAATGTACAATTTGGGTTGTGCATGAGAATTAAGAAAATGATTAATTTACCCTCTTATTAAGTACTTTATTTTTTTATGGATATTGTGGATTAAAGTAATTAAAACATCTCCAATGGTAATGTGGATTTAGACCATAAATTGGTGCCCCATCATGGATGTAGAGATGATGTTTATCTTATGTGGCACTAGATAGACATTCACCTCCTAAAATGATCTTCAATGGTAATGTGGATTTAGTCTATGAATTGATGAGTTGACACTTTTATTTTCAATTTTCATAATATTAATAAAGGCTTGAAAAAAATAAAAAATTTTAAAAAAATTAATAATGCTGACGTGACAGTCAACCACAATGTCTAGAAGTAGACATTGTGGTATTCATCATCCACTTTGATTACATGCCACATATGATGGAAATTATGAATTCATAGTCCTATTGGAGAGCATTTTTTAGGTTGGATGTTGATTGTATTCTAGGTGGATCCATTTCCACCCCAATCCATGGTCCAATTTGAGATACTCTTAATGATATATTGATTGCCTTTGACTAAATTGAAAAAAAGTAATTAATGATTTCTTTTTTCTTTTGAAAAAATAACTAATGCTTTCTTGATTGCCTATGAAATATTTATCATATTCTTGTAAAAATAAAAAGTTTGAAAATGTGACATTGTGGAATGGAGATGAAGTATATAGTATAAACTATCCTCAAAAAAAAAAAAAAAAAAAAAAAAAAAAAAATATCCTCTAGAGAAATTGGTTCAATTTCTTATAGGGTGGGCAGCGGTCTCAGCAAAAGCACTTAAACCGTCCAAACCGCCTGATCTGGTCTGATTTTTTTAAACTAATAGTTTGAAGGTGATTTAGAAAACTTGAAACTGCGATTCCCCAGTTTGGTGGTAGTTTTCATTTATACAAAATCGCGGTTCACCAAACTGCAAAATCATCTTAAAACTTGTGTTGGAGTTGAAGCGTTTTCATGTTTAACTTTTAAAATAAACTTAGACTCATAATTTTGATTAAGTTCGTGTGTTTCATTGGGTTTTTTGTGGATGATCATACATAAACATATATTTTGTTGTATGTTTTGTTGATGGAGATGTATGGAATGTGTGGCAGTTTTATTTTTTTGTTGTTGAAAATGTGTCGCGGGAAAACCGCAAAACCAAATTGATCATATCGGGCAAACTATGATCAGTTTGGTTGCAGTTTTGAGGGTTCGCATTTTGGTGGTGGTTTGCAAAACGGTCAAATCGTGAACCCTCGATTTGGTGATGGTTTGAGGGTTTTCACCACCAAACCGCGGTTTGCCCACCCCCAATTACAAGTCTACCACCAACAAGTGGATGACTCACTGGTTTGTTATGAGGTTACTTGGATGTGAGTTTGGGAGTTCGAACCTCATAATAAGCAAGTTGTGGTTTCTTTCTTTACAATTACAAACCCGCCTATATATATATATATATATATATATATATATTCCATTTCTTTAAATAAAATAAAATTTTCATTAATCATCCACAGATGCAAGAACAGACTTAGAATCAATTGTCTTAATAAAGTTTGTTGATTTGTTAATTGTATTTGTTTAGAAGAATTGTCATCCATTATTTACCTATGAATGTAATTGTAATATTGATGCCATGATACTCCCAAGCCCGCCTACATATATCCCATTTTTATATATAAAATAAATATTCTTTTTTGTTACCTACATTTTGAGATTAAAAAAAAAAAACATACCTACATTTTTTCATACGTATGAGAAATATTTTTAATATTAAAAAAAGTTCATATATGTGCCAACTGTTATCTTTGTCCAATGGTTGGGGATCTATGCTAGAGCCTAAGTGGTCACGTGTTCCGATTTTTTAAAACTATGAAAAAAAAAGAAAAAAAATCTCACCTAAACATTTTTTTTTTTTTGGTAAAATCACCCAAACATTTTCCAAATAAATGATAATATTTTAAAAATATTTTTATGGGGCATTATGATTTGTTATTGGTTTTCATTCGTTTTACATAACTACATTATTTTGGATAACTTATCTAAAACTTTCGAATTTGATATCTATTAAATTATTTAAGGTGATTTTCTTTGAAATTTGTTTTGATCAAACTGTTATATATATATATAGGTGTTGGCGTGTATATGAAGCCACTCGCAACAAAATCTTAGGTAACTAAGCCAACTCTTGCTGCGGTTGTTCTGTTGAAATTACTTCCAATTTAATTAATTGTTCTTAATTTGGTTTATGAATAGAAAACCTTTTTTTTTTTTTTTGAAGAGAAATTTCATTAACCATTCATGGTTCAATACATGACCAGACATACAATCAAATTCATTGATTCGCTAATTCTATTTGTTCAAACAAATAGCCATTAATTTGGCTGGAATGCTCTCTACAATGTTGAAACTCATGACAATACACAAAACTACTAGAACCACAAAACGAAAAACAAAACTTCAGAAAAATAAAACCTAAAACTTTTCAAACAAGGAGAAGACAAATCAAAGATTTCCAACTAGGGAAGAAAACTAACTATAAAATAAAACTAAAAATACGATCAATACAGATTTCCAACTAAGGAAGAAAACTAACTAGAAAAATAAAACTAAAGATAAGATCAATACACTAGAACATTTTTGGTCTTTAATAGAGGTTTTAAAACCCCTATTAAATAGAGTGTTATTAAATGTCATGTGAAAATGTGTTATGTTTTAATTTTTAATACATGTATTACATAGAGATTTTTTAAAACTCCTATCAATTAAGTGTTATTTAATAAGACCCCCCTTTAATAGGGGTTTAAAAACCTCTATTAAATACCGAAATTGTTCTAGTGATACATCGCAACACCGTTGATGAAGATGCACCGCAATAAAAATCGACTAGTCACCACAAATCTGATTAGACTTGTTGGTTATTTTATGAACAAAATGCAAGATGGATTTAATTGGAACCACCATCCATCGAAGAGGAGGATCGACAAGAATCAAAATTAGAAAAGTGAATCAAAATGAAGAATTTTAGGGTTTTGGAGAAAAAAGAGAAAAAAAGAGAACGTTTGAGACAGTGCAAAAGGGTCCAATAGAATCCCAAGCCAAACCATAACAAACTAAGATTAAAAACAAATACTTCTCATTGCTACACAAATTAATTATCCATATTATTGGCTTCTGTTTTGAATCAAAGTAGCCATGCTACCGGATACCCGAATTCGGTTTATCCATGTTTGAGTAACAAAGTGGTACTCGAACCCCCAAGACATGGTTTGATCTCTTGATCTTTACATATAAGAGATGTGTTTTGTCACTTAAACTAAGTTGGATAATTAAGGAATACACTCTTACAATTTATTTAATAGTACCAAACGGGTATTTAAGCAGGTTTAGGATACCCACGGGTAATTCAAATAGGGTTTGGAATGGATACCAGTATCGGTATCATAAACGGGTTCGAGTTTTTTAGGCTTTTGGTTCATGAACTTTGAGTTTTTTTTTTTTTTATGCATTTTGGGGATTTTTTTTTTTCGACTTTTGTTGGTTGATGTGAATCATTCGGTTCAGAAATATAAACCAATTTACTCTTCTTGACTAGTCACACGACACTTATGTTATCCACGTTGACAAAATTTAACACTTTAAATGGTGGAAGGACTAAATGTAAATCTTTTTGAACTTTCAAGGACCAAATGTATAGTAATAAAAGTTCAGGGACCAAAAGCATAAAAAACACAAAGTTCAAGGACCAAATAATGGGTTTTTGCCTAGAAAGAATTACTCGTGTACAATGATACCAATGTGACATCCTTCACGTAAATTCACTAGGAACTGCAAGTCTTCTAATTACAAGAGTAAAAAAATGAGAAACATGGATTGCGCGAAAATGAAGTTGAGAAGGAAGTAAGCAACTTCGCAGAAGAATTGTCTATAGGAGCAGCATCTCTGCAAGCAACTTCTGGACCAAAACCACCACCATTGACAGCAGCAAAGACAGACAGGTTTTCCCGCAGCGAGGCGATCAATTGAGCTAGAAGAATATGTTAAGATTCTTTGACAGTCTCATACTTGAAAATTCTGCCATCTGTATAAACTTTACATGCTTCAAAATGATGCTGAGTGTCGCGAGGGGAAGGAGAAAGAATGGAAGGAATACATAATGAATGCTTGTGGAACAATTAGGATGCATCAGTTGACACCTTCACTGAACTGCCAAAGAATCACATGTGCCTTGAGAATGCTTTCTACATCAGAAAAATTAAGGTAACCTGGCTGATGCCCTCGCTGTATTACCGAAGTAAGCGGTTATACCCTTGAGATTGTTCCCCACATAGTTTTCTTCAATCTGTGTCATGACCATTAAGAGAGGGGTATAAGAAGGTTTATATCAAATTTCAACTGTATTGATCCAAATGAATTGGGAAGATTGACAAGCAAGTTTGAAAATATATAGAAAATGTAAGGCACTGTTTAGAAATTTTTTACAACGAAACGATGGCTCAGTTTAGGAGGAGACCTCAAGAGGAAGGGGAGGATAAGACAACCAAGCCAGCTCTTCCAATTGAAGTAAATCGACATTACGAGGTAGGAACATAATAATATTAGGAGTTATGCTTTGAGCGATTTGAAAGATTGAATAACTGCAAAGAAGCATGGAATAGAAATTAGTACCATGAATGTTAAGAGGTAAGAAATGGTTATCTTGCGAACAATTTTGTAAAATGGAAGACGTGAATTACTGATATAGCAGACTAGCAATTATCTCAATATTTTCAAGACTACCAGATATGTGCTCATAATTGGATGATCAAGAAGAACATAAGAAAAAGAGAAGGTGAACATTAACATACCCATCCTTTGGCTTCAATAAATCTAGAGTGAACTTCTTAATATTTTTATAAGAAGGGCCTCCCCAAGGGGGTGAAAGAAACACCACATCTGCCTAAGAAACAAACATAAAACATAATCAATGAAGTTTTACTCATTAGGCCCTGAATGTTAGTGCAAAACAAATGCTGCGAAAGCAATACAAAACAAGACAAAAATCACGACAAGTATTAATGACCAAGGCTGTTGGACTTAAGGGAATAAGAAACAGCAAGGCTGTGATAATCGACGAGGTTAAACACATCAAGAGTGGAGATCACGTATCACCGATGACCGATGCTACATATTTAAAAGCAAAGGCAAAGGACAAAAATCCTTACCAAAAAAAAATAATCAAAAAAAAAAAAAAAAAGAAAAAGCAAAGGCAAAGGAATATTTCTCCTAAATTACCTAGTGAGGGATTGAATGCAATTAAAGATTGTACTGAGCAAGCAAACTTTCACAGCTTTATAGTAACTTAAATAAGGTAGTTCAGGGAAGCAAGTAAGCCAAATGAAGACTTCAACCAAAGGGTAAAAGTGTTAAAGATCATCAGATCAGATGAGATGCTAGAGAACTAGCTAGAAACTGCTGTTTGTACATTTTGAGCAACAACATATGGTTCAAACTCAAACAAAAGTAGCGAAGATAGATACAATCTTGTTAATATAGAGATAGATTTTAAAAACTTTTTCTTTGATAATGATATAGAAAACTTTATCACAACTCAAGGGTCATTACAAAAAAATACATATATACCTTCAGTGATGGCGCTTGTTGAAGAAAATCACCAACAACAAAATCAATCTGGCTGTCCACTCCATATATCTTGGCATTATTTAGGGCCAATTCAATTTTCTGAGGATCAATATCAATGGCAACAACCTTGCAGCGCCTGAATAACATACAACAAAAAGTAATTAAAATATTCAAAACCTTAATGCCACGCATGATTCTAGCATTCTGCATCGATAAACTTGCTTGTTGATCTTCCCAATTCATTTGTTTAAATTCAGTCGAAACTTGAAATAAACTATCTTACAACCTTCTTTTAATGGTGTAATGGCACGAATTGAAGAAAACCGTGTAAAGGACAATCTCAAGGGCATAACTGCTTACTTCGACAGTACAACAACGACACCGGCCTAGGTTACCTTTTCATTTTTCTAATGTAGAGACCTATCTCGAGGGCATAAATGATTTCTTTAGCAATGCAGCGAGGGTATCGACAGATGCGTCATAATTGTTCCACAAGCAAACATCATGTATTCCATTGTTTCTCCTATCCGCTCAACACTCATCGTCATTTTTTCGAAACATGTAAAGTTTATAGCTGGCTTAATACTCTAGCATTAGAACGTCAAAGAATCTTCAAATACTCTTCTAGCTCAATCGATCGCCTCATTGCAAGAGAACGTGTCTATCATTGCTGAATAGGTTTCTTTCATATTTAGAAGGTTAGCATGTGGCGATGATGGTGGTGGTTTTGGTTCAAAAGTCGCTTGCAGAGGTGCTGCCGCTGCCCTATAGACTTATAAGTGCCCGGCTGGCGTTCTTAGTGCTGATTATCGACTACCACAAAACCTAATTTGAATTGAAATCAAATGGCAATTGTCATTTCGGCACCCCCCAAAACCCTAATTTTGGCATTTCTCAAAATTCATAGCAAGAATTCGAAATGACGAAAAATCAATCATACCCACAACAAATGAAAGCTCAAATTCTTTTTTAAAAAAAAAAAAAAAAAAAAAAAAGGAATCTTTTAGGGCATCAGAAGTACTCACATTCTAGCGAATTGAATCGCGTTCCCGCCAACACCCGCGAAGCCATCGATGACAACTCCACCACCGGCGCAGCGCTCCGCTTGACTGATCGCGATCGCCTCCGGAGTGACAGAGTACCAGCCCTCCTCATCCATTTGAATCCCCTCATTGTACATTGAGAAGAGGCTGTATCTCTGCAACCAATACTTGTTCACAGCAGGGCTGATTGCTTCACAAACAATTATTGAATCAAAACAACAATACCCATTAATGGAAAGATTGAGAAGCTGTGCGTTTTCTTACCTAGATTGCGACTTCGTTTAGGTTTCTTTAGGATTCTTTTGCGCGCTCTCAACATTCTTTGTGAATCAAATTTGAAAACCCTAAAACTCAGATTATCATCTCAAGAAAAACAGAAACATCAAGAACAGGTAACAGTAAAAGTTTTTCTACTTCAAATATAACGGTCGGTGTTAGAAAAAATTACAAAAGTACTAATGCTTTTAGTTTAAACTCGGAAAATAAGGGTTTTTTTTTTTTTTTTTTTTTTTTTTTTTTTTTTTTTTTTTTTCAAGAATAGGCAATAACGTCTATGCAAAAGGCGTTATTAGATTGGCTGAAATTTTTTGTTGACGAGGACGGTCCACGTAGGATGACCATGTGGACATGATGGGCCGACCGAATAGCCTATGGGTTGCACGGGTTGTACGGGTTGCCTGCCTCGCAATACGTGCGTGACGTTTACATGGAGTCTATGGTCTGTAGTGGATATGCATGGGTTGTCCCCTCGAGATACGTGCATAACGTTTGCATGAATTGTCCACCTCGGGATACGTGTCTGGCATTTGCATTACTTATCTCCCTCGAGTTACGTGCATGACGTTTGGATGGTTTGCATGGACCGCAACAGGTTGCATGAGTTGTCTACCTCGAAATATGTGCTTCACATTCGCATGGTTTGCATGGATTGCACGAGGTTGTATGAGTTGTCCACACCTCGAGATATGTTGTCTGACGTTTGAATGGTTTGCACGAAGATGCATGGCTCGCCCACCTCAACATACGTGCGTGGCGTTTACATGTGTTGTCAACCAGGAGATACGTGTGTGACGTTGGCATTGGCTTTACCACCTCGAGACACGTGCGTGACGTTTGCATGAGTTGCATGAGGTTGCATGGGTCGCCCACATCGACAGACGTGCCTGACATTTGCATGAAATCTCCACCTCGGCATACACGAGTGAAGTTTCCATGGGTTGTCCACATCGATATGCGTGCGCGTTGTTTACATTGGTTGTCTTCCTCGAGATACGCGAGTGACGCGGGTCCACGCGGGTCGTCCATCTCCATATGCACGTGTCGTTCATAGGGCAAAAAATTTTGTATAAATAGCTCATTTTCAAAAGGAGTCATTCATAGAGTGTATAGTTTTGTATAGATAGCTTCTTTTCAAAAGGAGCTGTCTATACAATTCCTTAATCCACCTCACCACCATG
This sequence comes from Stephania cephalantha, assembly GCA_039657325.1. NCBI lineage: Eukaryota > Viridiplantae > Streptophyta > Magnoliopsida > Ranunculales > Menispermaceae > Stephania > Stephania cephalantha. Next base: position 5,595,167 of record CM077576.1, on the reverse strand, counting down.
CTTTGTATAGATAGCTCATTTTCAAAAGGAGCTATCTATACAATTGCCTTCCACCTCACCACCATGCATGCCACCTCATCGGTCACCTACTTTTGAAATTTAAAAGTAAACTTCCATATTTTGGGAATTAAATTGTATCTCCACCCCACTTTTAGAAAAACCCCGTCGGTGTTAACCGTTTTTATTTATTTATTTATTTTTGTCAGCTTTAATATTTTAGATCTGAAGGACTGTGACATGCATAGTATGAATTTTAGATACGGGTCGTAAGACCATCTCAAACCGAACCCTAACCAGAGTTCAGTTGGTGGAAACCAGACTTTTTTTTTTTTTTTTTGGTAGATAATTGGCCCTAAGGCCGATCATGTTTCATTACAATAATTTGAATGACAATACAATCATTTTCTAACAGAACACTTAGAAAAGTGGTGGGGTGATACATATATTTAACCCTTCTTCTAATATCCCCTCTTCTGCTAGGGCGTCGACACATAAGTTGTTCGTCCTAAAGGTCCAAGTCAACTTCACCTCCCATGGACGATCGAGCAGTTCCCTGATTTTCGTCAGGATATGGGCGCACGATCGGGCCGTGTCTTTGTCGGATATATGTTTAGTAGCATCTATTGAAACCAAATTCTATTTCCCCTATTGCATTCATTTTTTTTAATTTTTTTCTTTTAAAAAATTCAAAAAATATGAATATTTTTTTTCTTAGTTTCTTTTTACTGATTAAATAATTTATTAAAATTAATACAAATAAATAACAAAAAAGAATAAAAATAAGAAATAAAGTTTGCGGTAGGAGGAAAAATAAAGTTTGATGTGACTGAACTATAATAGGAAAAAAAACATTTGACCAAAAAAAAAGAAATAAAAAACATTTTTTGCTCACCCAAGAAAAGTTTTTATTTCATTTTTTAATAGAAAAAAAAGGTTTTTTCTTTATTACTTTCTTAGACATCCTAATATTTGAATCAGCAGGGATTACAAGGATTTGAAAAGTACATCATCAATGCACTGAACCGAGTGCAATAAAAGAGGTTGATCTATGTAGCCGACCACAATTAATTTGAGATTGAGGCTTCATTGTTTTCAATGATGGTTTCGACACGTTTAAAGACGACCTGCAAATGCCTCAATTTGAAAACTAACCACAATAAAAATTGAAAAAAATTAACGATATGTAGATTAAGAATCTATTGAGATTCGATCGAACTGCAACATGATTCTACATAAAATTGAATTCAATCGCGTCATTGGGGAAGCAACACTTAGATTTTCCTGGCACAAAAGGTTGTGGATTGAAGTTCTTGTTTGTGCAATGCAACTTTTCTTGTACATGTTCTCAAATTACTGAATAGCTATAGCACATTTAAACATTTTAATAATAAAGTAGTTTGCATGCACTGATCTTTCATACTGTTTGCAGTTCATGTTTCAGATTTACAAATCAATGCATCAAAAAGAGCAAAATCAGAAATTATAGATCATCTTAATGCTAATCAAACATGTCGAACCGATTCTAATCTCTTCATCGGTCATCGGATCTGTTTCGATACAGTACAAAGACATCCAATTTCTTATGAACTTGTGGAAGAAATCAAGAACTAAGCAGTAAGCACATGAAGGGGAATAAACAAAAAATAAGAGGAAAGAATTTAGCTCTGCAGAACAAGTTCTTTGCTGAGTATAATGTCATCTGTAAAGAAATCGGCTTCTTTCCTGAAAGTCCCTCTTCCAAAGTCGAGGTTGTAGGAATCGGCGAGGCCCTCTACTAGGTCGAATTCAGGCTTCCATCCAAGCAAACTCTTGGCTTTTTCAATTGATGCAAAGAAATGCTGCAGTTTTTTGTGAAGGCTTGAATTAGACCAAGAGAGAAGTAACTGAGGCAAGTAGTATTCAATAATTCTTTCTTCTCATATCAAACCAGTAAACAGAAACAAGAGATTGATACCACAGACGAGCATTATTTTTAGATTTGTTCGTTGTTCCGGTATTCAATACAATGTCGATGGATCTATTAGTTTCGTTGAACTGTGATTCTATGCTACTAGGGGTAGACCAACTGCTCGATAAATGAATCAGTTGTGGTTCATCGACGGAGGAAGCCTAAGTTTGTAACACGGATCAAACATCAGCAAGAGTCTCATTCGAGATATGTTGGTTCTATGCTGGGCATTAAACCAAATCATACAGGAGGGGATTTTAAGATATAATTTCTTGTTTTTCTTTTTAAAAAGAAAGATCATCCATGTTGCCTCCTAATAGATGCATGAAATTTAATATTTTTCATAGCTGGATAAGCATCAAATTAACTTAACCTGATCTCGGAAGGGGAAGGCCTTCTTTTTACCAAAATCGAACTCCTTGGGATTGTAATGAACAAGCTTAGGCTCAGGAAATCCAGCACCCTAAGAATAGAAACCGTTCACAAAATCGTAAGTGGAAGTAGGAAAATAGACGGTTGGAGGATACCTCATTTTTCTCATTTTAAGATAAAAAGTTACCTTTGCACATGCTCTTGCTAATCCATCAAATGTGACGTACTTTTCTCCGGATATGTTGAAAACTTGCTTGCTAGCCTTTTCATTACCGAGAACCAGAAGAAAAGCTGTTGCCAAGTCCTGGAGTTTGTTCACTATAATTGCATTAGAAACTTTTTTTGATTGGAAACGAAACACCCCCCCCCCCCCCCCCCCACCAAAAAAACAAAAAACTCAGATTGTTAAACTACAATGTATCATTGGACAGTATCCAGCTTACCTTCACATGGCCAAGTTGAGTTATTTGATTTCCGGAATTCGGGATTGGAATAGGACGACCCGCTTTTAACCTGTGGAAGAACCACTCCTCAACTGGGTTGTAGTTCAAAGGTCCATAAATGTATACTGGCCTCAGCGAAGTCCAGTTCACATCCCTTGATTCTAACAAACTTTCTGTCTCAAGTTTCCCTTTGTGCCTACTCTTCGGATCTACTGCATCAGTCTGTAAACCAATCTCCAGAAGTTATCGTCAGGAATTAAAAGAGAAACTTAGCCAAACAAAATCTCAATGAAATGCACAACAGTACCAGAAATGAAGGTTCCAAGGCAAACTGATTCACTAAGCGTAATTGTAATAGACAAACGCATATGACATACACTATAACACAGTAATGCAACCACATTATAATTGGTCTTAAAAGGGTTCTACGTGCGTAACTTAAAATGCCTAAAGAAACAACGGTACTCAAATGCTACGGTGCTTTGAACTTGAACTAATTTTCAAAAAATAATTTAGATGATCCAATCCAGTTTCTTTCAGGTCCAACTATATTTTACAGTTCATGATTTTATTTTTAAAAATTTTGAGTCCAAGACCTTAATGTTCGAGAAATTCACCCATTTCAAATAAAATTGGTGATGAATGCTAAGTATACAGCCTACCTCAAAGTGTGGCAATAGATCAGACTTCAGATACACACCAGCGGAAGAGCAATATATATACCTGGTTCAGGAAGGACTCATAAGCGTTATAATAATGTGACAGTTAAAGAAGAACAACAGAGACGAGTAGATATATATGGGAACCATGAAAAAGAAGCTCTATGCATAAAAATACAAACATATGATGGTTTTTTTAAGAAAAAGGATAGACACAAGAACTATTCGAATGACATAAACCATATTGCTTCAAGTTCATAGCACAATCAATAAAATTTGCAAAACTAACCACAAGAAGAAGAAAACAAAAATGGCATGCATGTAAGGATAGAAGATCTTACTGCTCAAGTTTTGGCAGTGCATCCAATATGGGTTCCACTTCATCGGCTTCTCGCCCTGGAAACAAATGTAGCATCAACAATACTGAACAAGAAGATCAAAAAAAAAATTATTCGCATAAGAGCAACTTTGATTTCCTTCATTTACGAAGATATATTTGATTTAGATATGCAGAACCTGACCGGTGTACTGAGTTTGCAAGTTCTGAAGAAGACTTAATACTCATCCAATGGATAATCAAATTCCAATAACATAGTTCTAACACTTGGTTCATATACCATTGATATCATAAACAACATCGAATCCCTCAGCCGCCAGGCTTGTCTTCACGAAATCAAAGTCCTTTCTATCTCCTTTCAAGTGCAAGATCTAGCCAAAACGATGACAAGTAAATCAGATACCGAACCACTGTTCTCAAAAGTACACGAACTACTAAAATCCAATACTGAATACCTTGGAAGCGAAATCGGCATAATCCGAATCAGCTTCACCAGGCAATTGCTGGCTAATAGGTGCTTTCCCTCTTGTGAACAGGGTCACCTGATGCCCTTCTTTGACAAGAAGCCTAGACAAGAAGATCCCAATGAATCTGGTCCCTCCCATTATCAAAATCTTCTTAGCACTACTTGCTTTAACCTGCAATCCTCCTCTTGTTTGATGCACAACTCTTTTCTTGTACTGTAACCAAGCCATAACAAGTACTGTGAATTTGTTTGATCCCATTGTGAACTCATTATCTCAATTGGATTGAACCCACATGAACAAATTTGTCAAATAAGCTCTCAATTGTCACTAAAAAGTGGGTTTTGTACATTAAAAATCCATGATTGTTGAAATCAAACAGAAACCCAATACCAAAACAAAGAATCCAACACAACCCAGATAAGAAATTGAGCTAAATGAGTAGATGAAGCATTGTTGATTAACATTGAATGGGTGAGATTGATACAAAAGTCATTCTTCATGCTTTGGTTCAAACTACTTGAACAAATTTGAAAAAATAAGCTCTTCAAAGTTACTAAAAAATGGGTCTTGAACACCAACAATCCATGATTGTAGCAATTAAACAGAAACCCAGTACCAAAACATAGAATCCAACAAAACCCAGATGGGAAATTGAGCTAAATGAGTAGAAGAAGCATGTTGATCAACATTGGATAGTTTTGATTGATACCTGAATTGGGGTGTTGAGTTTGATGCCATGGAAGTCTGAGAGAGATGATGGAGGGAGTGAGAAGGCAGGCTGTTTGTATTGAGCCACTACCAACCTTGCCATTCTCTACTTTTGGTGTTCTTGGTTGGTTGGCTGAGTCTCTCTCTGTGTGTGGTTTTGTGTGCTCTCACTTGCAAGGGACTTGTCTTGTGAATTCTTCTGGTTGAGTTTGATTTGGGCAGCTTTAATTCCCTGCCCACCATCTCTTCTCTCATTTGTTTCTCTTTTTTGCTGGGTTGAGGTGAGGATAAGAGTGACACAAACCTCACTTTGGTAACATCAATCACAGCCTCACATTCAACACCACCAAAATTATTGTTTTTTTTTTTTTTTTTTCTTGTCAGCAGAACAAATTTACAGCTCTAATCCAGTAAAAATCCAAAATCACATTTACCAAGATAAACTTACTGGGTGAAATGAAGAGAGTTTTGAGGGGCTGGGCACCGTGATGTTGGCTATTTTGGATTTTTTTTTTCCCTTACAATTAATCCATTGCAAGAAATGAAAAAGGCTTTAATGCTTCTTGACTTGTGAATGAATTCTAATTCATAAGAGATATTGCTTTTGAGTAGAATTTCAATCCCCATCTTAAAAGGAGTTCATCTTATTAATCTCAATGAAACTTCACCCTCTCATGGTTGTAAAAGCGTCGACGTCGATGCGAATTCTGCAAAGATTAATTTAGTTGAATGTATGTCAGATTAGTAGCCATCTGCAACGACCAAATAAAATCATATATATAAAGGGTGGTGTATTTGTACGCCCACCTGAAGAAAATGATTGCATTGTTTCTCAATTTGAATCCATCTCTTACATCAACAATCAGAAGAGCTTCAACAGAAACTTTTTGAAGATATAAAACAGTGAGTGAATGTACAAAGTACAATGCATATAAATGATACAAGTGCCTTGGCAGCATTATTTCCATCTGATGCTACTTTCACAGCTAAATGACAGTAAACAGATTGGTGTTTGAGGATCTTTGCTTCTCCAAATAGTTGTCGTCCCCGGGGAGTTGGTGGGATGGTAAGAATTGGGCTCAACACACCAAAGGTGTGGGGTTCAATTCCTTGCCTCCCCCTTCTCCCTCAGATTTCTTAATTAGGTTCCCTGGTGGAGGGAAACTAAAGACCCCCGAGGGATTAGTCGGGTCCACCATCAGTCCGGTGGCTCGAATACCCTCGGCCATCAACGAAAAGAAAAGATTGAGGCAACTCCTATCTGATTTGCTTTTAGAGTCGAAAACGCTTTTAATTGGTAATCAAGCCATGGGAACCCAAAAGCAGCATGGATGGTGATCCTTACATCTTAACCGTGTGTGTGAGACAAATCTCTGAATCCTTAATTGTTGATTTCGCCATTCTGCAACTCAAACGAAATATCCACCATCTCGTTTGTCCAAAATAAGCTTTTCATTTCCAATGAAAAGCACCAATGGTTCCCTCGGGAAGCAATCCCACGGTGTGTTTACCATGCTTGCAGTTCGCCTAGCCTCTCCAACAAGAATATCTGCTTGGATGTTGCCTTGTTCAAGAGACGGCGAAAAGTGCCTCAAGGTTAGGCGTTTCTAGAGGGTAGGTGTTTTAATTCTTGGGTCTTGCCATCCAATGTACAGCATTCAGATCAACAAAGATGCGGGTCGGATAATATATCCATCTCCACTGTTTCCTGTCTTCGAACCGCTGATCCAAATAGTGCCATCTTATCTGATAAATTTTTAAGAGCATCATGCCTGTTAGCCAATTCCATGAGAACCTTAATCCTCTTAAAGGAAACATTACTTGGTTTCTGCCCTTTCTCCACCATTTGCAAGAAACACTTTTCAGCTTCATCTAGCTTCCCCATATCGCATAGCAAATCAAACAGCACGTCCGAAACCAAGATATACGACCCAAACCCCTTCTCCACCATATCATTCCACAGCACCATAGCCATCTCCACCTTCTCGTGTTTTCGAAACAATCTAATAAGAAACATGCAAGACTGCGTATTCGGTAAACAACTATCACTCATCATCCTCCTATACAAATCCCACGACCTTCCCAAGTCATTCGACCAATAATAACACCTAAAAAACAAATTATAAGTCGTCGCATTTGGAATCAATCCCTTACCCGCCATCACATCCATCAAATTATACGCATCGCCAAGTCTCTTTGCAATGCAAAAGTTCCTAATAACAGCATTATACGCTGCAACATCAGGGTAACACCCAAACTCTTTCATCTCCTTCAACATCTCTCTAGCTTTATCAGGCTGCCCGGCTAATCCGAACCCCCCGATAATACTTGTATACGTAATCACATCGGGCGAAATCCCCTCATCCCTCATCTTATCAACAACCTTAAGCGCCTTCTCAATCTCCCTACTCTTACAATACACATCAACCAAACAATTGTAAGACACAACATCAGGCTCAACGCCCATTTTCACCATTTCATCGAAGAAGCCCTCGGCCTCTTCCGACGACTTCCACCCCGACAACAATACATTAAAAGTATGCAAATTTGGCCTAAACTCATGCTTCAAACTATGATACACATTCCTAGCATCACTCATGCTCTTCTCCTGACAAAGAGTCCTAAACAATGCATTATAACAATTCACATCAAATTCAGGCACAAGTTTTCGAAACTTTCGAAAGCATTCAACAGTCTGCCTAACTGAACAACACTTAGCAACCCTAGCTAGAACTACCTGTACCGTTCGCGGCGTGATCAAGTTTCGATCTTTTCGCCGAATCTCCTTCAGAACCTCCCAAATTTCTCCGAATCTGCGACTCCTGCCCAGAACATACAACATTGTGTCAAGTGAGTACGATGTGTGGAAAAATTGCTTCTTTTTGGCAGTGTAGTGGAAGAAATCTAGGGCTCTCATGGGGTTTGCATGGCTGAATCGGATCCTCTTCAAAACCCTATCGATTAGGTCGTTTGAGAGGTGGATTTGGGTCTCCTTCAGCGATTCTTTCAACTTCAGAGAGGATTCGGAGCGGTTGACAACATGGAAAACCCTTTCGACGTGTTCGTCGATGGAGGGGCTGATTGAGGAGAAGAATTGGGAGAGGAGGGGATTAGGGTTTCGAGGGTTTCGATTGAAATTGTAGGGTTTCGATTGGAGATGAAGATTGGTGAATCTGAGAATCATATTTTATGGAATTTGATTTCGAATGATTCGATTTAGGAGTGAATTTGGGGGTTTAGGGTTTACGAGGGAAGAGGAGACTAGTTCTTTTGTTAAGGAAAATGTTAGAATGACACTCTAAATGATACCCCAAGTGACACCGGGCACGTCTCAAGTTAAAATGTGACTTGGCGTGCTGGCTCACATTCATGGAAGCCGTCGTGCGTACTTCGAGATACACACCACGCGTGTTATGCGCCAAAAACTATTTTGTGCACAGTCATTTTAACGTGGGACTCAACGGCCACGTCATAGAGGTGTCATTAAAGGTGTCATTTTGGGTGTTATTCTAGCATTTTTCCTTTGTTAAACCGGTCGGACAGAAGATTAGAGGACGAGGGTTGCAGTGGTTTGGACACCTTCACCTTCAAAGGCGACTATAAATGCCCCTCGCTAAAAAACTTGACTTTATAAAAATAGGAAAAATTTAACGATGGATAGGTAAATCCAACCTAATTTGGACGCATTAATTCAAAGGGATTTGAATGATTTGAAAAGCAGACAAAATTTTACAATATAAGCAAAATATTATTGCACAAAGAATTAAAATGAGTGTAAAAATGGATATATTTGAGTGGTGGATTCGTGGTAAAACTTGTATTGATAGAATAAAAAGCACATTGATTTAAAGAAGAATATGAGTCGCATCGTCATTGCAAAAAAAAAATAGAGAAGGGTAGTTTCCAGTTGCAATGATTTCAAACACATTCAAAAATAGCTCACAAATTAATGTTGATTTAAAAAAGTGTCACAATACAAATTAAAGCGATTTGGTAGAAGATTTAAGTATTAAATCGAGCATAATAGAAAAGTTTAAAAGATTTTGAGAATTAAATCGAGTAGAGTAGAAGAATTTGATTCAGGTAGCTATCAAGGATTTGAGATTGAGACTAAGACTTCATTATCATTGTTGATCACAGCCAACAATTTTTGTCAAAGCTCAATACAGCGTCACGGTATCACTTCCAACGATACGTTAACAAAAGAGTCGGTAACCCACTTTGAGAATCGACTTTGGGCACAGACCCAGTCAATTGCCGCACGATACACCTCAAGATGTAAGCGCACGCAAGACCCAAAGTAAACAAATTCAGTTTGTGCACATCAACAATTACACATCAACAATGTCACCAGAAAAAAAAATCTCAATAAAGGGAGAATCTTTGTAATTTAATTGCAGAGGCGTTACTGGGAAAATGAATGCAGGTAATTTAATTGCAATGACGTTACAAAGAAAGTGAGATCGCAATGACATTGCACAGAAGTGCATACTCAGTTTGAACAGACAGATTGTCCAGGTTCATATATACAGATGCATCACAGAGCAACAAAGCATTAGTTTTGCGAGGGCACGACGAAAGCCCGATTTACTTGCAAAAGATTTCAGCAGGATTCATCATCAAAACAAATTTCTGAACCCAGCAATCTAAAGCACCATAAATCTTAACTGCAAACTGTTAAACACAGACGAACCCGGAACCCCTAAAGAGCATACAAGGGGAGGAAGAAACTTTCTTAAATACAATTCACACGGATCTAGCGAGATGAGGGCGGGCACGACAAGACTCATCTTGCTTGGTTTTCACCATCTTCTGGGATGTTGAACAAGAACTGCGGCAGAGATGCAATGCGGGGTAGATGGAGCAGCAAGTCCCCAAGAGAGTCTTTCCTTGACATGGAAGGCGCCGGTTTACATCCTGATGCATCGCTGAAGTCTCCTTCTTGTGTAACAAACTCGATACTTGTCTTACCCTCACGCACAGAATCGGGGTTTTGCTGCAATTGGCTCAGGTCCCATCTTTCGCTGCCGAATTCATTGTTGGGCTGCAAGTTGTGCCCGGACGTTAGGTCCTTCTGCAGGAGACAACAGAGAGAATTGACCCTCGACATAAGAGACTGCTCATCGGAGGTTGATGCAAGCTGAGAATCGCTAAGTAGGTACTGTGCTATCCCCTCCAGTGTCTCTCGGTTTTGCACTTCGGAGAAAAGAGGATTCCCTGGCGTCATTTGCTCCGATAAACACTGCCCGATGTGATCTGCCAGATCGCTCATGGACATTGATGTACGTAGTCCAGGAACTTTGAGCTGATCTAAATGGCTCAACCCCTTTATCTCTCGTCCTTTACGAGTTCCAGCATCTTCGATTGTATAAGAATCCATTACTAGCAAAAATAGAAGAAAGAAAAGAAAGAAATGAGTAACAAAACATGCATTCCATTTAACAAAACAGTTGGCTAAGAAATTCAACCCTTTGACCCATTCATAAGACGTTTTAATAAACGACTTGTCCCCTGATTTCGACCAAAATAAATCCACTAAATTGCCAGAAAAAAAAATATTATGTGAAAGATAACTAGCGTGGGAGCAAACGCTCAACTACCATGAGAGCGAGCTCCCTACCAAAATAACAAAAGGATAGCTCTTCTGTTAAGTCCCTGAGCAATCCGTGTCAATTAGCACTAAAGGAGAAAAAGAAAATGCCTATTAGAATTTAGAACCCTAACTATTCTGTCCCCAGAGATGCCCTAGAGCATTTTCCAAATAATGCTGCACTCAGATCTGTGGTCATGACCACATAACAGAAAAAACAAACAAATAAATAAAACCAACCTTACACTATATATAATATTCATGAAGCAGCAGCTGCAAACACAAAAAACATAAATCCTATATCTCAATTATGTTGTATACCTGGATCCAAGAGAACAATTTCAGCATTCCTCAATTATGTTATTCTATTTCTGAAACATTAGTCGATTAAGAGGTAATTTTGAAGATGTCGCAGCTTACATGTTTGCGATAAATTATATACCACATTTAATGTAAGTACCTGAACTGGGTGAAGGTGTTTGCCTGGCTAAATGATCCGGACCTCCAATGACTGTGTCCCGCAATTCACTCTTAGATGATTGGACTGCAGGAGGAGATGGTGTGTCCCGGAAACCAGAGAAAGTAGGCACATATTCATTTTTCAGTTTATCAAGGCCATGACACTTAGATTCATCAGGGTCTTCAAACAGAGAACTCTTGGACTCAAAGTGAGGGGACTCCAACACTATCTCAGGCTGCTGACTCAACCAATTCAGACGAGGATCACACTGGATAAGCTTTTCAAAATGCTTGCCTAGCAAACCTTGAGGGCACTGCACAAAATGTCTCCTGTGGACCAAAACAAGAGAATATATATTAAAAAAAAAATCAAAATACAACAAAGCCTCAATCCCAAATTAGTTAGGGTTGGCTGCATGGATCAAACTCTTCCATTGCGCTCGATTTAGCGCAATTGAAGGTGTGCTCTACAAATTCTAAAACCAATAATACTCCCTCATTTTCCAATATGTGTCACTTTTGGCATGAGCACAATGCTTAAGGAAGCTATAAAATTTCCTAAAAAGAGCTACTAAATAGCTTTGATTAGAGGGAAAATTTGTGAGTGCCCTTTCTTAATTTAATATATATAGTTATATCACCTTTATGGGAATAGATGATGCATAAGTGGTATTTTAATCATAAATAAATGAAGCCTCCTCATAGGAAAATAACAATTTGAAACAGAAAAAAAGAAAAGAAAAAGTGACACGTTGAGAACCGGATAGATGAAAAGAGAGTACGCACGTGCATTCGTTGTGATAATAAAAAGTAATCTTATGAAACAAGCATTTTTTTAGGAAATTTTTAGTCCAAACATGTATGTTTATAAAACATACGACACCCATTTTTTGTGTAGACCCATTTTTTGATTTAAAGAAATAAATTTTTTTTCCAATTATACAAAAAACATACGACCTTATGTCACCATGGATTCAATTACTACAAAAAATGACACATTGTACATCTAAATTTCAAGTCTTTGAAGTTCCTACCTAAAAAATAACATCGCTATTGTTTAAATTTCAATAAAACAATATAAAAGTTTCCAAAATACTCAATAAGTTAATAAAATACCTCTACAAATTAATCGCTAAATGAGTACACGTTTTTTTTTTTTTTTGAAAATTTTGTCTGGACCTAGACCCGTTTTTTAAAACGGATAAGAAAACATATCCAGACCCACATTTTTTTTAGAAAAATTGTGTTTGGACCCGTTAAAAGTGAGTTCGGAAAAATGCGGACGAATAGGTCCGTACATTTTTTGCCACCTTAATGAAAACAATGAAGCTTGGGGAACACATTATTATGGCGCCTTGTGTATCACCGTCATCAACGTTTGTATAGGTTGAATCATCCGGCAAAATGACATTCGGAATAGCATGTCCAGTTATAAAGGATCTTCATAAATGATGTCATTCAATATTATCATTATGTTTGCATAACTCATTTATTCACCATGGAAAACATCACTACAAGATTTCTTCAAGATGTTTATTCACCTACAGAACATTAGATGCCAGATAAAATTACCTTCCTATGATGGAATGGTACGCTTAATTTGATCAAACTACAGCCAGCAATAAACCCAAAAAAATAATAATAATTGAAATGCATTACACCACATTTCTACTAATTTGACAAAGATCTAACTTGGACAAACCAAGGAACAACACAAGTCCCAAGTTGTTCCAGTTCCATTATTCCTCTCTTTCATGGCACCGAGAACATAAAAAATAAAAACTGCCAAAGTTTTACCAAATACTCATTATCACCAGCTCTCTCACTCTTTTATCCAAGCGGGCAACTTTCAAACTAATTAAGTAGAACTCCACGAAACAAAGCTACATACAGTTCAATGGCAACAAAGTTCGAGCAAAAAAACATCGTAATTCCTGTAAAGCAACAACAATCATTTCAAATTACAAGTACTACCACAAGACATACTCGTATATACATACATAACCCTACATTGACAAAAGATATTGGAAGATGAACCATGTTGCACGAGTATTTCATAAGTTCATCAGAATTCAACTGGCAAATCATGAGTAATTAACCATTTACAACATTCATCGTCACCTAATGCTCAAAAAGGAAGGAAATCCATCAATAGTCACCTGTGTAGGCTTGCTTGACCACCAGTAAAGTCTGAAGTAGCCTGCCATAAAGTGTGTTTCCTCGGCTGTGGATTTGTTTCCCTGAAGAAAAGAGGCTGCCTAGCCAGCTGAAAAAAAACAAATCAAACACAATCTTCGTCAAAATAATGAAATTAAAAAAAAAAAAACCAGTAATTCACTAGAAGGTTATAACATTACCACTATATCCAATGTCCCTGGTCCATTTTCGGGATAATTTGCCTTCAGACCCACAATATCTGACCACTGGATTTCCATTTTGCTTTTAAGTCCACCATCAAGAACTTCCCATACAAGCTTGTGCTTCGCAAAGTAACACTTGGCCACTAAATCCCCTTCATATCTTGAAACACACTGCGAAAAAAAAATCGGTAAGCCGCAATCCGAATAACAGAACAAATCAACTTGAGAATAATGGCAGTATTGCATGAGAACTTCGACATACCTCCCATGTCCCAATCCTCAAAAGTGAGGCAGGAAAATTGGAAGCTTTGAGCTTATCAGTGTTGCTCAAAACAATAGGGCCTACACCAACTTTGAGGTCCTTCTTTCCCAGCTCACCACCACCACCACCACCACCACCACCACCACCACCACCACCACTACACTCAACTAATGAGTTCCCTTGTGAAAGCCTCATTTGAATCAAATCTAGAAGAGAAGGGCTCTTCCTAAGACGCAAACCCAATGGCGGATCATCAAGAGGGATCTGCTGCGGAGGCGGGGCAGACGCCACCATAGCTCCAGTGCCCCATTGCTACATCAAAACCCCCCGAGATAGCACACATCATAATCCTCCCAAAAAACAATCTTTCTTCACTAAAACTATTATAATCCAATACCATTTTCAAATTTCAAACACAAATCCAATGAATGTATAAAAACAACGCCAGATCATCAACAACCACAACAATAACAAAGCCTCAATCCCAAATTAGTCGGGTAGGCGACATGGATCAAACTCTTCCACTGCGCTCGATTAAGAGCAACAAAAACAAAGATCATAGAACTAAAAAGTGAGAACCAGGTCCAGTGCTCCGTTGCTGCATCAAAATCTCCGAAAAACCAATCTTTCTTCACTAACAATACTAGACTCCAATACCCTTTTCAGATTTCATAAAAACAAAGATCACACAACACTATGAAGAATCCACAAATCCACAAAACCCCAAAAAGAATCTCATATGGCAAACAGAACTTCAAAAAATCAAACCTTATCCACACATAAAGTTAAAAACACAATCAAAATCAACGAAATCTAAACTTGATCTTCATAAACAGAAACTACATAGATGAAGAATCAAACCCAAACCTGCTTAAGAGGAGGAGCAACAGAGACCCTAGATCTCTTGTTCAGCGGACTGAGATCTTCATCCAACGGCTCCTCCGCCTTCACCCTCGCCTTCGTCTTCTCCTGGCCCTTCGATCCGTGCCCCGATTGGAGCTTCTCGGAACTCATCATCATTTGCACCATCTAGAAATCCCTAATCGAGCTGGAACGCGCACTGACTGTACGAAACTTTAAGCGTGGACGCTCGTGCCGTTGGGAGCTCGCCACGTGGGGGAGGTGCGGTCCCAGCATCTGTCGGATCCTACCAAATTGACCTTGCAAGGAAAAGGTTTCTAATAAAGGGTCCCAAAAGAAACGACGCCATTACTTGTCTAATTGCGTCCTTGTTACATCATAACTACTCATTATGCATGTTAAGCTCATTTCGTCTTTGAATCAATTTAGCTCTCATTATGCATGTTTAATCAATTTTTTTAATCATTTTTTTATGGCATTAAAAACAAAACAGCGGAAGTCTTAAATTTAAAAACAAGTAAAACAATTAAATTTATCATCAAAATGAGCATCAATTTAAGAGCAACACCTATTGTGGAAAACCGGGGAACGATACTACGTATATAGACGACAATACTAAGCGATAATATATACCGATGCGGTGTCTATCCGTCTCCCAATACCCAAAAGTAAAACAAAATATCAAAACCACACGTACTAGTAGGTCCTCGGCCAGCGGGCAATCGAGATAAAGTCGCCCAAAAATACCACTTGCCTCTACTAGCACTAGGATGCACTCGACCATCACAAAAAGCAAGATGGAGAGTACGGTTAGTAAGATTTCAACGAAGTACAGAGCATTTATAAGGAAATAAATAGATGCCAATAAACATGTCAAATAATCATGCGGAAACTAAACGAACAGCATTGTGCTAAGATCATCACATGAATAATTAACACGAAAGAACAAAGTGTGTACTCGTCCGGTCGGACTAAAGCGTACTTCGGACCCCCGGGATCCTTTCGGTGGGTGCCCCACTTCCTTTCACCTGGTTCCTCGCGGGCTTAACCAAACACGTGCACCACTTACATCGGGTCGCAATTCACCGAATGCTGATCACACGTGCTTTACGGCATATAGTGTGCCATAAGTACACAACGAACAGGTGGGAGTAACTCGACCACCAACCCAAACATATCACGGAATAGAATACAATAACAAGGAATAGAAAATCAACGATGAAAATGTAAACCCTCAGTGACTTTCAGATGAAATCTTACGTACCTCAAAACGCACTCCAAGGTTTCACTCACGTCTCGAGATACGTGTCCAGACTCCGATTTTGGTCTCTAAGTTCTGGTGTCCAATTAAGCCATTTTAACTAGTTTAGAGTTAAATTCAATGAATTTATAATGTGTGGCCCAATTATAAAGATTTTCATTTCAAAAAGTTTTGGTTTGACACCCTTTTCGAATTATCTTACGGGGTGTCGGCAGTAAAAAATTCTCAAATACCATTTTTCTATCTTTTTCTCATTTTCTCATATTTTTTCCTGATTTTTTTTTCTAGATTTTTCCCATAATTTCCCACATATTTTTCATATTTTTACGTAATTTATTTTAATTTAAAACTATTTTTAAATTAAAATTTCATATTATATTATTTTAATATATGGGTGGGTCCACTGGGCCGGGTCAAACCGGTCCACCGGGTCGTCGACCGGTCCAAGCTAGAGTCGGCAGGCCGGTTCGGACCCACCGGGTCGGGTCGGGTTGGGCCGGGCCGGAGCCCAACCAGTGGGCTGGGCCAGAGCCCAGTGATCCCTCCCCCACTTCCTCTTCTTCTTCTTCTTCTCCGAGACGCCTCGGTTCACTTTTTTTTTTTTTTTTTTTTTTTTTTTTTTTTTAACTTCTTCTTTGGTTTGGGTTGGGGTTTCTCTCCACCCCGACCCCGTGGAGTCGATGGCGGTGGAGACACCCCTGCCATCTCCACCTCGGCCCAGTTCGGCCTCCATGGCGGAACCCTTCATGGCCACCATGGCGAGCACTTCGACCACCCACAATCAACAATGTAAATGGCTTACCTCCACCCCGGTTTTCCGCGCTCCAGCTCTCTTCTTCTTCTTCCTCCTCTCCTCCTCCTCCTCTCTGTTTCTCCTCCTCCCGGCCTTATGAGTGTGCGGTGTGAGAAGGAGAGGTGTGGGAGAGTGTACGTGAGGGAGAAGGTGAGGTGAGGTAGTGACGTGAGAGAGAAGTCAACATGATGAGGGGGTGAGGTGGAGTGTACATGTGGGTAAGCTAGTTGACCACTTTGTCTTTGACTCCAAAATGTGACCCAGTGGGACATTCGCCTATGTTTTCGAGCGTTTCGACGTCGGGTTACGCGTCCGAATCGCGATGTACGCGCCGCATTGCGTCATTAGTCACTTAGAACATCTATTACATAGTAATTATTTGACCATTATTTATTTATTTATTTATTTTGTGTGTTTTAGTTTCTCAGACCTAGTGTACCCATAGTTCGCTCCTCGGTGCCGTATCGACACGTTTTTCGAGACGAACACCGTTACACTATCTCGCTCGGTTCGATGATAGAATTACACACATGCGATGTTAATCGAATAACTCGATGCACAATATCGAATAGGCAAACAATCACACAAAATTACTATTTACCTAGTCGGCATGCCACCCTTTATTTGCGGTATCCACGTGGATCGAAATTTGTCGTCCAAGTACGGAAATAAATAATAATAACGGCGTAATTAAAATTTGGGCCGTTACAACTCTTCCCAACTAGAAAAGAAATTTCGTCCCGAAATTTTAAATAACTTGAAGTTTCGTACCATGAAATAGTTGAGGGTAACGTTGCGCATAGTAGACTCAAGCTCCCAGTGAGTCCTTACGTACCATGATGTTGCCAACGAACCAACACCTTGGGGATCTCCACTGTTCCTAAGCGTACGAGTCGCGCGGTCCACATTGCTATCGGTCGCTCCTCATATGTTACATCGGTAGAACCTCGATCATGTCTCAAGTCAACCATCGGTCTCGGTCGACCTAGCCAATCTTAACATCGAGATATGAAATGTAGGATGAACACCGGCTAACTCTGTTGGCAAGTCCAATCTGTAAGCTACACTTTGTGAACTCGTCTTTGCGACTACGAATGGTCCTATGTATCTCGGCGCCAATTTTCCCTTAATCCCAAATCTCTGTGACCACTTCCATGGGGAAACCTTTAGATAAACCATGTCGCCCTCTTCATAGCTCGGACCACTCGTGATACTTATCGCATATTTCTTACGTACTGTCTTGTCTTGCTTGAAGTCTCTGTCGAATCTGCTAATCTTCTCTGTGTGATCAACAACTATCTACGCCCCGATCGCCATTGTATCTCGTGCGCCCAACACGCGGTGATCTGCGGGGCTGCCATCTGACGCCTCGAATGGAGGCATCCGATCTCGCGATAGGCCCATGTTATGTAAGCAAACTCACCTGACGGTAAATAATCCTCCCACGAACCTCAAAGCGCAAAATACAAGCCACTGAGCATATCTTCCCGAGATCGTATCGGTCTCTCGGAATTTGTCCGTCTGTCGAGGATGGTAAGGCTGTACTAAATTGCAACCTAGTGCCAAGCTGCTCCTGCATCGCCTCCCGAATTTCGAAGTCAACCTAGGATCTCGGTCGGATCTGATAGAGGCGGCACCCCGTGCAATCTAACGATCTCTCTCTCGAAGATAATGCTCGGTGTGGGAACGAATATCTCATAGAAATAGGAATGAAATGCGCGATTTCGTGAGTCGTCGATCATGACCCAAACCGCATCGTGTCTCCTCGTAGTCTGCGGTAACCCAGCGACAAAATCCATAGTGACGTGTTCCCATTTCCTTTGTGGAATTGGTAGTGGTATAAAACTGCACTTTGGTCTCTGTGCTCGACCTTAACTGGCGGCAAATATGACAACTCCTTACGTACTCGCCAACGTCGGCCTTCATCCCAGCCACCGGAACAATCGCCTCAAGTCATGATACATCTTGGTTCGACCGGGATGAGCCGTGTAGCGAGACTGTGTGCGTCCTCCAAAATTCCGTCCGTATCTCGGAGCTGCGGGTATCCACAACCTCCCCGGTGTCTCAAACAACGATCTGCCGACTCGCCCAATCCGTACACTCGGGATCTCGAGCCATACCAGCGAGCCGCTCATAGAGTCCATCGATCCTCGACACTCGGCCACTCGTTCAATAGATACGATCGGAACTCTCATCGACAACAAATATATGGCTCGATCGTAGTAAAAACATCGGTCATGCACATAAGCGACGCCGCCTCTAATAAGCCATGCTCGTGGGTCATATGTCGTACTACGATCATTGTCAATACGCTTACGCTCGATGCGTCGGCTCTGACATTCGCCTTCCCTGGGTGATACTCGATAGTGAAGTCGTAGTCCTTAAGTAACTCAAGCCATCTTCTCGACGCATGTTCAAATCTCTTTGAGTGAAAATATACCTCGGACTACGATGATCGGTGTAGAGTACGAACATTTCTCCGTAGAGATAATGTCTCCAAGCCTTCGGTGCAAAAACATTGCTGAAGCTCCAGTCATGCCTTTGGATAGTTAACCTCATGGGGTCTCGAATCGTCGGGACAAGTAAGCTCTTGGTCTACCCTCCTGCATCAAAACGCATCCAAGTCCAATGCACGATGCATCCGTATACTGTGATAAACTCTTGCCGGCTCTGTGATGTCAACAACTTGGCGCGAAGTCAATCTTCTCTTCAACTCCCAAAAAGCTTGCTCACACTCCTCGGACCAATCAAATTTGACATCCTTCTTAGTCGGTCTAGTCATTGGTCTTTGCAATCGAGGAAAAACCACATGTCTGAAGCGGCGGTAGTATCTGCTAGTCCCGGGAAACTCAGAATGTCAAAAGCGATTCGGGTGTCCTCCAGTCAATAATTGCCGAATCTTCTCTGAATCCACAGAGAGATACCACGATCGCTAATAACATGTCCCAAAAATCTTATTGCACTCGGCCAAAAATCACACTTGCTAAATTTGGCGTATAGTCTATGCTCTCTCGGTGTCGTCAAAACCGCTCTCGAGATGCCTTGCATGCTCTCGCGCGTCTTCTTTGTAAATCAAGATGTCATCGATAAAGACGATGACATACACATGTCCAAGTATGGTCTCAAGACCACATGCATCAAATCCATGAAGATCGCCGGGGCATTAGTCGACCCAAAGGCATAGCTTGTAAACTCAAACAACCCATATCTTGTCTTGAAAGTTTGTCTTCTTGACGTCCTCTTCTCGAATCCTCAGCGATGATAACACGAGCAAATCAATTTTTGAGAAGAACTTGGCGCCGATCAAACGATCGAAAAGATCGTCGATCTGAGGAGTGGGTAACGGTTCTTAAGCGTCACTGATTCAACTTAGGTAGTCATGCACATCCTCATTGAACCATCCTTCTTCTTCACAAATAATAGGAGCTCCCAAGGTGACATCTTAGGGTGAATGAAACCACTTCTCCGATAAGTCATCCAAGCGCCTCCTAACCTCCTCGTGCTCGACGGTGACATCGGTAAGATGCGCTAGCGATCGGTTGAGTACACAGTATCGGCTCAATGATGAACTCAATCGCTCTTGACGGTGGCAATCTGGTAAATCATCGGAAATATGTCGACAAAGTCTCGAACTACTTTGGAACATCTTCTATCCGACTTCGACCACAGCCTCGGGCTCGACTATTCTTTATGCAAATGCCTCCATCTCTGAGTCGTAGCTAGTCGGCCTCTAGTAATGGGTAGTGCGGTAGCGACTCCGGTAAATGTAAACTACGGAATCCCGAAACCGAAACGTGACGATCTTATTGAAACAATCAAGTGCGCATGATATCCGCCAACCAGTCCATCCACTAAAAGTGCATCAAACTCGAGATACTCAGGACACGTAAGTCTATCGGCAGCGATGTCCCTCTACCTCTATCGTGCGATTCAGACATATCCGGTTAGGGTATATCTTATCCCCAGGGCCGTGCGAGGACAAGGTGTGTGTCTAGCGTCGTGATGCTAACCACAACTCTCCTACCATGCGTCCGGCAATAAATGATAATGTACTACCGAGAATCTATCATAACATGCATCGGTCTACTCATAATAGATAACGTACCCTCGACGAGTACATGCAGTCGCATCTCGATCTGGCTGCGCGACTGCATGTGCTCTCTCCCTAGCCTGACCCTGCTGTGCTCCTGGTAATGTCAGTGGTGTCCCGCAATCAGCTTTCAGGTGCCCTCTCTGACCACAACGATAACAATGACGTCTCTCTGCCCGACCACTGAATCTCGACCACGACCCTGGTCTCTCTGACCCCTGTCACGGCCTCCTTGATCCCTATCCTGACGATACTGCTGTGGCTGACGTCGCGTGGCTGCTCTGTGGGTGCAGGAGCTAAGGCATGCGTCTGCTGCCTATCCTCGTCTTTGGGCCAGGCTATCCGGTGATCAACCTTACGGTCCTATCTCGTCTATCATCTCGACGACCTCTATTAAGTGATCTCTCTGTCTCTTGGTCTTTGATCGGCCAGAGAACTCGACCCGTCATCTTGCGGTGCCTATCGTACGTGCGCCGCACTTTCGTCCAAGAGTAGTGTCTCATAAGATAATGCTCGATCATACACCTCTGAAGAGTAGTAGCACTGTCGAGACTATCGCGTCGGCAATCCGCTCATCAACACCACGTACGAAATAGTAAATGCGAAGCGTCTCGTGCCGCTACATCCATCGAGAACCGCAATAGGTATCGGTCTTGCTCCATGTCTTTGCATCGATGAGCGGTTACCACAATCGTAGAGCCGAGAAAATCCTCCCTCGATCTCGGCCTCACCGCGTGGGGATGAACTCGTCATAGAACAACTCTCTAAACTCGCCCATGTCGGCGCTCCGGGTGGATATCCAAATAAGTCATCCACCAAACCATGCATTACCTCTCGGACATGCTCAGGATAAACGCGCTGTATCTTTGTCATCATTCGCATCGAACATGGAAACGCTCATGCGAAACTATCCACTTCCTGTTTGCCTCGGGTCTCCACCTCAGTAAAAGTATCCCGGTGAAACTTCATAAACTCTCTAACAAGCTTCGCCTGCGGGGTCGAGGTGAATGCGGAAGTAGCGAGAACGATGTGTAGGCGTCGGGCTGCTCGGTGGTCATAGGTAGGGGCGTAAGAGTCGAAGTCTCTAATGGTATCACCATAGTGGCGAGACTCCTCGGCTCGGGTCTCAAAAGTGGTGTATCGATAGGCATAGGTGATGTAGTCGGGCGACGGATGTCTGTGCGTAGGTGCTACGAAGCTGTGGGAACTAATCTTTCTTGTCGCGAGCGGGTGTCGCGGCTTTGAGCTCTAAGTAGGCGAAGGATCTCTGTCGGTGGGAATCGTGGGGTGCAAGTCGATCCTCTATACTACGAGTCGCTACGGTAGTAGTAGTGACGTCCCTAGTAGGATCACTAGTCGTCCTATCTCTGCAGGCTGGGTCGAGGTTTTGTCAGTCCATCGTGATCTGTATCGAAAGGCGTGCGTCGGATCGGCCTCGGTATATATATACGTGTTAATATATAATTTACAATAAAACATAACATTTGTATAAATCTTAATTCTACCGTCTCACCATCACTTCCCAACTAGAGTTCTAAGGCAAGTACATCGGGTTTCCACATCTAAATTTTAAATTTTTAAGTCTTATGCTCTTTCGGTTAATTTCCCGAGGTTCCTCGAAACTCTCGCTACGATACCAAGCTGTAACGGCCCCGAAACCCGAGGTCGCCACGTGGGGAGGCGCGGTCCCAACATCTGTCGGATCCTTGACCTCTTTGGGTCCCATGCGCCACTCAGCGTCCCTTGTTACATCATAACTACTCATTATGCATGTTAAGCTCATTTCGTAATCAATTTAGCTCAACAGTTTAATCATTTTTTTATGGCATTAAAAACAAAACAGCAATGGAAGTCTTAAATTTAAAAACAAGTAAAACAATTAAATTTATCATCAAAATGAGCATCAATTTAAGAGCAACACCTATTGTGGAAAACCGGGAACGATACTACGTATATAGACGACAATACTAAGCGATAATATATACCGATGCGGTGTCTATCCGGTCTCCCAATACCCAAAAGTAAAACAAAATATCAAACCACACGTACTAGTAGGTCCTCGGCCATGGGCAATCGAGATAAAGTCGCCCCAAAACCCCTTGCCTCTACTAGCACTAGGATGCACACTCGACCATCACAAAAAGCAAGATGGAGAGTACGATTAGTAAGATTTCAACGAAGTACACCGAGCATTTATAAGGAAATAAATAGATGCCAATAAACATGTCAAATAATCATGCGGAAACTAAACGAACAGCAAGCTGTGCTAAGATCATCACATGAATAATTAACACGAAAGAACAAAGTGTGTACTCGTCCGGTCGGACTAAAGCGTACTTCGGACCCCAGGGATCCTTTCGGTGGGTGCCCCCACTTCCTTTCACTGGTTCCTCGCGGGCTTAGCAGAACACGTGCACCACTTACATCGGGTCGCAATTCACCGAATGCTGATCACACGTGCTACGACATAGTGTGCCATAAGTACACAACGAACAGTGGGAGTAACTCGACCACCAACCCAAACATATCACGGAATAGAATACAATAACAAGGAATAGAAAATCAACGATGAAAATGTAAACCCTCGGTGACTTTCGGATGAAATCTTACGTACCTCAAAACGCACTCCAGGTTTCACTCGCGTCTCGAGATACGTGTCCAGACTCCCGATTTTGGTCTCCTAAGTTCCTGGTGTCCAATTAAGCCATTTTAACTAGTTTAGAGTTAAATTCAATGAATTTATAATGTGTGGCCCAATTATAAAGATTTTCATTTCAAAAAGTTTTGGTTTGACACCCTTTTCGAATTATCTTAGGGTGTCGGCAGTAGAAAAATTCTCAAATACCATTTTTCTATCTTTTTCTCATTTTCTCATATTTTTTCTGATTTTTTTTTCTAGATTTTTCCCATAATTTCCCACATATTTTTCATATTTTTACGTAATTTATTTTAATTTAAAACTATTTTTAAATTAAAATTTCATATTATATTATTTTAATATATGGGTGGGTCCCTGGGCCGGGTCAAACCGGTCCACCGGGTCGATCGACCGGTCCAAGCTAGGTCGGCCCGGCCGGTTCGGACCCACCGGGTCGGGTCGGGTTGGGCCGGGCCGAGACCCCAGTGGGGCCTGGGCCAGAGCCCAGGCCCAGATCCCTCCCCCACTTCCTCTTCTTCTTCTTCCTCCGAGACGCCTCGGTTCACTTTTTTTTTTTTTTTTTTTTTTTTTTTTTCTTTTCTTCTTTTTCTTTGGTTTGGGTTGGGGTTTCTCTCCACCCCAACCCCGTGGAGTCGATGGCGGTGGAGACACCCCTGCCATCTCCACCTCGGCCCAGTTCGGCCTCCATGGCCGAACCCCTTCATGGCCACCATGGCCGACACTTCGACCACCCACAATCAACAATGTAAATGGCTTACCTCCACCCCGGTTTTCCGCGCTCCAGCTCTCTTCTTCTTCTTCCTCCTCTCTCTCCTCCTCCTCCCTGTTTCTCCTCCTCCCGGCCTTATGAGTGTGCGGTGTGAGAAGGAGAGGTGTGGGAGAGTGTACGTGAGGAGAAGGTGAGGTGAGGTAGTGACGTGAGAGAGAAGTCAACATGATGAGGGGGTGAGGTGGAGTGTACATGTGGGTAAGCTAGTTGACCCTTTGTCTTTGACTCCAAAATGTGACCCAGTGGGACATTCGCCTATGTTTTCGAGCGTTTCGACGTCGGGTTACGCGTCGAATCGCGATGTACGCGCAGCCATAACGTCATTAGTCACCGAACATCTATTACATAGTAATTATTTGACCATTATTTATTTATTTATTTATTTTGTGTGTTTTAGTTTCTCAGACCTAGTGTACCCATAGTTCGCTCCTCGGTGCCGTATCGACACGTTTTTCGAGACGAACACCGTTACACTATCTCGCTCGGTTCGATGATAGAATTACACACATGCGATGTTAATCGAATAACTCGATGCACAATATCGCAAATAGGCAAACAATCACACAAAATTACTATTTACCTAGTCGGCATGCCACCCTACTATTTGCGGTATCCACGTGGATCGAGCATCGTCAAGTCGGAAATAAATAATAATAACGGCGTAATTAAAATTTGGGCCGTTACAGTTTAGTTGGTGATAGGACTTGAGTTTCAAAAGTTTTAATGGTTTGAAGAATATTTGTAATAGATTCGAATGACAATACAAGTTATAATGATATTGTGACGGCCCCAGTTCCACAACCTAAATTGGGCCCCACTCGGCCTAGACTTACGTGGACCCCGAGTCAATCATCGCGACATCAATGCAAGCCTAGTCAGCCTTCCTAACCATTTATCATTACATTTTTAGTGAGTTATTCAAATTTTTAAGTTATCAAAGTTTATGCGGAAGCGATTTCAAGTTAAACAAATCTAAACAACTCTACACAAAATCAGTCAGGACAACCTAGAGTGTGGAAACCCCGTATATACTCCATGTAAATATCTCACAAAACCTATATATCTCATGTGTCAAAAAAATCAATATACATAAGTAATACAAAACCTACAAAAATGCGAGGGGCAAGGCCGCTCCAAAGTCCTCAAAGTAGACCTCCCAGTGTTGGCCCATTTCCCTTACTCGATTGCTGATCTGTACCCAGTCAAACACAAGAATGACGAGCCCAGGTAAGTAACGCCAGTAGAACACTAAACATCATTTCAAAATAAATAAAACAGTCTACATTTATGCAGATAGAAAGAAAGGTATAAAGAACGCATGAATAAATAAATACTGTAAATCAAACAAAAGCAATCGATATATCAGCGTCCAAGAATGCAAACAGAGAGGCGCAAGTAGTCCCGACCAATAGGTCGTTGAGTCTTGGCAACACATCAAGACTCGGGTTCTAGGACTCGGTACACTCGCAAGCCCTAAACCCACGAGATAGTGAGACTTCCTGGAACAGTCACGCTAAGACCTCACACCCCGTCAAAATCAGTAACCAGTGCAGTGCATCCCCGAGTCATGACGCTGGTATGTTACCTCAGCCCGCCACTCCTTCCAAGGACCAACGTTGACTCACGTGCCCTCGGACAACTCAATTAGAATGGAATTCCAAGGATAGATATCAAAGCAATGAACAACAATATTAAATAGCTTAAAATGAAATTACTGTATAGTTTTCTAGCTGGTTTACTTACCTCGATCCACACGCTTATTCCTAGCCTATCCGGCCTCTCGACACTCCAAAACGCGTTCTTAATCATCCGTATCTTTTCCTTAGATTTCCTAATATCATTTAGTATCAATTTAAGTCCAATATCATTGGTTTAGAACTCTTAAACCATACAAATACTGCGACCAAAGTACGCTCGAGAGCTAATTTTAAAAATAATACTTTATAATAATTTCAAAGTATTCGCAACTAGCCCACTAGAGTTACGGTTTTAACTCTGAAAACCTCATAATTTGTTATGACAACCAAGAATGAACTTGTAGTACTCATGACGCACTTTCCATAGACTCCAAGAATACTCAAATTAGATCACAAATGGAGAAGTTACGAATTTTCTAATATAGCATGTCGACTTGACAAACATTATTTATTTTCAACTAAAAAATGTCTCCGAATCAATATTTTCGCAATTAAATCCTCAAAACTCAATAATAAATGCCACGAAACCACTCGATACCAACACCAAAAATTTTCACGGCTCGTGGAATCAAATATCAAGTATAAAACATCTCCAAAACAGTTATCAACTGAATTGCATTAATTCAAATCATCAAAACCCTAACCCACGTCGATGAAATTTATCACAAATTGACACGAATCAATCCAATACACCAATTCACGATAATTTATACCAATTTCTATCGAAACCCCGCAAAAGAAATTAAAAAATCACGAGAATTCAAATTGAATTGAGGAAAAAAATGCTTGCATTGAGAATTTACCAAATTACGGGCTGAATACCTCGTTTTTGCCGCGGAAACTTAGCTCGAAATCATCTTGCGATCCTCTACGATTTTGCAGAAAGAAATCGGGCAAAAATCGAATGTCGGGAGCTCATCGAGCGAAAACCCAAATCGAGGGGTTTAAGGAATAACGTTCGATTCAACGTTCTGTTGGAAACAAATGATTTTGATTTTCATTTCATGTGTTATATATATATATATATATAAACTTATTTTTTTTTATTAATTCCCGTGTTTCGACTTTCGATGCTCGTTTTCGATCCCGTTTTCCACCGAATTGAACCAAACTCTCGACAAAATAGTCAATATTCATAAAATGTCCAAAACACTGGTTTTGGTCACGCCTAAACCCCAAAAATCTTAACTTCGTCTATGACATACCCAACTCTCACAAACCAATTCTCTTGCCATATTTAACCAAGCTTACACCAAATTAAACCCGATCTCAACCTCGACTACTGCCAATTAACACGAAACTCGAGGTAAGATCTTAGCTACACATTTTCAAAATTAATTATTTTAAATTGTTCAATCTTTTGTATGATAAATAATACAAACATCACACAAAATAGCATACCTCGGTGTCTACACCCGAGATTTGGACATACGGATCACGACGAGTGGGTCCACGTACAACCCTGAAATGATATGTGACACGAATTATATTTTAGGGTCGTTCTGAGATATGATAAAAGAAAATACAATGTTATAGGTCATTTTTGAACCAAAACTTGATAAAAAAAACTTTGATTACTAAATTTATGTTCTCTTTTTTTTTTTTTAATTCGAATTTATATTATCAATTAAAAGGTTAATTGGATTGTATTTAGGACCTCTAGTAATAGTCTGGATGTGCACAAAAGCTAAACAAGGGCAAATGAATTATCGACAAAACTATGAAATCAATTTGAATAGATTTGATATTAATTGTTACAAAAAAAGCAACAGCGTCAGAGCTCTATACAAGAGTTTAATCTTAATCTTAAGAGATTACTAACTAGATAATTGTTACTAAAAGTAATGCTATTCTATAAGGAATGCATAAAATAAATGGTGAGTAATTTTTTATATAAATTTTTTGATCTCTTAAAGATACGTAGTTTTCTGATAATTTGAACTTGTTTGTTTGAGATTAAAAAAAAAAAAAAAACAGAAGAAAAAAACCTTGTTTGTTGGGTACAACTTTTCTTTGTTGTTTTTATGTTTTCATTATTTAAATAAGAATTTATCTATAAAAATAAAATAGCAGTAGGTTAATTATGAAAATTACTTAATGATGGTTTTGAATAAGTTGAAGTAATTTAAGTGTCAATGTCACCTTAATCCGTTGCCGGAAAAATATTAAAAAGTGCAAACGGCGCAAAAACTGTTACTTTTTTTTTTATCTAAAACACTTGAAATTTGAAGTCTAATGGACTTTAATTAATTATGATATGAACTGAGCAGGATCATTAAGTGGTGACAAAGCTCTTTGAAACTTTATATTAATAGCTCCAACTTGAGACTAGCTTACGCAACCTTATCCATTCCACTTAATGCTACTGCAATCCCAGTGGTAGTTTAGTGATTTCACATGGGAAAAGATTACGTGTACGCTGCATCGGCGTCCAACCAAATTGTATTTGTCCGCCGCATGTGAGGGTTGGGACACGTTTTCAACGAAGAGGATATAAGTCGGGCCCCACATCTCGAACGTTCTTTACGGCTGGATTAGTGGTTTTCAATCCACGGTCCTCATTGGCCCGAACAAAACACGTGGCGATCATACGTAGTTTGCTTATCGGATTGAACGACTGCCGATTGACACGTAGACTTTCGAAGTGGATTTCAGAGTTTTTTTGGTGTTGTGGATAAATCCCGCTAAAGCGGCGGTTTTGTCGTTTTCCTGAAGTGGGAGAGAGTGTTTGGTGGTCCGGAGGTGTACGGAGATACGTGATTCGGCGCCACGTGGACCAGTGGTTGAGTTACACGGCATAAATGAGCGAGTCCTTGGAGGTGAAGCAAGACAGCACTAATGATGGAGGACGTGCGTTTTAAGTGACGCCGATGTACTACACGACAAACGTTTGATTATAAGTCGTTTGGTTTATTTGATAACTTCCAGGTTAGTTCTTTGAAGTTAATTCATTCAAAAATTAATATTTTTTTATGTTTGATTCAACTTTAAACTTGTTAAAAAGTTTTAAATTTTTAAATAATAAAAAATATAAATTGATAAAAATAGTCTTCAAACGAGATAGAGATGAGTAATAAAAAGGTCATTAATGAGAAGATAATTTTGTTCATAACTTCTGAGAGATAACTCCTGGTGATGGTGGAGAGATATCTCACATCCTACGGTGTAAGTTGTAGATAACTTGCAAGCAAGTTGTGCAACCAAACAAGATTAGTTCTCAACTCCCTGTGAGTTATCTATTTGGAGATATCTCCACCTCACATCAAACAAGCCTCATATCAAACAAGACCTAAGTAGTATAATTAAAAATGGAGATTACTGATTAATGAAAAGTATTGTTTTTGAATGGGATTGAGATGTGTTAAGGGAGTGTTTGGTTTAAGATTCCCAAGTAGTTTTATTGGTTGAAGTTGGAGTCTTGTACTATATATAACCACCTTAAAATAGCTATTGACAAATGAAAATAGGAGTTCGAGTCTTGTACTTTGTTATGATATATGTAAGTTCTATTATAAATGTTTAAGCTGTTTAAAGCCTATTATGATTTGACCACAACTTGAATCCGAAGTAGTTTGTCAGTCAGGATAATGCGTAATTTACACAAAAAAGTCATATGTGTTTTCGTCTGAAGTTGTAGTGCAAAGCAAATTACATCTAATCTTTATTTATCATTAAAACCTAGACTTGTTCAGCAGGTTAGGGGCCCACTCGGCCCGACAAACGTGGGCTGAGCTTGAGATTTGAAGTTTAATAAAAGCCCGACTCGGGCCCGAGCCCGCGAAAGCTCGACCAATTATTGGATGGGCTTGGGTTTAAACATTTGGCCCAAGCCCGGCCCGCAATTTAGATTGTTGCAATTTTTATATATATTCTTCTAAAAATAAAAGCAGTTTGTAAGTTTTGAACTCAATAACTCTTAATATTAGTAAACTTCATAACCATTACACCACTTTCTCATTTGTAATTCTCAATATTTATTACATATATTTAATTTTAAAAAATGTAAACAACCACATTTATGTCGTCAAAGCCATTTCAAACTCGGCCCGTAGTGATCTTGGGCGGGCTTGGACCTGTCAAATAAAAAAGCGGGTTTGGCGAACCTGGATAGGGCTTTTAAAAATGAATGCCTAGGCTTAGCTGAGCCCACTCAAGTTCACTCGTTGAACAAGTCTATTAAAACATAATCTACCCCACTTATTATTGAAAAAAAAGACTAGTTGTTATAAATTTAGAAAACTGGATAAAGTAAAAGTTAAAGAAATTCTACAATGTAAACTAAAAATAATTTGAGATGATGCATTGATTATACATGATTAAAGGATTTTAAAAAACTAGTTTGAAGAACGTGTTTCGTACGTGCGAGGCTGCTCGCTGCGCTCGTGGGAAGACTTATAAAAACATTGATTTATAAATAACTCAAAAGCGACATATCATATGATTATTGTCAATTAGAGTAGGTTCGACCAACAACCGTTAGAGCACTTATCACAAATCATAAGATATATATATTGCAAATTCCTCTGGTAGCCAAGCTTAATACATATATTTCATAGAATATGTTTTACAAATGAGTTATTTACAAAATAATTCATATATTATCGTGCTTCACATGACCGAGATCGCTTGCTGCGATCGCATAACTTTAATTATATAAATTTGTTATTCATGTTCGAAAAATGCATATATGATTTATATAATAGTTTCCAAAGTGATTTGACTTTAAAATATTTATATAAAAACAGTTTATAAATACAATACAGTAATAAGTATAAAGTATTGATATTCTACTTATCTACCATACAAAAATAATTATTTTAACATCATTCTTGTAACGACATGCTTTAACATCATTTTTCAACACAACTTCATCTTCAGGATAAAACTCAGAGAAAACCCTGACAACTGAAACAATGAATAATAAGATACAATAAGAAATTATTGTATTACAGATTAGAACCCTAAGCTCAGACCCACGTGGACATCGCGAAAAAAGTCTAGGGCATGCCTAACAAGGTAAATTTGTTATTTTTGTGTGGCACGTGTTTATTTATTTTATTATTATTTAATAATTCGCGTCGCGATAATTGAGAATTACGCTTAGTCGCATTGTGCGCGTGTAGCGACGAGAGTGTACGACGTCGCGGTGTGCGCGTAACGCGAGTGTATGGGGTAGCCAATGATTAGTTGTCACATCAAACATCGCCTCACATCGATCAACCAAATCACACCCATACTCACTTTCTCTCTCTTCCCCAAATCAAACAAAACCTCTCAAACTCCATTAATCTCACCCTCACCAAGCTCTCCATCACTCCCTCAAATCAGACTCACATTTCTCGCGATGTTCTCTTCTCTCGGTGGTGCTCGCGACGATCTTCGAATCGAGGTGAGTGTGTTGATTTTTAAAGTTTTGGTGAAGAAATCAAAATTTTAATGGTGATGGTGTTGTTGGGTTGTTGGTGTTGATGTTGTGGTTGTTGTAAATGTTGTTGCTTGATGTTGTTTGGAAATAAAAAATAAAAAAAATAAAAATTTCGTCTCCGGAGAGACGAAATCGTCTCTCAAGAGACGATGGAGAGAGAGAGGCATGGGCAACCCAAACCCAGTGGCGGGTCGGGCCGATCCGGGCCCAACCCACCCCAAATTAATTTTAATTAATTAAAAATTACAAAAACTTAAATAAAATATATTTATAAATCAAATAAATAACAGAAAAATATGAAGAATAGCTAGAAAATTATGGAAAATCTAGAAAAACCAGGAAAATATAATAAAATGAGAAAATATAAAAAGGTAGTTTTTGAGGCTTTTTGGGGGTCGACACCCCGATATAACTCGAAAAGTGTGTCAATTCTAAATTTTTTGAAAATAAAAGTTCAAATTCTTGTCCTACATTATAAATCCACTTAACGTGACTCTAAAATAACAAAAGTGGTATAATTGGACACTAGGGACTTAGGAGACTATAATCGGGTGTCAGGCGCGCATATCGAGGCGTGAACGAGGCATTTTGAAGAGATATTTGCGATTGTTTGAGGTAAGTAAACCCACGAGAAAGTCAGTTTATAATTTACTTATTTTCCTTGTAAATTATTTATTTCACATTACTTTCGTCAGTTCAGCTTGCATGTTTACTCTATTCCCGCGTGTGTCTGTGTGTGGTCGAAGGGACAGTGTGACCCCTTTCCGGCTCTCTCGTTGATGATGATTCGATTGTTGCTACGATGGTTATACCTTAGACTACGCGTGAGATTTCTCTCAGCCAATCGATGATCTCGAGAGCGAGTTGACGTGAGGCTCACCTACGTCACATATTTCCTCACATTTGAGGCGTTGGGCGGAAGACTGCCTTTCTACCAACAGAGTTCCTCATTTCGACCGTGAAGAGGGGGTGTGGATTTCCTCACCTTCAGGGCCTTCTCAGTTTAGTATTTACGTCACAGGGCTCGACAGCTATACACCACACTCGCGTTCCATATTCTTGATTATCTCACGACTTATATTCATGCTTTACATTCATGATCATTTACTTAATATGCATGAATTGTAGCCGTTTTCTTGGATTTCTTGTGAATACTAACTGAATTTCTCTGGGATTTACTCACTAAAACTTGTCGTTGTTTGTTGGTGGCAAGTTGCAGATCGTACGACGAGCTGGGGGAAGGTGGTGGTTGACGACTACCTCTAATCCAGAGCACCCCCACTAGCTTACTCGTAGGTGTTTGTACTTATACATATATATTCTTTTTGGGGATCATTTTGGGAGACTTATTACCTGATACATATATATTTACACTTTTTATACCTTTTGTCGCCTTTATTGTTATACATGGTATCTTTTTATCGGGCTTCCACCATATAGGTTGTTAATTAATGCAAAACTCGTTTATATTATTGATTTGCATATTATTAAGACTCCCGCTATTAAAAATAACCTAAAAAGAATCAATATAAACAAATTAAGTGGTATGACTCTTTTACTTGGTGTATTTCGACAAAATAATCTTTTAAACGACGAAATTGACTAAGTCGGATGATAAGATAGTTAGTTCGCGGGCCGTCATGGACATGTGTGTAAGTGACGTGGCATGGCGTGGTGACATGTCCGGCGACGTGGCGGTGCTCGGTTTGCCTCAAAATTTGGGGTCGTCACAATTCTCATTTCCAAACCTAACAAATTCATCATAACCCATACAAAAATAATTATAAAAACAAATGCCTACCGCTATCTCATTTTTTAAGACATCATTTTTCAATACAACTTCATCTTCAGCATAGAACTCAAAGAAAACCCTGACAACTGAAACAATGAATAATAGATACAATAAGAAATTATTGTTGCAGGATCATTCTCATTTCCAAACCTAACAAATTCATCATAACCCTTAAGAGTGTCACTGATCCTATCTGCAACAACCTCAGCTTCGTATACAAAGGTACAATGACCTCTACATGTGTTTTACTATCACCAAAGATTGTAAAGTCTGGAGTATTAACACAACTCTCCCCAGATTGTAACGGCCCATTTTATTAATGTCGTTAATTATCTCGAATTTACAGACGTGGACACCAGCTCATATCTACGTGGACGTTGCGGTAGGCTAGGACACATGGGGACCTATGTACGAAAGTTTATTGTGTGTTGGATGCTTATTTGCGGTGCAATTTATTGAAATACATCGCATATGTGTATGTTGCATAACAATACGTGCGAGATTGTGTGAACTGTATTCGCTTCGATATGCGTGTCAACGCGGATACCGGGTAGTTGACGAGACCAAATATTAGGTTAGGGAAACTAAAACACACAAATTAAATAAAAATTGGCCAAGTAACTAATATGGAATGAGTATTAGGTGGCTAGTGACGCGACTGTACACGTATGTCGCCGTTCGGATGCGAAACCGGGCGTCGAAACGCTCGAAAATGACATTTTTGTGCTTAAAACACAAGCGAGTGTCCCAAAAGTGTCACAATTCGGAGTCAAGGAGGTGTTAGGTTGGAATAAATGGAGGGTTATGGATGCATAGAGGTGCACATGTGAGTGGAGATGCTAAGTGACTAAAGAAGTCAACAAAACTTATCTCTCCACCACCTTTTCTCTCACTCACACTCTCACTCACAATTGAGAGGCCGAAAAGAGAGAAGAAGAAATGAAGAGGATGAGGAGAAGGAGAAGCCGGGAAGGAGAGAAGAGAGGGTGGAAACATCAGGATCTAGGTAAGTCGTTGATTTTGTTGTGTATTCGTTGTTGTCTTGGTGGTGTGACGGCTGAACTACTAAACAGGGCACCGCCCGGCCTAATCCCGTACTCAAGCCTTAATCCACATGATCTAAGACTTCAATACGTATTAGTCAGCCTATCGTCCCTATATCCTCCAAATCTCCATGTATTGTTATATTATCACATTGACATGTAATTCAAATGTTAAGTGGAAGCATTGGTAATTCAAATATTAAGCGGAATCATTAATTCTCCAAAACATTCCTAAGTGTGGAAAACCAGGAAAAGACAACATCACATGCATGTATAGATATGAAATATGCACTCAACCCAATGTACAACCCAAAATGACATAATTAATAATAATACAACAAAAGTCGAGACGTACAAAATGAGTGAGGAGAGTCGCCGAACTGCTCAGAGGAAGTTGCCGATCTTCTCCTTCCCCGATCTGCTGCTGCTCGACGGACCTACACCCACCGTCACAAACTAGACGGTGAGTATAGTGATATTTAAGTACTAACTGAAGAATTTCATGTCACATTTCCAAAAGAAACGAATGGTATTTAAAAGCATAAATGAGCGAACTAAATTGCTGAAACAAGTAATGCAAGTAAATACCACAATTAAAGATGTAGAGACAGACACAGGCTAAGTCGAGATGATCTACGTCCGGTCGACGGTGAGACCTATCACCTACCTTTTCCCACCACGATATGGAGCTGCGCTCAACATATCTCACATAAATAGCGGAGCTACGCTCTACGCTTTTTAACATCAATCTCATGCTTGCCGACCACCCCAAGTCCCATACCTCGTGTGCCGCGCAAGTGTAGTGGTGAGTACCGAAACCCTGGTAGACCCATGTCCCCGTGAACCGCGCATCTCTCATGCAATGGACACTAGATAATCCCTCCTTTATTTTCAAAGATAAATACTTTCCAAAATTCTAGGATACTAAGATAAATTCGCCTACAAAGCCCAAAGGAAACCGAATACAAGTCTACTTAAATCCACATTATTCCATTAGCATGTTTTTTATCAATTGTGTTCAAGAATGACATCAAGTGTAGGAATCAGAGTTAATGAAACAAGTCACAAGGCATCATGTCACAATATTCATCCATGAATAGATACAAGAACAACATGATGTGCGAGTTCAAATAGCATTGTCTACCAATAGACCAATAAAACAATAAGAGAATGAAATTAAATATAAAATTCTCACAGTCGTACTTACAAGTCACACGCTTGTCCTAGTCTAGCCGATCCCTCGACAAATTCGAAATGCGTGCCTAAACGCCGAAGGTCTCCCTTTAGTTTCCTACCATGGGATAATATAACATTTTAGACCATTTTGTTTTATTTTCGGCCAATCGACCCATTTCGCGTTTTTCGAGGTCAAACCCCCGTATAACGTTTCGACCGACTTTCGAATTCTTCATTTTTTATGGAAATCTCGAATTTCTATTGATTTGGGTCACAAATATATTTTTCCCTATTTTTCTGGAATTTTCCTGAATTTTTTTCCATATTTTCTCTATTTTCTGGGATTTATTTATTAAAAATCAGTTTAATTTAATTAAATAATTAAATATATATATTATTTTTTTTATTGGGGTGGGTCCGGGTTAACCCGACCCGGTCCAGTCGGATCCGGGTCGGTATGACCCGTTCCCATCGGTCACGGTCGGCCCGGCCCACATGGGGCCGGGTCGGCCCGATCCGACTCGCATGGGGTAGCCCGACCCGGGCTACCCCCATTTTTTTTTTTTTTTTTTTTTTTTTTTTTTTTTTTTTTTTACTGTGGTTTGGCGTCCATCCCCAACCCCAAGTTGGGTTCGTGCAGGGGAGACAACTCCCCTGCGTCCATTGAGCACATACGAACTGCCATGGTTGTTCGTCCGAGTCTCCCACCTCGGACCAACAACAACACCGAACTGCAACAACAACAACAACTCACACAACATCAACAACAAGCAACGCACCTTGCGTTCCACTTCGAGCTCGGTCTCTCTCTTTCTTCTTCCTCTCGGCCTTTCTCTTATCTTCTTCTCTCGCTGGTTTTTTTTTTTTTTTCTCTCTCTACCCCACCGACCTTATGAAATCAAAGTGAGATAAGGTTGGACTTTGGTTTCAATTGACCGACTTTTATATATATATATATATATATTATGTATATATTAAGTGATGTGGCCACTTATGGACCACTAACTTATACATGTTTCATTTTTCTTCTTTTTTTCACTATAATTTGACTAGTTATACTTACCCCACGAGCTGCTCCCTCGGGCCCACGTCGGCACACGACTCGAGGTGAGTCCCCGCTCGTCTCGGTATCTGCATACCCGTAAATGACTTAGTAGTCTACACATATACAGTACACTAGGCATACAACACACAAATATAACATTTACCTCGGCCACCGTGCCTCGGTAATGACACGTATCGCGCTGCGGATCTCACGTCACGGGTCATTTTGTCCTGATTAACAAATTAAACATGCATTAATTATTTAAGTCATGACAATACTTCCCAACTAATAGGAAGTTCGTCTTCGAAGTTAAACTAAACGAATTTTAAAATATACCTGACTTGAAGAGGTACATAAATCTGTCTCGCATATAGTCTTCCCGTTCCCAAGTGAGTTCTGACTCTCCATGAAACTGCCACTTGACTAACACCTTCGGGATAGACTTGCTTCTTAACTGCTGTACTATTCGGTCAAGAATCCGAACTGGTTGCTCTTCATATGAGATATCTTCACTCAAATCAATTTGACTCAAATCCAGTGTCGGTCTCTCGTCTGCCTTTGATTTGGCTAGTCGAAGCATCGAAATATGAAACACCGGATGAAAACCTGACATATGTGGGGGTAATTCTAGCTCATATGCAACCTTTCCAACCCATTTCTTGATCTTGAAAGGCCCGATGAATCTTGGTGCTAATTTGCATTTCAAACCAAATCATTGATGACCCTTACGAGGAGAAACCTTTGAATACACTAAAGCTCCCTCATCGTACGTGAGATCGCCGCGATACATGTCCGCATATTTCTTCTGCCGATCCTGGGTTCCCTTGAGTCTCTGACGAATCAGTCGTACATTCTCTATGTGATCGACAACAATCTCAAGCCCCACGGTTTCCGGTTATCTGGCTCAGCCCAATATGATGGCGAGCGACACGGTCTACCATACAAAGCTTCAAAAGGTGCCATCTCAATACTAGCTTGATAACTGTTGTTATATGCAAACTCACATAACGGTAGGTACTCCTCCCATGATCTGTCAAACTCCAAGACACACGCCCGTAACATATCCTCGAAAACTCAGTATCAATCCCTCGATCCGCCCGTCGATCGAGGATGAAAAGTCGTACTAAACTGTAGGCGCGTACCATACTGCTCCTGCATACTCCACCACATCCTGAACGTATACATAGCATCTCTGTCTGATGTAATAGTCACTGGTACCCCATACAGTCTAATAATCTCCCGCTCAAACAATATACTTAACCGATCAAACATATAATGTGCGCGCCACGGTAGAAAATGACCAGACTTTGCCAGTCGATCAACAATAACCCAGATGGAATCATGTCTTCGGGCGGTTCTCGACAATCCTCTCACAAAAACCATAACAATGTCTTCCCACTTCCACCGTGGGATAGGAAAGGTTGTAGCAATCCTCCAGGTCTGCGATGTTCAGCCTTCACTTGCTGACAGATCCCACAGTTCCGGATAAACTCTGATATGTCCGCTTTCATCCCAGGCCACCAAAAATGTCTCTTCATATCATGGTACATTTTGGTCCTTCATAGATGAACAATGAATCGAGAACGATGTGAATCCTGAAGAATCTCATCTCGCAGCTCTGGTATTGACGGGATCCACAGTCTGCCCCTGAAGCGAAAACACTGGTCAGATGTCTCCGTCCAATCAGCACACTCTGCACTCTACGCTAACTCATTAAACCTGGAGTACAACTTGTCGGTCCTCTGACCCTCTGACATTCTCTGTGTAGATACGTTCTATACTCTCATCTGTGCGCAAATCTCAACTCGAGTATCAGTAGGAACCTCCGCATATCTAACAAGTATCTTACTCAGTGCATCAGTGACTACATTCGCTTTTCCCAGATGATATTCCAAGGAAAAGTCGTAATCTTTCGAAATTCTAACCATCTGCGCTGTCGCATATTCATATCCTTCTGTGTGAACAGATATTTCAAACTCTTATGATCAGTAAAGAGTGTAAACGTCTCTCCATACAGATAATGTCTCCATATCTTCAACGCAAACACTACTGCTGCCAACTCTAAGTCATGCGTCAGATAATTCTTCTCATGTATCTTCAATTGTTTGGATGCTTATGCTATTATACCGGTACCCTGCATCAACACGCATCCCAGACCTCTATGAGAAGCATCAGTATAGACGGAGAATCCCTGTCCAACCTCTGGTAACACTAATACAGGTGCAATAGTTAATAACCTCTTCAGCTGAGCGAATGCCTCCTCACATTCCTTAGACCAATGAAATTTCACGTCTTTTTGAGTCAATTTAGTAATCAGTGAAGCGATTTTCAAAAAATTCTTCACGAAGCGGCGATAATACCCCGTCAAACCCAGAAAAATTCTGATCTCAATCACTGAAGTCGGTGCTGGCCAATTGATAATCGCTTTGAATCTTTCTTTGGATCTCTCGATATCCCTGCCGCTCCGACAACATGCCCTAGAAATTTGACCTCTGACAACCAAAATTCACATTTACTGAATTTGGCGTATAGTCTATGCTCCCTCAAAGTCTGCAACGTCTCTCTGAGGTGCTGTTCGTGTCCTCCCTCGTCTTCGAGTATCTCAGTATATCATCGATGAAGACTATCACGAATCGGTCAAGAAACGATCTGAAAACACGATGCATCAGATCCATAAACACTGTTGGAGCATTGGTCAGCCCAAACGGCATGACCGTGAACTGAAAATGTCCATATCTGGTGTTGAAAGCTGTAATGGACCTATCCTCGTCCCTGATCCTAAGCTGATGATACCATGAGCGCAGGTTTATCTTGGAGAAAAATTGTGCTCCTCTCAGCTGATCAAATAAATCATATATCCTCGGGAGTAGATATTTGTTCATCATTGTGACTTTGTTCAACTGTCGATAGTCGATACAAAGTCGCAACGTACTATCATTTTTTCTTCACGAAAAGGCGGGTGCTCCCCATGGCGACATAGAAGGTGTGATGAATCCCTTCTGTACCACATCCTGGAGCTGACCCTTCAACTCTTCTAGCTCTCGTGGTGCCATCCGGTATGGTGGTATAGAAATCGGTTTCGTACCTGGTACCAACTCAATAATGAAATCGATCTCTCGCGGCGGCGGTAAACCAGGTAAATCCTCAAAAAAACATCAGGAAAATCTCTAACAACCGGTATATCTTCCATTCTAAGTCCCTGACTCTCTGGTACAGTGTACAGTGAAATCAACGCTTCCATATCCTCACTAGTCGCAAGTCGACCTCTCGTTCCTACAGTCCTCGCTGCACTACCTTTATAAATGAATGACGAACGCCCTGGGACCTCAAATATCATTGTCTTGCTGAAACAGTTGATATGAGTGTGGTATGCCGCTAACCATTCCATTCATAAAATCGCGTCGAACTCCAAACATTCGGGGACTCTAGAATCGGCAGGTAGCTCTACTCCATATATCGCGACGAGACATTTCTCAACAATACTATGAGGGTAAACTCTATCCCCGGCTGCAGTACTCAATATCAAATGTATGCTAAGCTGAATAGGTTTCAACCTTAGGACGTCTATCATGCGACCAACAATAAACAATACGGTAGATCCAGAATCAAATAAAACATATAAATCGTGATCGCAAATAGAAACCGTACCCTCAATAATACCTCGTGTAGCGTCGGCGTCTGGCTGGGCTACCATGTGAACCTCCTCTCGGGCCTGCTGTGCGTACACTGATGCAGGATGTGGGCACTCTCTCACGATATGTCCGACCTGTCCACATCTGTAGCATGTCAATTGTCTGCGCTGACCCTGAGTCTGCGACTGGCCCTGTGCCTGATACTGACCATGTATCTGCACTTGTTTTGGTCTATGTCTCTTCTCTCGGCCTCGCTTTCCTCTCCCTGCCACCCCGCCGAGCAACGTCGTGTGAAGCTTGTGGGGCGGGAAATGCAGGAATTATAGGAGCTGGTAAGGCTGGTCTAATAGGAGGTGGCAAGGGAAGTCTGCCCACTGTGCTCCGTGCTGAAACAATGGATGATATAGGAGGCACAACCAGTGGGGGTGTAGCTGGCCTCGAACCCTGAGATCCTCGGTTCCATCCCCTTGCTCCCTTACCCCTCTGTCTCCTCCTCTCATATTCTATGCCCTGCTATGCAGAGAAAACTAGGGCCGGTGCTCTGCCATCAACAACTCGGCCCAGATAGTATGTCTCATGCACTAGGGCTCGCTCATAGATCTTGGTGCGTGTCCTCGCGCCTGAACTGACGACGTAATATCCAAAATCGGGCTTGAGTCCATCACCAAAGTGATATACATCCTCGAACTCATCTCTCACCAAATCCCCAGCAAACTATCGCAAATAATCATATCGATCCATGTCACCACAGTCTTCTCTGGCCCCTGTCTCAAATCCATAAACTCTCGTCTTAATCACTTCATGACGGAAGGCGGAAAATACTGTTGATATAACTTCTACTTGAAAGCATCCCATGTCTCGAACTCTCCATGAGTGGCTACTGTCATACGCCACCACACGTCAGCATCTTGCTCGAATGTATATGATGAGATCTCTGCCCGAAGTCTATCCTCAATCCTAAGTACCCGATGAAGTTTCTCTTGAGACATGATCCATTTCTCAATCTTCTGAAAATCCCTGACTCCATCGAAATACGTTGGTTTGAGTCTGATGAAGTCATTCACTAATTGAACTTCCACTGACGTGCTGGAAGATATGGGCGTGGGAGATGGTACGACCTCAGCTGTCTCCACCACTGGTGCGGTCGCGGCTATCGATGTGGCTAAAGCTGCAGTAGGAAGTGCTGGCGCCTAGAGAGTCGGTGTAGCAGTCGTAGGATTTGATGTCGATGCGAGTGCAGCAAAACGAGCAATCATCATCACGATGAAATCAGTCAACTGTTGGCCCTGAGCTGTCACTCGATCAGACAGTCGTTGTAAATCCTCCGCTATAGTAGGAGGCGAACTGCCGCTAGGCTCTGCATCTCCTCCCCCGCGTGTATCAGCTATCGGGGTCTGCAATGGATAGCGAACGCGAATTAGCTTCTACGTGACATAGCGCATAAGTAGAAATATACATATAGCAATTAACAAGTACGTAGACGAAATCCCCCATCTCACTGTCACTCACTTCCCAACTAATGGTGTATAGGCAATGTGTATCTGGTTTCCACAACTAAGGTTTGTATTTTATGCCTTTTGGTCTCTAAACCTATTGCTCTGATACCAATTGTGTTGGTATCATATTGCCTTAAGCCATATAGTTCTCTAAAGCTGTCTCTGATACCAAGTGTGACGGCCCCAACTACTAAACAGGGCACCGCCGGGCCTAATCCCGTACTCAAGCCTTAATCCACATGATCTAAGACTTCAATACGTATTAGTCAGCCTATCGTCCCTATATCCTCTAAATCTCCATGTATTGTTATATTATCACATTGACAAGTAATTCAAATGTTAAGCGGAAGCATTGGTAATTCAAATATTAAGCGGAAGCATTAATTCTCCAAAACATTCCTAAGTGTGGAAAACCAGGAAAAGACAGCATCACATGCATGTATAGATATGAAATATTCACTCAACCCAATGTACAACCCAAAATGACATAATTAATAATAATACAACAAAAGTCGAGACGTACAAAATGAGTGAGGAGAGTCGCCGAACTGCTCAGAGGAAGTCGCCGATCTTCTCCTTCCCGATTTGTCATTGCTGACGACGGACCTACACCCACCGTCACAAACTAGACGGTGAGTATAGTGATATTTAAGTACTAACTGGAGAATTTCATGTCACATTTCCAAAATAAACGAATGGTATTTAAAAGCATAAATGAGCGAACTAAATTGCTGAAACAAGTAATGCAAGTAAATACCACAGTTAAAAATGTAGAGACAGACACATGCTAAGTCGAGATGATCTACGTCCGGTCGGCGGTGAGACCTATCACCTACCTTTTCCCACTACGATATGGAGTTGCGCTCAACATATCTCAAATAATTAGCGGAGCTACGCTCTACGCTTTTCAACATCAATCTCATGCTTGCCGACCACCGCGAGTCCCATACATCGTGTGTCGCGCAAGTGTAGTGGTGAGTGCCGGAACCCCGGTAGATCCATGTCCCCGTGAACCGCGCATCTCTCGTGCAACGGACACTAGATAATCCTTACTTTATTTTCAAAGATAAATACTTTCCAGAGTGCCTCCACTAGCTTACTCGTAGGTGTTTGTACTTATACATATACATTTTTTTGGGGATCATTTTGGGAGACTTATTACCTGATACATGTATATTTACACTTTTTATACATTTTGTCGCCTTTATTATTATACATGGTATCTTTTTTGCCGGGTTTCCACCATATAGGTTGTTAATTAATGCAAAACTCGTTTATATTATTGATTTGCATATTATTAAGACTTCCGCTATTAAAAATAACCTAAAAAGAATCAATATAAACAAAATAAGTGGTATGACTCTTTTACTTGGTGTATTTCGACAAAATAATCTTTTAAACGACGAAATTGACTAAGTCGGATTATAAGATAGTTCGCGGGCCGTCATGGACATGTGTGTAAGTGACGTGGCATGGCTTGGTGACATGTCCGGCGACGTGGCGGTGCTCGGTTTGCCTTAAAATTTGGGGTCGTCACAATTCTCATTTCCAAACCTAACAAATTCATCATAACCCATACAAAAATAATTATAAAAACAAATGCCTACCACTATCTCATTTTTTAAGACATCATTTTTCAATACAACTTCATCTTCAGCATAGAACTCAAAGAAAACCCTGACAACTGAAACAATGAATAATAGATACAATAAGAAATTATTGTTGCAGGATCATTCTCATTTCCAAACCTAACAAATTCATCATAACCCTTAAGAGTGTCACTGATCCTATCTGCAACAACCTCAGCTTCGTATACAAAGGTACAATGACCTCTACATGTGTTTTACTATCAACAAAGATTGTAAAGTCTGGAGTATTAACATAACTCTCCCCAGATTGTAACGGCCCATTTTATTAATGTCGTTAATTATCTCGAATTTACAGACGTGGACACCAGCTCAGATCTACGTGGACGCCGCGGTAGGATATGACACACGGGGACCTATGTACGAAAGTTTATTGTGTGTTGAATGCTTATTTGCGGTGCAATTTATTGAAATACGTCGCATGTGTGTATGTTGCATAATAATACGTGCGAGATTGTGTGAACTGTATTCGCCTCGATATGTGTGTCGACGCGGATACCGGGTAGTTGACGAGACCAAATATTAGGTTAGGGAAACTAAAACACACAAATTAAATAAGAATTGGCCAAGTAACTAATATGGAATGAGTATTAGGTGACTAGTGACGCGACGGTACACGTATGTCGCCATTCGGATGCGAAACCGGGCGACGAAACACTCGAAAATGACATTTTTGTGCTTAAAACACAAGCGAGTGTCCCAAAAGTGTCACAATTCGGAGTCAAGGAGGTGTTAGGTTGGAATAAATGGAGGGTTATGGATGCATATAGATGCACACGGAGTGGAGATGCTAAGTGACTAAAGAAGTCAACAAAGCTTATCTCTCCACCACATTTTCTCTCACTCACACTCTCACTCACAATTGAGAGGCCGAAAAGAGAGAAGAAGAAATGGAGAGGATGAGGAGAAGGAGAAGCCGGGAAGGAGAGAAGAGAGGGTGGAAACATAAGGATCTAGGTAAGTCGTTGTTGATTTTGTTGTGTATTCGTTGTTGTCTTGGTGGCTGTGACGGCCCTAACTACTAAACAAGGCACCGCCCGGCCTAATCTCGTACTCAAGCCTTAATCCACATGATATAAGACTTCAATACGTATTTGTAACGACCCGTTTAAATTAATCCCAATTAACTGATAAATTACAGATTAAGATCCTAAGCTCAGACCCACGTGGACGTCGCAGAAAAGTCAAGGGCACACCTAACAAGGTAAAATTTGTTATTTTTGTGTGCGAGTATTTAATTATTTTACTATTATTAAATAATTCACGTTGCATTAGTTGATATCTTATTGGTCGCGTTGTGCGTGTGTAGTGACGAGAGTGTACGACTTCGCGGTAAGCACGTAACGCCGGTGTATGGGGTAGTTTGGGATTTAGTTGTCACATCACTCATCCCATCACATCATACATCACATGTCACATCATACCTACCAATCACATCACCCCATACCACCCCTCACCTTTCTCTCTCCTACCTTCCTTTCTCACCTCCAAACAAAATTCTTTTTATTTTCTCTTTCCCCCATCAACCGATCTTCACCTCCTCTTCATTCCTCACACACGGGCCGAGAGGAAGAAGAAGAAACAGAGAGGAGGAGGAGAAGAAGAAGAAGCGGGAAAGAGAGAAGAGAGGGCGGATAAGCCGGGAAGGAGGTGAGTCATTACTTTTGTTGTGGGTTCGGAGCGTCGGCCATGGAGGCCGAACCAGGTCGAGGTGGTGATGGCAGGGGTGTCTCCCCTGCCATTGATTCCACCAGGGTTGGGGTGGTGAGCAACCCCAA
Organism: Stephania cephalantha; assembly: GCA_039657325.1. Classification (NCBI taxonomy): domain Eukaryota; kingdom Viridiplantae; phylum Streptophyta; class Magnoliopsida; order Ranunculales; family Menispermaceae; genus Stephania; species Stephania cephalantha. Next base: position 5,550,399 of record CM077576.1, on the reverse strand, counting down.
CCCAAAATCCAGAAAAAAAAATTTCCATTTCCGATCGAACCAGAGAAACTGGTTCGATCGGGAGGGAAGGGCGCAAGCGCGCGTGTGCACTCACCCATGGGCTGGACATGGGCCGAGCCTGGACCGGTTCTGGCCCAGGGTCGGGTCCAACCCGGCTGGGTCGACCCGACCCGAACCCAACCAAGAAATAAAATAAAAAATATATATATAAATAAAGAAAATGAAATGAGAAAATAGAGGAAAATAGCTAGAAAATTATGGAAAGATCCAGAAAAATCAACAAATATATAATAAAATGGAAAAAATATAAAAAGTAGTTTTGAGGACATTTGGGGCGTCGACACCCCGATATAACTCGAGAAGTGTGCCAAAATTAAACTTTTTGAAACAAAATATCAAAAGTTTGGTCTCACATTATAAATTCATTTAATGAGACTCTAAAATAATGAAAATTATATAATTGGATACCAGGGACTTAGGCTACCATAGTCGGGTGTCGTGCGTATCTCGAGGCGAGTGCGGGACGTTTCGAAGGTGTTTTGCGATTTGTTTGAGGTAAGTAAACACACGAGAAAATTAGTTAAAATTCTTTTATGACACTTACTTTCTTTCGCATTTCAATTATTCCATTGTGCTATTTATTGTTGTTCAATTACTGTTCATCCACTCCCACGTGTATATGTGTGTTTGTCGACGGGGTCGGCATGGCACGGACTCACACCCCGGGGCTAGCTACCCCGCGCTGTTCGAGTAATTGGCCATGTTAGGGCTACGCGGTGATTATTCTCCGCGAAACCCGTAGGTTGAGAGAAGTTTGACGAAGACCTAAGTCTACGTCAATGGTTCCTCTCGAGAGATGTTTGGATGAGATTTCTTCCGTTCAATGGTTCCTCTCATTCGACCGTGAGATGTTTGGCGAGGTGGTCGTCAATGGTTCCTCTCGATTTAGCTAAGACGATTCCCGGATGTCGACCAGGGTTCTCTGTCACGCTACACTCGTGTCCAAATTCGAATTCTCAACGACTTATTTTCATGCGAATTACTTTATTTCTTGGCCTTTATTTAAATTGCATGAATTGTAGCCGTTAAATTGGAATTCGTGAATATTAGCTAAAGTTCTCTGGGATTTACTCACCTGAGATTTGTCATTGTTTTTGGTGACAAATCGCAGATCATGCGACGAGCCGAGGCAAGGGCGTCTTAGGCGACTTCGTCTGAGTAGGAGAGCCCGTCGATCACTTTTTGCGTAGGCGTCTGTATGTATCTATTTACTATTTTTTATGAATTTTTTGGGAATGACTTGTGTACCTGATACATGTATATGCTCACATTTTGTACTTTTGTCGCTCTTGATATACATGGTATCTAATGCCGGGTTTCCACACTATAGGGTTATTTATAAAATGCAAACTTTTCATTTATATGATATTTGCACGCATCAAAGACTTCCGCTTGATATTTAACTTATATTAATTTAATAAATCGCGAATAACTTAACCTAGTCATTTTAATGTAAATATTCATAAAAAACATCAATAAATACTAAGTTAAGGCGAATAAGATACGTACAAAGATTTAGGTCGCGGGCGATTAAAGACAAGTGTGCGGTGACGTGGCATGCTTGGTGACATGTCTGGCGACGTGGCGGTACCCAGTTTGCCTTGTAGTTTGGGGCCGTCACACTTGGTATCAGAGCTTAGGTTCAGGCGAACCTAGGGGAAAATGTAATACAACCGAATAAAACTTAACAACAAACATTAGATATGGAAACCCGAAGATCTTGACTTAGAACCTTAGTTGGGAAGCGAACATGGAACGAGTTGTGCCAAGGCTTATATGTTATATATATTTTGATTTGTAATAGTATATATGCGTATACGAGGCTGATACGGTCCTTCGCTGTTGCAGATACGACATGGACGGACATCCGACTCCACCTTCGGAGGATGGTGGACAGACGAGTGGTACTACACCTATCGTGTAACGGCCCCAAAACCCGAGGTCGCCACGTGGGGAGGCGCGGCCCCAGCGGTCCTGTCGGATCCTTGACCCACTGGGTCCCACGCGCCACTGACGCCATTTGTTACATCATTACTACTCATTTTTGCGTGTTAACTCCCTTCGTTAATCAATTTAGTTCGACAGTTTAATCATTTTTATAGCATTAAAAACAACAACAAAGGAAGTCTTAATTTAAAGCAAGTAAAACAATTAAATTCATTTTCATATAAAACACCATTTATAAGAGCAACTCCTATTGTGGAAAACCCGGGGAAAGTACTATGTATATATGCGACAATATTAAACAGTAATATATACAAGTACAGTGTCTATTCAGTCTCTCATTTCCCAAAAGTAAAGCAAAATATCAAAATCGCACGTACTAGTAGGTTCTCGACCGCGCGCAGTCAGATAAAATCGCCCAAAATCTCTTTGCCCCTACTAGCAGGGTCTGCACTCGACCATCACAAAAAGTAAGATGGAGAGTACAGTTAGTAAGATTCCAACAAAGTACACCGAGCATTTATAAGAGAAATAACATATACCAATCAACATGTCAAATACTCATGCGGAAACTAAACATGCAACTGTGCTAAAATCATCACATGAATAAATAACACGAGAGAAACAAACCGTGTACTCCTCCCGGTCACACTAAACTGTACGTCGAACCCCCAGGATCCTTTCGGTGGGTGCCCGAATTCCTTTCACCTGGTTTCCATACCCCCAGGATCCTTTCAGTGGATGCCCCAACTTCCTTTCACCTGATTTTCCTGCGTACAGCTTAGTGTGCCATAAGTACACAACGAATAGCAAAGTCTCGACCCCCAACCCAAATGTGTCACGGAAAAGCATACAATAACAAGGAATAGGGGGAATAGCATCCAATAACCACGAATATGAAATCAATGATAGAAAAGTAAACCCTCAGTGACTTTTAGATGGAATCTTACGTACCTCAAAAACGCACTCGCTCGCATCTCGATATGCGCACCCGACACCTTACTATAGCATCTTAAGTCCTGGTGTCCATTCGTACATTTAGCTACTTAATTATGCAAATCACAATTTAAAATTAGGTGAAATACACATCACCTCAATTGCGTCGTCGACATTCGTCGATTCACGCCTCCGATTGGTCCGACAACGCCATCGCGTCGTTCACCGCATGTGCATTGCCCATGCTGCTGAGCCGACGCCAATCATGCGCCGCGCCGCTGTTGCCATCAATCCTGCCGCTGCATTGCTGCATTACCACCAAATCAGCCACCGCCGCGCGCCGCTGCTCCGACGTCCAACCCTTGCCGCGCGGAGCCGCCGCTACGGCCGCCGCCGTCGTGCGATCATTGCCATGACCGCCGCTTCTGCAACACCGCCGCCTCTGTTGTCCATCTCTCTCGCCTTCGCGGCCGCTATTGCTGCTTGTCGTCCGTCGCTGCCGCCGGAATCGCGCCTGCTGCTTCTGCTTCGCGGCGCCTCGCGCCGCCTCTCGCTCGCCGCCATCTTCCTCGGCCTCGCAGCCGCGCCTGCTGCCGCTTGGCCATGCCGCGAGCCGCCGTCCGCGATCCTCGCTAATGCGCCGTCCGCTCTCCGCGCGATCACCGCCGCTGGTGTTTCTTTGCTTGTCCGCGAGCCTTGCCGCTTTCGTGGCTCCGATCTCGCCATCCGCCGTCTCACGCGAGCCGCTGGCTGGCCGCGCCTCCTCGTCCCTTGTCGGCTTTCCTTCTCTCTCTCTCTCTCTCTCTCTCTCCATTTCTCTCCTCTCCGAGATCTCTCTTTTCTTCTCTCTCTCACTTTTCTTTTCTTTTCTCTCTCTCCTCACCTCTCTCCTTTTGTTATATATATACATTTTTTTATCGCAAATCAAAAATGTCCTCGATTTGCGTCCAAATTAAACCCCGAAAAATACCTCAATATTTCGCGTCGATTTTGATCCGAATCTCGAGGAGGTGAGTCCCCGCTCATCTCGGTATCTGCATACTCGTAAATGACTTAGTAGTCTACACATATAAAGTACACTAGGCATACAACACACAAATATAACACTTACCTCGGCCACCGTGCCTCGGTAATGACACGTATCGCGCTGCGGATCTCACGTCACGGGTCATTTTGTCTTGATTAACAAATTAAACGTGCATTAATTATTTAAGTCGTGACAATACTTCCCAACTAATAGGAAGTTCGTCCTCGAAGTTAAACTAAACGAATTTTAAAATATACATGACTTGAAGAGGTACAAAAATCAGTCTCGCATATAGTATTCTCGTTCCCAAGTGAGTTCTGATTCTCCATGAAATTGCCACTTGACTAACACCTTCGGGATAGACTTGCTTCTTAACTGCTGTACCCCTCGGTCAAGAATCTGAACTGGTTGCTCTTCATATGAGATATCTTCACTCAAATCAATCTGACTCAAATCCAGTGTCGGTCTCCCTTCTGCCTTTGATTTGGCTAGTCGAAGCATCGAAATATGAAACACCGAATGAAAACCTGACATATGTGGGGGTAATTCTAGCTCATATGCAACCTTTCCAACCCGTTTCTTGATCTTGAAAGGCCTGATGATTCTTGGTGCTAATTTGCATTTCAAACCAAATCGTTGATTACGAGGAGAAACCTTCAGATACACTAAAGCTCCCTCATCGTACATGAGATCGCTGCGATACATGTCTGCATATTTCTTCTGCCGATCCTGGGTTCCCTTGAGTCTCTGAAGAATCAGTCGTACATTCTCTGTGTGATCGACAACAATCTTAGGCCCCACGGTTTCCCGGTCCTCTGGCTCAGCCCAATACGATGACGAGCGACACGGTCTACCATACAAAGCCTCAAAAGGCGCCATCTCAATACTAGCCTGATAATTGTTATTATATGCAAACTCACATAACGGTAGGTACTCCTCCTTTGATCCGCCAAACTCCAAGACGCACGCCCGTAACATATCCTCGAAAACCTGTATCAATCTCTCAGTCGGCCCGTCAATCTGAGGATGAAAAGTCGTACTAAACTGTAGGCACGTCCATACTGCTCCTGCATACTCCGTCACATCCTGAACGTTTACATAGCATCTATGTCTGACGTAATAGTCACTGGTACCCCATGCGGTCTAATAATCTCCCGCTCAAACAATATACTCAACTGATCAAACGTATAATGTGCGGCCACTGGTAGAACATGAGCAGACTTTGTCAATCGATCAACAATAACCCAGATGGAATCATGTCTCCGGGCGGTTCTCGGCAATCCTCTCACAAAAACCATAACAATGTCTTCCCACTTCCACCGCGCGATAGGAAAGGCTGTAACAATCCTCCAGGTCTGCGATGTTCAGCCTTCACTTGCTAACAGATCCCACAGTTCCGGATAAACTCTGATATGTCCGCTTTCATCCCAGGCCACCTAAAATGTCTCTTCATATCATGGTACATTTTGGTCCTTCATAGATGAACAGTGAATCGAGAACGATGTGAATCCTGAAGAATCTCATCTCGCAGCTCTGGTATTGACGGGATCCACAGTCTGCCCCTGAAGCGAAAACACTGGTCAGACGTCTCCGTCCAATCAACACAATCTGCACTCTGCGCTAACTCATTAAACCTGGAGTACAACATGTCGGTCCTCTGACACTCTTTGTGTAGATACGGTCTGTACTCTCATCTGTGCGCAAATCTCAACTCGAGTATCAGTAGGAACCTCCGCATCTCTTACAGGTATCCTACTCAGTGCATCAGCGACTACATTCGCTTTTCCCCGATGATATTCCAAGGAAAAGTCGTAATCTTTCAGAAATTCTAACCATCCGTGCCTGCCGCATATTCAGATCCTTCTTTGTGAACAAATATTTCAAACTCTTATGATCGGTAAAGAGTGTAAACGTCCCTCCATACAGATAATGACTCCATATATTCAACGCAAACACTACTGCTGCCAGCTCTAAGTCATGCGTCAGATAATTCTTCTCATGTATCTTCAATTGTTTGGATGCATATGCTACTGTATCGGTACCCTGCATCAACACACATCCCAGACCACTATGAGAAGCATCATTATAGACGGAGAATCCCTGTCCAACCTCGGTAACACTAATACTGGTGCAATAGTTAATAACCTCTTCAGCTGAGCGAACACCTCCTAACATTCCTTATACCAATGAAATTTCACGTCTTTCTGAGTCAATTTAGTAATCGGTGAAGCGATTTTCAAAAAATTCTTCACGAAGCGGCGATAATACCCCGCCAAACAAAAACAATTCTGATCTTAGTCATTGAAGTCGGTGCTGGCCAATCGGTGACTGCCTTCTGTTGAAGACTACTTGTACGTGTGTTTATTTTTGATATTTTGATTTCTTTTGGGAACTGGGGAGTATCATGACATTGAACATGTAGATACCTTATATGGTAGAGTCGTCTATCTCTATACCGAGTACTTTTCATGGTTTTTCCATAATATGATTTGTTTATTTGATTATTATTATTTCTTGAATTAATGGTATAAAGTACGACTTCCGCTAAAAATGTCATTTATACGTTGTACACACAAGTGGATACGAAATTCGAGACAGAAAAAAAGACGGGCATGTACCGTACACGTGTAGTAGGGCCAGCTGACAAGGAGTACGTGGAGACACGTCACCCCGGGGCGGAGATGGACGCCACAGTTGGTATCAAAGCAAAGAAGAAGTCCTAAGACAATAAAACTTAACCAATGAACTTAGATATGGAAACCCGAAGTTATTGCCTTAAAACTTTAGTTGAGAAATGATGTGAGGCGGGTAGAGTTAGAACGTATAAGCGTGTTATATTTTCATTTTATTATATGATATACGTATATACCTCGAGACTGAGCCGGAGCACATTCTCGATGCAGATTATGGACGGACGATGCGGTACGCCTTTTGAGACTGGACAGACTAGCGATGCGGCTAGGGATGACCCGGTTATGGCGAGTGTTGAGGATAGACTTTCGGCCCAGGAGACACAGATGACCGAGGTATTACGACTATTACGAGAGCAGACCGCGGTACTGGCGGCACTCACTTCAGTTAGAGAGCCAGTAGCTGTGACCGTACCGCGAATATAGATGTTGTTCATGTGGTACCCCATACACCAGTTCAGGGGGCAGCGGCAGAGGCACCCACATAGACAAGTACCATAGTTGTTGTTCCTTTGGAGACGTCGACTCTTACGCCTCTACTCACGATGACGGACCAGGCTACTGCCACCCCGCTGCTGATACTACTACTACATCGACATTCGTACTGGCACCAGAGGCGAAGTTATTGAAGGAGTTTTTGAAGTTTTAGCCTGGATTCTTTTACGGAGGCGGTGACCCCGAGGCTGCAGGGAGATGGGTAGTGTCCCATCAGCGTTTCCATAAGCCGATGAGGAACGATGAGACTATACAGGCACGACTTTCGAGAGCCTGTTTGAGAGGGCATGCAGCAGTCTGGTGGACGACATATACGGATACTCATCCGGAACCGAAGACATGGGCTGAGTTTAGGGAGCTATTTTACGATCAGTACATACCTATGGAGGTTAGGTTGAGACTGAGGGATGAGTTCCTGACCCGATACAGGGTAATCGGACCTTGATGCAGTATATGGAGAGGTTCCAACATTTGCTTCAGTTCTCTCTAGATGTCGCCGGGACAGAGCGCTTACAGATCTATTATTTCACTAGAGGGGTTGATGACATGATTGCGTCAGCAGTTGTCTCAACCGGAGCCACGATTTTGCATGAGATCTTTGACAGGGTATTGGCTCATGAGACATACATACTGCAAAGGGCTGGCAGACGTGTGACTAGTAGGGAGGTACAGTCAGGGCAGAGTTCTTGGTCGAATCAGAGGCAGAAGAGACCAATGGATCGTCCGGATAGAGGCCGGAGAGATGATAGACGGGAGACGAGCCGCCGAGACGATTTTCAGGGCGATTCCGATATGAGGAGCCACAACCAGTTCATGCTATCACCTCAGCACTAGTGGATCGGCAGAGGTCACAGGCACATGAGTACCGTCAGGGTCGAGATCAGGGTGGACATGACAGGGGTAGATCGGGGTCAAGGTCCGAGATCTGGAGACAGACAGACGGGTAGACTGGAGAGCCGTAGATGTCACCGGTGTGGTCAGAGGGGACACTTGAGGGCTGACTGTCGGACACCACCATCGCCACGGCGAGAGTCAGACCAGGCTAGAGATAGAGCGCATGCGTTAGCACAGCCAGATAGCGGGGCGACTAGGCAGCTCACTGAAGGTACGTTACTTATAAGTGGTCGCCCTATGCATGCTATGTTTGATTCTGGTAGCACTATCGTTTCTTGTTGGACATATTGTTGGATTGTTAGGGTTAGTTACACAGACACGAGATCCCCATGTTGGGGATAAGATATACCCTAATCGAATATGTCGAGACGTGATGATAGAGGTGGAGGGACATCAGTTACAAGCTGATCTTCGAGTATTGGAGTACTAAGAGTTTGACACACTACTCGGGATGGATTGGTTATCATCATATCATGCACGGATAGACTGTTACGGTAAGAGGATAGAGTTTCGGATTCCTGGAATATCGGAGTTCGTATTACTTGGATCGGCAACTGACTTACCCATCACGAGAGGCCGACTAGCTACAACGCATGAGATGAAGGCGTTTACGGCGATAGTTGAGCCAGAGGTTCGGACGGAGGTCCGGATTGAAGACGTTCCGGTAGTTAGGGATTTTATCGATGTATTTCCGGATGATTTACCGGATTGCCACCGCCACGAGTTTGTTGAGTTCATAATCGAGTGATACCGGGGATGCAACCGATTGCCGATCGACACTTGGGATGGCACCAACGGAGCGGGAGGAGGTGAGACGACGAGTTAGATGAGTTTGTTGGAGAAGGGTTTCATTCACCCTAGTATGTCACATTGGGGAGCTCCAAAGATCTTGTTTGTGAAGAAGAAAGATGGTACGATGAGGATATGCATCGACTATAGGAAGCTTAATCAGGTAATCGTGAGGAACCGTTACCCACTTCCTAGGATTGACGATATGTTTGATCAACTGACGGGTGCCAGATTCTTCTCGAAGATCGACCTTCGCTCAGGTTATCACTAGTTGAGGATTCGAGAAGAGGATATCCAGAAAATCACTTTCAGCATGAGATACGGGTTATTTTAGTTCACAGTCATGTCGTTGGGCTGACGAACGCTCCAACGATTTTCATGGACCTTATGCACAGGGCCATGAGGCCGTATTTGGACAAATCATCATCGTGTTCATCGACGATATCTTGATCTATAGCAGGACTCGTGAGGATCACGAGGGACATCTTAGGACAGTTTTGACGACACTGAAAGAGCACCGACTGTACGCCAAGTTTAGCAAGTGTGGCTTTTGGCTAAGTGCGGTGAGATTCTTAAGCCATGTCATCAGTGAGCAGGGTATCTCAGTGGATTCAGAAAAGATTAGGGCGATCATTGATTGGAAGACGTCTGAGTTTGTGGGTGATATACGGAGTTTCCTTGGACTGGCCGGATACTACGGCGATTTGTGCAGGATATTTCCTCAATTGCAGCACCGATGACGAGACTGACTAAGAAAGATGTCAGTTTTGACTGGTCAGATGAGTGTAAGCAGGCCTTTTGTGAATTGAAGCGAAAATTGACATCTGCATCAGTATTGACATTGCCGGAGCCGGGCAAGACCTTGACAATATATACAGATGCATCGGGCATTGATCTTGGATGTGTGTTGATGCAGGATGGTAGACCAGCTTGCCTATCTTTCCAGACGGTTGAGACCCCACGAGGGAAATTATCGAGTGCACGACCTAAAGCTTACAGCGGTCGTCTTTGCACTAAAGGCTTGGAGGCACTATCTCTATGGAGAGCGATTCGTGTTGTGTACAGATCACCAGAGTTTACGTTACATCTTCACTCAAAGGGATCTGAATATGCGTCAGCGAAGATGGCTGGAGTTGTTGAACGACTACGACTTCGCTATTGAGTATCACCCTGGCAAAGCGAACGTCGTAGCAGACGCATTGAGCAGAAGTGGACTCGACAACAAACGTTTCAAACGAGATGACACATGAGCATGGCTTATTACAGGCATCATCAGTTATGTGCATGGCCGAGTTGTCGACTATGGCGGAACAACACATTTGTTGTCAGATGAAGATACCGACCGTATCGATTGAACGGGTTGCCGAGTGTCAGAAGGCTGATGGGCTCTGTGAGCGGGTCAGTGGTCTGTCACGGAATCCGGAATGCACTGATTGGACGAAACCACAGATCGGTGTTTGAGATACCGAGGGAGATTGTGGATACCTGCGGATCAAGAGATACGGGACGAAATTTTGGAGGATGCACAATGGTTTCGTTACACAGTTAGTCGGACCAAGATGTACCATGATTTGAGGCGACTATTCTGGTGGCCAAGGATGAAGGCTGACGTTGGTGCGCACGTTAGGAGTTGTCATATTTGCCAGCAGGTGAAGGCTGAGCACAGGCGACCGGTGGATTATTACAGCAGTTGCCTATTCCACAGTGGAAACGGGAACATATCACTTTTAGATTTTGTTAGTGGGCTACCGTAGACATCGAGGTGTCACGATGCAGTTTGGGTAGCGATTGATAGACTGACGAAGTCGGCTCACTTCATTCCAATCTCAATGAAATACACATTTCCCCAGCTTAGCATATTGTTTGAGCGGGAGATTATTAGACTTCATGGGGTGCCAGTTTCCATTGTGTCAGACAGAGATCCCAGATTGACCTCGAAACTATGGGAGGCAATGCAAGAACAGTTTGGCACCAGGTTGCAGTTTAGTACGGCTTATCATCCTCAGACCAACGGACAGTCAAAGCGATTGATCCAGATTTTGGAGGGTATGCTCAGGGCTTGTATTTTACAGTTTGGGGGGTCGTGGGAGGATTATTTGCCTCTATGTGAGTTTGCATACAATAACAGCTATCAGGCGAGCATTGACATGCCACCATTTGAGGCACTGTATGGGACGCCCTGTAGATCACCTGCATGTTGGGCAGAGCCGGAAGATACAGTGACAATAGGGCCTGAGATAGTTGTTGATCACACAGAGAAAATTTGACAAACTCGTCAGAAACTGCGAGTCGCGCATGATAGACAGAAGAAATACGGGGATAGGTATCGCGAGGGTCTGACCTATGACGAGGGCGATATGGTGTATCGAAGGTTTCTCATTGGAAAGGTCATGTGATGACCCCTTCTCCAAATAAGGGCACCGCCCGACCTAATCCCTCATTAAGCCATAATCTCCCATATAAGACCTAACAAGGAACTAGTCAGCCTTATTTAAACACCTAAAAACCTACCAATTATGATACCACCTATAGTTAACAAACTAGTTCTACTGACTAACTTATGGTTGTCTATAAATAAGAGCTCAGTTAACTTTTTTTTTCTAACAAGTTATTCAACGAAAATCTTATTTCATTACTAGTGGACATTAGATCCTAAGACCTAACCTATTGTGGGAAAACCAGGAAATAGTGATCACATGCCTATATAAATAAAAGTGGTGATATATATAACATGTGTCTATTCAGATGTTCCTATCACTCAACCCAAAAGGCAAAATAGCATGTACATAAAAAATGTCATACAAAAGAATGCAAAACGTACAAAAATATATCGTAGCAGTCCTTCACTGGCTCAGAGGTAGTCACTAATCTTCTCATTGCCTGGTCTGCTACTCGGCTGATCTGAACCCACCGTCACAAATTAGACGGTGAATACATGAAATTATTTAAGTAATACTGAGAGACATTGATCCACATTCCCAAATAGGCAACAAGTATCAAATGGCATAATTTAAATAGAAACTATGCTTTGAAAGAAACATCATGCAAAGAGATACTTGAGTTAACCAAATATGAAACTGACTCAAGGCTAAGTAGTAATGGATTAGGGTCGGTCGGCCGTGATCTTCATCACATCAGCTTGTCCACTACAATTTGAGCTCTGCTTCTATATCATTTCATTACAAATTGAGCTCTATATCATAATTTCAAAAGGTCGTACTTACGATTACGCCTTTTCTATTACAAGTGAATTAGTCGTCACTGGAATGTATACTTGCTAACATACCCGAGTTTTAAAACTCTTCATGTTCACCCAAGTTCTTCTTGCGCCAATAAATCCCGAGGTCCGGTTACCCTGTTCGAGGCACGTTACCCCGCGTGTCATGCAAGGTAGTGGAGAAATTCCTTAACATCCCGAAATCCTAGTGACTCTCGTATGAAAGCTGAATTTCTATCATCAAATGACGCTAACCACAAGAAGCACTTTCACTTTCAATAATGACTCGGTAATAGAATCCAAGAGATGTAACTGCATACTAATGCACAAAGGATTAGAGTCAAAACAAAACAAACTAACCTAATAGCATGTTATATCACTGACTTCCAAACACAACAATTAACATGACAAAGTAGAGGAATTTGAATCAATGATATACACAACAGAGTATGCTATGAGCAACATCATAAAATGAGAAACAAACAAGTCATAGCATATGATTTCAAAGGCAATTCAGTTCGAATAACTGAGAATGAATAAATAAATGGAATGAAATGTAAATAAATGTCTCACTCAGTTTACTTACATACACACAACAATTCCTAAGCTATCCCGCTATTCATCGCATCGATTTACGCACCCAAACCCCGTAATAGCTCCTTTAGGGTCCTAAGATTTGACAATTTATCAATTTAGATTCAAGCTTAATTATTTAAAATTCATAAATTGGTCGAAATCGGTCAAAATCGAATTCGAGATCAATTTGCCGATTTCGCATTTTTGAGGTAAAAATCTCGTCAGATTTCCGAATTCTTCACTTTTTATGGAAATATCGAATTTCTATTGAATTGAGTCACAAATATATTTTCCCATATTTTTTGGAATTTTCTGAATTCTCTCGTACTTTTCTCTATTTTTACGGCATTTATTTTATTAATAATCGGTTTAATGTAATTAAATAATTATATATATATATATATTTATTAGGGTGGGTCGGGGTCAACCCGACCCGGTCCAGCCGGACCCGGTCCAAGCGGACCCGGGTCTGTCTAACCCGGTCCTCCTCGGGTCAGGGTCGGCCCGGCCCGAATCGCATGGGGTAGCCCGACCCTTCTTCTTCTTCTTCTTCACTCTCAGAGCACTTCGTGCTTTGGTTTTGATTTTTTTTTTTTTTTTTTGAGGCGTTGGGGTTGGCTCCCAACCCCAACCGTTTTCGATGCGGGGAGACACCCATGCCATCCCCCCACACCTCTCTCGACCGCCATAGAGGCGATCCTCCATGGCCACTACACCAACAACACCGAACTCAACAACTACACCAAATCAACAACAACGAAAATCAACGCACCTTCCACTTCCTCGAGCTCGGTCTCTCTCTCTCTCTCTCTCTCGGTCTCTCTCATTTCTTATTCTTCCTCATTCTCTTCTCTCGCATTTTTTTTTCTCTCTTGGTTTTTTTTTAATTTTGAAGAGATAATGAGATAATGTGGACTTTGATATATATATATGGCTACCTTACAACCACTAATTTATATTAATTTAATTTTTTTCCTTTTTCATTTTTTGCAATAAAATTGAACTAGTTACACATACCCCACGAGCTGCTACATCGGGCCCACGTCGGCACGCAACACGAGGTAAGTCCCCGCTCGTCTCGGTATCTGCATACCGGAAAATGACTTAGTAGTCTACACATATACAGTACACTAGGCATACAACACACAAATATACATTTACCTCGGCCATCGTGCCTTGGTAGTGACACGTATCGCGCTGCGGGTCCCATATCACAGGTCATTTTATCCTGATTAACAAATTAAACGTGCATTAATTATTTGGGCCGTGACAATACTTCCAAACTAATAGGAAGTTCGTCCTTGAGCTTAAACTAAACGAATTTACAATACCTGACTCGAAGAGGTACATAAATTTGTCTCGCATATAGTCTTCCCGTTCCCAAGTGAGTTCTGAATCTCCATGAAACTGCCACTTGACTAATACTTTCGGGATAGACTTGCTTTTCAACTGTTGTACCCTTCGATCAAGGATCTGAAATGGTTGCTCTTCATATGAGATATATTCACTCAAATCAATCTGACTCAAATCCACTCTCGGTCTTTCGCCTGCCTTTGACTTAGCTAGTCGAAGCATCGAAATATAAAACACTGGATGAATTCCCGACATCTGTGGAGGTAATTCTAGCTCATATGTAACCTTTCCAACCCGTTTCTTGATCTTGAAAGGTCCGATGAATCTCGGTGCTAATTTGCCTTTCAAACCAAATCGATGATGACCCTTACGAGGAGAAGTCTTTAGATACACCATATCTCCCTCATCGTATGTGAGATCGCTGCGATACATGTCTGCATACTTCATTTGCCTCTCTTGGGCTCCCTTAAGCTTCTGGCGAATCTGTCTTACATTTTCTATGTGATCGACAAAAATTTCAGGCCCTAACAAATTCTGTCTTCTGGCTCAGTCCAACAAGATGGTGAGCGACACGGTCTGCCATATAACGCTTCAAATGGCGCCATTTCAATGCTCGCCTGATAACTGTTGTTGTATGCAAATTCACACAACGGTAAATACTCTTCCCACGATCCGCCAAACTCAAGTACACACGCCCTGATCATATCTTCGAGAGTTTGAATCAACCTCTCGATCGCCCATCGATCGAGGGTGAAAGGTTGTCCTAAACTGTAAGCGCGTACCATACTGCTCCTGCATACTCCACCACATCCTGGACGTATACATAACATCTATGTTTGACGTAATAGTCAAAGGTACTCCATGCAGCTTGATAATCTCTCTCTCGAATAATACATTCAATTTGGTCAAATGTGTAATGAGTTTTGTATGGTATGAAATGGGCGATTTCGTGAATCGTCCACAATTACCCGAGATGGAATCATGTCGATGAACGATCCTCGGCGGTCCTCGAAACGAAATCCATGGCTATGTCTTCCCACTTCCATCGTGGAATGGGAAGCGGCTGTAGTAATCCTCCAGGTTTACGATGCTCTGCCTTCACCTGCTGGCAGATCCCACAGTTCCTGATAAACTCCGATATGTCCGCTTTCATCCCTGGCCACCAAAAATGTATGTTCATATCATGGTACATTTTGGTCATTCCTGGATGAACATTGAACCTGGAACGATGTGAATCCTGAAGAATCTCATATCTCAACTCTGCCACTGCTGGTATCCACAATCTGCCTCGAAATCCGAGACACTGATTTGTCGTCTCAGTCCAGTTAATACACTCGGGACTCTGGGCTAACTCACTGAATCTCGGATATAGACTGTCAGTTTTCTGATCCTCTAACACTCTCTGAGTCGACACTGTCTGAAGCCTCATTTGAGCACAAATTAGCACCTGTGTGCAGTTTGGAATATCTGACCGACTCATCATCGCCGCCGCCTCGAGTAAACCATACTCGTGCGTCATATGACAACTAAACGTCTCGGCATCTCCCGTCGGAATCCTACTTAGCGCATCTGCAATGACATTAGCTTTTCCTGGATGATATTCCAGAGAAAAGTCATAGTCTTTCAAAAATTTTAACCATATGCGCTGTTTCATGTTCAGCTCTTTCTGTGTGAAGAGATATTTCAAACTCTTATGGTCAGTATAGAGTGTGAACTTCTCTCCATACAGATAATGTATCCATATCTTCAGAGCAAACACTACCGCCGCCAACTCTAAGTCATGAGTTGGATAATTCTTCTCATGTATCTTCAACTGTCTTGATGCATAGGCCACTATGTGCCTTTCTCTTGCATCAACACACAACCTAAACCCATATGAGAAGCATCTGTGTATACCATGAAACCCTTTCCGGCCTCTGGCAATATCAGCACTGATGCGGTAGTCAACAATTTCTTCAGTTGAGCAAATGCCTCCTCGCATTCCTCAGACCAATGAAACTTAACGTCTTTCTGGGTCAACTTAGTCATTGGTGAAGCGATCTTCAAAAAATTCTTCACGAACCTTCGGTAATAGCCTGCTAACCCCAGAAAACTCATAATCTCAGTCACTGACGTCGGCACTAGCTAATCTAAAATCGCCTGAATATTTCCTGGATCTACAGCAATACCTGTTGCTCCAACAACATGACCCAAAGATTTGACCTCAGACAATCAAAATTCACACTTCCTGAATTTGGCATATAGTCTGTGCTCCCTCAAAGTCAGCAACGTCTCCCTGAGGTGCTGCTCGTGATCTTCTCGAGTCTTCGAGTACACCAATATATCATCAATAAACACGATCACAAAGCGATCAAGAAATGGTCTCATCACTCGGTGCATTAAATCCATAAACATGGCATGAGCATTAGTCAAACCGAATGGCATGACTGTGAACTGATAATGTCCATACCTCGTACTGAACGTTGTTATATATCTATCATCCTCCCTGATCCTCAGTGATGATACCCTGATCGTAGATCTATCTTGGAGAAAAATTGAGCTCCTCTCAGCTGATCAAATAAGTCGTCAATACGCGGTAATGGATACTTGTTCTTGACTGTGACCTTGTTCAATTGTCTGTAATCAATACACAGTCTCAAAGTACCGTCCTTCTTCTTCACAAACAGGACCGGTGCTCCCCATGGTGATATCGAATGTGTGATGAATCCCTTCTCGCTCAATTCTTGCAACTGTTTCCTAAATTCTTCCAATTCTCGTGGAGCCATGCGGTATGGTGGTATAGATATCGATTTCGTACCGGGTACCAACTCAATAATGAAATCGATCTCCTTCGATGGTGGTAATCCATGTAAGTCTTCTGGAAACACATATGGAAACTCACACACAACCGGAATCTCTTCCAATTTAGGTCCATGACTCACTGCAATGATATATATTGATACCAAAGTCTCCATCTCCCTACTAGTCGCAAGCCGACCTCGAGTGCCATCGGCTCTCGGTGTACTACCTCTATACATGAACATTGGACGCCCAAGAATCTCAAATATCACTATTTTTGTAAAACAGTCGATATGAGCATGATATGATGCTAGCCAATCTACCCTTAGAAACGCATCGAATTCCAGGAATTCTAGCACCTTGAAGTCTGCAGGTAACTCGACCCCGTCGATTTCTACTGGGGATCTCTCCACCAGAGCATTAGGGTACACTCTATTTCCGGCTGCAGTACTCAAAATCAAATGGACTCCGACACTAACCGGTTTCAACCCTAACATGCCGACCATGCGGCCAGAAATGAAAGAAATTGTAGAACCCGAATCAAATAAAACATATGCTTGATGAACACAAATGGAAACCATACCCTTAATAAGTTTTCGTGTAGCGTATGCGTCGGGCTGTGCAACCACATGAACAACCTCTCGACGTTGTGGTGGAATCACTGTCGCTGGCTGTGGACAATCTCGAATCACATGTCCAACCTGGCCATATCGAAAACAAGTGACGACTCTATATTGACCCTACGTCCGATCATGGGCCTGTGCGGTTGCCTGTCTCTGCCCTGGTCTGGACCTATCTCGTCCTCGTCCTATACCTCTACCTCTGCCTCTACCACCGTGCTGCTGACGTGGAGAGCTGGTGGTGCTGGTAAAGCTGGTAAAGTAGACGTAGCACGAGCTGGCAATGTAGGTCTGACTGGTGGTGGTACGGGAGGTCTACCCACAATAGTCTGCAAAGGTGTAGGAGATGCTACATAAGGCACAATTGCCCCCTGAACACCTCTATCCCATCTCATCGGTCCTTTGCCCTTCTGTCTCCTCCGCTCACTCTCGGCCATTTGATCAGGTGTCATCGCAGGTACTAAGGGTGTCCCGTCAGTAACTCGGCTCATATAATATGTCTCGTGAGCAAGTGCACGCTCAAAAATCTCTCCCAGTGTCCTGGCACCAGAACTGACCACATAAAACCCAATATTCGGCCTCAGTCCGTCGCCAAAATGATACATATCATCGGCATCCTCCTTCATAAGATCTCCGACAAACTGCCTCAGATAGCAGTTTCTGTCTCGGTAGCTCATCACTGTCTCGTCGGCTCCTGTCTCAGATTCATGAATTCCTTCCTCAACCTATTCATCACCGCGTGTGGGAAATACTGCTGATAGAACTTAGTCTTGAAGGCATCCCAAGACTCAAACTCTCCTTCAACAGTTATCGTTGCACGCCACCACACATCGGCGTCTCGCTGTAAGGTGTACGACGAGATCTCCGCTCTGAGTCTATCATCAATCCGCAAGACTCTATGTAACTTTTCCTGCGACAGGACCCACTTCTCGATCTTCTCAAAATCTCTCTGACCGTCGAAGTATACCGATTTCAGTCTGATGAAATCTTTCACCAGCTGAACTACCGTTGTCGAACTAGCTGATGGGGGTGTGGAAGATGGTGTAGACACTTGTCTCTATTGTTGGAGCTGCTATCATCGGTGTCGCGCAGTACGACCGACACACTACGGTTGATGTACTTGTAGTCGCGATAGGACACGATGTCTAAGTTTGGCTATGTCGGTGGAGCAAATCGGGAAGTCATCAATGCAATGAAATCCGCCAACTGTTGACCCTGAGCAGCTACTCGATCTGAAAGCCTCTGGAAATCCTCCGCTGATGGTATCGAAGGCTGGCTGCCGCTCGCACCGACATCACTACTATCGCGTGAATCCGCGATCTCTGACTGCAAATGGATAACGAACACGAATCAACTACTACGTGGATAGCGCATATAGACACATAACAAAAACGACATGTACATAAATATATTAAATCCCCAACTCACGTTCACTCACTTCCCAACTAATAATTTCTAGGCGATGATCATCTGGTTTTCCACCACTAACTAAGATTATATAGCTTCTACATTTCTTAAATCTTTTAGTTGTTTCTAGCTAAACAAGGTAGGTCGTTCACTACATATTGTAGTTTGTGGTATCATATTGTAGAATCTCTAATTTCTACAATCTTAAGCTTAGCAAGCTTCGGTAAACCATGACCTCTCAAAACCATGGCTCTAATACCAACTGTGTTGGTATCATATTGCCTTAAGCCATATAGTTCTCTAAATCTGGCTCTGATACCACCTGTGACGACCCATTCTCCAAATAAGGGCACCGCCCGGCCTAATCCCTCATTAAGCCATAATCTCCTATATAAGACCTAACAAGGAACTAGTCGGCCTTATTTAAACACCTAAAAATCTATCAATTATGATACCACCTATAGTTAACAAACTAGTTCTACCGACTAACATATAGTTGTCTATAAATAAGAGTTCAGTTAATTTTTTTTTCTAACAAGTTATTCAGCGGAAATCTTATTTCATTACTAGTGGACATTAGATCCTAAACAAGGAAATAGTGATCACATGCCTATATAAACAAAAGTGGTGATATATATAACATGTGTCTAGTCAGATGTTACTATCAGTCAACCCAAAAGGCAAAATAACATGTACATAAAAAATGTAATACAAAAGAATGCAAAACATACAAAAATATGTCGTAGCAGTCCTTCATTGCTCAGAGGTAGTCACCAATCTTCTCTTTGCCTAGTCTGCTACTCGGCTGATCTGCACCCACCGTCACAAACTAGACGGTGAGTACATGAAATTATTTAAGTAATACTGAGAGACATTGATCCACATTCCCAAATAGGCAACAAGTATCAAATGACATAATTTAAATATCAACTATGCTGAAAGAAACATCATGCAAAGAGATACTTGAGTTAACCAAATATGAAACTGACTCAAGGCTAAGTAGTAATGGATTAGGGTCGGTCGGCGTGATCTTCATCACATCAGCCTGTCCACTACAATCTGAGCTCTGCTCTATATCATTTCATTACAAATTGAGCTCTATATCATAATTTCAAAAGGTCGTACTTACGATTACGCCTTTTCTATTCCAAGTGAATTAGTCGTCACCGAAATGTATACATGCTAACATACCCGAGTTTTAAAACTTGTCATGTTCACCCAAGTAATTCTTGCGCCAACAAACCCCGAGGTCCGGTTACCCCGTTCGAGGCACGTTACCCCGCGTGTCATGTAAGGTAGTGGAGAAATTTCCTAACATCCCGAAAAGTCTAGTGACCCCAGTATGAAAGCTGAATTTCTATAATCAAATGACCCTAACCACAAGAACCACTTTCACTTTCAATAATGACTCGATAATAGAATCCAAGAGATGTAACTGCATACTAATGCACAAAGGATTAGAGTCAAAACAAAACAAACTAACCTAATAGTATGCTATATCATTGACTTCCAAACACAACAATTAACATGACAAAGTAGAGGAATTGGAATCAATGATATACACAACAGAGTATGCTATGAGCAACATCAAAAAATGAGAAACAAACAAGTCATAGCATATGGATTTCAAAGGCAATTCAGTTCAAATAACTGAGAATGAATAAATAAATGGAATGAAATGTAAATAAATGTCTCACTCAATTTACTTACATACACACAACAATTCCTAAACTATCTGATTTTTCGTCGCGTTGATGTACGCACCTTAAACCCCGTAATAGCTCCTTTAGGGTCCTAACATTTGACAATTTATCAATTTAGATTCAAGCTTAATTATTTAAAATTTATAAATCGGTCAAAATCGAATTCGAGACCAATTTGCCGATTTCGCATTTTTCGAGGTAAAAATCTCGGTATAACGTCTCAACCAACTTTCAAATTCTTCACTTTTTATGGAAATATCGAATTTCTATTGATTTGAGTCACAAATATATTTTTCCCTATTCTTTTGGAATTTTCCTGAATTCTCCATACTTTTCTCTATTTTCTGGCATTTATTTTATTAATAATCAATTTAATGTAATTAAATAATTAAATATATATACATATTTTTTATTTTTTTATTTTTTTATTAGGGTGGGTCCGGGTCAACCCGACCCGGTCCAAGAGGACCCCGGTCGGCATGACCCGGTCCTCCTCGGGTCAGGGTCGGCTCGGCTCGTTCCACCAAGGCCGGGTCGGCCCGACCCGGGCTACCCCCCATCTTCTTGAGGACCAGAGCACTTCGTGCTCTGGTTTTGATTTTTTTTTTGTTCTTAAGGCGTTGGGGTTGGCTCCCAACCCCAACTAGTTTTGATGGCAGGGGAGACACCCCTGCCATCTCCCCCACACCTCTCTCGGCAATGGAGGTCGATCCTCCATGGCCATTACACCAACAACCACCGAACTCAACAACAACTACGCCAAATCAACAACAACGAAAATCAACTCACCTTCCACTTCCTCGAGCTCGGTCTCTCTCTCTCTCTCTCTCTCTCTCTCTCTCTCTCTCTCTCTCTCTCTCTTTCTTCTTCTTCCTCATTCTCTTCTCTTCTTCTCGCATTTTTTTCTTCTCTGTTGGTGTTTTTTTTTTTAATTTGAGGAAATAATGAGATAATGTGGACTTTGATATATATATATATATGTATATATGGCTACCTTACAACCACTAATTTATATTAATTTAATTTTTTTTCCTTTTTCATTTTATGCAATAAAATTGAACTAGTTACACGTACCCCACGGTGCTACCTCGGGCCCACGTCGGCACGCAACACGAGGTAAATCCACGCTCGTCTCGGTATCTGCATACCCGAAAATGACTTCTTAGTCTACACATATATTGTACAATAGGCATACAACACACAAATATAACATTTACCTCGGCCACCGTGCCTCGGTAGTGACACGTATCGCGCTGCGGGTCCCACGTCATAGGTCATTTTGTCCTGATTAACAAATTAAACGTGCATTAATTATTTGGGTCGTGACAGGTCAACAGAGATTTGGCATTAAGGTGAAACTGACACCAAGATACATTGGGCCATACCGGATTGCACAAAGAGTAGGCACTGTTGCATATCGATTGGGGTTACCTACCGAGTTAAATGGGGTTCATCCGACATTTCACATTTCAATGTTGAGACTCGCTAGGTCAGGGCCGAGACCGACAATTGAGTTAGGACAGGTGGAGATACAGCCTGACGTGACCTATGAGGAGAGACCAATAGAGATTGTTGACCGTCGAGTACAGATTCTCCGGAACAGGGAACTCGCGAAGGTCCTAGTTCGTTGACAACATCATAGGACGGAGGGAGTCACCTGAGAGCTCGAGTCGACGATGAGGACGCTATACCCTCAGCTATTCTCTGGTATAGGATTTGGGTTACAGTTAAATTTCGGGATGAAATTTTTATTTAGTTGGGAAGAACTGTAACGACACATTTTATTAATGTCGTTAATTATCTCGAATTTACAGACGTGGACGCTAGCTAAGATCTACGTGGACGCCGCGGTAGGCTAGGACACACGGGGACCTAGGTACGATAGTTTATTGTGTTGGATGCTTATTTGCGGTGCAATTTATTGAAATACATCACATGTGTGTATGTTGCATAACAATACGTGCGAGATTGTGTGAACGGTATTCGCCTCGATATGCGCGTCGACGGGTATCGGTAGTTGATGGGACCAAATATTAGGTCGGGGAAACTAAAACACATAAATTAAATAAAAATTGGCCAAGTAACTAATATGGAATGGGTATTAGGTGGCTAGTGACGCGGCGGTACACGTATGTCGCAGTTCGGATGCGAAATCGGGCGTCGAAACGCCCGAAAATGACATTTTTGCGCTTAAAACACAAGCGAGTGTCCTAAAAGTGTCACAATTCGGAGTTAAGGAGGTGTTAGGTTGGAATAAATGGAGGGTTATGGATGCATAGAGATGCACATGTGAGTGGAGATGCTAAGTGACTAAAGAAGTCAACAAAGCTTATCTCTCCACCACCTTTTCTCTCACTCACACTCTCACTCACAATTGAGAGGCCGAGAAGAGAGAAGAAACGGAGAGAAGGAGTAGAAGGAGAAGCGGGAATGAGAGAAGAGAGGGTGGAAACATCGGGATCAAGGTGAGTCGTTGTTGATTTTGTTGTGTATTCATTGTTGTCTTGGTGGCCGAGGGGTTCAGCCATGGAGGCCGAAAGGTTCGAGAGTGGAGATGGCAGGGGCGTCTCCCTTGCCATCGATTCCACAGAAAAAAAAAATTTGGAAAATATTCTGGGAAAATCGGGAAAATTCCAAAAAAATTATATTTCCATAAAATAAATAGAAATTGGCGAATTTCTATGAAAATAAAATATTTAGAAATTTCGGACGTGACTTTTGCGGGGTTTTTGCCACGAAAAGCGCGAATTGGGCAATTTGGCCTAAAAGTTTAGAACTTGGTCGTAAATTGTCATGCTAAATCGAAATTATTGATAAATGGACATAGGTGGACACGGGTGATCAATTGGCGACCAAGTACTCAGTGGACTTGGACTCAGATATTGATTATGGGGTATTGAAGTGCGTTGTGAGGTTTGTAAAACTCAATTGAAAAACTCTGAGTATTTATTTCGCTTTGTATTTCCATTCAGTTCCAGTATTCCTTGTTCCTCGGGCGGATTCCTCCTGTTGCTCCTCAGCCTACGGGGTATTAGCAACCGTTTCCAACTGTTGTTCCCCTCCCAAGGGCAGGTTCTGGTCTTTATTACATCTATATCTTGTCGTTGTTTGGACGGTTGGTTGAGTTATTCCCACCGGGTTTTTCGTTGTGTGTCTATGCATTCTAGACCATAGCATGTGTATCATGAGTTCTCGGTGGATAACGACCCGAGCTAATGAACTGCTACATGTGTCGGTGCGTCGTAGGTCTACGCCGTCCACCGAGAGGGAGCAGTGATAGCTAGTTGGGTGCGCCCACTAGTGGGATCCTGGAAGGGTATTCCGAAGTATGGTTTAGTCTGACTGGAATTGGCACATACATTTGTACTTTATTGTTATCTATGCATGCGATGCTCTAATTACAGTTGTCTGTTTACATTCCGCATGTCTATTTAACGGTATTTATTGAATTCCACTTGTTTATTGGAATGCTCAGAGGAGTTCATTGGAATTTTACCTCTGACTGCCTGCTGTCGAAGACTACTTGTACGTGTGTTTGTTTTTGATATTTTGATTTCTTTTGGGAACTGGGGAGTACATGACATTGTACATGTAGATACCTTATATGGTATAGTCGTCTATCTCTATACCGAGTACTTTTCAGGGTTTTTCCACAATAGGATTTGTTTATTTAATTATTACTATTTCTTGAATTAATGGTATAAAGTACGACTTACGTTGAAAATGTCATTTATACGCTGTACACACAAGTGGATACGAAATTCGAGACAGAAAAAGGACGGGCAGGTGCCGTACACGTGTAATAGGATCACCGTGGCAAGGAGTACACGGAGACACGTCACCCGAGGCGGCGAAGGACGCCACACAGATCCCAAGGAAGGCCCTAGAGATATATTTGCAAAGTAATGTAACTTACTCAAAATGACAATGTAAATGAAACCATACAAACAATAAGTAATGACCACAAATAATAAAAGTAACATGTTATGTCATTATATTTATTTGATGTGAATGTTGTGTCATTATATTTAAGCATACAAGAAATCTATGCAAAACTCAAGTTCTACAACATGTTTAAGGTTAGAATTAATGTTTATTGTCAAACATATGCAAGCACGAAAAAATCTAAATCTAAAAGCACTAAATTTGGAAACCAATTTAACAATACTCAAAATTTCCAACCCGGACAATCAATGGTTGAGTCAATTTTTGGAGCCTTATCAGGGGCCAAGTCTGGGATTAAACACCACAGGCAAATCATAGTTATAATTTATAGAGAAAGCCATCACAACTGGAATATGATCATTACATAACGGAAAGTGATGTCCAAATGAATAACCAAAATGCCATTTACCCATAGCACCAATCGTCCAATCCCATCCGAAGTATAGTGTAGCATAATGAGTGTCCTTGTAACGGCCTGAATATAATTTGTCGTTATTTATGGCGTATTTGCAAACATGGCGGACATCTCAGACACTCGTGGGACCCGCAGTTAGGCTTGTGCGCGCATAGAGCTAGGTAAATAGTAATATTTGTGTGCTGAATTGTTTAGTTGCGATGTTTATATCGAACTAGTGTATATGGCATCGCAATGTGTGTTATTATAGTACTTTTGACGTGCTAGACAGTGTGGTAAGTAGTCGCCTCGATACGCGTGTCGATGCGGGTACCGGGTAGTTGAACCGACTTAATATTAGGCCGGGGGAAATAATACACACGAAATGAATAAAAATTGGGTAAATAATTCATATGGAATGTATATTTGGTGGTGAGGCACATGGTAGTACGCGTATGTCGCGGTTCGGGATGAGAAATCGGGCGTCGGAAGACCCGAAAATGAACTTTTTGAGCTAAACACAAGAGCAAGTGTGCCAAAGGAGTCAAAATTGGAGTCATGAGGGATTAGAATAGGAGCAAATGAGGTCTATTTGATGTCCTAGAGATGAGGTAGTGAGTGGAGATGCAAATCCCACTATATAAGCCATATTTTGACGTCAAACCACCACCTTTTCTCTCTCTTCTCCATTTCATCCGAAATTTGTAGTGAAGAAGCAAGGGTTTAGACTCACACAACTTGGTGATTTGTGGAGTTTGAAATAGGAAAACACCAAATCCAAGGTGAGAAACACAAACATCACACATTCCTCTATCTTTTGATCATACTTTTGAAGATGTTGGTGATGTTTTGGTTCATGTTGAGTTGTTGAGATGTGTTTCTAGCGTTTTGAAGTGTTGTTATTGGTGTTATGGCTGTTGTTGGGTTGTTGGGGAAGAAGAAAACCCAAAAAATTCAACAGTTTTGTTGTCCGAACGCGCTAATCGCAGGATCTAGTGCGCTAATGACAATTAGAGCGCTAGACCAGAAAATTAGCGCGCTAATGTTCGTCTAGGCTAAGAACGTATAACTGTCTGGGCACTTAGCGCACTAATGCCCAGACCTAGCGCACTAATGCACCCCTGTTTTGACATAATTCATGTGAATTGACTTAAAACACATACAAATGACTTAATATCAATGATACATGGACATAGGTCATTACGAACGGTAATTTCGGATAGTCGGGACTAGGCGGAGCCGGACTGGGGGTTAGTGACGGTACACGGAGTGTGGTGTGAAGTGTGTAGTATCCCAACTGAAATTTCTTGAGTAGTATTTTCTTTTTGTTTTTGAGTTCATTTCATGTCTTTCAATACTCTATTCCTGGTATGTGTAAAATGGACGGACGTTGAGGCTCTCCTTCCATGCCATTTCTGTGTGTACGTCCACTAGGTCATAGCACGTGTGCCATCTCGGTGAATAGGGCTACCCGAGAGAGTGATGGGCACGTGTGGGTGTGTCGTAGGTTCCACGCAGACCACCTAGCGGATCCAGATATTGGCCTTGCTTGTGTGCTACTCGCCGCAATAGTCTGTGGAAGAGTCTGAAGTATGGCACTAGTCTGACCTTAGGGGCTAGGAACATACACTTTGAGCTTTTACTATTATATTTGCATGCGATGAGCACAGTTGCATGTATGTTATTTCCGCATGTTTATTTAATAGTTTTGTTTCAATTCCAGTACTTACTTTCCGTATTGCTCACTTAATTTTCTTGGGAATACTCACTCTGGACTCATCTGTCTTTTTGTGATGGCTTGAGTGCAGATCCTAGTACGAGCCGGAGCAAGGGCAAGCTGTCGAAATACATAGATGTTTAGTCAGGCTTGTACGTTTGTATATACTTATGTTGTTTTATTTTGGGATTTGGGGTTTCTGTGAGACACTAGGACTCTGTAATGTTGATATTTTGATACAATAAGATACATATGATATATGGGTTTTTCAAACTAGGTATCGGAGTTAATTGCATGACTTCCGCTGTGATTTATTTGGGTTGAAAATGATATAAACATATGACTTGAGTCCAATAACAATTTAACCAGTAAATTATTATCATTTGAGGTTAATTATGATTAAATGGTGGATGAGTTGGCATGTGGGACACAGCTAGCGCTAATAGGCTAGGTCGTGGGCCCACATCGGCCCCATGGCGGTCCATTTAGAAAATGGGCCGTTACAGTCCTAATATTAAATATTTTGCCCATAAATAACCATCCTAACCAGTGTTGTCAAACTCGTACGATTTGCGATTCAAATCGTACGAGTTGACTCGTTATTGGTTAAAACCGAGTTGAGTGTAAACTCAACTCGGTTTAAAAAAATCGAAAAAAAATCGTACGAGTCGAACTAGGGTCGCTAGACATGTCCAGTGACCCTAAAAAATCGATTTTTTTTTTTTTTGGTTTTCGATTTTTGTGTGACAAAAAGAGGCAGGGGCTTTGCTTTTTTAGAGGGATGACCAATTTGAGAGGCTCAAAACACAAAAAAGAGGTTTCCATATCACTTTCCTATCTTCTTCTTCAACACTCCAACTTTCGAGGCTCCAAACTTCAACTTCAAGGTAAGTAGGGTCCAAACCCTAGATTCGTTTTTTGTTTTTTCTTCTATTTCACCCCTCTCAATCTCTTGCTCTATCCTTGTCTTTTTCTTCTTGGACAAGAATCATAAGATTCTCAAACCCTAGATTCATAGTTTTGTCTTTTTTGAGATTTGAGGCTATGTACTTATGTAGTATGTACTTATGTAGTATTGAATGATTGAATTTATTGATGGATGAATGCTATCAATGCTATATTGCTATGTATTTACTATTTATTGTGGTTTTGTTTTGAGATTGAAAGCTTCATTCAAGGCTATGTTGTTGTGGTTGTTGTTGTAGTTCTTAATTACTTATTCAAGTGATGCAAATTGCAATGTAAAGTATATTTATTGAGTTTAAGAGGCTATGTTGTTGTTCTTTATTCAAGTGATGAATCAATGAATCATGTAATCATTGTAAAATATATTTATTGAGTATTTGAGGTTGAGAGGCTATGTTGTTGTTGTTTTTTTAATTTTTATTCAAGTGATGTAATGTAAACATTTGTAAAGTATATTTGTTGAGTTGAGAGTCTTGGACTCTTGAGACTTGAGAGAGTCTAGGACACTATGTTGTTGGTGCTCTTTATTCAAGTAATGTAAAGGACATTAATTGAGATTTAGGCTATGTATTTAAGACTGACTTATTGAGGCTTTGTAGTTATTAGTTACTTATAAATTTTGATGTTATATTGCTAATGCTATTGCTATGTATTTGGGATTGAGGCTATGCAATGCAAAACTATGAATATGAAATATGAAATAAGATTCATCATTCACTTATTTCGCTTGCTAAGTCACTATTCGCTTTCACTATCTTTTATAGGGTTTCTTTCAAGTTGAGTTGCGAGGGGAGAAATAAAATTAGAAAGGATGACATCACTTGCGAGCATTGCACAATGGTTGATCCACAAAACAAAGTTTGCTTGAAGTGCAACTATTGTGGTGAGAAGTTCCATGGTGGGGTGTTTAGGATGAAACATCACTTGGCAAGGACTCGAAAGGACGTGAAAATTTGCTCTAAAGTACCCGATCATGTTCATGCACAGTTTGAAAAGTTGTTGAAAGCTAAAGAAAATGAGAAAGCTAAACAAAATGATGAAATGTTTGATTTGGGAGGCCCAGGGGATGATGAAGACAATTTAAATGATGTTGTGGGTGGTGGAAGTGTTTGTAAGAGAGCCAAACAAACAACGATCAAGGAACACTGGAAGAAGGGCGATAGAAAAAAAGCTGTAAGGAAGATTGCAAGATTCTTCTACTGCAACAATATCGCATTTAATGTGGCGAAAGATTTTTTTTCAAAGACATGGTCCAATGTCTCACCACTTTTGGACCGGGTTTCAAGCCACCAAGTTATCATGAGTTGAGGGTTCCTCTTTTGGAAAAAGAGGTGAAGTACGTCAATGACACAATGCAAGAGTTTCGAGATGAGTGGAAGAAAACTAGATGCAGTCTAATGTCGGACGGTCGGACCGATGTAAAAGGTCATACATTGCTTAACTTTTTTGGTGAATAGCCCCAAAGGAACTGTTTTTCTCAAGTCCGTCGATGCTACAGAATCGGTGAAGGACGGAGGACTTTTGTTCTCTTTATTGGATGGAGTAGTTAAAGAAATTGGGGAAGAGAATGTTATTCAAGTTATCACTGATGGGGCTAGGAACTATGTCAGTGCGGAAGAGAAGTTGATAACAAAGAGGAAGAACATATTTTGGACACCATGCGCTGCTCATTGTCTTGACTTAATGTTAGAGGATATCGGGAAGATGCATATACACGAAGCAGCGATAAAAAAATGTAAGAAGCTCACGGTCTACATATACAACCACAGTTGGGTTTTGCAGTTGATGAGGAAGTTCACCAAAGGTAGAGAATTGGTGAGGCCTGCAATCACACATTTTGCCACTAGTTATTTGACAATGAGAAGTGTGATTGAGCAACTAAAAGGGTTAGTTGCTTAATTTGCATCAGAAGAATGACAAACATCGCAATATGCAAGGAAAAAAGAAGGGTTAGAAGTTCGGGACTTAATTTTAGTTGATTCTTGAATTTGGAACTCCCTAAAGTATTGTTTGAAATGCACTGTGCCACTTGTGACGGTGCTAAGATTGGTGGATTCTGATGCTAAACCACCAATGGGATACATTTATGAGGCTATGGATCGTGCAAAGGAAACCATTGCAAAGAATTTGAGCCAAGTGGAAAGAAGATATAGGCCAATTAGGGATATAATTGATACGCAATAGGAGAAACAATTGCATCGGCCTTTGCATGCTGTTGGTTTTTTCTTCAACCCAAGTTTCCAACACAATCCTGAATGTGTAATGGACAAAGAAGTCAAGCAAGGATTGTATGATACTTTGGATACAATGGTTCCCACTGTTGCAGAGAGAGTGGTGGTTGATGAAGAAATTACGATGTTCAAAAAGGTGAAGGCATGTTTTCAAGAGAGATTGCAAAGCTAACAAGGGACAAAAAGCAACCAGGTTGGATAAGTTGTTTAAAATTTTAAATAATAAGTTTATTAACTTGTTTTCTACTAGTCTACTTATATTTGATGCTCGAAATTACAGGTGATTGGTGGGATAGTTTTGGAGATTCGACTCCCAATCTGCAACGGATAGCTATCAAAATCTTGAATCTTACATGCACTTCTTCCGGATGTGAGCGTAATTGGAGCACATTTCAGCATGTAAGAGTTATTCAATTACTTAATTAATTCGTAGAAGTTAAGTTTATTACTTAAGTGAAGTGAAAGATGTGAAAGTGAAACTATGAAACTATTTTTTTATTTCATTGTTATGATCTTCTTTGTTGTATATTCATGGAAAGAAGTGCAATAGATTGCAACAAAAAAGATTAAATGCACTTGTGTTCGTCAACTACAATCTACGACTTCATATGCGCAAGGAAAATAGGATGAAAAAAGGATTAAATCATTATCCAATTTCTTTATCTGACATGGAGTCTGATGATGAATGGATTACTGAGAAAGAAAGTCCGGCTCTTCCAAGTGACATTTCATGGTTGGAATTGGGGGATTGCATTGAATAAGAGATTCCACAAGTAAACACACGAAAAAGAGGTACTTCTTTTAATGATTATTTGAAGGAATGGTACTTCTTGATTATGTGAGAAGTTAGTACTAAATGAGTAATATATTAATATCAATTACGGTCAATTTTTAGGTCCATGTGACTATCGTTATGTAGCTTCGAGTGACAGAGGCAAAAGAATATTGCGTGATGAAGAGAACGATGAAGAGACGACTTTAGTGAAGATTCTGAAAGGGATGAAGGAGAAGAGGGATGCTATGGAATTGGAGAGGATGAAGACGAAGAAATGCAATTTAGAGGACCTCGAGGGTATGGAGAGGATGAAGATGAAGATTTGGATGATTATTGAGGCTTGAAGAGGTGATTTTTGTGGATCTATAAACATGTTTTTTACTTTTTTGGAGTCACTTTGCACTTTGGTGCTCAAAATAGAAATTATGGAACAATATTGAATTTTTGGTACTCAAAATGCTCAAAATAAATTGCACATACATGTTCAATGCTAATGATTCAATGACTTTTTTTGATGGAATTTACAACGTATGAGTACAAGTACAACATTACAATTTACAACTTGATTCTTATAGAACAACATTCAAGTTCAACACCACCAACATTGGATGCTAATAGCGATGAATCCATGCTTGTCTATAAGGACCCAATTGATATTGTTGTTGACTTGTTTCCATGATAATTGATGTAAAGTTTTAAACACATCATCCATCTGCACACAAAAAAGAACTTTTCAATTTCAATGAATAAACAAAAATAGATGATAGATCACATACATATGGATGTTTTTGCTAATTTTACGCCTTTTTATGAAAATTTATGGAAATTGTAATTTATGAAGGTCTTTTTCACTTGTAACTCAATATTTTATGTTTAGATGTGTATTTGAAGTCAATTTGAAGTGTTTTATCAAATTGAAAAAAAATTTACGATTTACGATACAATTTGCGATTATATTCAAAACTCCTCTAAAACGATTTACGATTCAATTCCGAGTTGACAACACTGATCCTAACATAGAGCACATCCCAAAGGTCCAAAAAAATTAATAACTTCTTTAATCTTTCATATTGTCTTCCATTGTGGGTGTTGAAGACACTCAACTATAGAACTCAAAAGAAAACAAGGACACTCAACTATGTAAGATATACTGCGGACATCACACAGACTATGCTAGATATGCAAGGTCATATTGAATTGGTAAAGCCAGAGGTGTGCGTGGGTGGGGCAAGAAGGGTGACCGCCCCAAGCCCCCACAAATAAGAAGGCCCTTGGTCCCCATCTCATGTGTTTAACTTAATATATATAGGTTTCTATAAAAATAATGAAATAGATGACAAATTTGAATGGTAAGTTAGCCTTTTAAAAATATGAGCAATTTTAAGAAAGGCCTGTTTTTTTAAGGTTTCGCCCTAGGCCCCCAAAATGTCAGGACTCGCCCTGGATAAAGCTGCATAATATTGCAACTTACAAGGTAACTGCTACACATAAATATTGGCAGCACCATATCGAAGCTCAAAATAAGACAACAGGAAACACAAAGATTAAACATCAAAAGAAAAGGCTCAAAACTGTTGTGGAATATGGATGATCATGCATGTACACAAACATATTGTGTAGTCATGTAACTTGTATTTCTCACTTAATAGTACCTCCACTTGTCTATGTATTGTCATGTTACTTGTAACCATTTCCAATGTACACCAACTCTTCCATGTATTGTCAAATTACTTGTAATGTGTTGTATGACATGGGGTGTATGTGTTACTTGTACACATTGTATAAAGTACATTTATCATCATCACCAAATGGCCTATATAAAGGGTGACAACCTCATTGTAAAAACACACCAAGTTGAATGAAAACTTCTCATTCCAACTATCTCATTTCTTCTCTTCTCCTTTGTAGTAATAGTTTGTAGTAGTAGAAGTTCTTAGTCTTCTATTTTCCTTCTCTAGTTCTTAGCAAGTTCCAACTCAATTTACAACACGTTATCAGCACGAGCTTGCTCTAGCATTAAGGAGATCTTGAAGTTCAAGAAGGCTTGTTAAGGAGACAAAGCTAGGAAGGTATAACTTTTGTTATTTAAATAAGTTCAATTTATTTATATATTATTATGGTTGCTTCCTTTTATTACATGCATCACTTCTATATGCATACTTTATTCATATACTATACATTATAACGTCACCGATTGCGAAAGTATGCTTTGTAGTTGCATCTTGTACGATCTTCTACATCAGAAATCAAAAGTCAATATGTGACATAACTAGTTTTTTCGCTATACTACAAACGATTAATTATGCTCTATTCTTGATTTTTTCTATTGCAAATAATGTTATGAGTTCGGGTTGATAGTGGGTAAATTTTGTCCCCGGTAAAGCTAAACATTGAAAGGGAGACGGGTTATCCCGTTCGAGGAGGCATGATTTTAAGTAGACTTCGTCTCGCCACCCAACCTGGAGGTTGTCCCACCAACTCATACAAGTAGTACATTTTGCATATTAATAATCAAGTTGTGAACATATATTTAATCGTATATTATTTATTTTATATAAAAGAGAAAAACTATTTACTCAATTTTTTGATATATTTTCAGACTATGACAAACCTTCAAAAACATGAATTTGTTGCTCTTGATATCACTAGAAATAATTATTTGTCATGGCAACTGGATGCCGAGATACATCTCCAAGCTAAAGACTTAGGAGAAACTATTATAGAAGGAAATGAAACATCAATGCAAGACCGTGCGAAAGCACTGATATTCCTTCGCCATCATCTCCATGAAGGTCTAAAAAGTGAGTATCTCACTATAAAATATCCTCTCACCTTGTGGTTAAGCTTGAAAGAACGATATGATCACCAAAAGACGGTGAAATTTCCAAAAGCTCAAAACGATTGGCTGAATCTTAGGTTAAAAGATTTCAAAACAATCAATGAGTATAACTCCACCATGTTTAATATTACCTCTCGTTTGAGGTTGTGTGGAGAAAATATATCTGATGAGGCAACGATGGAAAAAACATTCAGTATTTTTCATGCCTTGAATCTGTTGTTGCAACAGCAATATCGAGCGCGTCAATTTAAAAAGTACTCATAATTAATTTCTTGTCTCATGGTGGCTGAACAAAATAATGAGCTTCTATTGAAGAACCACAACTCCCGTCCAACTGGTTCCGCTTCAATTAATGAAGCAAATGCAAGATCCTATAATGACCATAAAAAGGGTCAAGGAAAGAAAAACCACGGACGTGGAAATGAGAAATGATCAATCAGCAAAGATCGTGGCAAGCCCTATTCTAAATTTCGTGGCAATAAGTTCCAAAATAAATGGAATAAGAATGACGCCGTTCATAATAAGGGAAAAATACTGCTGAAAATGGGCATGCTCGTAATCGTGACCAACCATGTCACAGTGTGGTCTAAAAGGCCACTGGGCTCATGTATGCCGCACGCCTAAGCATTTTATTGATCTTTATCAAGCCTCCTTAAAGGAGAAAGGCAAAACAATTGAGATGAACTTCACTGTCGGAGATGGCTCGTCGGACATCAATTATATGGATGTCCCGAATTTTCATGATGATCAAAACACTAATATCGATATTTTTAATGATCATATGTAATGATTTTCAATAATTCTATGTACTAATTTTTGTTATGCTTCTTAGTTATATGTACTAGTTCCTTATTATGAATTAAATATGACTCTTTTTCTAATTTGTCAAATATTATTTGTCTAGATGGATCAACAAATCATGTGTTCAAATCATGAATCACATAAGAGCGATATATGTCTTCATTGATTGTGCTACAACCACAAATCCTTAAAAACAGAGAATATTTCTCCAATTTGAACTTAGCCGAGGCTAATGTTCAAACAATATCTGCATCTCCAATTTGATTAATGGCTCTGGAAGAGCAAATATTATGTTGCCTGGGGAACAACAATTCATGTTGACAATCCCTTATACTCTGAAAAATCCAGAAGAAATTTACTCAACTTTAAAGATATTCGACAAAATGGATATCACATTGAAACCATAAACGGAAATAATAGAGAATTTCTCTATGTCACATTGGTTTCAAATGGGAAAAAAGAAGTGTTAGAAAAATTCTCAGCTTTATCCTCTGGATTATATTTTACTCATATAAGGCATGTCGAAACGAATGTCGCTTAAATAAGAAAATTAATGATCCAAAGACATTCATTTTATGGCATGACCGGCTTGGTCATCCAGGATCATCAATGATGCGAAGAATAATTAATAATTCGCATGGACATCCTTTAAGGAGTCACAAAATATTTTCAGCTGGTGATTATAATTGTGCAAGTTGTTCTCAAGGTAAATTGATAGTTAAACCATCCCCAAGTAAAATTGTTGTGGAATCCCCAGTTTTCTTAGAACGCATTCATGGATACATATGTGGACCTATTCATCCTCACTGTGGACCATTTAGATATTTCATGATTTTGATAGATGCATCAACTAGGTGGTCACATGTTTGTTTGCTTTCGACCCGCGATGTTGCATTTGCTAGACTTTTAGCA
Source organism: Stephania cephalantha (assembly GCA_039657325.1). Lineage (NCBI taxonomy): Eukaryota > Viridiplantae > Streptophyta > Magnoliopsida > Ranunculales > Menispermaceae > Stephania > Stephania cephalantha. The sequence goes on along the minus strand of CM077576.1, from coordinate 5,515,330 downwards.
CAAATCATTAAGTTAAGAGCATAATTCCCTGACAACCCAATCAAGACCATCCGTCTTGATAATGTCGGGGAATTTCAATCTCAAGCATTTAAAAATTATTGCATGTCTATAGGAATTACCATTGAACATTCTGTTCTACACGTGCATACCCATAATGGTTTGACATAATCTCTGATCAAACGCATTCAACTAATTGACAGACATATAATCATGAGAACTAAGTTATCAACTTCAGTTTGGGGACATGCAGTCCTTCATGCAGAATCTATCATTCGTGATAGGCCTACTGCATACCATGAACATTCCCCAATGCAACTCATTTTAGGTCAACAACCAAATATTTCACACTTGAGAATTTTTTGTTGTGCAGTGTATGTTCATATACCACCTCCCAATAGAACTAAGATGGGTCCACAACGAAAACTTGAAATTTATGTTGGATTTAACTCATCGTCCATTATAAGATACCTTGAGCCCTTAACATGGATTTATTTACTGCACGTTTTACTGATTGTCACTTTGATGAAGCAATTTTCCCACCACTAGGGGGAGATAAGAAGCTAATTCAAAAGGAATGGCGCGAAATTACTTGGAATGCATCAACTTTATCACATTATGATCCACGCACAAATCAGTGTGAACTTGAAGTTCAAAAGATCATTCATTTGCGACAAATCGCAAATCAATTACCTGATGCATTTAATGATGCAAAACAAGTGACAAAATCACATATTCCAGCTGTAAATGCTCCTGCAAGAATTGATGTCTCTGTGCAACAAAATGCACAAGAACTAACGAAACGCTTAAAGCGTGGAAGACCAGTTGGTTCAAATGATACGATTCCTCGAAATAGGAAAACGGGAGTAAAAATAAATACAAATCAAAATACTCCCGAGAAAGCACAAGAATCATTTGATAAGGATTTGTCAGAACAAGTTGATTTTGACGATGAACAAGTGCCTCTAGAAAAAGAGGAAAAAGATGAAAATAATGAGATCTCAATAAATTATTTAAACTCTGGTAAGATTTGGGATCGAAATAAAATTGTTCCTAATGATATATTTGCTTTCAATGTGTCTTTTGAAATATGTGAAAATGATGATGATCCAGAACCACGATCAGTGGACGAATGTCGAAAAAGACCTGATTGGCAAAAATGGCAAGAGGCTATCCAAACAGAGCTAAACTCGTTAAGGAAACGAGAGGTTTTTGGACCGATTGTTCAAACACCAGATGGCGTAAAACCTGTTGGATATAAATGGGTATTTGTACGAAAGAGAAACGAGAAAAATGAAGTTACAAGATACAAAGCAAGACTTGTAGCTCAAGGTTTCTTACAAAGACTGCATCGATTATGAGGAAACATATTCTCCCGTTATAGATGCAATCACATTTCGGTTCTTGATAAGCCTTGCGGCTTTTGAAGGGCTTGATATGCATTTAATGGATGTCGTTACAAAGATATATGTACGGATCCCTGACAAAGGATATATATATATATATATGAAAATCTCTCAAGGATTTGTAATATCCGAATAAATAAAATCAAATCCTCTTAACATGAATTATATAAAATTACAAAGGTCTTTGTACGGATTGAAACAATCCGGACGAATGTGGTACAAACGTCTTAGTGATTATTTACTGAAAGAAGGATAAGTAAATAATCCGCTTTGCCCATGTGTCTTCATTAAAAGATCATCAACAGGATTTGTGATTATTTTTGTATATGTTTATGATTTAAATATAGTGGGAAACCACGACGACATCGTTAGAACATCCGAATACTTGAAAAAGGAATTCGAGATGAAAGAACTTGAAAAACAAGACTTTGTCTTGGTTTGCAAATTGAGCATTTTTCAAGTGGAGTACTTGTCCATCAATCAAATTATATTGAAAAAATATTAAAAAGATTTTATATGGACAAGGCACATCCATTGAGCTCTCCAATGGTTGTCAGATCACTTGAAGTGGATAAGGATCCATTTCGACCTCATGAAAGTGATGAAGAGCTAATTGGTCCGGATGTACCATATTTAAGTGCAATTGGTGCACTTATGTATCTTGCAAATTGTACAAGACCTGATATTGCTTTTGTTGTCAACCTACTTGCAAGATACGGCTCTTCACCAACTCGAAGACATTGGAATGGTGTTAAACATATTTTCCGATATCTTCGAGGAACAAGTGACATGAGTTTATTTTACTCGAGAGGGGTAAAATTGAATCTCCAAGGTTATGATGATGCTGGTATTTTTATCTGATCCCCACAAGGCCCGTTCTCAAACGGGATATGTATTCATATGTGGTAATACTGATGTATCGTGGAAGTCAATAAAGCAAACTACGGTTGCTACTTCTTCCAATCATTCTGAAGTACTTGCAATTCATGAAGCAAGTCGTGAATGTGTATGGTTGAGAAACATGATTGAACATATTCAAGAATCATGTGGATTGCCTTCAATAAAAGATTCTCCAACCATATTATATGAAGATAATGCAGCATGTATTGCACAATTAAGTGAAGGATTCATAAAAGGGGGACAAACAAAACATATTTCACCAAAATTCTTTTATGCGCATGAGCTTCTGAAGAATGGTGAAATTGATGTCAAGCAAATCCGATCGAGTGTTAATCTTGCTGATTTATTCACAAAAGCCTTACCAACTACGACATTTAAAAGGCTTACATAAGGTATTGGCTTGCGTAAACTTAAAGACATTGCAAGTAAAGAAACTGAAAAATTTCACCCATGTTCACATGAGGGGGAGATATTGATTAGTGTATTGCACTCTTTTTCCCTTAGCTATGGTTTTATCCCATTGAGTTTTCCTAGCAAGGTTTTTAATGAGGCAATCTTAACAATATTATACACATCTTAATATTTATGAGAATAGTGTACTCTTTTTCTTTTACTATATTTTTTTCCCACATGATTTTTCTTAGTAGAAGTTTTAACGAGGCACAATCTCTAAGCAAGTGTCATCCAAGGGGGAGTGTTGTGGAATATGGATGACCATGCATGTACACCAACATATTGTGTAGTCATGTAACTTGTATTTCTCACTTAATAGTACCTCCACTTGTCTATGTATTGTCATGTTACTTGTAACCATTTTCAATGTACACCAACTCTTCCATGTATTGTCAAATTACTTGTAATGTGTTGTATGACATGGGGTGTATGTGTTACTTGTACACATTGTATAAAGTACATTTATCATCATCACCAAATGGCATATATAAAGGGTGCCAACCTCATTGTAAAAACACACCAAGTTGAATGAAAACTTCTTATTCCAACTATCTCATTTCTTCTCTTCTCCTTTGTAGTAATAGTTTGTAGTAGTAGAAGTTCTTAGTCTTCTATTTTCCTTCTCTAGTTCTTAGCAAGTTCCAACTCAATTTACAACAAAAACATCAATTAATCAACAAACTGTTAAAAAAAATAACTACATTACAAAGCTTGAACCTGATTGTGAAATAGCCATCACCGGTAGTACCAAAAAGGTAGAGAATGGGTTCCTTACCTATCTTAATCAACTTTAATCAAAGTTTATAGCTTCCTTATCAGAACCAGTATTATAGCTTCCTTTCACCAGCCTAAATGGAAGATTGATCTGATCAGCAAGAACCTAGGACCAAAAGGTCCAGAAGTATGATGTCAAAAGATTATCTACAATAAGTTCATTAAATTTAGAAACAAAACTACTATAAACAACATATTTCTCCAGACTCGCACCAAATCTGAGAAATTACAAACTTTCAATAATGCAAGTACAACAAAGTGAATCAAAATTAACTTATCCATCAAGGTAGCAAGTTGCATCAAAACATTTAATCCTAGCTAGAGGTATTCATTCAATAATGAAATAACCAATGATTCATTAGTCACTATCAATTTATCACATGCTGTAAGAGAACTTTAAAAGAAAAAAGATAAGATAAGATAAGAGATGAGATGAGAATCTATGCAAAATATGTTTAAACTATGCACAACAAATTTTTTGGTCAATTTAATCTAAGTTTTTTTTAAGGGGACAACCAAGCAACACGGATCAACGTAAAAACAAAAACATAAGCGAATGGGTTAACACTGAACTAAACAACCCTAATTACCTTGTAGAGAATTTCAATCCCAATCTTTGAATTGATGCCATAGACCAGCCGAACACTTGATGTCACTCCACAAATCCGCAGCGACCGAAGCCTTGTTGCTAAATATATTCGCATTTCTCTTTTGCCAGAATGCCAGATATTCGCTTGCACTGTGTACTACCACATAGTCTTATTCCTCCCTTGCATGAACCAGATAGCATCACTGAGGATTTCTTGTAGACGTTCAGGGCCGTCCTACACAAACTCTAAAAAAAGCCTTAAAATTTAACCGGACAATGAATCAAAAAACTAACAAACAAACCCCAACCTTTCATATCTCGAATTAGAGCCAAACAACAGAGTCGAAACCATAACCCTAAGAACAACAAAGCCTACTCGGCTACATGGATCTAACTCGTTATTACACTCGATTGGAGAGGTGTTTTGAAGAACATAATTATTAACATAATCTTAAGTTCTTTTTTCATATAAGTTTTTTTAACATCGAATAGGCACTTAATTTTGACAATTTCAGTAAGGATTTGAATAATCTTGATTGCTATGAATAGGCCCATCATATCGCAATCAGACAATCACAGATTAAACAATCGACCAATTCATTACAAGAAAAACAATCGAGAAAAGATATTATGGGAAAGAAAGTCGAAGAAAAATCACCAACGAAGAAAAGAAATTAAGCACAACGAAGATCCAATTCTTTCTAACGACTTAAATCGATCGCACATAACTCAAGAAGAACAAAACAAATCATAAACATCATTAGCATTTTAAAAAAACAAAAACAAAATACAAAAACAAAAAAAAAAAAAAAAAAAAAAAAACATCATCAAGATAGTCAGATCTATGCCAAAAAATCAACAAATCCACGAATAAACAAAACAACTTCACAATAAAATTAGGGAAAACTGATCGATCGATCGAAAGAGATAGAAAAAGAAAAGACGTGATCAAACCAAGGTCCTTGACATACTCAGCGAATGTGTTGCAATCGGAGATTCAGAGTGGAGAACGAGACCAGAAAAACGTGAACTTTTTGCATTTGTTGACATTAAGATGGACGATGAAGTCACAAAGATCGTCATCGCAGTCTCAACAGAGACGAGTGACCAGACACCCCAAACAGAATACTCTATATATCATATTCACGTCTTTACTTTGCTTGGACACTCATTGCACATTTTAAATCGGTTATCTAACAATACGTTAAACATAATCATTATGGATAGAGATCTACCAATGTGCCTAGATAGTTCATTTATAACTGAGGCAAGTCTTCGAGGCAAATCAACAATCGATCGGCTTGCGGTGCCACATGAGCATATAAAGGAAAAATTCGACGAACCCCGTAAGCATAGACCATCAAAAACACCAAATTAACCAAACCCACAAAAAATTGCAATAAAAGATAAAAATACCTTTGTGGGCTCCCATTTTGTGGCAACAGAGTTGATTTTGAGAGAGTTCATGCGCAGACCTATTGAGAATTTCAATGAGAGAGATGAGACAAGAGAAGCAATTTCAATGGATGAAACTAAAAGGGAAGTAAGAATAGACAGATTCACGTACTGGGTAGTCTCTGATTTGTGAAAGAAGGGAAGTTGGGTTTGTTCAATAGTGTCTTACTACTATTATTGGGACATAGAGATGGCATGAGTTAAAAGCCTTACCTCTATAAGTTAGAACCAACTATAAGGAAAGGACGAAACAAAATAAGTGTTAGATGGATACGTGAGGAAGAAATGAAAATTGGCAAATTTTCAACCATTTTAGAGGTAATAAGTCAATAAAAGAGTTGACCCAGTCCTCACCATATCATTGCAAAAATAGATCTCTTGTTTGTATGGGAGGATATGCTTGTATGTAACGGCCTGAATTTAATTCGTCGTTATTAATGATGTGGTTGCAGAGGTAGCTGACAGCTCAGACGCTCATGGGACCCGCAGCTAGGCTAGTGCGCGCCTGGAGCTAGGTAAATAGTTATGTTGTGTGTTGAATTGTTTAATTTGCGATGTGTATATTGAAATAGAGTGAATGAAATCGCAATGTGTGTGATTATATTACATTTAACGCGCGAGATTGTGTGTTAAGTATTCGCCTCGATAAGCGTGTCGATACGGGTACCGTGTAGTCTAAAAGACTAAATAATAGGCCGGGGGAAAATAATGCACACATAAAATGAATAAAATGGGTTAAATAATAATATGGAATGTATATTTGATGGCTAGAGACATGGTAGTATGCGTATGTCGCGATTCGGGACGCGAAACCGGCGTCGGAACACCCGAAACACCACTTTTTGAGTTAAAGACAAGGGCAAGTGTGTCATCGGTGTCACAATTGGAGTCATTAGATCGAGGGTGAATAATGGAGCAAATAAGGCTCATTGATTGCCTTGAGATGCACATGTGATAAGAGGTGCCATTTGACTATAAAAAGTCAATAGGACTTTCAAAATTACCACCTTTTATCAAAGCAAGGTAAGAATCACAAACACCTCAACTTTTTTTATCTTTTGATCTCAATTTTTGAGGTGTTGGTGTGAATCCAATAGGGATTGTTTAGTAGTTGTTGAGTTGTTGTTTTGGTAGGTTTTAAGTGCTATGAAGTTCAGTAGTTGGTGTTGTGGTTGTTGTTAATATTGGTGGGGTTGTTGGAAACCTAGAATTTTCAGCAAACTTGTTGTCCAGAACGCGATTAGCGCGCTAATGTTCTTCCTGATGAAGAACATATAACTGCCTGAGAATCTAGCGCGCTAATTCCCAGACCCAGCGCGCTAGATCTTGCAGTTTTGACATTATAGTGACATAAAACACATCCAATTGACTAAAAATCAATTATAAATGAAAATAGGTCATTATGGGCGGTAATTTGGACTTCTGGGATTAGGCGGAGTCGGACCGGGAGTTATTTACGAGACACGGAGTGCGGTTTGAGGTGTGTAGTATCCGAACAAAAATTTCTTGAGCAGCACTTTATTTTACTTTTGAATTCATATTCTGACTTTCAATACTCTATTCTTGGTGTGATTTAATGGACGGACGTTGAGGCTCTCCCTCCGTGCTATTTCTGTGTGTATGTCCACTAAGCCATAGCACGTGTGCCAGGGATCTCGGTGAATAGGTCGACCCGAAGTCGCGTAGGGGCAAGTGTGGGTGCATCTTTGGTTCCACGCCGACCACCTAGCGGATCCAAATACTGGCCTTGCTTGAGTGCTACTCGCCGGCAGTAGTCTATGGGGAGTCCGAAGTATGACGCTAGTCTTAGGCTCTAGGAACACACTTTGAGCTTGCACTATTACTTATGCATGCGATGATCACAGTTGCCTGTATTTATTTCCGCATGTTTATTTAATAGTTTTGTTTAAATTCAGTATTTACTTTCCGTATTGCTCACTTAATTTCCTTGGGAATACTCACTCTGAACTCGTCATCTGCATTTTTGTGATGGCTTGAGTGCAGATCCTATTACAAGTCGAGGCAACGGCAAACTTCCGTAATACTTGTGATTCGAGATATTGAGCCAAGCTTTATGTTTGTATTATATATATTTTGTTTTATATTGGGGATTTGAGCTTGTGAGATACCTCATGACTCTATACTTTTGATATTTTGATACATTGAGGTACATTATTGGTCTATGATGATATATGGGTTTTCCACACTATGTATCAGAGTTAAATGCATGACTATAATCTTTTATATATTATGGTTTAAAATGATCTTAGCAGATGATTTGAGTTCAGTAACAATTTAAACAAGAAATTGTTGTTTATTGAGGTTAATAATGATTAAATGGTGGATCGATGGCATGTGGGACACAACCGGCGCCGGTAGGCCAGGTTGTGGGACCGCATTGGCCCCGTGGTGGTCAATTTGGAAATGTGTCATTACATTATCCCCGCACTGGACCCCAAAGGTGTAGAATAGTTTTGTTAGATGACAAAGTTATAATCTTCTGTGTAGAAGAAAACAGAAAATTTTCCACAAATTTGGATTATGTTTTGTGGCAAATACCCCTCATTGAATATGACTGACAATGTCATTTAACGATCGAAACCAATGTGAGCTACCCGTACAATTAAAAAATTAATATTGGAACAGTTAAGAGTGGAGACACTATTGAAGAAGCATTCAAATAAGGACTATAGTGTATTATGTCACAACTAAGGTATAAAGAGAATTTTTTAAATTGTTTGCAGCTCGGTCGAGTGTAGAAACGAAGCAAACACCAAACCCTAATACTCTTTAACATTGTGTTATCTCTAATAGAACACAATTTAGCAGTCCGAATCAAGAGCCCAAGTGTTCTTGAAATCGAGCTCCAAAATCAAAACTTTTAAATATGATTAATTCAATTCCACCATCTCGGTAAACCAAATGGGATTGAATTTGAAGAGAAACCAAATCAACAATGAATAATATTAACGAAAATTGAAGAGGAGGAGATCGAGGTAACCTTGGATTGTTGAGAGGGCCGACCTTGGCGGCGGACAAGGGCACGTCTTCTCCGATAGCGTAGCGATGGAGGGACCGCAAAGCTCTCGAGATCTCGAATCACATCGCGAAGACAGAGATGATGATGATGATGACGACGACGATGATGAGCAATGCGACTCTTCGAAACTTAATCTCGTCTCACACTCGCCATGGGGGAAAAAATTACAAAAGTACATGAGAAAATAGTTTAAATTGTTGTAAACTAAGTTGGAACTTGCTAAGAACTAGAGAAGGAAATTAGAAGACTAAGAACTTATACTACTACAAAAGAGAAGAGAAGAAATAAGATAGTTGGAATGAGAAGTTTTCATTCAACTTGGTGTGCTCTTACAATGAAGTTAGTATCCTTTATATAGGCCATTTGGTATGATGACAAATGTGCCTTAGCAATGTGGGACTAAAACATACACCCCATGTACATTGGAATGGTTACAAAGAACATGACAATACACAAACCAATGGAAGTACATAACTACACAATATGTTGGTGTACATGCATGGTCATCCACACTTCACAACACTCCCCTTGGATGACACTTGCTTAGAGATTGTGCCTCGTTAAAACTTCTACTAAGAAAAACCCCGGGAAAAAATATAGTAAAAGAAAAAGAGTACACTATTCTCATAAATATTAAGACGGGTATAATATTGTTAAGATTGCCTCATTAAAAACCTTGCTAGGAAAACCCAATGGGATAAAACCATAGCTAAGGGAAAAGAGTGCAATACACTAATCAATAACTCCCCCTCATGTGAACATGGGTGAAACTTGTTCAGTTTCTTTGCTTGCAATGTCTTTAAGTTTACGCAAGCCAATACCATATGTAAGCCTTTTAAATGTCGTAGTTGGTAAGGCTTTTGTAAATAGATCAGCAAGATTATCACTCGATCGGATTTGCTTGACATCAATTTCACCATTCTTCCTCAAGCTCATGCGCATAAAAGAATTTTGGTGAAATATGTTTTGTTCTCATCCCCTTTATGAATCCTTCACTTAATTGTGCAATACATGCTGCGTTATCTTCATATAATATGGTTGGAGAATCTTTTATTGAAGGCAATCCACATGATTCTTGAATATGTTCAATCATATTTCTCAACCATACACATTCACGACTTGTTTCATGAATTGCAAGTACTTCAGAATGGTTGGAAGAAGTAGCAACCATAGTTTGCTTTACTGACTTCCATGATACAAAGAAGATATTACCACATGTGAATACATATCCCGTTTGAGAACGGGCCTTGTGGGGATCGATAAAAATCCAAAGATCGATAACCTTGTAGATTCAATTTTACCCTCTCGAGTAGAATAAACCCATGTCACTTGTTCCTCGAAGATATCGGAAAATATGTTTAACACCATTCCAATGTCTTCGAGTTGGTGATGAGTGTATCTTGCAAGTAGGTTGACAAAGAAAAGCAATGTCGTGTCTTGTACAATTTGCAAGATACATAAGTGCACCAATTGCACTTAAATATGGTACCTCCTAACCAAGTAGCTCTTCATCACTTTCATGAGGTCGAAATGGATCCTTATCCACTTCAAGTGATCTGACAACCATTGGAGAGCTCAATGGATGCGCCTTGTCCATATAAAATCTTTTTAATATTTTTTCAATATAATTTGATTGATGGACAAGTACTCCACTTGAAAAATGTTCAATTTGCAAACCAAGACAAAGTCTTGTTTTTCCAAGTTCTTTCATCTCGAATTCCTTTTTCAAGTATTCGATGTTCTAACGATGTCGTCGTGGTTTCCCACTATATTTAAATCATCAACATATACAAAGAATAATCACAAATCCTGTTGATGATCTTTTAATGAAGACACATGGGCAAAGCGGATTATTTACATATCCTTCTTTCAAGAAATAATCACTAAGGCGTTTGTACCACATTCGTCCGGATTGTTTCAATCTGTACAAAAAGACCTTTGTAATTTTATAGAATGCATGTTATGAGGTTTTGATTTTATTTCTTCTGGATATTATAAATCCTTAAGGGATTTTCATATATATCTCACTCGTCTAGGGATCCGTACATGGATATCTTTGTAACGACATCCATTAAATGCATATCAAGCCCTTCGAAACCGCAAGGCTTATCAAGAACCGAAATGTGATTGCATCTATAACAGAGAATATGTTTCCTCATAATCGATGTCAGTCTTTGTGAGAAACCTTGAGCTACAAGTCTTGCTTTGTACCTTGTAACTTCATTTTTTTCGTTTCTCTTTCGTACAAATACCCATTTATATCCAACAGTTTTACGCCATCCGGCGTTTGGACAATTGGTCCAAAAACCTCTCGTTTCCTTAACGAGTTTAGCTCTGCTTGGATAGCATCTTGCCATTTTTGCCAATCGGTCTTTTTCGACATTCGTCCACTCGATCGTGGTTCGGATCATCATCATTTTCACATATTTCAAAAGACACATTGAAAGCAAATATATCATCGGGAACAATTTTATTTCGATCCCAAATCTTACCGTAGTTTAAATAATTTATTGAGATCTCATTATTTTCATCTTTTTCCTCCTTTTCTAGAGGCGCTTGTTCCTCATCGTAATCAACTCGTTCGACAAATCCTTATCAAAGGATTCTTGTGCTTTCTCATGAGTATTTTGGTTTGCATTTATTTTTACTCCCGTTTTCCTCTTTCGAGGAATTGTATCCTTTGAACCAACTGGTCTTCCACGCTTTAAGCGTTTAGTTGGTTCTTGTGCATTTTGTTGCACAGAGACATCAATTCTTGCAGGAGCATTGACAACTGGAATATATGATTTTGTCACTTGTTTTGCATCATTAAATGCATCAGGTAATTGATTTGCGATTTGTTGCAAATGAATGATCTTTTGAACTTCAAGTTCACACTGATTTGTGCGTGGATCATAATGTGATAAAGTTGATGCATTCCAAGCAATTTCACGCCATTCCTTTTGAATTGGCTTCTTATCTCCCCCTAATGGTGGGAAAATTGCTTCATCAAAGTGACATCAAGAAAACGTGCAAGAAATAAATCCCCTGTTAAGGGCTCAAGGTATCTTATAATGGACGATGAGTTAAATCCAACATAAATCCCAAGTTTTCGTTGTGGACCGATCTTAGTTCTATTTGGAGGTGGTATAGGAACATACACTGCACAACCAAAATTTCTCAAGTGTGAAATATTTGGTTATTGACCTAAAATGAGTTGCATGGGGGAATGTTCATGGTATGCAGTAGGTCTATAACGAATGATAGATGCTTGCATGAAGGATCGCATGTCCCCAAACCGAAGTTGATAACTTAGTTCTCATGATTAAAGGTCCGACAATTAATTGAATGCGTTTGATAAGAGATTCTCGCCAAACCATTCGGTATGCACATGTGGAACGTAATGTTCAATGGTAATTCCTATAGACATGCAATAATTTCTAAATGCTTGAGATTGAAATTCCTCAAGCATTATCAAGACGGATGGTCTTGATTGGGTTGTCGAGGGAATTGTGCTCTTAACTTAATGATTTGTGCTAAAAGTCTAGCAAATGCAACATTGCATGGTCGAAAGCAAACAAACATGTGACCACCTAGTTGATGCATCTATCAAAACCATGAAATATCTAAATGGTCCACAAGTGAGGATGAATAGGTCCACATATGTCTCCCGAATGCGTTCTAAGAAAACTCGGGATTCCACAACAATTTTACTTGGGGATGGTTTAACTATCAATTTACCTTGAGAACAACTAGCACAATTATAATCACCAAATTTAAAATATTTTGTGACTCCTTAAAGGATGTCCATGTGAATTATTAATTATTCTTCGCATCATTGATGATCCTGGATGACCAAGCCGGTCATGCCATAAAATGAATGTCTTTGGATCATTAATTTTCTTATTTAAGACGACATTCGTTTCGACATGCCTTATATGAGTAAAATATAATCCGATGATAAAGTTCAGAATTTTTCTAACACTTCTTTTTTCCCATTTGAAACCAATGTGACATAGAGAAATTCTCTATTATTTTCGTTCACGCTTTCAATGTGATATCCATTTTGTCGAATATCTTTAAAGCTCAAGAAATTTCTTCTCGGATTTTTCGTGAGTATAAGGCATTGTCAACATGAATTGTTGTTCCCCCAGGCAACATAATATTTGCTCTTCCAGAGCCATTAATCAAATTGGAGATGCCAGATATTGTTTGAACATTAGCCTCACTAAGTTCAAATTGGAGAAATATTCTCTGTTTTTAAGGATTGTATGCGTTGTAGCACAATCAAGAAGGCATATATCGCTTCTTATTTGATTCATGACTTGAACACATGATTTGTTGATCCATCTGGACAAATAATGTTTGGCAAATCAGAAAAAGAGTCATTTTTCAATGATAAAATTCATAATATTTTGCCTTTGATTTTGAAGGCATGGTAAAGGTCACAAAAATATTCGGGCATATATATGACAATATTTAGGCAAAATAGCCTTTCATATATGACTAAAAAAAAATGTCACAATTATGAGCGCTCATTGTCAATAATTATTTGCCCTTTGTAGTGGTGCACCACTTTTATTCCAATTTTTGGTGGAATTGTCAATACGACCTTTACATGATATTTTCACCTTTTCCACGTCCATAAATTTATTATTGCGATCATGATCATTATATGCAACATATGCTTCTTAATTTGAAGTTTTGAACTAATTGACGGGAGCGATATTATATTTATAATATCTCATTATTTTACTCAAATACCATGAGACAAGAAATCAATCCTTAATATTTATTGGATTGACGTGCGCACTCGATATTTGTTGCGGAATAAATCGAGGCGGGCCACGTGACCCTTTTATTGTCTCATCACATATTTCCACATAGCCTCAACATAGAGGTAATTAAAATTGTGGAATTATAATTAATATTTGATGATTAAATTTTGTAGCATGAGACCCAAATACTCATTTTGAGCTTTTTGGAGCATTACCCTTTTGGTATGTATATATATAACTCCATAAGGTGAAAATATATATAAAGTGAAATATTCACTTTTCAAATCTCTAAAGAGAAATTTGTGAATGATTGTGTACAACATACAACCTCGCATGGATACAAGCTTTATTCATAATTTGTAATATCTAATTATCATGACAAGAAGTATAATAAGATAACAAATTCAACTATAGTTGATTAATATTTTGAAAGTAAATCTAATATAAAATAATTTTCTCTTTTCTTTTATGTAAAAAATATAACATATGATTAAGTATATGTTCACAACTTGATTTATTAATAATCAAATGTACTATTCGTATGAGTTGGTGGGACAACCTCCAGGTTGGGTGGCGAGACAAAGTCTCGCTTAATGCCATGCCTCCTCGAACGGGATAACCCGTCTCCCTTTCAATGTTTAGCTTTACCTGGGGACAAGGCTTACCCACTATCAACTCAAACTTATAGCATGATTTGTATTATAAAATCAAGAATAGAACAATAACTAATCATTTGTAGTTTTAAGAGAAAACTAGTTATGTCACATATTGACTTTTGATTTCTGATGTAGAAGATCGTACAAGACGCAACTACAGAGCATACTTTCGCAATCGGTGACGCTATAATGCATAATATATGAATAAAGTATGCATAGATAAAAGGAAGCAACCATGATAATATAGAAGTAAATTGAACTTATTTAAATAACAAAAGTTATACCTTCCTAGCTTTCTCTCTTTAACAAGCCTTCTTGAACTTCAAGATCTCCTTAATGCTAGAGCAAGCTCGTGCTGATAACGTGTTGTAAACTAAGTTGGAACTTGCTAAGAACTAGAGAAGGAAATTAGAAGACTAAGAACTTATACTACTACAAAAGAGAAGAGAAGAAATAAGATAGTTGGAATGAGAAGTTTTCATTCAACTTGGTGTGCTCTTACAATGAAGTTAGTATCCTTTATATAGGTCATTTGGTATGATGACAAATGTGCCTTAGCAATGTGGGACTAAAACATACACCCCATGTACATTGGAATGGTTACAAAGAACATGACAATACACAAACCAATGGAAGTACATAACTACACAATATGTTGGTGTACATGCATGGTCATCCACACTTCACAACATAAATGAGCAAAACAAGTGTGCATTTTTTATTCTAGAAATATTTCATATCACCTTTTGAAAATGCGCTATTAGGGGAGAAAATTTTCAGCCTACGTGGACACATAAATAACGCCTTTTCAAAAAGCGTTATTCGTGTTATTTGGATATAAATGGATTGGTTGGAGGCGATTTACACGAATAGCGCATTCTCCGAATGCGCTATTCGTGTAAATAGTATTGGGTGTCCACGGGGATGTCCACGTGGAAAAGACATACGAGAATAGCGTCTTTTCAAAAGGTGTTATTCTTGTTTCTCGGTACATGTGGACATACACGTGGGATGTCCACGTGGACACGTACGAGATACGTGTGTGACGTTTGCATTGGTTTTACCACCTCGAAACACGTGTGAGTCGTTTGCATGATTTACTTGGATTTTACGAGGTTACATGGGGTGTCCACCTCGAAATACGTGCGTGACCTTTGCATGGGTCGCCCACCCCGACGACGTGTCGGCATTTGCATGAATTCTCCACCTTAACATACATGCTTGACATTTGCATGGGTTGTCCACGTCGATATGTGTAACGGCCCGAAAATTTTACCTGTGCCACGTGTCATTTCAGGGTCGTATGTGGGACCCACTTGTTGTGATTTGGATATAAATCGACGCGAATTAGGGTCAAGTTAAGGTTTAGACACGGTGTACCCGTGTTTCGGAGTGTAATGGCATTTTCTTCAATTTTTGGCGAAAATAAGATATTTTTCGGGGTTTAATTCGGACATAAAATTGAGGAGATAAGTATATAAAAAATGATTGGATAATAAGATAGGAGAGAGAGAGAGAGAGAGAGAAAGAGAAAGAGAGAGAGAGAATAGAGAGAGAGAGAAGACGGCGGAGAGAGAGAGAAATAAGGAGATTGGCGATGCGGACGAAGAAGAGGGAGGTGCGGACAATGGCTCGCATGTGCAGCGCGAGCCGAGAGAGACCGGTGTGCAGGCAAGGGAGCTCGCGGACGAGCTGCAGCAAGCACGCAGCAGTGCGGTGGCACGTTGACTGCGGTGGATGGCGGGATCAACAAGAAGAATAGCGGCGACCAGCGACGGGATGTCGGCGCGGGCGACGCGGAGGCCGCCGACGGTGGTTCTAGGGATCAGGACGCCGACGAGGAGCTCGCAGATAGCAGCTCCGGCGGGATCAACAGCGGTGGCGGCGCGGTGAACGGCGGTGGCGCGGCTTCGACGGCGGCGCGGTGAACGGCGTGGAGCAACGGCGCGGTGGCGCGTTGTCGGACCGATCGATCCTCGACGAGAGGCGTGACTTCGACGAAGCTCGACGACGCGATGGATTCAAATGGATTTTGAAGGCCATGGTGAGGTTTACTTCACCTAATTTAGTTTTGATTTGAATGACTTAAGTAACTTAGCCCTAAATGGTATAAATGGACACCAGGGACTTAGGAGGCAATAGTCGGGTGTCGGGTGCGCATATCGAGGCATGAGCGAGGCATTTTGAGGATGATTTGCGATTTCTCGAGGTAAGTAAACCAGCTAGAAAATTGTTCAGTCATTTCATTTTACTCTATTGGATATTGTTGTTCATTGCTTTAGTAGCTATCTTTGAACTTGTTGTTGGTTGAGTGGTCCATTGGCAAGTGAGTCATGGTTATCATTTATCTGTGATATGAGCTCTTATCTGGACTTATCCGGGTTTGTGGATATCTCATAGTCGCAAGGGTTAGGGCTGGTAGGCAGTGTCTCGTCCTGAACTCGAGTTTGCTGGGCTTTTGTCGCGACTCAATGACCTTTTGGTCGGGACTCCTTGTTGTTTGTTTTTTGTATTACGGACCCTCACTTATCGATTGATTTGTTTACAGTCTTTTATATTCATGCGTTCCCTATTCATTTCTTTCTATTTGCATGAATTCAACTGCTTTAGTTATTTTGAAATGTTGTATATATGTCATACTGGCGTTACTTACCTGGGCTCGTCATTCTTGTGTTTGACTGAGTGTAGATCCACGGTCCAGCAAGAGGAAGGCTCCATAGCTAGGTGATTCTTTTGTACTATTAGATATACTTGTTTTAAAACACTGGGAGTCGGGTTTTTGAGAGAATTTGAGCATGTATATCTTGTATTTACTCTCCTCTGATGATGATATATTTATGCGGTGGTTCCACTATTAGGTTGTCCAACTCTTTTAAATTATTGTTGAGTTATTTAATGTAGTAATTGCTTCATTGAAAATTGGGGCCGTCACAATATGCGTGCGTGTCGTTTACATGGGTTGTCTACCTCGAGATACGTGAGTGACGCGGTTTTCCATCTCGATATGCACGTGTCGTTTGCATGGGTTATCCACCTCGGTGTGTGATATCTCGAGTTGAACAAATAGCTTATTTTCAAAAGGAGTCATTCATAGAGTTTAGAATTGTGTATAGATAGCTCCTTTTCAAAAGGATATATCCATACAAGTGCCTTTCACCTCACCAACTATGCATGCCACCTCATCATCAATAATGTCTTTTCAAAAGGAGTTATACATTAGTTTTGGAATTTTAAAGTAAACCCCACTATTTTGTGAATTAAAAACTAAAGCCACCTTATTTTTTGAAAAACACCCACACGGGGCCGTTAAGTGAGGGGTTTACCCTAAGGAAATTTTTCTCGCTTAACCCAACCCGTGGTGCCTAAGGACCGCGAAACGTGATTGAACAAAGAACAATGGCACAAAAGAAGTTTATTACTTAGTTCAATGATATTACAACCCTAGCATCCCATGCATCTCATGCCTCTCATGCATGAACTCGTGTCGCTCTCAAGCTTACATGCCTCAGCTTTATAGCAAAACAGCTAAGTTAGTTACATAATTGCCGAAGACACATGTCATACGTACATTACACGAGACTAAGTAAACCACCACACTCATGTAGTGCTTAAAACAGCCACCTAACGGTTTCCTTCATTTGCTGTCACCTGGTTCCATAACAGTTTTGACCCCCTGGTCAATAGGCACATGCTCAAAGTGCCTGGAAGTTGTTGGGACGTGCCTTGGTCATGCTATGAGTCATGACCAAGGTAGTTACATAACCGCCTGTAACTGCACTTGACTTGGCCCGTCCAAGCCTATAGTTCGCCTTGCTCGAGGGACAGGGTCTGATTGGTGGTGCCTAGCTGCGCGCCTAGGCACCTTTGGGTGTTAGCCGGGGCTCGGTCTGATCCGAGTACCACCGGCCCGGGGTGGCCGGCACCATGGTCCGTCCATGGGTCTTACATTGGCATGCCTGCCCAAGGCATGCTCTAAGGTTTTCCTTGCTCCTTTGCCCATGCCACCCCCAAGAGAGTCGCCTCTCATTATAGTAGATGTTAAGTCGTTTCCCGAACTCCAATAGGAAACATCAAGAAATGAGACCAATCGTACTTTGACTTGGTCAACGCCCAAGTCAAGCTTTGTCAACCCTTGCCAATGTATGCCTTGCCCATGCCAAGGCGCGGCATTGCTCGTGCCAAGGCGTCACTGTGTTCCCTACCTAGGCTTCATGCCTAGGCGCGCGCGCCACCTTGTCCACGCCCATACACGCTGCCTCATCCATGTCGCATACGATTTACCCATGCGCATGCGCGGCCTCTCATGCGTGATATACTCGAACCATCTCGTGGTGCACTATCCAAAGAACTAACTCCCATGAAACCTTCGAGTCCACCAAAACCCGGATATTGCTAGGTTTTCCGTTGCGCCAGCCGCTTCCTCGGGTTACGCTATTGAGGGGCTAACAAACATCCCCTCGTCAAAAATGTTCGATGCCCTCATCGAACACTCCAACTCTGCCTGTCCACCAGACTGCTGCCCACCGAAGCAACATTTCTCCATCTGATCTCGTACTTGTAGTGCCACCAACCTAGGTGTACTGCTTTTGCCCCCGCCTCGCATTGTTGAAACAAAGCACAGCTCCTTTTCATCCATGATCAGCAAACCATGAAGTGATGGAATCACGACTTTCCCAGCCATCAAGAAATCATTTCCTGCAATGATCTCAAAATCATCCAACGGAGCAGCAATCAAATTTACCTTGCCCTCCCAAGTGTCAATTTGAATGCCCACGTCCAAGGCTATGCCCATAGCCTTCTTTGATTCTGAATTAACCGCCTTCACCATGCTTGCACTATCGGCAAGCTGCAACCTAAACCTCCGAGCTAGGTTCTCTGCAACAAATGAATGTGTGGCTCCCGAGTCAATTCCATACCTTTACTGTTTGGTTATTGATCTGAACCTCCACAAACATCAGCCCCACTGATCCCACGGCCTTGTGCACCTGCACCGTGTTAAGCAATTGCAATGGATTCATCTGTACTTTCAGTTCATCCGCAATAATCGCGTTCGACTTCTCTTTCTTTGGGTAATCCCTTGCCCGATGAGAACCGTCACATATTAAACGGCCTCTTTTCGACATCGATGCTTTGGCACTAGCATCAATTTTTGAAGAAGGCTCCTCCTCCTTCTTGGATCCACCAGCACGATCTTTCTCCTTATACTTCTTTTCTATTAATTCAAAAGAAGCACCACTAGTCTTATAATCTACAAGGCTATCCGCCACCGCAATTGCACTCGACAAAACCTTCACGCATTGCCTTCGCAGCTCCGACTGCGCCCATCCTTGCAATCCTGCAGTGAAATTGAACAACTTGTCCTCCTTAGACATATTTTTAATGTCAAGCAGTAAAGAAGAGAGAATTATTTCACATATTCTCTAACTGTCCCTTTATGCTTCAATTGGCGCAAGGCTTTCCACGCTTGTCATGTCGCATTTGTGGGTAGGAATTGATCCTTCAATTCCCGTTTTAGCACCTCCCACTCCACAATCCTTGGTCGATCAGCAGCTGCATCATTATCAACTCTGGTTCGCCACCAAAGTTTCGCATCACCTTCCAAATACATGGAAGTAAGGATGACCTTTTGGTTATCTTCCGTCTGGACAGTAGCAAAGTATTGCTCCATGTCCCAAAGAAAGTTTTCAAGCTCCTTCGCGCTCCGCTTGCCTGAGAATTTCTTTGGCTCCGGCACCTTAGGTCTCACTTTCGCCGCACCGAAACCTCCGAGGTTCCTCCCACGACTCTCTTGACCAGACTCACCTCCACAGCCATCTTCTCCACTGTCTCGGTGGTGAGTCCACCCATTGCACGAACATTAGCAACCAACTTCTCGAATCTGGATTCCCACGTGGATATCAAAACTTCTTGTGACTCTGTCCTAGCCACCAAGGAAGCCACCAAAGATCTTCAAATTTCTACAATGTGTTGTGCCATCATTGAAGACTCCGCCACCACCACCGAAACTATGACGGCCTCAACAACTAAAAAGGGCACCGCCCGGCCTAATCTCGTAATCAAGCCTTAATCTAACGCACCTAAGACTTAATTACGTATTAGTCAGCCTTTCGTTCCTATATTCCTCTAAATTCATGTCTTGATCTAAATTATAGTTTAAAGATTATGCGGAAGCCATGATAATTCAAAATTCCTATATAGGATACTATGCACTCAACCCAATGTACAACCCAAAATAATGTAATCAATAATAATACAACAAAAGTCGAGACATACAAATGAGTGAGGAGACTCGCCGAACTGCTCAGAGGAAGTAGTCGATCTTCTCCTTCCCCGGCCTCGTCGTCAAGCTGACGGACCTACACCCACCGTCACAAACTAGACGGTGAGTATAGTGATATTTAAGTACTAATCGAAGAATTTCATGCCACATTTCCAAAATAAATGAATGGTATTTAAAAGCATAAAGTAGTGAAATCAATTGCTTTGAAACAAGAAATGCAAGTAAATACCATAGTTAAAGATGTAGAGATAGACACGTACTAAGTCGAGATGATCTACGTCCGATCGACAAGTGAGACCTATCACCTACCCTTTCCCACTACTATATGGAGCCGCGCTCAACATATCTCACATACATAGCGGAGCTACGCTCTACGCTTTCCAACATAAATCTCATGCTTGCCGACCACCCCGAGTCTCATACCTCGTGTGTCGCGCAAGTGTAATGTTGAATGTCGAAACCCCTGGTAGACCCATGTCCCCGTGAACCGCGCATCTCTCGTGCAATGGACACTAGATAATCCATACTTTAAGTTCAAAGACAAATAATTCTAAAAATCTAGGATTCCAAGATACGTTAGGCTACAAAGCCCAAAGAACATCGAAGACAAGTCCAAGTAAATCCACATTATTCCATTAGCATGCTTTTTATAAATTTTGTTCAAGAATGACAGCAAGTGTAGGAATCAGAGGCAACGAAACAATTCACAAGGCATCATGTCACAATATTCATCCATGAATAGAGACAAGAACAACATGATGTGCGAGTTCAAATAGCAATGTCTACCAATAGACCAATAAAGCAATAAGAGAAGGAAATGAAATATAAAATTCTTACAGTTGTACTTACAAGTGACACGCTTGTCCTAGTCTATCCGATCCCTCGACAAATTCGTAATGTGTGCCCAAACGCCTAAGTTCTCCCCTTTAGTGCCCTACCATTTAATAATGTATCACTTTAGGCTAAATCGACGTCGAGACAAATTTCTAAAACATTTTTTTATTTATTTTCGGCCAATCGGCCCATTTCACGTTTTTCGAGGTAAAACCCTCGAAAATTGCTCGTCCGAAAGTCCAAATATTTTATTTTTCCTAGAAATTCATTATTTTCTATTTATTTTGTCGAAATATAATTTTTTGAAATTTTTCCTAATTTTTCTGGAATTTTTTCCCAATTTTCCTACATTTCATTTCTATTTTATGTTTTATTATTATTATTATTATTATTATTATTATTATTATTATTATTATTATTATTATTATTATTATTATTATTATTATTATTATTATTATTATTATGGGTTTGGGTTGAACCGGCCGAACCTGGTTTCGAACCGGCCGGTTCATCCAACCCAACTCTCTTTTTCTTTCTTTTTTTTTTTTTTTTTTTTTTGGGCTTGAACCGGCCGAACCTTCCTTCTTCCTCTCGAAACAGCACGCGCGATTGTCTCGTTTCTTTTTCTTTTTCTTTTTTTCGTTCGTCTCTGGGTTGGGCTTCCATCCCCAACCCCAGTTGGGTCTCCTATGCGGGGGACACTACTCCCCGCCTTCCTCGAGCTCGTACGAATGACGCCATGGCATGTCGTCCGAGTTCGCTCGCCAACTCGAACAACAACAACAACCGAAACAACAACAACAAACGACACAACAATAACGACAACTCACCTTAATCACCTTCAATTCGACTTCCTCGAGCTCTCCTTTTCTTTCTCTCTTTCTCCTTCTTCTTCCTCCTTCTCGCTTTCTTTCTCTCTCTCGGTTCATTCTTTTCTTCTTCTTTTTTAACCGACTTTGGAGATAAAAAAATATGGGATAAGTTTAGACTTTGGTCTCATTTGACATATATATATATATGATTGGGGTTGGTGTGTTTGGGAGCCACACATCTCAACCCACACACGTATCTCGAGGCACATCGGGTGGTCTTGCTCACCACACTTGTCCCACTAGTCCATGCTTGGTTGACACCAAACTTAACACCACTTGTGTTGAACCATGGTGATGCGTGTCTCGAGACACATCAAGTGCCTCATCATTTTTTTTCCACTATAGGACCATTTATTTTTTTTCATGCTTTGTGGTGTTTAGGTGGCCACATTAACACCACACATTTCCAAAAATTTCACATTTTATGTAAAAAAATTAAATCTTACCCCAATGTGATGCTACCTCGGTCCCGCGTCGACACGCGACTCGAGGCGCGTCCCCGCTCGTCTCGGTATCTGCATACCCGTAAATGACTTAGTAGTCTACACATATATAATACACTAGGCATACAACAGACAAATATAAAATGTACCTCGGCCCTTGCCTTGGTAAACGGACATATCACGGTGTGGGTCCCACAGTACGGGTCGTCGAGCCTGTGTAAAGACAATAACACAGTTAAAAATTTTGGGCCGTTACAGGAACACCCATCGTTGCCATCATGTGTTCTAAGTGAGCTACCCTATCACTCAGATCACTTGCTGCTCGGGTCGCCATCATCTCCGAAACGAGGCTTTGATACCAGTTGTCACGGGGCCGTTAAGTGAGGGGTTTACCCTAAGGAAATTTTTCTCGCTTAACCCAACCCGTGGTGCCTAAGGACCGCCTTAGTTCAGCACAACAACGAAAACGCAATTGAACAGCAACAATGGCACAAATGAAGTTTATTACTTAGTTCAATGAGATTACAACTCTAGCTCATGCATCTCATACCTCTCATGCACGAACTCGTGTCGCTCTCAAGCTTACATGCCTTAGCTTTATAGCAAAACAACCAAGTCAGTTACATAACTGCCGAGGACACATGTCCTATATACATTACACGAGACTAAGTAAACCACCATACCTATATAGTGCTTAAAATAGCCGCCTAACCGCTTCATTCCTTTCTTTGCCACCTAGTTCCATAACCGTTTTGACCCCCGGTCAATAGGCACATGCTCAAAGTGTCTGGAAGTTGCTGGGACGTGCCTTGGTCATGTTATGAGCCATGACCAAGGTAGTTACATAACCGCTCAGTAATCGCACTTGACTTGGCCCGTCCAAGCCTATAGTTCGCCTTGCTCGAGGACAGTCGTTCGATTGGTGGTGCCTAGTCGCGCGCTAGGCACCACCTTTGGGTGTTAGTCGGGGCTCGGTCCGATCCGAGTCCCACCGGCTCGGGGTGGCCTGCACCATGGTCCGTCCATGAGTCTTGCCTTGGCATGCCTGCCCAAGGCATGCTCTAAGGTCTTCCTTGCTCCCTTGCCCATGCCACCCCTAGGAGAGTC
Organism: Stephania cephalantha; assembly: GCA_039657325.1. NCBI lineage: Eukaryota > Viridiplantae > Streptophyta > Magnoliopsida > Ranunculales > Menispermaceae > Stephania > Stephania cephalantha. The sequence continues at coordinate 5,491,767 of CM077576.1, read as the reverse complement.
ACCCCTCCTTATAGTAGATGTTAAGCCGTTTCCCGAACTCCAATAGGAAACATCAAGAAATGAGATCAATCGTACTTTGACTTGGTTAACGCCCAAGTCAAGCTTTGTCAACCCTTGCCAAGGTATGCCTTGCACATGCCAAGGCGTTTACTCATACCAAAGGAACCTGCCAAGGCGCGGCCTTGCTCGTGCCAAGGATCGCAACTGTGCACGTGCCAAGGTGCCACTGTGCTCCTACCAAGGTGTAATGGCCCTAAAAATTTAACTCGTGCCACGTGCCATTTCAGGGTCGTATGTGGGACCCACTCGTCGTGATCCGGATCGAATCGACGCGAAATAGGGTCAAGTTAAGGTTTAGACGCGTTGTTCCCGTGTTTCAAAGTGAAATGATATTTTCATTAAGTTTTGGCGAAAACGAGGTATTTTTCGTGGTTTAATTTGAACATAAAATCGAGGAGGTAAGTAAAAAAAGAAAAAAAGAAAAAAAAAGATCGGATAATAAGATAGAGGAGAGAGAGAGAAAAAAAAAAAAAAAATGAGAGGAGAGAAGAGAGAGAGAGAGACGGCGGAGAGGGATAGAAGCGCGGGGAAGGAGAATAATAAGAGATGGCGGAGGTGGCGAGGAGCGATGGCTCCGCCAAGTGCGACGCAGCGAGCGTGTTGCGGCTCGGAGGAGTCTGCTTGGTGCGGACGCCGCGAGCATCGCGCCGGACAGCCAGCGCGACGGCGGCTGCGAGCGGGCGACGCGGAGGTCACGGACGGCGGTTCTAGCGACCAAGAGGTGGCACGGCGATGGGGATGATGACGAACGGCGGCAGTGCAAAATGATGGTAACGACGACGGACGGTTGCGGTTGACAGCGAACAGCCAGCGAACCAGCCAACATGACAATGATTCTGGCGGCGACGGCCATCGAAGGGATCGACGCAAGGAGATCGCGAACGAGCAGCAGCAATGGCGGCGAGGTGGCTTCGAACTCCGGCGCGGATGGTCGGATCGGCGCGGGCTCCAGCAATGCGCCGGCGAGAAGCGACGCCGGCAAGGAGGAGCGGCGCGGCGGCGCGCGGTGAACAGCGTGGAGCAACGGCACGGTGGCACGTTGCCGGACTGATTGATCCCTGACGAGACACAACAATAGTGGACAAGGCGTCGTGACTTCGACGAAGCTCGACGACGCGATGGGTTGCTCGCGAAGAAGACGAGAGGCGTAGGCCATGGTGAGGTCCTAAACCATATTTTGGTGTTGGCATCAAGTGATTTCGTGGCCTTTATTATGGAATTTTACGGATTTAATCGCGAACATATTGATTTGAATGACTTAAGTAACTTAAATGGTATAAATGGACACCAGGGACTTATGAGGCTATAGTCGGGTGTCGTGTGAGCATATCGAGGCGTGAGTGGGACGTTTTGAGGACGATTTGCGATTTCTCGAGGTAAGTAAAACCAGCTAGGAAATGCACAGTATTTCATTTGAGCTTATATTTTATTGATATTGTATTGTGTCCCTTCACTGGAATTTTCACCCACTTATGAGTGTCCGAGGGCCAAGTGAGTCATACGAGTGTCTCTGATTGGAGTGGTTGCCGGCTTGCAACCGGGGCCATGACCTCGAGTCACTTGAGTATTTGGTCGGAATGAGATGTGTTTTATCCGGGGCACCGTTAATATCCCTCATTCGCGACGGTCTGCCTAGGTACAAAGAGCGATGTCGCGTCCTAAGACCCGAGTCCGCAGGCGTTACGCGACTCTATGACCCCGACCCTGTGGCACCCGCACTCGGTGGTCTTGGACTACTTGAGCACCTCTCTATTGTTTCCTTTGACACTCATTTCTCGTTGTACTTTCATTTTTACAGTCTTATTTTCATGCATTCCATACAAATTTATTTCTATCCGCATGACTTTTAGATTGTTTCATTTATTTTGAGTTATTGTTTAGATCATACGGCTTTTACATACATGGACTAGGCATTCTTGTGTTTGACCGAGTGCGGATCCACAAAACGAGCAAGGCAAGACGCCGACATTTGGAAATCTACCTTCGTACATTTTTGTATGTTTTTGATGTTTTTGTATTACTTATATATGTTATCACACTTGGGATACTTATTTGGGTTGAGAGATACACACGATCGATATATCATTTTTGCTTAGTTATAACACTTGACACGAGATGTACATGTTTACAGGGTTCCACAATTAGGTTGTCCAACTCTTTTACATTATTGTTGAGTTATTTAATGTATTAATTGCTTCCGCTAAATTGTAAAACTTGAAAAATACTAATAACTCAACTTAAAATTTTGAATTTACTTATAATGATGGATTAGAAGGCTGACTAGGTTTGCGTTGACCTTGCGAGACTGGCTCGGGGGTCCACGTGGGCTTAGGCCGGGAGGGGCCCAATTTGTGGGAAATTGGGGTCGTCACACAAGGAATGTGCCAAGGAACGTGCCAAGGTCCAACCGTGCTCGTGTCAAGGCGTCACTGTGCTCCCGCCAAGGAATGTGCCAAGGAACGTGCCAAGGAATGTGCCAAGGTCGAACTGTGCTCGTGCCAAGGCGCCACTGTGCTCCCACCAAGGAACGTGCCAAGGAACGTGCCAAAGTCCAACTGTGCTCGTGCCAAGGCCCATGCCAAGGCGTCACTGTGCTCCCTGCCTAGGCGTCGTGCTGTCCACGCCCATACACGTGCCTCATCCATGCCGCATACGATTTTCCCATGCGCATGCGCAAGCCTTCACGCTCTATACTGCGAACCCTCCGCGGTGTACCATCCAACGCAACTAACTCCCATGAAACCTTCCGAGTCCACCAAAACCCGGATATTGCTAGGTTTTCCCGCTGCATAGCCAGCTTACTCGGGTCACGCTATTGAGGGGCTAACAGAAGCGTAGAAACGAAGCAACCTAAAGGAATGGATGAAGCGGCATTTGCCTTAAGAGAAAAGAAGCAGAGAGAGAAGCGAAGAAATGAAGTGACCGAAAGGCTTTTGCCCAACGTGGTCGGAACGTGATAACGTTGACGTTAAAATAACGGTTTAAGACTCTTTTTATTAGGGTATAGAAACGCTATCGAGAGCATTAAATTGCACAATATATTCCTCGAAAAAATGCACAGGATAAAAAGGTTTAATCCATGTACCGGACCCAATTAATTTTGGATTGAGATTTTTTTTTGTTGTTTTTTTGTTGAATCGGTTAACTTGTAAAACATAAGAAAACAAGAAAAATGTTAAAATGACACCCAAGTGACACCTTTGTAATGTGACGCATGGGCCCCACGTAAAGATAAGTGCATCCTCGGTAGCGTCTATTTCGAGGCACACGCGACGGCTCTCGTGGATGTGGGCCGCGCGCCACATTACACGGGTGTCACTTAGGGGATTTTCCAATATCTTTATGTTTTCAAGTTTCCCATTTTTTAATTCCCTGCACAAACGAGGCTTTACCAGTTCAAGACAAAGAAGTGTCTATCTCTCTGTGTCCAATTGGAGAAATTAAGGATCGCAAAGCATGATTAATGGGGTCTTAATGAGGAGGAATTGAGTTCCACCGTACTGAAAACCAAAACCCCCCAATTGAAAGCTCGGCGTCGCAACAAATTCAGGTAAAGTTTCTTCCTTTTCAATCAAACCCTAACCCCTTTGTTTGGCAATTGTTGAAACCCAGAACCCTTAACTTGTGATTGCACTTTTTATTGGAATCAATGGTGTCTAATCTGTGTGGAATTTGAGTTGATTTGAGAATTCATTGAAGAAATGTCAATAAAGTTCAAAACTTTGTTTCTTATCATAAAAAAGCTGAAGTTTTTGTTCTAAATCTTTGAATTTTGAGTTGGACTGTGTTGAAATTGAAGAAAAATCATCCATTTTGGTGACCTAATTTGGGGTCTCAACTTTTGTGTGTATAATCAAATGGTTTAGGGTTTAGGGTTTATGGTTTAGGGCTTCGAGTTGCGAATTGAGGTTTAATGATTTGTGTTGATTACAATGATTCATGAGTAAGTTGTGATTCACATAGAATGGAAATTTTTTTGAACTTATGTACAATGTGAATCCTTGATTGTCAATAGCTCGCTCGCTCGCTCGACTATATGTGTTGATATTTATGAGAATGTATGCCTGTAAATGCCATCATCAAAATGAGTGTATGTTATCTTGTGCTTAAGGAAATTTTTGTTAAGGTCATGGCCATGCGGCGTCAATGCAAGGATCGAGAAATAATGTAAATGGTGATGGTATTGACATAGGTTGCTATTTTTTGCCGAGTTTGTTTGCATGGTTATATTATGTTTATCCAATATGAATATTTATATCATTGTATTTGAGCGGTTATTAACGGTTGCGTTTTCCAAGTGATGCCTAGAGAATTTGCAGCATTTGCCAGTAAGCAACCAATATGAAATTTATAACGCAATGTTCTGTTTAAAACAAATGCCCGAGCTCAAGTTTCTGCTTTGCGGCATTTGCACCATTGGACCTTGCCACATTAATTCATTGTTAGCGTGGTTGATCAAAACTCTACCTACTGATTTTAGTACCTGTTGTTACTATGTTACTTGAGATTACGGGTTTGTTTATCGATATTGAAGAATTCCCTCTTGAGTGCCGAGCACAACTCTTTCAGGGAGTGAACCATTCTCTAGGTAGCTAAAGAGGGACAAAAGATGAGCATGTTGTGACTTTAAATGGATGGTTGTTGATGAAGTCTTTCTGGATAGAGAACCTTGACTATGTTTTGTATAAAGTTCTGATGTTAATGTGAAACAGCATCATCATCTATGTTCACATGTACTTGAATGTTTTGATTCAATAAAGTTTTTTGTGCCTTCTCTGATCAATCACTGTGTTCGTGTTTGACCGACGACCGTCAATTATGAATTGCGCGACAGCAAATAATCAAATTTCAGAAAGTGAACTATATATATATATATATATATATATATATATATAAAACAGAAAAAAGATGTATTTATGTTTGATGTGCAAGAACGGCTATTAGTACTAAAATTTGGAAATACACCAGGCATTGGAAGACACTGGAATGTAACATTATGTTGTTAACTCAAGCATTCCAAATTACAGGTGAATCCCATAACTTTTTTTGAACATCAACAACCGGAACTGTGCTTTCTTATGCAGCTACATCAGCGTCACCTCAGAAGTTAAGCTGTCTTCTTCATCTTGATGTCAAATCTACAAAATATTACTTTGTCCTTAAATTCTCTCGGCTACGACTATTTTGTGCTAGAAGCTTGTGCCATGAGCATTACATCACAGGGTTAATCATCTTTAAACTTTGCAGGTTTTATCAACTGAGCAAGGTGGGGATCTCCATCAAGTGATCCAGCATGCTTGTGCACAATTATGCCACTCCACAATCAAGTCCATGCTTCGGCAAAGCATGTTAAAGGGGAAGAGAGGGGTGCACCCTTCTTTATATGTGAGCACTTTGCAGGCCTTTGATCCTGCACATGAAATGGCAGCACTTGTATGATCATGATTCTCCATTATTTTTCTGTGGTGCTCTTTTTTATGCATTCAATTTTTCTGGAGACACTCCATTAAAGAGTTATTTACTAGAATGTTTTATAATGTATTCAGCTTAAAATTCATAAAATATTTTGTTCCCACCAAAAATTTTCTTATTAGTGTCTTGTATACATGAATGTGCATTAAAAATAAAACCTCCTCTCCAATGTAAAGGAGATTTTTTTTTTGGTAAAAATGTAGAGGAGATTTGGAATAGTTGGTTCGAGTTGCTTTCAGAATTATCAGTTCTTGTCATGTTGTTGCTTAGCTTACCTGGGTGATGGCTCGCTACCAATTGTTGTCGAGAAGAGGCTCAGAAGCCGCAATTCAAGTTGCGTAGGACTATAGTTCTAAGTGCCTCAAAATTTTATCGGTGTAGTGATCGACAGAGTGCTTACTAATCAGCGTTGGTTGAGAATTTGTTTGATTATATGTATAATAAAAAATAAGTAGCCCCCCATTATTGAAATGGCTGCTAATGTTACCATAACCATGGCCTCTTAATTTTATTGCTAAGAATACTAAGTATGAAATTTCCCTGGTCATCATTCCATTGAATTAGGGCAATCCAGTGAAATAGTGAGTGTAAACTTTACTGTAGAGCTAGAGGGAACAAAAGCATTAAGGATTTAGTCTATGTTTGGTACAACATCTTGGAAAATGCACAAACTTAGGTATCCCCAATAATTCATGTGGCCCAACAGTGTCTCTCAATTCAATATTCAAGCCTTAGTTTATCTTATAAAAAATTTGTAGATATCATGACTTTTTCATTCTTATTAAAATAAATCAAGTTGCTTCAAATTGTACCCGGCTGTAAGCTTAGACAAATTTGGAATATTTGAGATTAGTAGAGGCAAAGCTTCGGACACTTGTGTACTGACTTAGTTGGTATACAAATTTTTTTTTTAACTTCCTTTGACAATGTCGCTTCACCATCAATTGCACTTAATCGAGCACAATGAAAAAGTTTGATTCATGTAGCCGATCCCAATTAAGTTGGGACTGAGGCTATGTTATTTTTGTTGTTGTTGTTGTTCCTTTGACAATGTCTTTGAAAGAAAACAAAACATGAGTTTAGCAAAAGAGGAAGGAGTGAAGAAGAGTGGTTTTGATGGATTTGGAAAAATAAGTACATGTGATAGCACAGTCTAAAGATCATTAGAATTAAAAATAATGAAAACAAGAAGCTTTTTAATAGCGTCATTTTAGTTCAATTATTGCCATACATAGTATCTTCAAACATTAAACCAATCAAATTAAACTATAATTCTATTTCCAACTGTACTGCCTTAAACATCTAAAAAGATTGTTCTTCAGTCAAATCATGTGTCCTTTATATCCATTTATAATAATAAAAACTAATCTATACCTACTTTAAATTAATGCTTGGAATAATCAAAATTATCACGAGTACTCCTTTGATTAGCAAGTTGGGCAAGTGGGACTTACATAGTTATGACACCATGACCAGAGATGTTTTATCAATGGTAGTAAAACATGCTGTCACCTCTGTATATGAGAGAGTGAGAGACAAGCAAAAAAACAAAAGTTTATAAAACAGTCGATTAATTAGATTCCATGCATGGTTGAATAGAATTGTTGCTTGGGCTACTTAACTTCAGTTGGGTCTCCTCATCTTTGGACATTTTTGATTTTATATTTATTTATTTATTATTCTTTTTTTTTTTTAATTTCTCACCTAGTATCTGAACACCACCTTTGGTTGGTTCGGCTAGTCAAGAATCGCCCCTCTTCGTACTCATACGAAGGATGAGCTCCTAACAATGACTTCTTCATCCACAAGGCCAAGTTTGAGCCTTAGTCTTGTACTTTAAGGATCCTGACCCTCTTCCACTCGGATCATCATTTGCTGGTGGGAGACTTTTTTCTTATTATCTTGATCATATTGTTTTGGTACAACGAACCAATCCCGATATCAATCCAGCTCGAACAAGAAACCTCAAACTTTATTTTTGACAACTATCATCACCGAAAAAGCTCGATAACACCACGACAAAATAAGATAGTTTGAAAACACCTGGAACAAACAACACTCAAAAATTCACACAACCAAAATCCTATCCAACATATTCACCAAGGTAAGTGTAAAAAACTGATTGAGTTGCTGCACGTGAAACCCCAATAATTTCCCATGCACTAGTGGACCCTGAAGACAGCCATTCTTCTTGTTCTCTTGCCAAACTCCAACTCTTAAGAATCTCCCACTTAAGCTCTCTGCCCTTCAAATGTAAACCCCATATCTACAGTCTTTCTTCTTTTCTTTTTTTTTTTTTTTTTTCCTCACCATTTCACCAGCAACATTTGAGAAGCAATGGCAGAAGCCACAGCTTTTCTTCCATCAATGCTAATGCTTATTCTCCTCCTCTTCAGCATTGTCGACGAAGCTCGGTGTTATGGCGACAAAGAGGTGCTTTCCATACAAGTGTTTCAGCTCAAAGAGCTCAAACACTTCACAAAATGTCATCCACAGAAATCAAGTGAGTTAGCTCCAAATTTAGGAAACTTAAAAAGCATTTTTTCTTGGCTTTAGCTGAACTCTTCTACTATTATGTGGTTTGTATTCTCTGATACTCTTTTTCAGCTTTTTTGGATGTTTAATCTGTACTGGTCTTTGTTCCATATTTCCCTTTTTTCCATGAATACTGGTTTGCCTTTGTTTGCCAAATTGAACTTCACAATGTGATATGGCATGTCTTGTGTGCATTTTTATTTTTTATTTTTTTCTCCTAAATCAATGATCTTTTCTTTTGAAGAATTGTCTAGGCCCAGTTCTTTGTTGAATCAAATTGAGCTAATTTCAAATCCTGCTTTGAAAATTTGATAATTAGCTGTCTCTCTCTTTTGCGAAATGGCAGGAAAAAATAATGGCGCAATAATATTCGAAATGAAGCACTGGGACTACTGCCATGGACAGTTCAAGAACTGGGATGAAAAGGTTGAGAATCGGTTGGCTTTCGACGAAAGTAGGGCGAAGTCACTGCAGTTGCATATCAGAAATGCAGTTGATTCTGCGAAGATTGAAGTCGAAAATAATACGCAAATCCCTCTGACCTCCGGCATTAAGCTTCAGACACTGAATTACATTGTGACAGTGCAACTGGGTGGTAGAAAAATGACAGTCATTGTAGATACAGGAAGTGATCTTACATGGGTACAATGCACACCTTGTGTATTCTGCTATGATCAACAAGACCCGCTTTTCAATCCATCTCTTTCTCGTTCGTACCAATCGATTCTTTGTAATTCTTCAACTTGCCAGTCGCTGCAATTCGCGACTGGATACTCAGGCATCTGCAGCACCAATCAACCTGCTTGTAACTATGTAGTGAACTATGGAGATGGATCATATACTCGCGGTGAGCTAGCTCGAGACCAACTCAATCTTAGTAGCACTCTGGTGGAGGGGTTCATCTTTGGTTGCGGCCGAAGCAATGAAGGGCTCTTCGGAGGCGCTTCGGGAATCATGGGTCTTGGCCGGAACCAACTGTCGTTGACTTCTCAACTATCACCAATTTTCGGCGGAGTTTTCTCCTACTGCTTGCCTTCCACAGATGCAGATGGCTCTGGTTCTCTAATGCTTGGCAGTGACTCCTCTCTTTACAAGAACTTCACTCCTATTATATACACCAATTTGATAACTAATCCACAGCTCTCCAACTTTTACATTCTAAATCTGACTGGCATAAGCATTGGAGGGGTTGCTTTAGAAGATCCTGCAGTATTTGGAAAAAATGGGATTCTCATCGATTCGGGAACTGTGATTTCTCGATTGGTGCCATCAGTTTACAATGCGATGAAGACAGAGTTCTTGAAGCAGTTCTCTGGATATCCCCAGCGCCGGCGTTCTCAATCCTCGACACCTGCTTCAACCTCACAGATTACAGTGAAGTGGACATACCAACACTGCAATTGAAATTTGAGAATGACGTCGACGTAAATGTGGATGTAACTGGGATGTTATATTTTGTCAAGGCGGACGCTTCCCATGTTTGTTTAGCCATCACTAGCCTGTCATATGAAGATGAAACACAGATTTTTGGAAATTATCAGCAGAAGAACCTTAGAATTGTATATGATACAAAGCAATCTAAGTTGGGATTCGCGAAAGAGATTTGCAGTTATACTTGAGAACAAAAAGACATGGCATGTGGCTTGGGTATAAATATAAGGAAGCAAAAGTAGTTTGCCAAGGCAATTGGCATCTATAGACAAAGTTAAAGCACCTTCTTGGTGCATATTGTTTATTACTAAAAATCATCCATACAGATGGACAGACAGCAAGTTGTGCAAGTTTTTGCTTTTTTTTTTTATTTGCTTCAATGCCAAGACTGATTGAAGTGTTTTTAAATTCCTGTAAATCATCTCACCAGTTTTATTCAATTGTATGCAGTTCTAGAGTGGGCCAGCAACTAATGTTGAAACATTATCTTTCATGGTTATAATCGATACTTGTATCGTGAATTAATTAGAAGGGCTATTCTAAACCTACTGTGCCATTCAAATTTATTAATCAAAGGCATGTATGTATTCAAAGTGTTCAGTCTCCATTCATGTGGTTATCTACCAACTACATTTATTAAAAAAGACTTTTGTTTCTTAATCAACATTAATGGTTTGAGATTAAAATCATCAAAGATCACATGCAGATGAAATGAAAATGAAATTAAAAAGGTAAATCTCAAGAAGCTGTTACCTTGAAGAGCAGTTGATCTTGTTCTTTGGTTAGAGACGGATCTTTCATGCAAGACACATGGAATCATCCATTTAACACTTGAGGGCTGCAACAAGAGGCTACCGTTGATTTTCTGCACGAATAAGTTTACCAAATTGTCGAGAGATTGGAAAGTTTTGGCGTAAACATGATCTTTGATCTAGAAAAGGTTTTCCCTCCTTTTGCTTGAATCATAACAAATTTGCAACAATAAAATTATTTAGGAGCACAGACATTACAGTCTTAAAACTTGATATGATAAAGTTCACAAAAAATAATTTATATATGGATATATGAAAAGGAACTTGAAGTTATGAAGTACATGGAAAAATATGAAGTAAACTACAATAAGTTCCCGTCTTTGAACATGTAATTTGCTCAACTAATGATGAATCTGGCACCGTTTCTCAATTATGATCTGATTTTGGCAATTAAGGTATTTTCGTAAAGGGAACTTCGATGGAATGGACACAAAGATGCGTGGAATGAAAATACCACCAGCGAGTCGGAAGCATTTTGCAGTCATGGATCTCCAGTGAATTGATCTGCTCATTTGTGGATGTTTTTTCATTCTCTCCTTCATTCTTGTCAGAATGGTTTGTAAGCTCAAGCAACAAGATGCAACAATTTTCTATTCATATCTCATGTGGTGTTTTCAACAAGGGCAGCCAGTTCGATATTATTTGCCTCGGCAGTTTCAGCATCTACATTTGTCTTCAACATGTCAGCTGGAAGTACAGATGAACTGGGGTCGCTATTCGGCACCAAAAATAGAAGAACTAGTGGAACTAATCTCATTACATTGCGGATGAAAACGGCCAACCAGAGGCTATCAAAATGTGTTCGAGTGACATTCAAGATATGTAGTAAGAAACCTCCACCCCAAGATGCCGTAAGTAAACCAAAATTATCGATGGACATCAATAGAGCAAAAAAGGTTCCTTCTATTCCAGGTGGGCAAAGCTTAGAAGTGAGCACAAGAAGCGGCATCCATTTGAGACGGTTAATCATTTGAGAGACTGCTTCATCAATCACAACGAAGAAATAGTCTGGCATGCCAAATTTTAAGTTTAATCGTAGCACCAGCATCAAATCGAGCATCCCAGATATGCCATATAGCAATTGAGTCCAGAAAAGCAAGCGGCGAAACGGGTGGTCCTTCAGCACATTTTGGAATAATATAACCCCAAGAAGGGAACCTACTGAACCAATGGAGAACATGAATCCAATGTTTTCCTACGTCAAATACATAGATTTCAGTCATGAAACGAAAACTTTTAAACCCACAGAAGTATCTTTAAGGGAGCACACCTGAGAGAACCCTGGGCCTGCCTTTTTGTCTGTGTACCAGTAGAACATTCCTTCCTGGATGTTCAAGCTTAATGCAAGTGACACATACATATACATACATGGCCTCCACACAAACGGAGATTTTAGCGTAGTCAACATGGCCTTACTGGCATCCAGCAACTTCTGATACACCTGATTCAAAACCATTCAAGATTTCAGATGAAAAGGGAAGAAACTGTGACTTTACAGGCGCACAAAGACTAACTAAAAGTCTTACCTCCTTGTAAATGAAGTTCGGCATGTAAGGTTCGTTGAACAAAACTCCAACCACAAAAACTAGTCCAGCTGGGATACTCAGTACACCGAACACTCCCTGTAAGAGGCCAAGAGAAAAATGCATATTAGCATGACATTAATTCATAAATCATAAGAATTCATACTAGTCACATAGTTTCCAGGCCAAGATGATTGATAAAAACTAACCTTGGGACCAATGAGATGAACAAGGAACCCACTAATAGAAAATCCTATTAGTGCTCCAATGGAGGAGCTAAATCCACACAAGCTTATCATGTCGGCAGCAAGAGAAGGGTGAGTAATACTGTTTTGTGCTACACAAGCATCAATTGCTACATCTGCTATTGCTACACTAGTGCTTCCCAATGTCAGAAACAGTAAAGCAAACACGACAGGCAACTCTCCGTTTAGCGACAATGATATCATGGCAATCACACCAAGCAAACCTGGAATATTGAGAAATTTATTAATGAAACAAGTGTCGGTCTGACGTTTATATAATGGCATGAAAAAAAAAATCGTACTTGCAAAATAATATCTTCGTGAAAAGAAACTTTGGCTTAAGCAAGTAAAAAGGAGCTAAAGATCTGAACCTTCATCATGTTTGGAACTTTGGTAATAATTTAAGAAACAGATGCAACTAAACTTATGAGGTAGAGATATAATATGCACACTAACAAGTTTCATGATTGACAGTCTTCAACCAACTGATCAGAGATAGAACAATAACTTCAATTTCATTTGCAACTCTTGATACAAAGTAGGGATATTTTCTTTTCGTTTACTTTTTTTCAGAACTAACCGGATTATGATGTTAAAGAAAAAAAAAAAAAAAGGAACATGGATTCGGAGAACCATACAAAAAGCAAGCATAAAATCATAAAATATACTCTACTTTTTAGAAGAAACAATAGATCGCCTCCTTGAATATAGGAAAAAAATGGCACGATTTAACTCATGTAGCATTCGTACCATAGTTTAAAATCCCAATCATTGCGGGTAAATACAGAGGATCCACGCTGATAGAAACCTGTACGTTATTTGATATATATATATATATATATGTATGAGGTACTGTCAAAGATCATTTGAACTAAGACTACATAACATCATCACCCACTTATGTTCTCTAATAGGAAATATTTGAGATGTTATTTCTTTAATCTGAAAAGCTTGTATTTGACAATTATTAACACTGGACAAACAAAGAAACTAGAACCTCAATCTGTCAAGACTCAAGATATTCGTTTGAACTAACTATCTCAATGGACCTATACAAATTTGTTCAATTCATAAATTCGAGAGTTGTTGTGAAGAATTGTCCTTAGCCAACCAAAAGTTGAATCACAAGCAGATTATGTACAATAAATAGAGCATTTGTTTTGAATTATTTTACTACGCCAAGTACGCAAGTAAATACAGCGACAAAAGGAATTGACAATGAAGTAGGGCACCCTGTTACATATCGAATTAACTCAAACGCTCTAATTTCCTCATTTCTTTTCATTTCTCGCTTGTGTCACAATTATACATTACATAAAATTAGCATTCAGAAACCCAAATCTTGGGAGATCATCAGCATGGGAAGCTGAAATAACGGGGAGAGATCCACATTTCTGCTAGTTTAGGAATTAAGGATAATCTAGTTTCTCCAAGAATTCTTCCTAGAATGGTCCAGTATGACAACAGTAAAGAGGCCGAATTCATTTTTTTTGATAGGAAAGAAACAACTTTTGCACTCTGAACCCATGACCTTTTTACTTCCAAATCCCATACCAAACCATTGGGCCACCCAATTGGTTGGTAAAGAGGCCGAATTCATTACATAGCTTCACCTACATCTTCTTATATGGTATGGTTGAGATAAACGTCAAAAAATTTCAAATTCATTTGTAGAAGAGGATCAAACAAATTGGTTTTACTTCTTTGTTGTAAATCATCTTTAGGAAGAACCCAACCAAAAGAAGTATGATTGGCCATGACCTTATAAGTATATCACCTAATTGATAGCATCCCAAAGAAGAATATAGCATATGCTAAAGTTTGACCAACATGCATATTGGGTTAACAACTTTGGTTCCAGTTTCATTTTATGTGTCAGTTACGACATTTCCTTAATATATCAAAAAAGAAAAAGACAAAAAAATGCATGTAAAACGTCTCATAGACTGTAGGACCTCTTTCTTCCATTTACCATTTGCATGCAAGCATGCTAGGCACAATAGTTAGTCATAAGTTAATCTAAAACAACAAAAAACCATGAGTTTGGATTCAAAAACACTTTCTATAACCTGAGATTATGAGTCTGACTCCAGAAACACTATCTATAGCGTATTCCAACCCCTTACAAGACTACAATAGCAGGAGACTCGCTTCTAGGTAAGCCTTTTATCTTTGTCGTTCAGTTTTATCTATGGATGGAAGTATCTAGAGACAAGAAAATGATGCCAGATAGACACACTCACACACACACACATAAAAGGCCATGTATATGAGGACAAACAGATACAATTATAATTAACTAAAAAGAAAACTAAAAAGATAAATGAACATAAGGGCAATGGAGAGCAGACTGAATATTGGAGGATCAGATGAAACTGAATCAGATAAAGAGAAGTGAACTTTTGGATTTCAAATCATAAGGTTATATAAAGACAATGCAATAAACAAGAGTAATCTCTTCTGATCAACAGGATTCATTTAACTTGAAGAAAGATTCAATAGAAAGCATTGCCTAACTTTCGTTTATTTGACGTTCTAAAAGCAACTATGATCTCTCTTTTCTAGCATTTAGGCTCATTCTAAGACTGTTTAGAAATCTAGTCACGTCATTCAAAAAAATGCCATCATCATTTACAAGTAGGAATATGCTTATAGCTGAGGATCTGAAACTTCTTTCACTGTTATTGGTTTAATGATTCCAGAAATAGAAAGCGCAACAAAAAAGATCTGAAAGATAATCAAGAACATGCCTAAAGAAATACTAGCACGAATAAAAAAGCAATAAATAAGTAAATCCAAATCCTTCATTTCGTCATCATTTAACTTAGCAAATGTTCCTAATGCATTAAATGAATTCAAAGGCATTGCATTTATGAAGCGATGCACACATGTTGAAGATTTAAATGCCCTATTTGCACCATTAGAAAACTCACATCCATAGCCCATAACAATGCTAAATCTTGCTCCAAAAGCTATTACGACCATCAAAGAATCAACTAAATGTAAATGTTAAGCGGCCAGCTCAATGATAGACAAAAGTATCTCCAAAAAAGATTTGCAAAATGTTTAAAAATGTCTAATAACTAACATACACTATCTATCCATTAGCTAGTATTTCTGCCAAGCAAGCATAACTCTACCATAAAACAAAGACCAAGCATACCAGCTAAAATGAAGTAAGGGCGTCTTCGATAACCAGCAATCGGAACAACATCCGTGAGAAGACCCCAGAGAGGCTTAACAATCCAAGGAATTGAAGTAATCCCACTATACACTTGTGACTCAGATGGTTGAACCTTTTGAACATCCTTCCAATAATACTTAGTACCCACTCTACTTAGTCCTCCACCCAACCCTTGATTGATACCATAAACAAACACCACCCCCATCACAAAACTCCAATGCATCTCCTCAGATAGCATCCTGATCCAATTCGTCGGAGCAGACGCCAACTCCCACAACCCCTCCTTCCTCCCCTTCTTCTCCATTGCATTCTCTTCATTGATTGTCAACCTCTCTTCCTCCCCTCCTCCTCCCCCATCTCTCAACTTCTCAACAAACCAACAACTACCCAATTCAAATCTCCACTTCTCCTGAAATGGGTATCCCTGATTTGACCAAATTTCTGTTGCCCAAGTTGAGTTTCTTCATAAAAAACAGATTTCAAGGCCACCCATTTCGAAAACCGCGATTTCACGAAAAGGGCATCCCAGATTTCCCCAACAAAAGAGCTCCCAAAAACAAACAACCAAACAAGCCTCAAAAAGAGGGGTTTCTAAATTCTCTCACAAGCTGTGCTGAAAACACAAATCAAACCATCAAAAACCGAAATCTTTCATATGGGCAGTGATGAATTCGCTTGAAAAAAATACCCATTTGAGCAAAACGAGATCAGAATCTGAAATCGAAATGGGCAGGCACTGGGCAGGGAGAGGAGGTCAGGTCACACGTTGTTTCAACTTTCAACTACTGCGAGAGAGTTTGACCAAACGGGCAACAACGACCCACCACCAACAACGACGACCGTCCGATCTGATCGCGCGAAGTGGGGTCTGAAGCCAGGTGGCGCGACCCCATTGGCTCCCTCCAAACAGGGCTCGGCCTAGTCCCAATGATTCATCGAAGTTCGCGACATCTGTCTCTAAAAAACACCAATTTGCAATTAAAAAGTGGGTTTTTGATCAGTTCTTCGAATGCGTCGCCCTCACAATGTGATTAATTTTGTGGGGTTTGCGAGTCGACGAGGATGATTTCGTAGAAACGACGAAAAACGGAGAGAAGCGGAGCTGGAATTCTAGTCGTAACAGTTGACTGTTCGTCTTGTTCGCTGTGTAACGGGGCCGAAATGTGGAGTTTCGGTCCGTGTCGGTCCGCTCCGATACGATACGGATGGAGCGTAACGGTAACGGTCGCTAACGAGAATCAAAGCCCGACTTTCAAGACAATGACTTTCGGAAATGGTGTTTTTCCAAAAGTAAGGTACATTTACAATTTATTTCACAAAATATGGTGGTGTACTTTAAATTAACAAAAGTAACTAATAACGCATTTTCAAAAGTCGTTATTGCTTTTGTAGTTTGTGAGGTGGCGAGGCAAATGTACAGATAGCGCCTTTTCAATCAGTACATTTGCCCGCCACTCACCGCCACCTCACAAACTTCAATAACGCCTTTTCAAAAGGCGTTATTGGTTATGTTTGAAGTTTGTTAGGTGGCGGTGGCGACGCACACGCATATCGAAGTGGACAACTCATGCAAATGTCACCCATGTATGCCGATATGGAAATTTCATGCAAATGTCGACACGTCTGTCTAGGTGAGCGACCCATGCAACCTCATGCAACTCATGCAAACGTCACGCACGTGTCTCGAGGTGGTAAAACCAATGCCAACGTCACGCACATATCTCCTGGTTGACAATTCATGCAAACGTCATGCACGTATCCCGAGGTGGGCAATCTATGCAAACGTCATGCACGTATCTCGAGGGGGCAACTCATGCATATCTACTACAAACCATAGACCTCATGTAAACGTTAGCACGTATTGCGAGGCGGACAGCCCGTACAACCCATAGGCGCTATTCGGTCGGCCCATGTCCACGTGGTCATCCTACGTGGACCGTGTTACACGGATATATAACGCCTTTTGAAAAGGCGATATCCGTGTAACACAGTCCACGTCAGCAAAAAACTCATCCACTTTGATAACGCCTTTACAAAAGGCGTTATTGCTTATTCTGGAGAAAAAAAAACACAATCTTATTTTTCGGATTTAAACTAAAAACATTAGTACTTTTGTAATTTTTTCTTCGGAAATAGCTGACACCGTGCATGGTTGGCTTTTATCCGATGTGCATTGAAATGTGTGCCGAATAGTTTAGGAAGTGATCACTCCATTTCTTTAAATGTCATTTTAAGGTTATTAACAATTTTTAAAAAAGTCATTTAATTATCTTGAATGATGAGAAAGTTACAGTTAAATGACTAAATCACATTTTATCTCTTCTAACCCCACCACTTCTACGTACGCTAGTTATTAATGTGTAATTAATAGATTTTCTTTTTTTATGAAGGTATAGTAATTAATGTGTATTGAAACTATCAAATGACAGATATTGTGAAATATTTCAAAATGGTTAAAAAATCAATTATAAAGAAACGGAGGGAGTAGTAGGAGGCAATGAAGTCAGAGAGATGTAGCCAACTCATGTATGTTTGCTCACAATTCTTGATTCTAACATGGGGTTGCGTATCCCGAAGCGTGTGCAAGCGGCTCATAGTGGGTTTGAGTTTGGTGACGTTCGAAAATCATTTCCAGTGACGAAATTTGTTAGATTTGAGATTTACTATCTCTTGTTATTTTTATAAATCTTTCTACAAAATCTCTTTATCAAAAAATATACGTCCTTTTAGAATTCTAGAAAGTTTTTCTACTTCTTTATCTTTTTACCCCTAAACATTTAATTGCAATTAAAAACTTATTTTCATTTTATTGGAGGAAATAAAAGATTAGTGTAGTTAATGAAATAATTAAAGCACAGGTTTAAATGTAATTTGAATATATAATTGATACTTTATTTAATACTTCATTCGGTCACAAATATAAGTCATTTAATGTAAGGGCACAAGAATTAAGACAGCTCTAATTACAAGTGTAATTT
Organism: Stephania cephalantha; assembly: GCA_039657325.1. Lineage (NCBI taxonomy): Eukaryota > Viridiplantae > Streptophyta > Magnoliopsida > Ranunculales > Menispermaceae > Stephania > Stephania cephalantha. The sequence goes on along the minus strand of CM077576.1, from coordinate 5,473,527 downwards.
ATATATACGTCTTTTGATATTAAATGAATCGAATGATTGAAGAATCATAAATATTTGAATTATATAAGGGTATAATTGGTAAAAAATAATAATAAATTCACTCTCGAATTTCAAAAACGATTTATAATTTTGACCAATAAGTTTTTACTAAAATGATTTATATATTTTTACCGGAAGGAGTATTCGTGTTTTGGGCAAAACGACTTATATTTATTGACAGAAATTAGTAATTGTTTGTACTTTTTTTGGTTAATTAATGATTGAATTAGAACTAATGAAGATAGGTGAATGAGAGATTCCAATCCAATCACTTGCATGAAAGATCTTGGCCACCATTAAAGAGTATATAGTCTAGCTACCAAAACTCATGACTCATTAATTGGAGAATGAAATTATCCATGAAAGAGCTTCTTCACAAGGACTACATGGCCGGGTGAGCTTTTCACTATTTTTTTTTCAAAGGAAAAAGTGTTATTCAGAAGGTTAGCAGAGATGTGGATGCTTATATAGATATAGATATGTGGTATAAGAAAAAATGAATAGCACTAATCAACACAAAAAAAAGAAAAAAAAAAAAAAAAAAAAAGAAAAGAAACTGGTTTAGGTGATTTGGCAACATTAATCAAGACGCTTCAACTGCATTAGAAATTAGAAAAAGGCGAGTAGCAAAAATCAACACAAAAATTAAAAATGTCTAGTCAGAAACTCAACGTAATAAAAAATTGGATGATAGTTTTGAAATAATTCGGAATGAACGCCTTCAACTCCATTAAATCAAGCAAAGTAGAAAATTTTAATTTATGTATCCAACCCCAATTAATTTGAGATTAGGGTTTAATTGTTGTTGTTGATCTTGTTGTTGCTACTAGTGTGATGTTCAAAATTATCCCCGACTATTCCACAAGAAACAAACTCCAAACTCATGAGATATAATCATAGGAATAAAAAAGTTACAAGATTCAAACATACGACCTCACAGAGTATCATATGAAATAAATATAATATTTGATTATTTACAGTAGGCTTACAAAACACTGCCCCATGAGTTTTGATCATTTTTGTTTTTGATAAAAAAAAAAAAGTTGTATTCATATTTCATTCAACACTGAGATCATTTTGTACAACCTTGACTACCTCATTACAGTAAAAAAAAAAAAAAAAAAAAAAAAAAAAAAAAAAACCTCATCACGAGGTTGATTTCATATATTTGGCTATCATATGTACGGAAAAGCCGCACCATTACATGAGCAACCTCATTCGCTTGTCAAATAACCTTACATCCCCACACCAAACTTCCAACGATGGAAGAAAACCAAACTTTCAACGATGGTAGAACATTTAAGACTTCTAATAGGGGAAAGACACGAGTTATTTAATAAAAAAATGATAATCTATGGGGACAAATGCCTAAAAGACGAGAGAACCACCCTATAAAGTTGTAAATGAAAAAAAAAAAAAAAAAAACTCTAGATCTGTAACCCAAAAAGGACAACTATGAGACTCGTCGGAACTCAAGCCAATGCGGTGAGACACGCTCCTTAGAACGTTGTTTGCCACCACATAGGGTCAAACGTCGACATTCGCCAATGTTGAACTTGAAGATCCACAACCTCATCTCATTGCCTCGCCTTCTTTTGTTCCAAAAATCTAGGCAAAAAACCCTTCCAAATTGCTCCTGTAGTCATGGAGTAGGTAGACTCAGCAATTTTAGGGTATGTCTACCAGACAACCACTACCAAGGGAATGAAAGTAACTTTTTTTTTTTTTTTTTTTAATGTTAATGTGTTTTAGCCTTTTAGGAACTTCAACAAGAAATAGAAGTTCTTGCAAAGCTCATCAGCACAAAATGGAGTTGAAGAAATCATGTTTCATATGGTTAGAGGTTGAGTTTTGTGTGCAAGAAATCAAATACATAAACATAGCTGCTATCGACGACACCCGAAAAGGCGAAGCAATGAGAGGATTATAGGTGCTGACTAGCCAAATGCAGGACCAAACTGAAACCAACTCAACTTTACAAGGCAACAATGAAGTCCCAGTTTCGGTGCAGGCCGTTGCAGTCCACAAACCAATATTTTCACACCCAGGATTGAATAATCGAAAAACCGTTCGAGCAAATAAGTCGGTATCGACTTTGACTGCAATGATGAACAGCTAGAACAAGGAACATAATCGAAAAATCAAAGCAGTGTGCATATTGAAATGCTTAGCTTTCAAGCATAATAATTAATCAATGTCAGTAAATTGTGACACAAAGATGTATACTGTACACAAGTAATGCAAATGCTTAAGATCAAAAGCAAAAAGTTCTAATCAATCCAAGCAGAATGGATAATTAAATTAGCTTCTTTTGTTTTTGGGTCCCTTTGACTCAATAAAATACCTGAGCAGGGAGGCTGTTTCTGTAGGAATTAAAGGTAAATTGGTGTTGTGTTGCGCAGATACGCAGAGCGGTTTTTCCCATCTGCAACACCTTGTTTATGAATTTTGAGATGCAGTTTGGTGTCAAGGAATTGGTCTTCTGAAGCAGAAATGGAGATGCAACAACTTATGGTCTTGTCATAAGTTAAATACCCGGTACAAACCGAGGGTTGAATGTTTCCCGGGCAGCAGTTCAGGCAAGTGTTTAGCCAGATCTGAGACCTTCCAACATAATTATTCGGCCAGCCTCCAACTCGGCAATCGTTCATCGGAGAGAGCCTGTCAGCAACAGCCCGCAGTTGGAAGAAATGAGTCCCCATTACGAGGCGACATAGGGAGGCAACTCAAGTCTTCGCTTGATTTGTGGTACATGCTTTTCTGCACATAGTAAATCAAGTAGCCTTGTGAAGCTCTCACCACTCCCTCGCTGACTTGAGTAATCCAGGCATCATCGCATTTGTACCATTGGTTCCTTAGTCGCAGATACGTCACATAGTGGCCAGACTCTAGCTTCCCGGAATGTGTAACCACGGCAAATACCTCAAACTCGGTCGACGCATCTGACTCATCACCCTCGAAAGCAAAGATCCTATTTCCAAATCTGTTCCTCACAATTGAGGAGGACAAGTATGGCATCATGTCAAGCGAGAAAGGAAACTGCAAGTATCTGTCGATCTTCCTTGACATTTTTCTGACCAGCGAGTGTTCAAATCTTTTTATGTGAAAACATAAGACCAATGGAAGTCTTCTGATGGACATCTGCTTCAATGAATCTCGCTTTTCTTGGCAGTGCTGGCAGAATAGTTTTTGATCGGATCCCAATTTTTCTGGTCGAGTGAAGAGGTCCAGACATCCCAAGAGAGTGGATATCTCAAGGCTTTGATTTGAGTTTGGCGACTTATCTGATGCTTTTATTTTGGAACCGCAGGTTGGATCCAAGTCGAGAGATATGTCCACGCAAGGGTCATATGTTGTGGAAGTAAAACCACAAGTTATGCAGGTAACATCCGATCTCAACACCCCGGAAAACACTCTATGAGCAATACAGTGACAATCTCCATTGTCTGCAAAATATATTTTTCAAAGAAACTACTCAAACAAGGAACCAACAAACCTTCAAAAAGTATCGACAGAATTCTTACAAAATAAACCAATGCGGCATTTGCAGAAAACATAACGTCACAAAGATCAAGTTTTATAATTAGATCAGTAAAAAGATACGCATTCTTTCCTAGAAAATGACATTTTGACGTGGCCGGTTAGAGTGCACAAAAATTTGAGTTGCTTATCCAACAAAATAGAACAACCTTTATTTTGATGCCTGCCATGGTCTTCTTTCTCATGAATTCCATCGAGCATTGAAATGAAGAACTCGTGAGCATCCTGTTGTTCGTAACTGGCAAGATTCGACGAGTGTTTCCACCAACTGCAATCAGAAAGAAAAAAAAATGACCAAAAATGTAACTATTGACCATATCTCGAAGATGATTCATTCATGAAATCTTATAAGGCAGATCAAAGGGGAAGCTCCATAGATCCACTAATATTTTGCAGTCATCAAGACGAGATTACAATAACCTAAAGAACAATCATAAAATAAATTTCCAGTCAATTAATTCCTATTCTTCCCATTCAATCAAACTACATTGCCATGAAAACAACAATAAGAGAAAGAGAGATCATCAATCACTACAATTGCATCGACAAAATGAATGGGAACCAGTTCACGATTAATACAACGCAATAAAATCACAAGGCTGACCGTAACAACTTCTAGTCTATAAGAACCCCACATCATCATACATTGGAAGCCACAATCTTCCAAAATGAAGAAAATCATAAACTCACACATTCAACCAATCAATTTAAGCGTTTTGATTCACAAATGAATGAACGTAACGCAATCGCAATCACATACCAACCATAATAACAACATCAAGAGATTCTACACTGAAAGATGAGTGAATCAAATTGCAATGAAATCAATGAAAACAAACCCAATGCAGCCTAACCTGTAAAGAAACCGAGCCGGGCTATAAGGGGACCTCTCCCCAGAGAACACAGCAGCGAACATAGAATCAACGTCGCATCGCAAACACAAGCGCCCGAAGAGCTCTTCCTACAAGAATCCCTATTGTGTCTCCCACTAAGGAAGTAATTCCGCAATGGCACGGCGTGCAGCATCGCTTGCAACACCGAATTCATAAAACAAGTGCTCCCTAAATTGTTCAATCCCCTCAAACCCAAAGGCAAGCAAGAACTAGACCCCCACCTCACCTTCAACACAATCTCTTTATTAGAACTACAACTACTACTACTAGTACTACTACTATTACTACTACTACTACTATGATCTAATGAAGATGATGATGAAGAACACAAATTCATCACACTCACAGTCTTTCTCCTCTTATTACATGAACTCTCCCTATTGAGATCACCAACACCCCCACCACCACCATTGTTGTGGTTGCTGGGCATCTCCATAATGTGCTTCGCCATGACGAAGTTATCGAAATCGGGATCGTAAACCTGATCAAAACAAACACAGCAGAAGAGCTCTGCCCTCTCCATGTCCACAGCAATCTCATGACCCATATGGGACTGTGAATGCAAAAGGGCATGATTGGATTCAGAAGAAGAAGAAGTAGTACAACACGAGATTGATGAACAGATCAGACAGAAATACAATCTCCCTTGATTCCCAGAACAAAGCCCACATCTGGGCACCTCAATTTGGTCCCTTTTCATGGCTGTCCTCCCATGTGGAGTGATTTTGAGACTGTTTTTCAGGGAATCGTAGCCATTCAAAGAGTGCTTTCTCTTGTACTCTTCAAGGTGCTTACAGGGTGTTGGGTTTGTGTATGTGGGGTTTCTTCTGTACATGCTGAGAGGGATTTTGGGGATTGATTGGATTGCAAAAACAACAACAACAACAGCAGCAGCAACGACAAAAAGGAGGGATTTTTGGAGTGGATTTGATGAGATTTGATGAAATAAAATATGGGTATTGGAGATTGATCAATGGGGGTTGTGATGGAATCGATTCAACATGGAAGAGTGGATCGAAGAACAACAAAAGTGGAGGATCTGTTGGTTTGGTTTTTGGTTTTCGTTATTGTGAGTTGGATTTTGGAGGGTACTTCGTGTTGGAGGCCGACTGGAAGACTCCCTACACTATTCTCTGTTTCCTCCTCTGTTTCTACATGTTTTTGCAAGTGGGGCCCTATATTTTTAGGAAATTAGAGTGCACTCCTCAATGTGTTGACTAGGGTTTTTGAAGAAAACGCGAGGGTGGCACTGGCTTTTGACACACAATTGTTGGGGTCCTTCGGAGACACGTAAAATGTGCGTGCACAAATCTTTATGTAGTATATAAGAGGCATTGATAATTATGTGCCGAATGATTGTGTTGAAAGATTGTTACCGAATTATTTTTTTCAGTAAGGGTAATGAATTATTTCATCGCAATTAATAATTAAATTTTAATGACGAATAACGAAATCGATTTAATGCTATTAATACGTCAAGATTTACTTTGATTTGTTTTCATTTGTGTTTTGTCAATTTTATTAGTTGCGATTTGTTTATTTTTATCATCAAAGATTATCGTTAACAATATTTTTTCACGAGATATTATAATTATCGAGAACTTTTAGTTTAGTGTATTTCAAAACTAATATTTATATCGTCAAAGCATTTATGATGAGTTAGTAAAGACATCACTTATCAAAAAGCAATGTTTCGGGAGGTCGTGAGTTCGACTACTACTTCAGTAAAAAAAAATTTATATTTATATCTTAACAAAAAAATAATATTATATTATTATATTGAGAGTTTGTCAAGGGAGGCCAAATGAGATTATTATAATTATATTTTTTTCAAGTTTTATCTTTTAATCTCTGCTTATTTGTAGAAAATATGTGCAAGGAAGCTATAAAACTAGAAAATAGGCAACCAACGTCTCTAGCGCAGTGAAAAAATGCACGCTTCCATTCTTAAAAGGAGGAATGATCGAATCCAAAAATAAAAAATAAAAATAAAAAAATCGAATTAAATCTTTTAAAATAAAATAAAATATAGATTAACTTTTATTTCACTTTATATATAGAATGAACTCCACCACGTGACCAACAGGATGTCCCATGGGCATACACAAATGATTAGCATTAAGCTCATTCCTTGCGCTATGACTTCTTTTATTGGTGAATTGATAGTATATAGTATATTGCTACAGTGGGTCACAATATATGCTTCATATCTATTTATATACACATTAAAAGCTCAACAACAAAAAGGGCCAATAACAATACTTCTCTCTTGTCGTTAAAAAAAAAAAAAAAAAAAAAAAAAAAAAAAAAAAAAAAAAAAAAGAAAAAAAGACTTCTCTTGAAAATGACTCAAACTGAAACAACAACTGACAATAGTCCAATCGACATCAATGAATACCTCAAACATCGTAAGCTATATGAAAGTAAGAGATCGATGAGATGAAATGGCCAACTAGAACAACACCTTCAATATTCCTGATAATGTTCAACACATCAAAATGAACAACTTTGTATATTTAACAAAGGAGGATGTAGGGTGACCCTTTTGGGACACTCGGAATGGACACTCGATTGATAGTGTATATTAAATACACATTAATTTGTGTGGGCACTTTTATCGATGCGGAAATAAATGGACACCAACAACCAAGTGCTTTCAAATACGGGTCATCCTAATATTTTCCTTTAACAAAATGATGAGATCAATCACTAGATTTTATTTATTTTTCACTTTTATCGGAGTCGAACATATGACCTCCCTAAACTTTATCTTTTGGTAAGTGACCCCTCGGCCATCTCTCCGTAGATAGATGCTTTGACAAAAAATGTTTGAATATATCATTACAAGAATGGTTCAAACTTTTTTTTGCCAAAGACTATCTCCTTAACTGTTTTTTCTTTGGAGAGTCAAGGTAGGTTAGGGTAGGTGGTTCCAAATCATCACAAGTTTAAGAACCTTAAACCATGACTTTTTCACTCATTCCATCCACTTTCACCCTGCCAAAATCAAGGAGGATTCTTGAGGCCAATTTAGCCCGTTCTTTCTTTGATGGTAAAGCAACCTTCTTTAGTTTAATAAATGGTTTCTTACAAAATAAAATAAAGGAGTGGGATATCATCCTTTTTGTCGATTAAACCCCTTGAATATTGAAGGTTTCTTTTTTTCTTTTCTTTTTTTAATATATGGGTGTCCAAACCGCCTCGGCCATTTCCCGATTAGAATCTGGCTAGTCACACTGGGGATGATCGAGAGTACTTTCCCCAATACCCCAAAGTTGTTGGAGGATATAATGTAATTTTTGCAAACTCGAACTCGGAATCATCACCTCGATCAACGTCTTAAACCTGAGTTGTTACCATTGCACCACACCACTCGGGTGCATCAGTTATTGAAGTTGACATCGGTGATTGAAGAGTTAATGATTAATAAGAATCGGATTATACATACTTGATATGATTAAATTCATTTTGCTTTGTGTCATCAAGCATCAAACGAAAGATTAAAATAGATAGGCATGTGGTCTTTGATTAGCGTATGTACTTTTTTCAATAAAATAACAAAAATAAAATAAAATTTTGTGTTAACAAAAAACGATATCCTTTTGCTTAAGACCAATCAAGCGGGTAGCTCATTGATTTGATATAGCGTAACTTGAGTAAGAGGTTGAGGGTTCGAATCTCAATGATGACAAGTTGGTTTCTTGCTTATCCAAAAAAAAAAAAAAAAAAAAAAAAAAAAAATTGTTTGCTTAAGAAAATGTTTTACTCCATGCAAACCTTGGCATTATTCCTATTACACCATGCATTATAATAATTATGAAAGCACAACATCAATGTAATAATAAATTTTTTATTTTTTATTTTTTTATTTTTAATTTGATGAATGCAATAGTTGAAAGTTACATAGTGTGGTTTGTTAGAATGGGTTGTGACTCAATATCCCTTAACTAGGTAGTCCAATTATGAAAAAATCACGTTGAGAGACCTCATGCCTTTCTCGCCGGCCCGTGGAGGAACCCCGAGCGAAAGGAACAGTAATTGACCTAGCATATAAAAGTGAGCAGACAAGAATCACAATTGAAGTTGAAGACAAGCTTGAATGTGAAAAAACATGAAGTAGCTCTCCAAGAGAGTTTGTTAAACTTGTTAATGCAAACTAGAAAGTGTAATTCACCTCTAGAATCCTAACAAAAGAGAGAACAAAATGATCTCACAATCAACAAGCTCCATATTCATTTCATGGTATATTAGAGAAGTGTACATTGCTTTAATGTGAAGCAAAGCAATTGCAAGGACAACACAATCCCAACAAAAAAGATTGTCCTGAAAAAGTGTTACAGACATGCCTTCAAAGATATAATTAAGAATGATTCTCATAACAACTACATCTTATAAGCCACAATGCAAGAAAAAATAAATAAATAAATAAAATTAGACTCCATGATCACTTCCACAAACTGCAGACGCTGAGATGATAATGGCAGCAGAACGGTTTCGCTAGAGTATAACTATAAAGTTCAGTAACTCTACCAATATTTGTGCTGCGTAAAAGAATGTCGACGCAATCACATTCACATTGAAAGGATTGTTAAATTTTATGAAATTTAACTGTAGTAAAACCAACTCTTGGTTGCAGAAACCATTAGACAAACCAAACTGCATAGAGGGATCCAGAAAGTCCTATAATTCACAGACAAATGATTCAACAATGGTATTTTATGAACTTCACGAGAAGTTTATCTTAATCAATGTGTCAAATCCCAAAACATTATTGATAACTACAAATCGACACAAAGCCACCTCTGGATTAGCAGGAAAAGATCAAAAGAAAGAAAACTTCCAAGGGTCTAGAATTAAACTCCACTGATCTTGCAGGATTGATACCATACCAATGGCAGCATGCCCCCTTTCAAGCAATCAAATCAGATAAAAAAGCTAGCGTATGGAATAGTTATGTTCGTTCCAGTCCGATTATTAGAATACCCGTTTATGCATCTTATGAATACAACAACAACAACATAGCCTCAGACCCAAATTACTTTTTTTTTTTTTTTTTAATTTCTAAAACACATCATAAAAATGCATCTTATGCATCTTATGAATATTAGAATATATTCATTCGCATAATCAGAAGAGTTTTCTGCAGACAGGATTCTCATTCCAGATAAAATGCAATCAAAAGATGCAGAAGGGAATACATCTAGAACTCTTACTTAAAGCCGGAGATCACGCATCGAGGAGTTTCAAAGGAAAATGAGAAAAGAACAAGTAAACGTGAACTAAATGCACTTGTATGTCCATAATCATAACTATCGAAACCCCAAGATGAAACTAGGAATCCTACAGCTTATGATAAGATTCTAGGACAACATGTTTTAAAAAGGATATATGTTCAGAAAGCTTTCATAAATCATAGGAGCGTTTTATTAAAAGAACAGCACTTTAGTGTATTATTTATTGTAAATCTTGAAAAACGTGTATTACATGGTAAATATTATATATGCGAATTCATGTGATTCAAGTTCTAATGACTTGTGAATTCCCATAAACAATAATAAAAAGTATTGTACTCTAGCAGATCAAAGCCATCTATGCAATAGAATCTTTAAGACTGTTAAAACTATTAAACCGAAATAAGAACTTCAGCATAAACTAGCTAATCTTAAGAATATATACCTTATTTCTGAAGAAACTGATTTAGATTTCTAGTTCACAAAATAACATATCACAAATCGGATCCTCGAATGACCTCCAAAAATACTTTAAACAACTTTCATCACTTTCATCGATCTAGGCATTGGACTCTTAATACTTAATGCACCATTCAAACACGCAATACGCAATCGGATCCTTTTCAGCTTTAGGCAAAGATGAAGCACCTCACACGGCATGATTTTACATAGAAGACCTTCCACTACAAAATTGACCAAGACAAAAAATTTCAAGCAGTATTGTTGAGGTAACATGAAGATATCAACTGAGTAATTGCCTATGCATTTATCCTCGAAAGGAAGATCTAGAAGACAAGACAATATAACTTTTCTATCATTTTTAAAGATTTTGAGCGCATCACTACGATCAAAAAATAGTATATTGTATCATGGCGCACAAGGAAGGAAGACCTCATTTTTTAGTAAAGGAGATTGGGTTGAATGATTGAAACTTTACCAGAGGTAGAGGTCTTAAGTTCAACCTTAGGCATAAAAAGACGCACTTTATAAGACCTTACCCTTTCATAAACCCTACAGAAAATCGATTCGGACTAATTTGGGGCATTTGGCTCTATAGAAAGAAAAAAATGGCATTTCCTTACCTTTTAACCCTCGATTTCGAGGTAAGACGAGCAACAATTAAAGAGCTAGTACCTAAACCAACAACCAGTCAGTCTGAGTAGTAAGAGACTCGGTTCCCCTTAAGCAAGATATCTAGTTCGAGTCTTTGAATGGAAAAAAATTGGGTCAGGAACACCACCCCATATGGTGCCTAACAGTGACTGCCCTATCATGGATTAATCGGTGCAGTTAACATTTATCCATCACTAAAATGCACTCATTCAATCAATCAAATCAATAAAAACAAACAAAACAACATAAAAAAAAAAAAAGTAAAAACCAACAACTGGTTGACGCGACTGTGAGTTTGAGCCTTGAGAATTGAAACACTATCCTTGGAAGCTCCCACTTATATGTTGCGCGACTCGAGGCGAAAAAAACAACTAATTTTTCTCCAAAAACCAAAAAGCCCAAATCACACAACCACAATTTATTGAGTAATTCACTCTTCCCACAACCCAAACACATATAGTAGATGACTTGGATCATAGATTTTGAACAATTTCAAGAGAAACCACAGAAATCACACAACACGACCCACGACCGGATACTTAGCCTCGAACTTGGTCTCCCAATCTGCAAGCACGCCCAATTCCTTGTCGGTGAGGCCGTCGATCGAAGCGCAGATGTCCTCCTCGTTCTTGCTCATCTTGGCAAGCGCCCTGCTCGCGTCCCTCCCGGCGAAGGAGCAGTAAGAGCCGCCCGGGCCGTAGAAGGTCTTGCCGGAGGAGACGTCGAAGACCCTTCCCTTGATTGCTACGTAGATAGGCTTGTCGGGGTTTGTGCCGTCGAATTGCTTCAGTTGGTCCGAGCTCAGCTCCATCTCTCTGTATTTGCTCTGTTTTTGCTCTGTTTTTCGTTTTTTGGGGTATGGAAGAGAGAAAAGAGTGGTTGGGATTCTGAGTTTTATTTATTTCATGGTTCCTGCTAATAATGTCAACTTGACGGGACAAGCACTTACTACATATCCTTTGATGTGCCTCGAGATGTGTGTTCATACAGACACGATGTCGTAACTGATGATCAATAGATAATGAGATAGAATGGCATCATTCAATTCTAAATAAATTAATTTCTTTGAATCATAAAGTTAGAAATTACAGCCTAGCTATGTTGATTTTTTTTGAGTCATTGAGTTAAGTTCATTAGGGCATCGATTTAAGTAGAGAAGGAGCGAAAAAATAAAAATAAAAATTAGAATGCAACTATTAAAAAACATTTTCTGTTAGCAAACAATTTATATAAAAAAATATATGCAAAGTCGCTTTTCTTTCTTCTCAAAAACTCTAAATCTTTTTTTCTTTTGATTTTAGAACAATTGTTGATCATCTTTTTCGATTGGCGGTTGTTCTTTACGAACGGTGATAGTTCTAATCACATTTTTTCGCATTTTATTCATTTAATAAAAAGTATATCCAATCAGATTTGTGAAGACTCGTTTAATCCTTGTTGTGGTACATCTTCCACAATGGTTGTGTGGCGATTAATTTGATCTTTTTGTTAGTTTTTGAACTTTATAATTAGTTTGTGTTCTCTATTTAGAAGTTTTTTTTTTGTTTTTTTGTTTTTTTTTGTTGAAAGTCTTAAGAACTTTTCTCTAGCTGGAAGTTTTGTTATTCGCGCGTTGTGTAGTTGTAGTGACGTTTGTGTATTGTCGCGTGTTCCAAATGTTGTAGAATGATATCCATGATTTCACATTGTTTCAATTTCACAATAGCATCCACATCCAAATTAATGACAAATCTTTTAAATAAATAAGATTAATGAAACAATATACTTTTATTATGACAATTTATCAAGCCTTCGATGATTAATAAAATTTTTATTTTTCTTAAAAAAAAAAGAAATAGAGGACTTAAAAAAAAAAAGGAACAACAACAACATGATAGCCTCAATTTCCAAATTAATTGGGGTCCATCACTTGAAATTATATTTATTAAAAATTAAAACATATGCAAAGGCTTGAAAATATGTTTCCTTTCGAAAAAAGATTATGCATTAATTGACAAAAAATACAACAACATGGTAGCCCCAAATTAATGGGGTCCATGACTTGAATTGTAAGAAGTTTTAGCTTCTTTTTTTTTAAGTATAAATTGTTGATTCCAATATAAGGTTTTTTTTTTAATTATTTTTAGATTTTTAGAAATTAACTATAGGAGTCAAACCGGCGACCTCCTTCGATCTTGCCTTTGAGAGTTAATGCTTCATCCATCTCACTAAAAATGCTATGACCTTTTTTTTAAAAAGAAAATGCTACAATGATACCCCAAAGTCACAATAAGTGACGTGACATGCGACCTTACGTGAAAATGAGTGTGACTTAAGAGTGTGTGTCCATAGTTCTCAATGCATAACATGCGGAGTGTGCATCCTGAGGTACGCACATGCGACTCCCACGGCCGAGGTGACTTGGGGATGTGAGTTCGATGATGTCAAAGTCTCATCGACCTTGAGAACCGTCCATACGCGCCTTGGGATACACCCCGCAGATTATACACGGAAACTATGTATACACACCCCAAAGTCATACCAATTTTCACGCAGGCCCGCATACCACATCACCCGTCGTGACTTTGGGGTTGGTGTGTCATTGTAACATTTCCCTTTTCCAATATAAGTTAGTAACTGCATGTATGTGTTGACTATAACTAACTGATGACATAAAATCAATTAATTAGTCCAAGAACTTGAAAATATAATACCAAACGTGTGAAGATTATTGAGAGAAATATATTGAGAGTGGAAAAGTTTCAAGTATAGTTTCTCTATGTAGTAATGCCCACCTTCTTTTCTTTTGATCTTTTGATTTATTTATTTCATGTTGTAACTTACAATCATTAGAGAACAAATATATATATATATATATTTTTTTTTTTTTTTTTATTTTTTTTTTCTAACTATTGAGAGAGGTAAATATAACAGGATTGACAAGGACTTGAAGTGCAAAAAGCTTGCCTAAGGTTGCGTTGCTATCTAATAACATGTTTTATACACTGACCTTTTTCATGCACTTTGCGACAGTTTCGTATTTTTCGATAAGAAAGAAACCAGCTTGCCTCCTTTGGAACTCGAACCCCCAACTTTTTACACATTTTTCCCATACCAAACCAGTGAGCTACCCACTTGGTTGGTTGCGACAACTTCATTTTCATTAATCATTATGTTCAGCCTCACTTTCTGTTAACCTGCCACACCAACTGAACGGGCGCGATTTTCATTTTCGCGAAGAGAAGTCGCGTGCAAGGTTTCTCTTTTAAAATGCCAATTGCGCTAATCACACGAAACCTATGTAAATCCTAGCTTTGAGTTGACAAACAACTTGCAGGAGTCGCTCCATAATTTATCTCGAAGTCTGGCATCATACGAGAGTGCAGATGAATTGATTGTTCTTCCTCTTCCTCCGAAAAAGTACACTCCAGATACCCCCTGAAATGAAAAACACATAATCACTCCACCAGGTAACATAAAGAGCTTTCAGAAATTTTGAGCGGCCTGATTTTGCAAGGACAAAAAGGACATACTTACCGGAGGAGCAAGAGCGGCATCAATAATGGATTCGACGCCCTCTTCAGGAGACTGTAATAGGCCAAAATATTTTAGGACTGTAGTAGCCAAAAGAGAAAGAGGCAAGGGCACTTCCCTCATAATGTTGGTATGTACTACACCAGGATCTGCTGCACTGTCAAATTTAAACAGCAAGAAAACACAAGTTAAATTTAAGAGATTTCATCACAAGTAGATTTTCGTGAGAAAACAACGTCGGAATCTTTTGAATGCGCAACCACTGGTAATAAGGTGGCTGAAACAAAATTATAGCGATGCAGAAGGTGCACTAGTTAAATATTCCATTTAGAAGAGTAGGTATATTGATACATGGTTGCAAGGCTTGTGTCGATCAATGCAAATCCACACATTTAAAATTTCAGTTTTTATTTATTTTTTAATTTTTTCTGAATAGTAGACTTGGAATCCTGGGCATCAGCATAACACTAAATTTGCACAAATATGCAGGCTGGCATAGTTGTGGTACTTCTTATCCATTCTCTTCAGACTGTCCACGGATAACTCAACTGATGAAAATAATAATAATAATAAAAAAAATACAAATGGATTGCTTGGATAGTCACTTACATGACAGAAACACGATGAGATTTATCTCCCAAGAACAGTCGTTGATGAAGCTGATAAGAGAACAAGAGTATGAAGACTGTCAACAAAGAGTAGATGCAACAGTTAGACTTGAAGTAAGAAAAAAAAAAAAAAAATTGTTCCGGTGCATAAATTTATCATTCTGCAAGCAACTTACATTTGCTACATTCGTAGGTACAAGCGAATGGAAATTGTTTCCACCCGGCCGGATATTTTTCAACCAGGATTTCCTCACCAGGCTGTAAATTAGACACTGAAAATGAAAGCATTTTACATCCATTCCCATCAGTTAAGCAAGCACAAAATACAACTCCACAAGGTCTAATTAAATCAACAACAGCAAAGCCTCAAATGGCAGTCTTGCCAGATTTGGTCGATACATGGATCAAAAGAAAGACCCATATTACACGGGGTATGATGAATTGACATAAAAAAATATGAATTCCAAACCATATGACATTCTGCTTCTTAAATTTTAATCATCAAATTAAATCTCCATATACAAAAGGATACCAAGTATCAGCATGCCTATACTACCATGTGGTACTCTCATGGCCACTTTGTTACTAAGTGAAGAATTCACTAAATTTGAGAAAAAGGGGAAAAATACATATAAATAAAGTAAGAATAGGTATCATGCAAGAGGTTGTCTAGGGAATTAAACAGTACCATTATACATAAAGATCAAGAAACATACCACACCGATGAGTAAAGGATGTAATGTTGACAATCCGAGAGGGAATTGAGCTACTTTTGAGGAGTGGGAGGAGAAGATTACTTAGAAGAAAAGGACCAATATAATTTGTTCCTGTCATTCTGTGACAGAAAGGCCACTCGTGAGAACATAATCTAACATGCTAAAAAAATTATCAGATATTAATATGAAACAAGAAAGAAATATAAAGTTCTGTAAGAATATAGAGAATGCAACTAGACTAATATTTGGAAGTTTGGAACAAGGGAAGCTAAAATGTAGCAAAGTTCTTCACTTCACAAGCACTTTTTAAAATACTTGCATCATATTATCACAGTTCATTGCACGTCAATGGTAAAAGAGTGAAACTAGCAACGTAGGTACGGACAAGTATTCGCATTCAGTCCCTGTAACACAACGCTCAATGAGTTGTCTGATGCTAAGAAAATATACTTTCAGCATTCCAACTGTTGAAGTTGCAATTTTTGACCAACTACTTATAAAGTATTTCCCAATGGCATTGGCTGCACAAGTAACAAGTTCAAGGGATTTCAGTCATAAAGAGTTGGATAATCTTTCTTTGTACGGGAAAAAAATAAGCACAGAGCATCTGTTAATATTAATTAAGAATAAAGTTGAGGAGATATATACACGCTAGGACGAGAAGGAGAATCAACAATTTAAAAAAATAGGTTATAGAAATTTTGATTTGAAGGCAGATTTATCCAGCAGGTTTTTTTGCAAACCTATTTTTAGAAGTTCTTATTGATAGAGAGAATATGCAGGTCTTCGAAGAGCAAGTCCTTACATTCAGAACACAAAAGTTCCGATAAAGAAGTGCAAGTTTTTGTTCCCTGCTGGCTAGCTTAGTGTAGATCTAATATGGGTATAGCACGTCATAAAAGATGTCCATAGAAGGCTCTCTTCTCTCTTCGACTATTGCTCCCTCTGCTAGGAAAGTAACGAGGATATTGATGATTATTTTTTGCACTAATATTGCAGCATGAACTATTGGGCTTTGGAGGTGAATTGGACAACCTTGCAAAGGAAAAAAAAAGAAAAAAAATCTCCAAAGTTTTTGTTTCTGCTAGCTGAAAAAAATAAGATAATCTGGAGAGTTGCAGTCGTGGCCTTGTCGTGGACTTCAGTTCTGGAGAGGAACTCAAAAATTCTCAATGAAAAAAATGTTCAGAACAGCATAGGAGATAGCGTGGATTAAAGCTTCAAGATATATCTCATAAAAATGTGGCCATTTCTCATATACTAGTAAGGATTGTTCAATCTTGTCTTAGTGAAGGAGTTTTATAACTTCGTAGTATCAATACAAATGTTCAAGTTGATGCATGTGCTAAGGACTCGTGATCTTCAAAAATCTTTGTTCCTCTCATGTTTTAATGGTAGAGTGGTTTCTCCAAAAATCAAGAATTTAAAGAACAACAACAAAGTCACATTCACTTACCGTTCATAACCTTCGTTTGTGAGTCTTGCTGAAGTTTCCAAGATCCCAGCATTATTTATCAAGAGTTGTATAGATGGATGCATATCTGCATCCACAAGCCACTGACTAAGGGAGTTTTTGAACTTTAAGATTGACTGAAAAGATGACAAGTCCACTTCAATTGCTTTGAGATGGGCATCCGGTTGCTGCTCTTTAATCTCTACCAATGTCTGGTTCACGACCATATAAACAAGACAAGGAAAAAAAAAAAAAAAATAGGAACAGAAAGGGAGGGCAAGAGAGACACAGAGAGATTGAAGAAGAGTGGGATACTTCAATTATACATCAAAACAAAATTGAAATTTTCTTGGTACCTTCAAAAGCAAATCAGTAGAAATTCCAGCTGCAAAGAAGAAAGAGAGTTCTGTCATAGAACTGAAAGGTAGCACTGCCATTTTCCAATAACTTAAAGTTCTTTACGCCTGATTAAAATTGTATATCAGCTAATGATTTAGTATTATGTATTTTGATGTCCTCGAAACATTTTCAATCATTGATTTCTTCATAAATCATAAAAAATGTCACCTGTGAAACTTGCAGGGGAACCATTTTTTTTTCTTGCAAGATAGGTGATTACATTACTTTAGTGAAAATGTACAAATAGAGAACAAGTATTTCATCTACTTCAACTTGGATTTTAACCACTCAAAATACCTTTATCTTTTGCCAACCTGATATCGTCAACCATTCCAACTGTTTTGGAATGAAATGCACTTTCCATCAATCATGCATCTTAATATGCCTATAGGCCAACAAACTTAGGGGGGCAATCTTACATGCTCAGTATTTCGTCCTTGGCCTATGACATCTAGGCCATGTAAACATCATGAAGGAGATGCAAGCGGAAAAGACTTGTTAAGTCCTAACCCCTCTTTTTAATATTTAATAATTCTCGTTGTAGTCCACCTAAACTCAATTCTTCCCTGTAAAAGAGAAAAAGGAACCGAAGAAAGGAAAAAGAAAAAGAAAGCAAATTCTTCTTACAACTAGATAAGCAATGAAGCATCCAGAAGAAAAGCATGCAATTCAAGCTAACCAATAGTAGGAAGTCGTCTAATCGAATTCGTGAATAAAAGTAAATAAATCACAGAGCAATAACATTTATGTGTGTAGTTACTTACAACAAAGCTATAGCAACCAAAAGCTCAATTAATTACCTAGAACAACACAAAATCCCTCTCTTGCTAGTGCCTCCGCTGCAGCTCTACCCAAGCCAGACGTCGGCTATCGCAACATAAAATTCCATTTCAAACACTCAAATCATTAGTTCAATAAAATCCAATTGAAACACAAAGAAACAAAGAGCTAAGAAATAAATCACTTTTTCTTACACCAGTGATTACACACACGGGCCTTTTGATCACCTCGGCATGATACTGCTCTGGACACCGAGGATACCGCAAGCATTTCTTGAAGACAATCTCATCAAACCACAACCTCATATAAGAATACACTATAGAGACATTCCACAAAACCGCCATTCTCCAAAACTGGATCGAACACACCAAGGAAACCGTCCTCCCCAATTCCTCTATCATCATAACCCTAATCCAGACCCAAATGCCATAACAAACCAACAAATTATCAATTATAACTAAATCTTCAATGCTTCAATTGAATAAATTCAGATAGAATCCTTGACAAAACTCAGTTTTTCTATGACTGATTAGAACAAAAATTGAAACACAAAAACAGTAACCCTAATTGATTGAAATGCCATAACAAACCAACAAATTAACAATTATAAATAAATCTTCAATGCTTCAATTGAATCAATTCAGATAGAATCCTTGACAAAACTCGGTTTTTCTATGACTGATTAGAACAAAAATTGAAACACATAAACAGTAACCCCAATTGATTGAAATGGAGAGTGAATTACCTCTGCTCTTCTTCTAGGGTTTGATTGAATTTGAAGAACAACAGATAGTGAGAGTGAAAAGGAGGGATTTTGGGAGTGGATTTGTGGTGATTTGGGGAAAAAAAAATATGGGTATTGGAGATTGATTGATGGGGGTTGAGATGGAATCGATTGAACATGGAAGATTGGATCGAAGAACAACAAAAAGGTAGGATCTTTCGCTTTGCCCTGCAAGTTCTCCTTATTCTCAGTTTCCTCCTCTGTTCCTTTAACCAATTGGAATAGGAGAAAATTAGGATGACTTATTTTGGAAAACTCAAAATATAAACCCGGTTGATGGTGTTCATTAATTTCTGTATTGATGTTTTTGCTCGCCTAAGTCATGTGGATTGAATGAACATTAACGACTTGGTGTCCCAAAAAAAAGTCATTCTCATTGGGATATACTCGCCAACTAACCATTGCAACAAGGTAATGATTGAGTCCTACTTGTTGTTTACTTTTGAGTCAATGAGATCTCTTGTTTAAATTTTTAAATTTTTCTAACCATATTTCTTTATAGTGTGTGAAATAAGAATAGTCATGGATAAAAAATTACCGTGGAGAATATTAAAAAGTTAAATTACTACCTACCCAAAAAAAGTAAAAGGACTTGTATTAAAAATTATGTCTCTTATTGTATTGGAGAGCTTTGAAATTCGTTTTGTTGGGATATTGATTTTTTTTTTTTTAAAGTTCACCCCTTTTATTTGAGATTAAATTTTTTGTTGTTGTTGGTGTTAATCCCTTTATGTTTTCAAAAAAAGGAAAACATTAGAAGAACAACAAGTAAGTCACACTACAAGACACATTAGTTTATAACGAATGTCCACATGACCTCCACTCGTATTTTATGCATCGAGATCTGTATGTATCCGCATCTCGACTTTCGATTTGACTTCTCCGTTGTCATTCTAGCACTTATAAAAAATCCCTTTGCATAACATAAATAGCAATTCTTCTACATACTTTCTATTCTCATTATGTGAAAATGAGATGCGCCAAAGCTTCTTATTCTTTGTTTTTTCTTTAACTAACAATCCGTTTGGTTGCAGTCACAAACCTTTCAACCGAATTTTGAGAGCAACAATAGGGAGACCACTTCCCATTTAGTAAAAATCACGACAACGTCCGAGCGTAGATTAATTGCGCGAGGTTCGTAAATTTTGCAAAAGTAGAAGGTTATTTTAGTCATTCAATCCTAAAGGGAGTAGTCCATCTCCTCCTCCAACGCAAGTAAAGAGAAGCGACCAGAAGAAACAACAACAAGGACTTTAGGAGGGTTTTTGTGTTTGTGTTTGTGTTTGTGTTTGGGTTTGGCCATGGCACTTCTTCTTCCCCTATAAAAACCCCCCAATCAAAACGGCGCCAAAGCTCCAACCTTTCTAGGGTTTCGCGCCCCAATTCCCCCCAAAATGCTGAAGCTCTTCTCATCATCATCATCATCATCATCGTCGTCATCATACTGTCGATTCCAGCGTTCAATTGCGAAGAAACCTCAATCCGCGACCGTCTTCAATGGCGAAAGCCAGAGGTCTCCGGTGCTCCGCCTGTTCGATTCGATGAAGATTTCGAAAGCGATCAACCCGGCTTTCTGTAAGAGAGTCTTCTACTGTTCTGAGTCGGGAGACGGGTCTTCGAATGGGGCTGCGGCCGAGGCGGAGAAAGCCGTGGAGGCGGAGAGCGTGGACGAGGTTGAGCCGAAGGCGTCTTCGGCGATAGTGCCGACGAGTCCCAAACCGGAGGATTATCTCACTGTAAGAGATCAAAATTAGGCGAAATCTTCTTGTTTGCTTGTTAAACGTCGCTCCTTTTTGTGCTAAACTTGATGCTTGAATGTTCTTTAGGAGATTGAGGCATCCCTGTTGTAGTTTATTGGGTTTGTTACCATCAATCAGTCCAAAACTTTGATTGAATCTAGGGACATTGATATTGTGGTTTAGTTGAAACTTAGTTAGATCAATCAGCACTGTTCCGAATGGTGGCGTTTGTTGGTTTTGCTATGATGAGGGGTTTGAAATTGGGTGAAATCTTGTTGTTGAGTTATTATTAATGGGGGCTCCCCATTCGATAATTATGGTCATAGGGTTTAGTGTTTCGATAAAGGTCGTTCCTTTTTGTGCTAAACTCGAAGCTTGTATGTTTTACAGGAGATTGAGCCATCCCTGCTGTAATTATGCACATTTTTTTTTTTTTTTGGTGAAATCGTGTTTTATTGAGTTTGTTATCGTCGTACCACAAATTCGTTAATTGGAACAAGAGACATTGATGTTGTGGTTTAGTTAAAACTTAATAGATCAATCAGTACTGTTCCGACTTCCAAGTGGTGGTGTTTGTTGGTTTTGCTATGATGAGAAGTTTGAAATTGGGCAAAATCTTGTTGTTCAGCTATTAATGTGGGTTGCCCATTTGATAATTATGGTCATAGAGTAGGGGTTTTGATAAAGGTGGCTCCTTTTTGTGTATGTTTCACTGGAGATTGAGCCATCTCTGCCGTAATTAATGCGTTTTTTTTTTTCTTTTTCTTTTTGTGAAATTGTGTTTTACTGAGTTTGTTACCATCAGTCCTCAAGTTTGTTAGTTGGAAAAAGAGACATTGATGTTGTGGTTTAGTTGTTACCTTAGCTCCATTGGCCTTGAGCAGGAGTTTGTTACCTTAAGAAGAAGATAACAAGTTTCTACACCAAAACTTAAACACTCATACTTGAGCAAAGAGAGAAACTTCTTAGTTCCTAAGCAATAAGACAATAATTTAATTCATAATCGAACTATAGAAGAAGTTTACTTATTTATAGTATGTTATAACACAGCCTTGAAAACTGAATTCGCCTTGCAAGAAAGGAGCAAACCTTACTATTCACGCAAAAATTATAGCGGGAATAGTTATGGTATTAGTGAAAAAGTAGTTTGGATCAAGATGCACCTACACACTCAAAGCAAGAGATGGAAGTTGCATTCACGGAGTTCGAGAGAGATGATGCCGAGATGATCTACCAGACGGCTTACCGCCGATACAGTTATAGGGTTTAGCGCTTTTATTGGATGAGCGTTCTGCTCGATCCCTTAGTGACAAAATCATTTGGAGTAGGAGCTACCATTAGTGCCATTGCCAAGTTAGATGATAGGATTTTGTTTTTGTGTTCTTTCTTGTACGTGCTCTTTGTGTTTTTTCATAAAGGTTAAAGGAGCTATGACAACTAATCGTGTAGCAGTTTTGAATAAATAGTTCAGCTGTAGCTTTAAATTTTTTTTTTAGTAGCAATGTTGTTTCTTTTTTAACTTCTCATTTAGATGTCTTGTGCCAGGTCCTTGCATTGCCTTTGCCATATAGACCGTTGTTTCCTGGTTTCTTCATGCCCTTAAAAGTGAAGGTACGCACGCTGGTTTATTTCTTTTGATGTTTTAGTGTCCAGACTTCAATCATTTCAATTTATTTGAAAGTGAGAGAGAAAAAGGGAGGTTGTATTTGTACCTGGATATTAATCTAAATCTTCTGTGAATCTCAATAATCTCATTTCCTCATTCACTCTCACTTGTATGTTGGTTTTGTCTCACCCTTGTTGCTGGGAAGCTCAAGTCGAGTTTCTAGTTGTTCCAATGATTTTTCTATTTATTTCGATATTAGGTCACGTTGGCACCATTTTTTTCCTCATTTTTGTAACTTTTTATGTCTTCTAAGAGCAAGACTTCTTGTAGGATCCTAAACTGTTAGCAGCTTTGGCAGAATGCCGTAAACGACAAGCTCCATATGCTGGCGCTTTTCTTCTCAAGGATGAGCCAGGTACTGATCCTAGCATTGTGTCTGGTTCAGAAGTTGAGAAGTATGGCCCTGACCTCAAAGGAAAAGAATTATACGAACGTCTTCATGAAGTTGGTACCTTGGCCCAGGTATTTGTTTTGGCCTGCACCCTTAGTGTTTTCCTTTAACTTATTGTGATGGCTCTAACATTGTTAAATTCCTTGTGTAACATTTGCGTTGCCCGAACTTTTGGCTCAGATAACCCAAATACAGGGTGATCAAGTAGTGCTCATGGGTCATCGACGTCTCCGGATAACTGAGATGGTAAGTAGAATCTTGAAAATGCTAATCGCCAAATTCTTTAGGCAACTGAATGGAAGTTATGTTAGTCTTTTTCTTCTTTGCTTCTTAAATCAACATTATGAACCCTTACTTTCAAAATCGACTTCCCTTTCTTTGCTTTAACAAAATGTTTTCTTTGAACATTCACACTGTGAGCAAGTATACGAGTAAATACAACAATGACCATGACAAAGCCTTAGTCACAAATTAGTTGGGATTTGGCTAGATTATGATTACTTATTTGGGATTGAGGCTATGTTGTTGTTGTTGTTGTTAGATTAAAGGTCTATCACACTCATATCATCCACCCTTTGGACTGTAGATTTTGTATTTTTTGAGAAAAAAGTAAAAGTATAAGGATTTTTGGCATTAGAATTCTATTTCGTTTGGAAAACCTGAGAGCTGAATTGTTTGTTCCGAATTTATGTTTCTGAAACTCTTAGATAAAGAATTCTGAAGTAGTGTATTCTGTGCAGGTGTCCGAGGATCCCCTCACTGTGAAAGTTGATCATCTCAAGGCATGCTCATTTTATCTTAATTTCTCATGTGTAAAGTTGCTAAGTTCATTTATTAAAAATAATGTTTGTGTCACAGGATGTACCTTATAACAAGGATGATGATATAATAAAAGCAACATCATTTGAAGTTATCTCAACTTTAAGAGATGTCCTAAAGACAAGTACTCTTTGGAGAGACCATGTTCAAACGTACACCCAGGTGCTATATCTTATATATTTATATTTTAATTTTTCAATTTTCGAATTGATATTTTTTGCAAAAAAAATTTATAGATTGATTTGTGCGGTCATGATTTGTTTCACGCAGTTTTTTGGAGCTTCCATGTAAGCTCAGGGGTTAAACTGATCCTTGTGACTTGTGAGTCCTGACTTGTAACAAGATTAGAAATTTGGAATGAAAGAATCTTAGGACTTGCAGCAGTATAGGTTATATGTGCACATAGATGGGAGAATACTGGCTGAAAGTGTCATTCATGGTGATTACCATGTTATTTACATCTCTCTTGCTCTCTCTCCATATTTATTTTACATATATGTATAGAAGCATGTAACAGATTCTAACTAAGGAAACAAATGTATGCATTATCTTAATCCCTACAAAATATAATGCCAATTTTTGAGTGGTCAATGGAAGATAGTTGTCATTAGTGTGGAAAATGAAATTTGTCAATACGACTAAGTTCAACCATATCAACTTTGCATTTTTCTACACTTTTTTTTTTTTTTTTAACCTATATGGCAAGGATTCTAAAGGCTTGGGACCACCAAAGAAGGAAACATGGTGGTGGAACGAGAATGTCCAACGAGCAATTAAGACTAAAAGAGAGATATATAGGAAAATACCTAAGTGTCAAGATGAAGATGTGTACAATCAATATAGAGAAGCTAGATAACAAGCTAAAAAAGTAGTTAGTCAAGATAAAACAAATTTCACGGAAGATCTATATACAAGGTTAGGTAATAGAGATGGCGAAAAATATATATATATAGGCTAGTCAAATTAAGAGATAAAAAGAAACAAGACCTAAGTCATGTAAGATGTATTAAAGACGAAAATCAAAATGTTTTAACACGCGAAGAGGATATTAAGGAGAAATGGAAAATTTACTTCGATAGTTTATTTAATGATGGCCAAGTTGATACTATCATAGATGAAAACCCACACCAAGAAAGAAATGTAAACTATACACGCTATATTAGAATTGTAGAAGTTAAAGAGGCATTGAAAAGAATGAAAATAGGGAAAGCATGTGGCCCAGATGAAATACCCATAGAGGTTTGGAAATGTTTAGGAGAAATTGGATTGACTTGGTTAACAAAACTTTTCAATAAAATTTTAAAATCAAAACGGATGCCAATGGATTGGAGAAGAAGCACGCTTGTGCCAATCTTCAAAAACAAAGAGACATTCAAAGTTGCTCAAACTACCTGGGAATTAAGCTTATGAGTCACACTATGAAACTTTGGGAGAGGATAATTGACAATAGGCTAAGGAGAGAAACAACAATATCGAGAACCAATTTTGTTTCATGCTTGGGAGGTCAACTATGAAGGCGATTTTCCTTGTAAGACGATTGTTAGAAAAATATAGAGAAAAAAAAAAGATATTCATATGGTATTCGTAGATTTAGAAAAAACATATGATAGGGTCCCTAAAGATGTTCTTTGGTGGGTTCTAGAAAGAAAAAGAGTGCATGCTAGATACATAGACACTATTAAGGATATGTATGATTGAGTAATAACGAGTATAAAGACATTTGGAGGAGCTACAAAAGAGTTCCCAATTACGATAGGACTACATCAAGGATCGGCTTTAAGCCCATATCTATTTACTTTAGTTATGGATGAACTAACTAGACATATTCAAGAGGATATATCATGGTGTATGCTATTTGCAGATGATATTGTCTTAGTGGATGAAACTAAAGACGAAGTGAATAGGAAATTAGAACTCTGGAGGAATACATTAGAATCTAAATGCTTGAAGTTGAGTAGGACGAAAACCGAATACATGCACTGTGAGTTTAGAAACACTAGACATCGAGATGACGGAGTGGTAAAATTAGGGGAAGTAGAAGTTCCTAAGGTAAACTACTTTAGATACCTAAGATCAATCATACAAAATGATGGTAACATTGAGAATGATGTCACACATAAAATTCAAGCTGGATGGAAGAAATGGCGGAATGCAACGGGGGTGATTTGTGATCGAAATGTTCCTACTAAGTTAAAAGGAAAATTTTATAGGACCGCAATTAGGCCAGCTATGCTCTTTGGAAGTGAATGTTTGGGCGGTAAAGCAACAACAATTACATAAAATGAACGTAGCAGAAATGAGGATGATTAGGTGGATGTGTGGTAAAACTCGTAAAGATAGAATAAGAAATATAGAAATTCAAAGACAAGTAGGAGTAGACCAATTGATACAAAGATTAGGGAAGGGCGGTTGCTGTGGTTTGGTCACCTGCAAAGACGGTCTACAAATGCCCCAACTAGAAAACTTGACTCAATATAAACTGTAGAAATTCGACGAGGTAGGGGCATACCAAAGTTAACATGGGATGCATTAATTATGAGGGATTTGAATGGTTTGAAAAGCTCACCATCAATTGCACTTAATCGAGCACAATGAAAAAGTTTGATCTATGTAGCCGACCCCAGATTAATTTGGGACGAGGCTATGTTGTTGTTGTTAGAAGATCATAGTTAGTGCTGTTTTTGTTAGAAGATCCCTCTATCGAGTAAAAACATAAGAAACATTGCAACTATCTTTGGACTAGAAATCAATCTTAATTGTATTTTAAATAATTCTTGTAAGAAAAAAGAAATGATACGCAAAAGTACCAAGACTGTTAAAATTGAATTTATAAAAACCTAACATCGAAAAGGAAAAGAACATGAATTTCTACAAACTATGTGTAAGCAATTCATTTATATTTAATTAATAAATTAATATAGATGTGAAGAATGAAAGTTTCTTACAGTTTGTTTGCGTACTAATTGCTTGTCATGAGTCAGAGGGTAAGCATTATTTCAAACCATCAGATATAGTCAATGTACACTCAAAAGACGTAAACTTGCTTCTCTATTTATGTCTTGACAGTTGATGAAACTAGGATTTTTATAACCCTTAGATGAAGTTGTTTATATTTGTTTATGGTGCCAAGATTTTATAAAATTTCCTTCATTAAATATGCTTTCCTAAGCTAATTTTGAATTTTATGTGGCGAAGAATGACTCGAAGCCTAATTTTCGTTCCCTGGCGTTGGCTTTAATTTATGTTGTATTGTTTTTTAGAATCAGGACTTCCTTCTCTTAAATTTTCTTTAAGATTCTTTGTCAAGGAATGTGATATATGTTTCTCCTCTTCTTAGTTTTGAATTTGAATTGATGGATATATTTTTGTATTTTGATATTTTGGCCTTGCATGATCATCTTGTGTTAGGTGTCCTGTACATGATTTCTGACCATTCTAGTTTAAATAATTGCAGCATATTGGTGAATTCAATTATCCAAGGTTAGCGGACTTTGGTGCTGCCATTTCAGGAGCGAACAAGTTGCAATGCCAACAAGTGATTGAAGAACTAGATGTAAGAAGTGTTTTAATCGGAAAAGTCTTATTCATATGTTGAATTCTAATTGTTTCCATAAGAAAACGATGCATAGATATTATGATCTATCTTTACGACTGTTATTAGCTGTAAGGTATATGTTTATGTAAATATGCATAGGGATGCATGAGTATACGATTGATTACATTACGTCTGGGTAGCTTGCAAGTTGGTCCCTGAAGTTTGCTCTAATCTGCACTTACAGTCCCTTTATTTTCAAGAATGTGCACTAGTCCCCATAATGCACTTTCTGTCACTCAAAAAGGTCCTTCTGTTTAGCTCTCCTTTTTTTTGATGATGTGGCAGTTTCTAACCAATATGCAGTATACTTTTGGCTACATTACGAAGTCTCCTATGAATTTTGCTCTTATTATTACTTACACCCCTCTATTTTTGAAAAATATGCACCTAAGTCCCTCAAGTTTACGTTTCGCTGAAAGACATTGTCCTGTTACGTGTCAGTGTGGTAGAGGGAGCAAAGAGCATGCTTTTAAAAATAGAGGGACGGAAGTGCATTTTATTACAAATCCTAGGGAAAATATGTATTTAACTGCTTAGTCTATGGAGAATTGGGAAGAGATAATGCATGCCTGGAAAAGCATTTTGAAACAAACACGACATCCGGATCTTTGGTTATATTTACCAGTTTTGATTTTAATACGAATTGTAATTGATATCAAACCACCAATTTTCTGGTAGGTGGCATATCTTTAGGGCAGCATGATCACATCATTAGATTCTTCTGACGGTTTTTGTTTTATTTTATTTCATTTTGATTGTTTATTCTTTTTTTTTTTGTGATTGTTCTCATGCAATTATTCCCTACGTATTTTATGGCCTCAAACAATGATAGCTGTACAAGTCAAATGTTATTGAACTTTGTTCTCTTAATGTTTCTTGAGATCGTCACCTACTTCAGGACCAATCTAGAATGGAAAATGTTTTTTTTTTTTTTTTTTTTTTTTTTTTTATGAGAAAATGGAAAATGTTGTGCATTACAGTTATTCCCTGACTGCTGGAACATGCAACCCAACAAGGGTATTCTCACAAGGGTGCACGATCTAATGGTTGAGGACTACACTCTTTTGTAGAACTTGCAGTCAGCTTCCAATGTGGATAGTATTTTCTCTGCATTTTTTTTTTCTGATTCCTATCTACTAATTTAGGTATGCAAGCGTTTGAATCTGACTCTTGAATTATTAAAGAAAGAAATGGAGATCAGCAAGATACAGGTACTCTATGCATGTCTTTTCTAATTTCTGGTTTAAGATTCATTCTTGGGTTCAGATTTTATACTGTCTTCATTTTTCTTGGTTTTTTGCTAGGAAACAATAGCAAAAGCTATTGAAGAAAAAATAAGTGGTGAACAGCGCAGGTACCTGTTGAATGAGCAGCTTAAGGCAATAAAGAAGGTATAATGCCTATCTGAGAGAAACTTTACCTTTTAATCAATTAATCTTTATTTGGATGTTAAATTTTTAACACCAAATGTTCGTTTTTAGACTGCTGTTGAGAAACACCTACTGCAGCAGTCTGGGAGACTAGGAGATCAACTTAATTAGGATGTGATGAAAAAAATCCTGTCCTTTTTTTGGCAGATTTATTAAGAAAGCGTATATTTTGTGAAGCTTGAGAATACTTTCTTGGATGAGATCTCCTTGCCAACTCTTTAATGATGTCCACTTTAATGTCAACTTGTTGGACTGTATATCCTAAAACTGTTAGTATGGCTGTGTGGCACATCCTAAAACAGCTGTTACTTTGTCTGATGTCTAGTTACCTGGCTGAACCTTAATTTAGGCACTAAGGCGAACTCTCATTTGACTTGTTTGCTATGTTGTTTGTTGTTTTATCTATATATATATATGTATATATATATATATTCTGTAATGTCTTTTGGAGAAGCTCTAACTTCATTTATCTTGATACAGGAGTTAGGATTGGAGACTGATGACAAAACAGCATTATCTGGTTAGTTCTTAGTTTGGTGCTCTGAGATAATAATCGAAGTGAGAACTGTAGGCTGCAATCTTGTATATTCATTTTTTTAGGGCATGGCGACTAGGAGGTCCTAAAATCGACGATTCAGTGTTCCCATAATTTCAACTTTCTTTTATTAAATCTTGGTGCCCTTTTTATATTACTTTCTAGTGTTATTATATATTTATGTGTGTGTGTGCATCTTTTGGCCTAAAAAAGAATATGTATATTTTTAAATAGTTGGAAATAATTGACTATGTTTAGAGAAGGTTTAATGGGTTGGATTTTTAGTATCATCCACGCGAGACAATGTTGTTTTGTGAGATGTCCTTGTTAGGGTTATTGTCATTGAGATTGTCATTGAGTGGTACACGATCTTACATTCTTACTGCAAGTGCCATGTGTCAATTTGTATAGATTTATGCTTGCCTAACTTAAGTGTTATACGATCAGGTCTTTTTGTCTTTACTTCTGCATACATCTGAATCATTTATATGTATGAAGGTTTTGCTATAATTTTCTTCTCTTCTAACCCTGCAGCGAAATTTAGGGAGAGGCTTGAACCAAATAAGGACAGATGCCCACCTCATGTTTTGCAAGTTATAGAAGAAGAGCTCACAAAACTGCAGCTATTAGAGGCCAGTTCAAGTGAATTCAATGTAACTCGAAACTACCTTGATTGGCTTACTGCATTGCCTTGGGGAAACTACAGGTTTTTAAAAGCATCCTTTAAACTCATTATAGGCAGTTTGTTTATTCCTATTCTGTGGTTTGAGTTTGTTTATTCAGTCTTGGAAGTCTATTTTTTTGTATGGTCCTTTTTATTGGGTTCTTTGCAGTTGTAAAACCTCTTTGCATCCATAAAAAGCCATTGTAAAAAAAAAGTAAAAAAAAAAAAAAAAAACGATGAGCTAATTGTAGTTTATTTATTTTAGATTGCCTTTTTAATGAGGACACACTTGTTTGCATTTTAATCTCGGAGTGGTTTCTTAGTTTCCTTATTAAAGGTCGAATGCATGGAGCTTTGTTGTGCTTCTGCTTTTCCTCTTATGCATTGGTAGCATGTGTACTGGGGTATGCTTTTGGAAGTTATGAACTTGTTCTTTCATGTGATGCAGCGAAGAAAACTTTGATGTTGACCGTGCTCAAACTATACTGGATGAAGATCATTATGGTCTTACGGATGTTAAGGAGCGGATACTGGAATTTATTGCTGTGGGAAAACTCAAAGGAACCTCTCAAGGTTTTGTTCTCTTCTTTTTGCTTGCAATTAGTTGTCTTAGCAGTTAGCTGAACTATCCAAACTTATAACCCATTCTACTATTTTCCATTTTATCAATGTGAGACTATTCTCAACAACTGTCAATCTTCGTTTGTTAAAAATGAACAAGTTGTCCCAAATTAGTTTGAGTCAGCTGCATGGACCCAATATTTCCATTCTGCTCAATTTGAATGCTACAACAGATATTTCTGCTAAATTGCCAAAAGCGCAGCTATGCTGGATTTTGCTTTCTCTAAAACTCTTCCATCTTCCGCTTTCTTTTCTTTTTTGCATTTGTTCCCTTTTCCTGCTTTTTTGCCTTTCCAACCAAGTAGAAGCAACCTGTAGAAACTTGAAAAGCATGTGGTTTTTATGGTGTGTTTTGGTTTTGACAATGCAAACACCACATAGATTCTTGGCTTTTGGCATTTGACTGTATTGACTTTGGTGCCAGGGTTGGCGTTACTAGTGTAACAGCTTGATTATTTCCTAGCATTTTGTTTCGCATGACTCCATGAGACATATACCTTGATGGACTTCTTGAATTTCCTTTCAGTATTTTTGTCATTGAGCACTACCAAATTAACAATTTGTAAATGTACATAGCACAGTCAGCTGACACTGACCCCTTTTAACTAATTGCAGGGAAGATTATTTGCCTCTCAGGGCCTCCTGGAGTGGGTAAAACTAGCATTGGTCGATCAATTGCCCGTGCTTTAAACAGAAAATTCTATAGGTTTTCTGTCGGAGGACTTGCTGATGTAGCTGAGATTAAGGTATGATATGATATTAAAGAAACACTCAATTTAAGGTTTGCTTGTCGTTCACTTGCTAGCCTGGTGACACATTTACTTTTTCAAATTGTTTAGGGACATCGCCGGACCTATATTGGTGCCATGCCAGGAAAGATGGTGCAATGCCTGAAAAATGTGGGAACAGCCAACCCTCTTGTTTTGATTGACGAGATTGATAAGGTATTCTGTTATATTTTTGAGTATTTATCCTTTTTTTATTTTTGTTTGGGTGTGAACCACCTGGTATCCGAACTTAACCCACTATGGGCTTGAGACATTGTCAGCCCATAAGGGGCTTTGGCTCTCCCAAAGAGGCAGACTCCATCTATAGGGCTCGACCTTGAGACCACTACTTAAGTGGTCCGAGTGCCGAGCCACTCGGACCCAACACCAGCACTCGGACCCAACACCAATTGGTCTGCATTTTTCCATTTATCTCAAGCCTAATGTATCGCTGTGTCGGCACGTGCGTATGCACGCATAAACATATGCACGACTATTGTCAACTCATGGATTTTATTATGTCTGATCCTCATTTCTTTAATTATGATATGCTATACAACAGTTGGGGAGGGGTCATGCTGGTGACCCTGCTAGCGCTTTGTTGGAGCTTCTTGACCCCGAGCAGAATGCAAATTTTCTAGACCACTATCTTGACGTGCCTATTGATTTGTCAAAGGTCAGTGTAGTGTTTGCTTCATAAAAATTTTGAGATCCTATACTGGATAATGTCTTAATAACAAATGATAAAATTAAGGTATGGTACTTATACTCATTTATTCCTAAATTCTTAATAAAGAGATTTATAATTTTTTTTATATATATATTTTTTTCTCATGAGAGGATAAAATGGTATGTGCAATTCTTTACAGGGTGTATCTCTGTTCTCCATCTTGGACTTGCAACTTAAGTCTTTGCTTTTTTTAATCTTTTAAAATAAGCAATAGTACGTAGCAGTAATGGCCAAAGGCCAACTGGGGGTATTCTGTTGGAAAAAAGATCTTTTAATTGAGCGATTTACCAGTTTGTGCTCTTTCTGATCTCTCTGTATTTCATTGCCATTCCGTCTTCTTACCATACGTTGGCTTCACAATTTCCTCTGCTCGGCATATTGATATCATTCTCATCCAAGTCCCTTGCAATATTGCTCAACTGATTACCATTTTTGTTCTAGTCTTGCCATAGTGATATCCTTATGTTTCTGTTATGAGTTTTTAAACCAAGAGTTTATAACCCTATTCTCAAGATACTTAAAGCATCTTATTCTTGATTTTTATTGGATTTCATCTTCACTGTTCCTTTGCTAGCATGTGTTATTGATTGTTGATGTTGCATGAAATGAAAGGAATGCCTGATTATATATATTTTAACAATGGAACGATTGCAGTGGGCTTCTTTTGCAAATCTCATCATCATTACATGAACATCTAACAATAAATTACGTTTGGGGAATCTTGGGGCCTTTGTTTGCAGGACGAGTGGAATTGCAACATTTTATTTGTGTTTGAGGCGGGGGTATCAATTTGTCGGGACCAAGTCCGGACCGCCCATGATATAAACAAGCATTTGCATTGTCTAGACCCGGCCCAGTTTTAAATTTGGACAAGTGTGTTTTATCCATATCCAGACCTGATTTACTTTAAAACCGGGTTGTCCAAATCTCCAGATTTGTCGAGTTTTTTCAAAATTATTTCATGTTTAAAAGCTTTTTTAATTAATAAAATCATTGTAAATTCCTTGTAATATAATCTTCTCTGACATAATTTTAAAAAGTAATGTCCAAGTTGTATTTATTACAAGATATGGTAATGTTTTTTTTTTTTTTTGTTAAAGGACAAAATGCATAATGTTGTTTCAAACTATTTAGGTAAGTCTCAAACTAAAATAGTATATTTCTATATGTGCTATGTAGTTTCCTTACTTATATGATTGTTTTTTTGTGAATTATATAATGTATGGAAATATATTTTCAAAATAAAAATATGTATCTTTTGAAATTCGGGTCGGGTTCAGGCTTAGAGGGTCTTGTCCGGACTTGGTCTGGATTTCAATTCGGACATCAAAGCGTTGCCCAAACCCGGTCAGAATTTAAAAAATAATTGTCCAAACCTTTTTTTTTTTTTTTTTTTTTTTTTTTTTTTTTTTTTTCAGGCTGGACAAAACCAGGCCAGCTGGCCGGGCAAAAAATACACCCCTAGTTTGAGGCACATGATATATGAAGATACCATGGCATATGTTTACCAGAGTTAATTGAAAATACTTTTATCTGATACATCATATTTATTTTAGAAATATACTTTTTTTTTTTTTCTTGTAGTTTGGAAGTTTTGTAACATTTTCTGTCACCAATAACTTAGCATGTTTCTAACTTCTGCCTTTTTTACCTTGTAGGTTTTGTTTGTTTGTACAGCTAATGTAGTAGAAGCCATACCAAATCCTCTTTTAGATAGAATGGAAATTATTTCCATTGCAGGGTACATAACTGACGAGAAGATGCATATTGCAAGGGACTACTTGGAGAAGACAACACGTGAAGCTTGCGGTATCAAACCTGAACAAGTATGGAGTTTTATTTTTTCTTCTAATATCTTCCTCCCTTCATCCCATGCAAAACAGAACGAAAGAAGAAAAGATAGAAAAATCTACTTTGCAATTTAGAGTGTAGTCAGATGCTTACCTTTTCTCACCCATTTTTGTTTTGTCAAGGAGGTGACTTGGTGCTTTATATTGTGTGACTAAGTCTAGGTATCACTTAGATTGTAGGAGATGACTTAATTGACAAAAATTGGATGATTATATGTTATAAATAGCTATGCTATATGCAGTCGTAGAAGAGAAAGCTTTGCTGCTTTCTTGAATTGTAAAAGGTTGCTCCAGTGTTACCACCCCTCTTTGCAATGGAAGATTATATTTACCCTTTTGTCTTTCCCTGGTAACAGGAGCAACCCTTTTTTTTAATACTATACTAGTTGCTAAGTCAGGATTCTTAAATTGAACTATTGATACTGTTAGGTGAATCTTTAAACTTATTTCTAGGTTTTTCTTTAGGGTTCAATCTAAAATTTAAGAATCGTGATATCAAGAGATCAATTTTATGCCTAGGCAACAGAAGTATTTTTTGTAAATTGTAAGCATGCGGTCAATTAATTGTTTCATTGCTGTATACACGATACTTGTACTCAGGTGCAGATGTTTGCATGTTTATTCATGTAGAGGCCAGGTGTAAAAGTACTTTATTCTATGCAGGTTGAAGTAACTGATGCAGCTCTTCTTGCTCTAATAGAAAACTATTGCCGAGAGGCAGGTGTTAGGAATTTACAGAAGCAGATTGAGAAGATCTATCGAAAGGTTTGTCCAAATATCTAATTTTAGCTTTTGGTGTGAAAATTCTGTAGCATTAGAATTATCTTGAATGTTTTGCCCTTCAAATGTTTTTGTCTGCATTTCTTTTTACCCCTTCCACAGTATTGAAACATCTCCAATTTCTAGTGAAATCATGAAGTGCTTTTGGTAGTCATTTAATGCTATATCTTGTCATTCTATTTTTGATTCTTCACAGATTGCTCTTCAACTGGTGAGACAAGGAGTATCAAACGAACCTTCTCCTGGTGTTGTAGAGTCGGCTGTTCAACCTGATGAAGATAAAGAGGAATCTGTTGCCATGTCTCAGGAATCTAATGTTGATGATGAGGATCAGGTTGTTGCTGTAGAAGAAGACTCAGGTGCAGTGGTAGAAGAAATACAAACAGATCAAGCTGGCAGTGAAGTCTCGACTGCTACTGATCAACCACTCGACTCCAAGGTATGGAATTGGTCTATATTTTACCGTGAACTTTATAGTTTGAAGAGCAATGATATAATCTTACATTAAATTAGTATTTTTATCTGGTAAATTATGTTTAAAAATCTTGATTACATTCACTACACATTTTTAATTTCCCAAATGATACATGAGGGATGGCCACATAACCACTCTCTATGAAGTTCACATTCCCATCTATTGAAGATGGAAGGATCTCTTAGGCCAAGCAATACCATATGAAATTTCAGATTCCTAACCAGTCTCCATTTTATTGTTTAACTTGGTTCACTGTAAAGCAGTGTCAGCTGCTTAAAGCAAAAAACTCAAACTAAAGTTTGTACTTCGTTGCCTACAAGTTTTGAGAAAGGTCATTTTTTATTATTATTTTAAAGAAACCGAAAGGTTTAAATTACAATATATAGACACACACTACAATGCATTTCATGAAATTTATTTCTTTCTTCTACTGTTACAAGATTTTGTTTGAGCTGGGTTTTCTTTATAAAGGAATGCCTGTCTGTCTTAGGAATTGGGCTAGTTTAATGTACATGGAGAAGGGTTTGGGTTCAGCCTTGTGAGGAACTGCTGGTCCTTGAGCAAAATCTGTGACTTTTGAAATTTTGTTGCACTTGCGCATAACTGTAGCCTTTTTTTTTTTTTTAATCAAAACACATAGCTGCAGCTTTCTGTAATGTACAACTTTCTGTTTCTTCTTAAAATTAAAAATAAGTAATGATAAAAATACAAAATTGTGTGCCTGTCAACTATATGTAGGATACAAAGAATTGGAAAATAATGCAGCATGTTTTGAATTTTTTCTGATTCATTTTAGTTTCTAATTTGTAACTGAGTCTTCTCTGCATATAATAGCTTATGGCAATCCCCCATGGAACAATTTTGCTTCTTCATAATTGTTCTGTGGTTATGAACTTTCTCGGGTTTTGCCTTTGAAAATGACATACTATTGAAGGCAATCCTGCCACGTGAACCCTTTTTTAATTGCACCCTCTGTACTCCATATGTAAACTTCTCTAATGCAGTTTTTTTTTTTTTTTTTTTTTTTTTTTTTTTTTTTTTTTTTTTTTTTTTGAGAATTTGTTCTCGTGAGGCAGCTTCATATGTTTCTTGGTTACCTTACTCAAACTCATCCGTTCTTCTGTTTTTTGTTGATTAATTATAGGAAAGTAAAGAAACTGAAGTCTCTGAACCAATCCAGAAAGTAACAGTCGATGAAAAAAGTCTGTCTGATTATGTTGGCAAACCTGTTTTCCACGCTGAGCGAATATATGAACAGACTCCGATTGGGGTTGTAATGGGTCTCGCCTGGACTGCCATGGGTGGTTCTACCCTTTATATAGAGACCACACTTGTGGAACAAGGAGAAGGAAAAGGAGCACTTCATCTTACTGGGCAGCTTGGTGATGTAATGAAAGAGAGCGCCCAAATTGCTCATACGGTTTCGAGAGCGATACTTCTTGAGAAAGAGCCTGATAATCCTTTCTTTGCCAATTCTAAGCTCCATTTACATGTACCAGCAGGGGCCACACCAAAAGATGGGCCAAGTGCGGGCTGCACCATGATCACATCGATGCTATCCCTTGTCACAAAGAAGCATGTGAAGAAAGATCTTGCAATGACTGGGGAAGTAACTTTGACGGGGAAAATCCTTCCGATTGGCGGGGTAAGTAAATTGAAATCTATGATTTTTTATCATTAATGCCTCCAATGCGTAAGCCTTAGTCCCAAATTAGTTAGGGTTAGCTATATGGATAAAATGCTTCCACTCTGCCCAATTTAATGCATTTGACGTGCTTTGATAATTTTTAAATCATTCATAATTAATGCACCCAAGTTATCTCAAGTCTACCCCTACACCGCAAATTCCTTCTAATTCTTTTGTGTTGACCCTATATGGATTTTATAATCTTAAAAAAAAAATGTTTTTATCTGGTGATATTGCTTCATTTGTCAAGATATTGATTTTTATGGTTGGATCAGTCAAGTTACTTGTACAAGTTTTACTAACTAAACAAAATGGACATATAAGCTTTTGCTATTTTAGTTTGCTTTTTGACCATTCACATAATCAGCTAACTTTTGCATTCTTGAACTTTTTTTTTGTCTAATATTCTTGAACTTGATATGTGGATACCTTTATCTTGATTAATTGCATTTTCAACACATGAGGTACCTTTTTTTATTTTGGTGGTTATTGACATTGGGGGATCTAACCTTTCCCACCTGCTTCTTCAATGTTTAGTGTCTAAAATGTTTTTAATCATCTACCACTGAATGTTGTAATGTTGATTAGTTTTGATCTAATCTTTCATCATTACTGTGATGTTGCCATCCGCATATTTTGTTGTTATGATTTTGAACAGTTGGTTGCCTCGAATTTTATCCCTTTTTAGAATCTAAATGGATGTAACCGTTTCAAGTACTTTTGAAGTTACAAACATAATTGACTTTCTATTTTTATTTGTTTCTAAGAATGAATTATTTGGCTGAGTTGAAAACTAAAATTCTTACTAATATATATATTTTTTCGTTTTTTAAACAGGTGAAGGAAAAGTCCATTGCCGCTAGGAGGAGTGGTGTGAAAACCATTATATTTCCTTCTGCTAACAGAAGGGATTTCGATGAACTTGCAGACAATGTGAAAGAAGGACTGGATGTTCACTTTGTGGATGATTATAGTCAGATATATGATATGGCTTTCAGCAACGATGAGTAAACCAATTAATAAATTACGCTTGCTTCTGCTTCTTCCCATTTTTCTGGTCCAAAATTAGGACCTTGTGCGCTTGAGATGCGGACAGACCGGCTAAAATTTTGCTGCGGCACGGCTTTCACTTTTTTCTGAGTCCTTACAGAATCAGGTAGAGGGGAATTTCTTTCATCTACGAAGGTATCTTGTCGACAGTCATTATTTACTCTTGGTTTCTTGTTCGCCCATTTGTAACATTTATAATCTTATTGATGTTAGTTTTGGTTAACTTTTATTTCTTAAGTATAAACATCATTCTTCATAGTTCATAATAAAATCTCATAGTTCTCTTCTTTTAACTTTTTAATTGTCAGTGTTCTTTGCTTGGTCGGTCATTTGTGAGTTTTTTATTGAATGGATTAGAGGAGATGCGCATTTTATATGTCATGCATGATCTATTAGATTAGCATGTGCAGTTCATGTGATACAGTTAAGTTTCTTGAATTCACAGAGACTTCAGTTGATCCAATTTATTTACAGATTGCCTCAAAAGTATAATTGCAGGTGTGTTACCATCTAGTGTAACATTGGTGGTAGAGGATGTGGTTTAAATGCATTGGCTCATGGTGACAATGTTAGCTTTTTATCTGTGAAATCAATGAAATGTAAATGAGTTTCTGTGATTTGGTTTTCCAAACTGCATCAATGTCTAGCAGGGGTGTATTCAATTGATATTTTAATAAATTTTTGGTTACTTTTATAAGTGGATGACTTTTATGAAGTTTGTAGATTTTCGTGGACTTTTAATGACTTTGATAAACTTTTATGTAAACTTCATTTTGATGATTTTTATTAACATTTAACAGGGGTGTATTCAATTGAGATTTTAATAAATTTTTGGTTA
This sequence comes from Stephania cephalantha, assembly GCA_039657325.1. Taxonomy (NCBI): domain Eukaryota; kingdom Viridiplantae; phylum Streptophyta; class Magnoliopsida; order Ranunculales; family Menispermaceae; genus Stephania; species Stephania cephalantha. The sequence goes on along the minus strand of CM077576.1, from coordinate 5,434,821 downwards.
CTTTTAATGACTAAAAAAGTTTAGGTGTATTCATTTAAAACTTTTAGAGAGTTTATAAAAGTAAGGTGTATTCAATGTGGACTTTTATAGACTTTTAAAAAGTCTACAAAAGTTTTGGGGTATTCAATTTAAACTTTTAGAGAGTACATAAAAGTAAGGTGTATTTAATTTTTTGGTGACTTTTGTAGATTTTTTGTATAAAAATACACAAAGAACTCTTCAACTTCTCTTCACCTCAACCTAGAAACTTTTAGAGACTTCTAATTTTTGTTGGTTACATTTTTCAATAAGGACTTCATTGTTCAAAAGAGGTCTTTTTCTTATCAATTGTTTTTATCAACTTTTACAATCACTCCACAACTCTTGGATTTCATTGCTCACCCATTATACTCTAATATCTATGTTGATGAAAATGAATTGATGTCATTATTAACAAAATCTCATTCTTGCATCACTATACATTTTTGATAGTTTTTTTTTTTTTTTTTAACAAAAAAGTTTTGTTTATTTAGTGTATTATTATAATATCAAAAAGTGTAGTATTATTATTTTTGAAGAAAATAATTGTATAATTTTTTTAAAATGCAAGAAGTGCATTTTTAAAACTTAAACTAGCATTATTAAGGAGAAAATATATTTTTTTGCTTAAGTCAAACAAAAAAATAAAGTGCAAAATTTTTACACTAATATTTTCAATGATCTTTTCTCAAAAAAAAAAAAACATTTCCAATGATCTTACTTGATTCTTTTCTACCACTAAAGGATGATTTATTTACATATTTATTATGTTGATATTTATTTATTTATTTGTTATGCTACTACCTTGAGAGTAATTCATTAATATGTATATATGTTTTTTTTTTTACTAAAATACAAAAATACTTTTAAAAAAATTAGTAATAGTTCTTAAGAAAAAAATATAATTATTTATTTTTTATAATAAAGTGCAAAATATTTGTTTCATTTTAAAAATCACAATAATCTATTAGTATCATCAAAATCATGTTTAAGAAGTTCACAAAAGTCACTAAAAATCTTAAATGTTGATAAAAGTCATTATAATGAAATCTACATAAAAGTTTATCAAAGTCTTTTAAAGTCTATCAAAATCGAAAACTTTATAAAATTCATTAACTTATAAAAATAACCAAAAGTCTATTAAAATCTCAATTGAATACACCCCTGTAAGATTTTTAGTGACTTTTGTGAACTTTTTAAACATGATTTTGATTGATATTAGTAAATTTTTATGATTTTTATATTGAAACAATATTTTGCACTTTATTATAAAAAATAGATGAATACTTATATTTCTTTTTCTTAAGAACTATTACTGATTTTTTAAAAAGTATTTTGTATTTTAATAAAAAATCATATATACATATGAATGAATTACTATCAAGATAATAACATAACAAATAAGGAAATAAATAGGTAAATGAATCATCTTTTAGTGGCAAAAAAGAATCAATTAAAATCATTGTATAAAAATTTTGCACTTTTTTTTTGACTTCATAAAAAACCTTATATTTTTTCCTTAAGAATGATAGTTTAAATTTCTTAAAAAGCACTTCTTGCATTTGAAAAAAAATATATATACGATTATCTTCTTCAAAAATAATAATATTACACTTTTTGAGATTATAATTATACACTTAATAAACGAAACTTCTTCGTAAAAAAATCTTATAAAAAATGTGCAATGACGCAAGAATGAGATCTTGTTAATAACGACATCATTTTTATTTTCATCAACATAGACATTAGAGTATAATGAGTGAGCAATGAAATTCATTAGTTGTGGAGTGGTTAGAGAAGTTGATAAAAACAATTAATAAGAAAATACATTGTGAACAATGAAGTCCTTATTGAATAAATGAACCAACAAAAATTAAAAGTCTCTAAAAGTTTTTGGGTTGTGGTGATGAGAAGTTGAAGATTTATTTATGTGTATTTTTATACAAAAAGTCTATAAAAGTCGAGATTTGTAATCAAACTACAAAAGTCACCAAAAAATTAAATACACCTTATTTTTATAAACTCTCTAAAAGTATAAATTGAATACCTCAAAATTTTTATAGACTTTTAAAAAGTCTATAAAAGTTCACATTGAATACACCTTACTTTTATAAATTTTCTAAAAGTTTTAATTGAATACACCTAAACTTTTTTAGTAATTAAAAGTAACCAAAAATTCGTTAAAATCTCAATTGAATACACTCCTGTAGGTTTCTTGTCAAGTATGGTAAATTATTACCATGCATGTTGAAAAGTAATTCTCTTATCAATGTTCTTTTTGTAGGGAAGGGAATTTGAAGCTTGGTAAAGTTTGTAAAACTTGTGAGTTTGGTTAAACACCAACTTATCAATGTTGTAACATCCCTATCATAATTTCACCCAACCTTTTTTTTTTTTTTTTTTTTTTTTTTTTTTTTTTTTTTTTTTTTTAAGTTGATATATGCATCCTAAAAAAAGTAAGGCATTTTTCCCAAATTACCTCTCACTTGGGCTTTAGGCCCTACAATGTTAACGACGGCTAAATAAGTGGGTAAATTTATAAAAAGGGGTTGTCGTAGTGTTGATGGGGTTTTGTTTAATCAGACTCTTCTTATACCATGTTAAATTTTTATGTTGGGTCTGTGTGTGCGGGTGCGAGCTTGTGGATCTTTGCTAGTATCGATATTGTCTTTAACTTAACTGCCTTCAACTTATAGCTCAAAAGGCCTCGGTACTAGTTGAGGAGAGATCATCACTTATATGTTTCATTGTGAAGTTTTATTTAATTGATGAGGGATTACTATTTCGGACCACGCATCTTCAACACTTTACTTTGGATTGAAATTTATCCATCTTTATCTGCAAGCGGTTTGTTCGCAAGCGGCTCGCTCGCAGCATTTCTCGATCAGAAAAAGCAAAAGTGGCTTAATTATTTAGTGCCACATCAGCGATCAAAAAAAGCAAAAGCTGAATCAACAAGGAACATTTATAGCTTATGCTTGTGCTTAAGTTTACTATTCATGATTTAAACTTATCGCAAATCAAGATTTGTCGCTCATGATATCTTGAGATCTTAAGTTAAATAAAGATCATTAATTAGATCAAATTCTTAACATTCAAAACAAAATTTAGTCACATACGAACATATAATCAAGTAGGATTCCTAATCATACACTTACTAATTAATTGTACACAAACATCAATTAATTAAATATATACATTGTAATTACAATACAACTTCTTCACTTGTACCTAACTACCTACATATATATATATAACACGGATCGAATGACACCAATTATTTACTATCTATATATTCATCAATTTCAATTAAAGTTACATAGATTTTATGGAGTACTCAACAAACATGCAACAAGGGTCTCTCCCTGGCCATGTAATCTTTTATAGTATATTCACAAAGCGTCTCTCCCTGGCCATGTAATCTTTTATAGTATATTCACAAAGCTGCCCACAAGTGCATCAACAAAGCCTGGTGTGCTTGGATCACTAGTCCTCAATTCAAGAAACTTCATCTTCTCAATCAAAACTCTTCTTCTACGTTAACCGAGGACGACTTCATCGTACTAATCAGTAAGTACTCGAGTGATAATAGGCTCTTCTCCTTGCCTAATATGGAATGGAACGACGACAACTGCAGCCGTCTTAAAGACGGTCTACTCGAGATGGACTGCGCTTTCAAGTCCCCGGACACCTTTCCTTATGTTGCAGGCTCTTGCAACGGCCTACTGTTGGTGAACATCAATGATGGCGGCGTAGATAAGCCGGAACGCCCCAACTTTTACATATGGAACCCTTGTAGGAAAGACGACTACATATCATTGCCGCAACCGTCTTGCCTAAGCTCCGGCGAGTATAGTTGGGTTTGCCTAGATGCCGTCGGGTTTTTTTACGACTCCGTCTTAGATGACTACAAGGTGATTATCATTGTATCATCATTTATCGACGATTTAGATCGTTACGCCAATGAAGGTATAATTTACGCGACGAGGAATAACACATGGAGGAAGATCCACGGTCGAGTTCCACAAGACATGACGATATGCGGAACGGGGTGTTTCACGAATGAAGCTGTACATTGGCCCGCGCATCGCGCGCCGAAGGTCGCTTCACTTGAGGGAAGTGAGGGACAAGATTATGGTCATTAGTTTCAGCGTTGGTAGTGAGGAGTGGAGGGAGATTCCATTGACAATGGATTTCGAAGGTGATTATGAATTGGCGCCGAGGTTTAGCATATCGGCGAGAGGGAAGATTTATATGCACTACACTTATTATCACTACCGCGACAACTCGTCGGTCGTCGACTTTCACACAAAAGTGCATGAGTTGATGATTAATAAGGGGCAAGAAAATTCTTCTAGTAGTAGTAGTAGTAGGAGTAGTGATAATTGGGGTGAAGTGTGGTCATTGCAATCTGGAGATTCAATGGTGAAAAAAGTGGACTTCATGGTAGACAACATGGTTCTAGTCACTTGGGGATTTGATGATAATGATGATAATAGGGAGTTTGGTTTATACAACTTTATAGAAGGTACAAGGCTCTCCAATGCATTTGTTGAGGTTCTTAAAACCCAACCTTTTAGTGACTTGAATTGGTTTGAGGCAGTAAGGTACTGTAGGAGCCTAGTTTCACCAAGGCAACTGATCATGACACACTTATTTGACAAAAAACAAAACTCCTCCATGACACAGTTTGCTAGCTAGCTAGCTAGCTATATATAACATATGTATATTTTATTGCAAATTATGAAGATTAATTGTTATTTTTTATATTTGCAATTTTGTCATTCAAATGCTACGAGTTTCTTTTTTATTTTTTCGTGACTTTAGTGCGAGTCAAAGTCACGACCTCTATAAACTTTGCTTTTTGGCAAGTGGAACATCATCCATCTCACCATAGATGTTTTGGTAATGTTGCGAGTATTGTTAAAAAAGATTGTATGTTCTGTTGGTTTAATCTCTATAGGAGCCTAATTTCGCCAAGACTATTTATTATGGAGCAAAAAACTCATTTTGAATAATTCAGTATACATGAGGCAGAAAAAGGTCTTAAGTTATGCAAATTTTATTTCATTAATTTATTTTTCAATTCTAAAGCTTGTAGACTGTATATCATAATCATCACTACTCTCATATAATAATGATGATGAGTATATATACAAGTGTATATGAAGATTATCAGTTCTCTTTGAATAAGGACTTCTAATTTATTAACTAAGTCACACATTTATTTTCCAATCTCACTCTTAATTCTCTTTTGAACTTTCTTCCATCTAAATTGTTTCTCTAAGAAAAACACAGTTGCATTTGCCAAAATCAATCATATCGTATCATGAGTTTGTCGAAGAATTAAGAGCTTTTTCTTCGAAAATTTTGTCGAGAACTTCATATAGATCAGACCTCTTTTTATTTTTTATTTTGATCATGAATTCATGTCATCTGTTATTTGTCATCACATTGTCAAGAAATCAATTTTATGGAGCCTTAAATCTATCTACTTGTTAAGTTGCTTTTCCTTTCCTTATGTATTTTATTTTTGGGAGACATGAAAAATTAATTTTTACACAAGGATAAACTTGTTACTACAATCATCAAATCCCTTGTTTGCTTTGGTTCATATAGGATTAGAATTTTGGATAAGTGCATCAGCCTTTGCCACCCTGTACTATGACGATGTGACCCCTAAATTAAATTAAAATTACCTAAACTCCAAATAAAGAGTCGTGTTCTACTTATTTTTATTTTTATAAGTACTTATTCACTAAAAAACAAAACATAAGCAACAAACAAGAAAATGTACCAAACATGCTCAAATGCTCTAACTTATTGTTATCAACTATAAATAAAGTTGTTATTCTATACACCGTCGAAAGTTAGATTATCATTTTAGAGGGCCGCTAAGGGCACCCCACCGTTTAATGAAGGCACCCAGTTAATGTGGGCACAAACCGATTTACCTGGGGCACCCAAAAATAAGACACGAAATACCGAAAATACCCCTCATGGAAATCCCTGAGCACCCCACCACCCCCACCAACACCTTCACCGAACGTGAGTGGAAGAACCCATTTGGTTTGAACCGACCAAAGGAGAGTAATCATCGAAATCGTGTTTTCCGTCCCTCGCCGTGTGTTTCTCCTTCGTTGTACGAGTTTTTGCGATTTGTAGGGTCGGGGTGTGAGCCGATTTCGTCTCCAAATTAGGGCTCGGTTGAAGATCGTCGAACACACATTTTGCGCGAAATCGATCGTTTGAAGTTACGTTTATAGTATAATTAAGTTACATTTGGTAGAGTAGTTGTAATGTGTGTGTGACGGTTTGTAGAATGGTAAAGAAATTGGAAAATCGCGGTTCTCGCCACACAGCCGAGATCGTGTTAACTGTCTAGCCAAGCATGGCCGAGACAAGCTAAATTTTGGGAACTCGCAGTCTCGGCCACGAAGGCGGAAGAGTTCACAATGTCTCTGTTACGCATGGCCGAGAATACTTCGATTATCTCGGCCGAGACGAGAGCTACAATTAGTGATAGGTAATGTGGCGTCGGTGGTGTACAACCGAGAATTTTCTCTACTCTCGGTTGTACACCGGCGAGAGGGTTAGAAGAGGCTCGGTCCCTACACGACCGAGACGTTTCAATATATCTCGGTCTGCGAGGCCGAAACAATCGTGCACATCGACGTAAACTTCGGATAACCTCATAAAAAACACAAGAAATTCGCAAAATTACCTCAAGTTCAACCTCCTCTTGCACCGTAAGTACAATCCTCTATTATATAGTGGAAACAAGTTCGGTTTGAGGAAATTACCAAACCCTACGTTGACAAACAAATCATCATTTTCACGCTTTACCCAACTAAACAGTTCTAAGAAACCATCATATGGTTGTCAAACATTGTTACAACGCGTTTCGGATGATGTCAATCCGCAAGAATCGATAAACGCTCGCCAAACGCAATGTGGCTTTGTGGTTCAAGCTTGGTGGTGGGGTGCCATTTTTCTTTGTCAAAATGATTTGTGGGGTTTGAATCATTATATATAGGGGCAAAATGGTCTTTTCCGGTTTTTTTGGAATTTTTACAAATAATTTGGGTGCCTTCATGAAAAGGTGGGGTGCCCTTAGCGGCCCTCTCATTTTATTGTTTCAGAGAATTGTATGAAAAACAATTTTTGTGTGAAAGAAAACGTTGTCTTTCATGGGTCAATCCATCGTTAATCAGTGATCTCTAATTCGAGCCTTACATATGAAGCCGCTATAAAATTCATTTGAGAAAGACGTTGTCGCTCATATCATCCTACTCGTCTCGAGAAAAAAAACACTTTTAACTATAATTGAGTCAGATGTCATAAGTTCGATTCTTGACAACAACATCATATGAGGTTGACACGCTCGACGGACTCTCACCATGGGATTAGTCGACCCAAAGTGAGAAGGAGCTGAAAAAAGTTCGGACAACGATAGTCAGACCCTATTTTGTGTCCTAGTCGACTATACCTTAAGCCCAATAACCACTTGAATGCTCTCATTTTATCATCTCTGAAGTTGTTCTCCATCAAACCCCAAAAAACAGAGCAAACATCACCAACAACAATGGCTTCTTCTGCACCATTGTTGCACTTCACCTTCACCAGGTCATTCTCCCCATCTGTCTCTCCAAATCGCGTCTCCAACACTCTCCGCATCACCACACCAAACCCTTCAAACCCCTCTCTCAAACTCAGTTCCTCTCGCAGCATTTCCACTGCGTTCAGTCCAGCTCTGCCCATCAAGCTCTCTGTTTCTCCAAGCCCCCGAAACCTCGCAATCTTCGCGGCGAAAGGGTACAAGATGAAAACCCACAAGGTGAATTTGAGTTATTTGGTTTGAATTGATTGGTAGAGTAATGGGTAGTGAGAGTTTTGGGGTTTGTTCAATATTGGGTGGTTTTGTGCGTGTGGTTTGTTGGTTTAGGCTTCGGCGAAGCGGTTTCGCGTGACGGGTAATGGGAAGATTGTGAGGAGGAGGGCTGGGAAGCAGCATTTGTTGGAGAAGAAGAATACTAAGAGGAAGTGTCGGCTGTCGAAAATGGTGGGTTTTGTGGATTTTGGATTGATAGTGATTTGTTTGTGCAATTTCTCATTCATTGTGTTTGATTGTTTGAGTGGTAATTGAATTGGTTTTTTGAGTTGTGGAAAGCCTAGTTAGTGTTTGATTTTGCTAGTTTTGTGTTTCATCTATTAGGGCATTTTTTGATGAATTTCGATAATGTAGTCTGACCCCAATGGAAGAGCTTGATCCATGTAGCCGACCCCAATTAATTTGGGATTGAGGCTATTATGTTGTTGTTGTTGTTGTTGTTAGATAATGTAGTCATATGATAATGTGTGAAACCTGAGAGTAAATTCTATATGTTTCGGTTTTACCGCTGTGGCGTAGGGCGCTTTGAATGTTGTTTAGTGAGGGGTGAAATCAAATAGGAACACAAAGGATGCTCCTTTGAAAACTACTTCACTTAAAGTTCTACTGGTTTATCATGGAGGGCATGACATTCATTGATTGTTGATTCAATCCCATCGGCATATATAGGAGGTTCTTGATGTCGATGACCTTAACCCATCTTCCCTCTCTTGGCTGTGGTATTTGGAAGGTGTTACATTGCTGTTTATTGATCCAATAGTTAAATAAAAAAAAAAATAAAAAATGAAGCAACTCTAGCAAGGTTTGTTAGGAAATTTCCGAGACTATGCATTTGTACCAAGAGACCATCTTTCTGTTGTGTTTGATATGGAATTATAGATTACACCAGTAGGTTTGGATAGTAGTAATTCAGATCCATATTACAAGGCCTTTGCTTTTCAAAGAGTGGTGTTACTAACATCAGTCTTGAAATTTTGCCTATTCTTCTGCTTTAGTAGTGTTCAGGATGAGTTAGTTATAATGGAGGTAACAAATGTATATTTTAACATATTCCTATAATGCTCGACATTCATCATCTTCTTAACTATGGAGTTGAAAAAGATTCGCACATTCATGTAACCATGTAGCTTACCATGTAGCTTTGATGAAGATAGTCTGTGCGGGAAATCAAATAAATAAGATTTGTGATTATTAGTTAAGTATTCGATTCTCTGTTCTCCTTGACATTTCTTGCTATTGGCATCCTAATTATATTCAAGTGACATGCTTATTAGTTCTCTTTGGTAGGACTGTAGGAATTTTGACTGTCAGACATTTCTTTTTCCAGTTTCACTCTTAAAGCTCTTTTGAACTTCCTTTTCATTGTGTTTCTCTCGGAAAAAACCCTATTGCATTTTTCTAAAATCAACCATATTCTATCATACACACTAATGTCGAAGAATGAAGAGTTTTTTTCTCTGAAAATAATGCAGATAACTTCATAGATCAGCCTCTTTTAATTTTTATTTTGATCATGGATTCATATCATCTAGTATTTTACTTTGTCATTGCTTACAACCACCGGCAAATCAATTTTATGGAGCCTTAGGTCTATCTTGTTAAGTTGCTTTTCCTTTCATTTTGTCTTTTATTTTTGGGATAAAATTTACACGAGGAGAAACACGTTATTACATGGGATATGACATGTCATATCATCAAATCCCTTGTTTTCTTTGGTTAATTTAGGATTTAAAATTTCGCATCAGTGCATCTGCCCTGCCAACCTGTACTATGATGATGATGCTATCGGAGTTGAAAGATATGTTCTGAAACTGTGGGAGGAACTCGAATCTTTCGTTATTGTTGTATCAAAGTAACACTTAAACCTTGTTTTGCAGCCTCATTATGGATGTTTACAGAAGATGAATACTTCATATTGAAGTTATATAAGAAAAAGTAACACTTAAGATTCAAAACCTTTTGTGATGAATACATGGTCATACAGGAGAAAGTAGTGTGAATAGCTGAAACTAGTCTCCTTGGCCTCATGTTCTACCATCTGGGCTCATGCGGAGCTCAGTAAGAGAGGGTTTTGGTTTGTCATCATCTATACAGTTCTAATGAGTTTTTTTAAGAATAAAATGGTGTTGGAACCATCTATAAATATGTACTGCAGTACTAGTTGGAAGTACTCATCGAAATCTTAGCTGAAAGATTAGCGCCCGCTCGCCCGTCTGGAACTCCTGTAACTGGGAAGAATCTGTGCAATATGTTTGTTTTACTCATAGAAGTTGCCAACTTTTTCACTATCAAATCATCTTTTGGCTTCTTGCCTAGAAGTACTATTGAATTGCACATCTTCATTACCTTGGCATTGGCTTGTTTCACCTCATGATTTAGGTGTGCACATCTCATCTATTACATTTTTACATATTTTGTTCATATTCCTCACATCTCTTCATAAATTGCAGCACCCCGTTAGCCGGAGCGACTATGACAACGTGATTGGCGCTTTGCCATATTTGAAAGTGAATCGTCAGGCAAAATAAACTGGTAATTCCACTGTAATTGATGCTTACCGATTCGCTTGTAGAGGCTTTAGTTACCTTTGCCTTAAAAAATCTTTTTGATGTTGAAAATTGTATTTGCTTCCTTATGCATGCCATGTATTGTTATTTGCATTTTATGATACAATAGATCTTTTTTCTTCCCTCCAACTCCTAGTAGTAATTAAGCTTTCGCCATTGTCAATTTTATTCATTGTTTGGAACTTGCCATTTCACGAACAATTAATCAATGTGGAGAAAGAATTCGTTGGGGTTCATGTTGTGAATCTGCCGTGACAATGCAACAGCATCTAAGTTAATATCCAGATGACAGATGACTTATAATGAAGTTCTTATTTTCTGATGCTCACACTCCTTAAAGTTCTTCAGAGATGCAGAATTTCAAACCATGCATAAACCTCATTCTATTGCACACACGACAGGTTCACGAGTAGTGAGACCTTGAGTTTTCTCATCTCTCCTTCGGCCACAGCAGCTTCGATCACGTATATCTGCGACTCTGCGTGTCATCGATCAGGTTGTTCATGAGGTAGTATGAACTTGAGTTTCCCTTTACTTGTTATGACCCTCCTAAAAATGAATAGTGATTGCTATGGAAGAAATGCAAATCAATGCAAGATTGTTGCTTCTCCCAGAAAAGGAAAAATGATTCAGCACTGACAAAAAGGAGTGAATCTCATAAACTGTGTAATGGTATTTGAACTTTCATACTCATACACTGGTCAGTTAGATTATTCTTTAACATGTACAGAAGTCTGAAATATCGATCAGCCTTAACGAGAGTGTAGTATTCTAACTAAAATTGGTTTCATTACCTCTTAACTCTTTTAAGTATCTGTTCGACTTGGAAGAGGTGCAAATCTTGTTCCTATTCGAATCAGTCGAGCTGGAAGTCCACAGTATACGAACATTTATCAGCGAGGTTAGCCACGACAAATCCCACAAAAACCTGCATTACAAGAGATAGGTTGCATTGTTTCTTCAACTCATTTAAGAGAACAAATGCTACTTAATGGATAACTGCAGTCAGCCTTAGTTAGCTTTTTTTGTTTTTTTTTTTTTTTTACCTGAAGGGATCCAAGCATATAGATTACGGAATATTGACGCTCGTGAATGATCATGTCGGCTAGCATTGCGAGGGGGATTGTAAGCGACAAGCCCAAGTTTGCAACTAGAGGCGTCGTCCAAACTACTGAAACAGCCCTGTATAAGCAATTAATGTCAGAAAGCCTTGCAGTTGAGGACAGTTAATAGATTAAATAGGCACGACACTGCGAAACAATAATCATGTCGCAGCTGAAGTTCTCTCTACCATAGATAGTCTTGAAGAACACTCCCTACTAAGCCATTTAGCAGCAGAACTTCTTCAATGGATGCTGACTGAGGCCAACCAAACTTGGGTTCAATCCCCACTGTGGTCAGAGGCCAAACTGCATCAAATAATCGAAGAAAGAGTAACAATTAGTAGACAACTCTCAAGTTACAACTTTTTTTAGCAACTGTTTTGAATCAGTGATTGCAAGACGTCGCGTAGGGGGTTCATGTCCTTGAATAATTTTTGAAAAGTCAACGGTGCTTACGGCAATTAAGTTTTTTTGAACAAACTACATAATAAATGTTTCATAAGGACTAAAAGGATCATTAGTATTCTAGAAACATATATTGAATATCAGCCAAAATGACTAAAAGATAATTAGTGTTACATATTACATAAGGACTTATAAATAAATAATAAATTACTCAGGGACCTAAAAATTTTTTTTTTTTTGCCTAAGCATCGCCTGGGTGCTACCTAAGCACCGTCTCAGAATCGCCCAGGCACCTACAATCCTTGTTTCGAATGTTGTATATGCCAAAAAGATTTGGGATTGAGGCTTTGTTGTTGTCGCCAGCTAAATATTTCTTATAACTAATGCTGAAGACCTACATGTGGAATAATTCAATCAAATAAGAGATGTTGAAGGGGTTTCCAAAAGCCAAGCAGTTGGCTGCTACAGTTTTCGAAGGGAAGGGCTACACATCAACCCCAACCCAGTAGTCATTGATAAGTTGTATAATCTTCATTAGTTATTTAGCAAAAGCAGATGGTGTGCATGAGTATTTGCGTCCAAATTTGAATAAATTAAATCATTCTAAACAAACTGACCTAATCTATCTTTTATTTACCTAGCCACCAAAGGCCGAGAAGTGTAAATAACCCAATGTATCCAAAGAGTTTTTGGACGTCAAACTTTTCTCCTTCTGATCCCGCGCATCTCTTGAGTAATACTGCAATAGGTAGCCCAATAAATATGGTTAGCGCTAATTGAGACCATTACAAGGATCTCTCTAATGTAGAGGAAAAAAAATGTCACTACCTGCGAATAAGCCATTCGTTAATGCTGACAGCAGACCGAATATATCCCCAAGAATGGCATGCTTTGCAGTTCTTAGGAAATGACAATAAGCATAAGTTTTAGATGACAAAGCAGAAATATTGTATGACAAATTTGAAATTATTTTAGGAAAGCAAGTAAAAGATGTCGTGTAAATAAACACAACACGACAACAACTGATTGCGATACCGAATGGTGACCAAGAAAATGATAGCGGTTTACGATTGACCAAAGCAGTATTGGAAGAACGAAAAGAACAAGAGAAGAGTCAATTGCTTGATTGATAAATCCCAAAGCTAAGAAATTCATTGTCTAGTACACTTACTCGGACCGGCTAAGCGCCTCATCCTTTGCCCATGTTTTTCCAAGTGTTGTCATGATAACACCAGCAATGCTGATACATACAGCAACAACTTTTGTCATGTTTAGTGAGTCCTGCCCGAGGACCGTCTCGAATATAAGTGTAAAAAGCCCTGCTGTAGAAGACAAGACAGTACAGCTTGCAACACTTGTGTTTGCTAGGGCAGCACTAGAGAGATACTGTGCCAAAACAAAGAGAACAGTGTCACTTGCAACAGATGCAAACCCACAAAACTGATGCAAAAGCTCACACTAGTTTCTAGAACAGCGTGAAATCACAGCTGACATAAGGAAGATACGAGGAAGTATACTCATGCAAAACCAACCACATAGAATACCAAAAAATATCAAATAATGTAAATATGCCCCTTGATACTGTCGGGCATTGGCCTAACGACAGGTTCATCTCTAAGCAAGTGGTTCATGAACAAGTTATATTCCCACAAGTAGCTGCTAACATAATTGATATTCTCAGGAATACAGTAGTAAGCTAGCAATCACCTTACCTCAGTTGTAAACCATAATGGAGCAATATAAAAAGCATGGTTGATGATTCCTCGTGAGGCCATTTCATCGTTGTCTCTCGGTAAGTCAGACTCCTCTTCACAGCTCTTACTAAGAAAGGGCCACCCCTCTTCTGTTTTACTAAGATCTGTCTCATTTATCAGGCAGCTTCGCATCTCTGTCTCCAAACTATGGTGCATTCCATTGACTCTAAGGGGAGAATCCAGCCCAAAAGAAGAGCTCATAAACGAGTTTGAGTTTATAAGACTTAAGAATGATCTGGTGGACAGATAGTTGCGTATCCAATCGCTAAGGAATGCAATTGGTAAATGCAATATCAGGAGAGAAATCCCCAAATAAGTGAGAACGAATGGATGTCTATACTCCACAAAAACCCTCTGCAATTCATGACCATTGATAAGTCAAACAAATTTTTCTTCAAGAAGTAATTCACAAAAAAAAAATTAAAATCAAACTTCTCCCCAAAATTAAACACTATACGCTAAGTATTCAAAATTGTATCACACAAAATAATCAGAATAGCTTGATATCAATTGTTAAGTTCATCTAGTCAGCTATAGCTTTTAGGTCTAATGGTAATCCAACACAGTACTAAAGCTTTAATTTGTAGGTCTCGAGTTTAATCATCGTTAGCATTCGTCGATCTCCAAATGCATATTAAAAATCACATAGCTTTGGTTTGTAGTATGTCTCGAGTTTAATCATTGTTAGCATTCATCAATTCCCAATTGCATATTAAAAATCACATTTTCTTCTTTCTTCTCCTCTTCATTTTTCCCCACATACGACATGGAGTTGCGAATTGTAATAGCTTCATAACTAATAAAGTGCCATACCCATTAGTTCCCAACCCTATACCTTTTATGTTCACTAAGGCCATGTTTGATTGCAAGGAAAATGTTCCATAACAAAAAAAAAATATTTTCTTCGAAAAGTTTTCCCGGAGTAAATGTTCTTAAGAAAGTTTTCCTACATGTGTTTGAGTGTACATGTAAGAATTTTTCCCTTAAAACTCACCAACAACAAATTTTGAAATAAAGATGAAAACTTACCATATATATTAAATATATTAATTTTCGTATTTTAAATATAAATTTAATATGGATCTTAATATAGAAACTCATTTTCTAAAAATAAAATTTAATTTGCCCACTTTAATAGATGAGAAAATGTGACGCCCCGGTTCCACAACCCAAATCCGGGCCTCGCCCGGCCTAGACTTACGTGGACCGAGTCAATTCTCGCGACGTCAGCCTTCCTAACCATATTTCATTATTTATAGAGAGTTATTCAAATTTGTAAGTTATCAAAGTTTATGCGGAAACAATTTCAACTTAAACAAATCTAAACAACTCTACACAAATCAGTCAGGACAACCTAGAGTGTGGAAACCCCGCCTTGCGGTCCTCTAAGATTTTGCAGAAAGAAACCGAGCGAAAATCGGATGTCGGGAGCTCTGAGAGCGACAACCCAAATCGAGGGGTTTAGGGAACGTTAGAAATGAACGTTCTGTTGAAACCAAATGAGTTTTTGATTTTCGTTTCATGTTTTATATATATTTATATATAAACCCTCATAATTTCTTTTTATTTATTAATTCATGAAATTCCTATTTTGACGTGTTTTGACTTCCGGTGCTCGTTTTCGAAACCAAACTCTCGACAAAATAGTCCATTTTCATAAAATGTCCAAAATACTGGTTTTGGTCATGCCAAAACTCCAAAAATCTTAACTTCGTCCATGACATACCTAACTCTCACAAATCAATTCTCTTGCCATATTTAACCAAGCTTACACCAAATTAAACCCAATCTCAACATCGATTACTGCCAACTGACACGAAACTCGAGGTAAGATCTTACCTATACATTTCCGAAATTAAATAAATTTGAAACAATCGATACATGAGTGTCCAAAGATACAAACAGAGAGGTGCAAGTAGTCCCGACTAATAAGTCGTTGAGTCTTGACAAAACATCAAGACTCGGGTTCTAGAACTCAGTACACTCACAAGTCCTAAACCCACGAGATAGTGAGACTTCCTGGAACAACCACGCTAAGAACTCAAACCCGTTCAAAATCAGTATCCAGTGCAGTGCATCCCGAGGTCAGAATATATGAGTCTTAATAAGGAAAATTGGTAATCCGCGAGAAAATTTTGGCTACCAAACAAAAAAAAATGTAATATTCCCTCGGAATTTACCATTTTCTTTGGAACATTTTCCTTTTCCATCCAATCAAACAGGGCCTAATGGTCTAACAAAATCTAGTTCAAGAAAATTAAACTCACAAAGTATGGAAGAAAGAACCACCATTCAAGCAAAGAAAATTAGTAACAACACTATAATAGCACTCTTCATCAAAAACAACAAAAATCCAACATACCCTTCACTCAAATCTTCAAACTCACACAAAACAAGTAATACATATCTGATTAAAACAACAAACTTGAACAAAAAAAATTAAAAATTACATAAAGTACATAAAGAAACAAAGACTGACCTGTGTAACCTCAGCAGAAGCTACCCATATGAACACAACGGCTCCAATCAAAAGCAACCCGACTTTGTATCTCCAACCCATTATTGGAATCAATGATTCAAACCCAAAACCAATCACAATCAATCAAAAGAAACAAAGAAACAAAGAAACCCAGAAACCCAGATGAACAATCTAGCTTTTCATCATCAATTCATCATCAACAAATAGACCCATTTCGATATGATGATCCAACAACAAAATTAAGAGATACCCATTATTCATTGTCGCAGATTATTCAAGAAAATACAGGGATCGAATCGAAATGGCGCATAGAACGAACACAATGCAATGCAAACACAACACAAGCGTGTTGTTCTCTGAGCGACGTTTGAGGCCAAGTGCGGGACCTCTTGGGTTGTGAAGTTACTGGAATACCCTTTCGTTTGGTTTTAATTAAGCCGTCAGATTTGAAGATTATGGTGTAGTGTAAATCGAGGTTAGATGAGTGGATGAAACGCGAGGTCCTACAGATACACTGTGAAGTCGTGCAGTATGTGATCGAAAGTTCAGGTGTTTCGTATGTACGGCACTGGGACCTGTTTGCACCACAATTGGTGTTATAGGATGTAACATTTCAAACTTCTACTTCGTTTAATTTAGCAAATCACAATATTTGGTCTATAAACTTTACGATTTTTCTTGATTTGGTAATTTAACTTTGATGTGTTAATATTTAGTGCATAAACTTTTTACTTTTACAAAATTGATCGGAGAATGAATAAAGAGGGTTACACTTTACTTATTACATGACAACGATTGTTTACCATATCGAATTTTGTTAGTGTTTCATTCAACAAAATGACCAAATTGTATGCCAAAAATAAAAGTTTAGAGATCAAAAGTTAACCGATTAAAGTTCAAGGACCAAACATTAACAAATCAATGTTCAAAGATCAAACCAAGAAAACCTGTAAAGTTCAAGAGCAAATGATACAATTTTGCATTTAATTTATCACAACCTATTGTTCTACCAATTTTTTTTCCAAAAACTTCTAAGATCCTTTAAATCCTTATTATGCCAAGAAACACTCGACTTCAACTAATTTTGTTTTTCCATCCCTCATCCTTGAAGTACATATTATATAATTTTATTTATTTATTTATTTATTTATTCTTCATAACTGCAGAGATCAACTTGAGTTCTTCTACCACGATCTATAATAAACTTGACAATATATCAACCAAGTATCTAACTTTTTATTATGTAATCCACGAGACTCAAACCTGCTCTTCCCCGTAATAGCTATTCTATAATGGCTAAGAAACGGATTTTTATTTTCCTCAAAAAAAAAGAAAGGAAATGGGTATTTTTTTCAATTTGATCAAATAAATTTTAAAAAAATGCATTTGACAGTGTTTAAATGAGCCATTTATGCTGTAAATCGAATCCAACCTAAACAATCACTACATTTAGCATTAGCCAAGCCTTCACACTGGTGAGACATTTAGACAACAGAAAGCAAGAAAAAGATTAGACCTCAGGTTGTCTATGACAAAATTGCAATACAAACAATTTGCCTCTCAGAAGTCCTGCAAACCAGAAAACAAAAAGCCTAATCCTCATCGGAAAACATTATTTCAAGAGCACAGTTCAATGACAATATAGCACTACCAAGATTTGGGAGATGAAATTGGAGAGGAAAATGGGCATTTTTTTTATCCCATTTGTTTTGAATTAGGAGAAGATAATACTACATCAAATCAAAAAAGAAAATTGCGGACGAGGCCTCGGATCAAGTAGTGCATGAGTACTGGGGTACAAGCATACTTCTTTGTCTCACCAACTCGTGAAGATCATGAACAATCTTGAACACTGCATCGGGCCGTGCCAGTTTCAAACAATTCTGAGACATGGTTCTTAGCTCATCTACTTTTGGACCGAACCATTGTGCCACAATGTTCGCGATTTGTTTGGGTGACTTGGAGAACACCCCGCATCCATTTTCGACTACATATGGCACATTGCCGACTTCCTGAGAATTGTAAAACAATCTAAAATCAGTAAGAAAATGACATAAGAGATTATGCAATCATGCAGGCACTCAAGCAAAAAACTAAAAGCGCGGGCACTCAATCAACATCATAAATTGATTCAACATATGGCATATTACCAACTTCTGAACAGTCTCTTACATCTCTTTTAATGCATTATTGTAGGCCAAGGACCAAGGCAATTAGTTGCACTCATGAAACTTCGAAGAATAGTAAGGATACAAATTTATCATCTAAAGCAAGCTATTACTGGTTCCCACTGCAGGTCCGCAGTTACATCGTTCATTTATTTATTTGATACAGATTTTTTTTCTCCATCCTATCGTTGGATAGAGCCTTCGAAATCCACTTTCCCACCTTTCTATATGCTTGCTTTGGTTCTCAAATCTTTGTTCCTATATTTAGGGGGCGGATCGAACGATTTTTCAGTACTAAACTTGCTCAATCTCTTAAGTGAGTTAGATCTGGTGGGAGGGGTTATGTGTATCCTCACATGAGGATCACCAGTTGATTTCTTCGGTGATTCGAAATCCAGGAGAAAGACGCTTTTTTCTAAGAATAGACATCAACCAGTTGTTTTAAACATAGTTGAGCCTCCAGGGTTATCTAGCACAAAAATCTTTGTTGTTAGATGGGATGATCACCCATCTTCTTGTATGTTTCCACTTCCTCCTAACTCCAATCATAATAGAGAAACGGAAGAAATAGTCCATATATCACCCAACTCATAATACAAGTTACAAGCATTATTGTGACGGCTCAAATTCTAATAGGAATTAAAATTAGATAAGTTGGCATCTTTGTGCTTCACATGTTAATGAATATTGACTGTTTTCTGTACATGCTGTGTGAGTGTAATACACCATATGAAGATAGAGAGAGAATTGAATTTTATTGTTTCTTCTATTAAGAAACTGCGAAAGTTGGCGGTTCTATAATTAAAAGCTCAGTGATACAATTTGGAACTTCTGTAAGAACTAGCGTAGGGTGGTTACTCTTGTAAGCCTTTGTATAATTATTTTGATCACCGATGTTTTGTCACCATTACTTTCAAATATTAGTATGTAAGGTAATTAGTCCCTTGGATATACTAAATCGTTAATACTGAATTCTTTCCCATGGTTTTCTCCTTGATTTTGTGGTTCACGTAACTTCTTCCATTGAAATCTTCCCTACTTCTACAGCCCAAACACAATGTGCCTAGAACTAAAGCCCGTAAGATTATATATCGAGATTTGTGCAAGTATAGCGCAGTATGTATCTTATTGACACCGAAGCGTGTTGTAGCCAAAGTATGTGTGAAAGAGTGTTAGAACATCAATGTCATTTTCCATGGATAGGGTCAGAAATTCAAGTCAAAACTTTCATGAATAGCTGGGTTGGAAGAAGCTAGCAGATCAAGGAAGGCTTCAGGCATAACATATTCTGTGGTCCTTTAGGTATTTGGCAAGAAAAAACAGTATTGAGGATAAACGAAAGCCTTCCGACTTATCGTGGGAGTGTCTTTAACTGCTAGCATCAAAGTCGACAGCTTCTTCACAACTAGCTTTGAGTAATGGGTTATCGGATATGACCAGATGGTGACCTTAATCACTTGGCGTCTTAGTGGTGGGAGTCCTTGATGGATGTCATCTTATCCCTTTTGAGGTGAACCTCTGGTTTCACTTATTTCTTTGACTAAGAAGAATATTTTAAAGAAAATTTAAGAACACTTGAAAGTACTAATGGCTACTTTCACATGTTTTTACTTTGTAACTTGTTACAAATGATATACTAGTAAAATATATTATACACATCAGCAGAAGGTATTAGGATCAATTAAATTGAACTAGAACATTTCGAATGAATAAACGAAATACAGTTTTGCAAAGACTAGCAAATAAAGGACAGAAGAGTTAATCATAAGATAAAGAAAGAATACCTGTCCAGCAATGTAATCATTTAAAATTATAGGGAGGCCCCTAATCATGGCTTCAGCAATAGTCCCAGGGCCGGCCTGGAGATGTATATTTTTAGAAAAGTTTAGTGATCTTCAAAGACCAGACCCAATGATAGTGAAACTTCAATTTACATTCAAATGAACTTTACCTTCGTAATGATGCAGTCACAGGCACCCATGCACTCTTCCATTTTAGTGACAAAACCTTTCACCTGAAACACCCAAGCTTACAACAGTTAATAAGCATGAAGCTAGAAGAAAATGAAGAATCTCTTATTAACTAATAACTATTAGTAGTGCGATTTGGACCCTTGGCCTCAAAAACATTATGACGGGGCATTCATGCTCAAATTTACCTTCCCTTTACATTTATAAAATAGAAAGTGGACCCCTTCATAAAACCAGTAGATACATCCTCTAAATCACGAATAGCATGTTAAGTTTTTCAACATTGGAATAATCTAAGCAGAATTACAAAATCCATCTTGATATTTTTCACCACAAAAGAGGGACCATCAGAAATACATTGATGCACCTTGTGCTTGCATAAATTTCCTTACAAAATGGCGTGTATAAGTAGGTTGTACCTGTACAGGAATCTTCCACTTGATCGAACGTAATCTATCTGCAAGCTTCTTATTACGGCCACATATCACAAGGACCTGACCGACTGGTTCACCATTATATTTGTCATATAATGAATTTCCAAGTGCACGAGCAGTCGCCTCTATGGGACCCATGCCTTCACCTCCACCCATCAATAATACAGCAGGAAGCTCCTCGTCCATTCCCAGTTCCCTCCTCAGTACATCCTACTCCCAGTAAAGAAAAGAAAGGCAGCATTTAGTTAGTTTGACAGTTATCTACAAGACCAACTAAAGAACTGAGAAAATCGTAAGGTCTTTCAAAAGCGCAAGGTAATAGTAACACTGGAAACACAAGCAAGGTATCACCATGTAAAAGCACAGTATAGGAGATTATATAAGAGTTAATCTCACTGATCCTAATTTCTTAATGAACCACTACTGAACTTGGCTACTTGGCCGCGTGGCCCAAAGGCCCCAAATTTTTCTTCTTTTCTGTCATAGCTAGTTAGGAAAATTAATCCAAAATGGTTGGCATTTGGCGTAGGAGAATTGATACTGACTAAGGGAAACACTCGTGATTTAATGTCCATGCATGAATAATATCTGTTGCATGTCTTGTGTAGGTAATTGAAGTGCACCTATTTGGTATTGACCTTAAATTTTATGATAATAAAGTGCTGGCAACCACTTTATCTAGAAGCTTAAATTATAGAGAACTGGAACCTGATAAACAGGTTTGACGATACTCCCATGGATGGGTCTTCACATCAGGAAAGTCTTTGTTAAAAAAAACACAATGAACAAAGGAAAACACACTCCTGGAATCTGAACGCTCGACTTGCCACTCTGATAGGACTTACTAAAATTTAAGCGGATAGATAATACAGTTTGGTGGCTATCAAAAAGTTTGAAAACAGTGCAAAGTTAGTTAGAATGAGGAAACTATGAAAAACATTGAAAGATACTCTCACCTTTGGTCTTATAGGCTTAATAAAAGAAGGCCGTACTGGAAGACCATACACCTTGATTTGAGAGGGCTTTAATCCAGCTTTCGTTGCCCTCTTGGCCACTTCTGCAGAAGGGCAATAGCATCTCGTTACAAGTTTATGGAACCTGACAACAACAGAAATGTTAATGTTAAATAATGCAATCAATATATAAGGCAAAGACTGGCCACAGTTGGAGACTTACCATGTAGGATGACAAGTGCTTAAATCTGTTACTACAGTAGTAAATACAATCTTTTCCAATAGACCCCTTGCCCTCAAGATGCGAAGTGGAACATGTTGCATCAGAGGATGTACGCTGATAATAATATCTGGCCGGTATTTCATCAGTCCTTTTGCAACCTTCCTGCTCAGATTACAAGAATCAAGACACATTAACAAATAAAAGCAATATACCAAAAAAAAAACAATAAATAAAAAATAACAAGCAATAAATATCATATATGCCAGATACAGCATATATACGCATCAACCAGCCATGAAAATTGCATGTTCTGGCATATTCGTCAAATAGTTGACATGAACCACATTATGAGATTTATGAAATTTGGACCTTCCCACAACAGTAAGAACTTCTGTTCTTCATGATCTAGAAGGTACGGTTACAAATCCAGACATAGCCTCTACAATTCACACATCAACTAACTTTCCTCAGACTCTACATTCATGTGAGCCTCGAGCGATAGTTTCACCATTTTTTTAGTGTATAATGACTCATTTATCAATGTAAGAAAAGTAGCCTGGTTTTAATCAATTATTCATCAATCAACGTAAAGCGATTCTGTCCACTGAATTATGATCTTGAAATCTATATAGAAGTGTTAACTATTCATGTCAACTTTTACACAAAAGTTAATAAATTCACAGCATTGAGATTTAATTGCTGAAGACATGGTTTACAAAGAACAAACAGAGTTGAGATTCTGGACCACATGAAGGTGGTATAACCTCATCTATGAATCATTCCGATACAACTATACAAGGATAAAAGATATTCAAAATAAACACTTTTTAACAAGGAGTAGAAAAATAAAATCTTTGTTTATGCTTATTAGTGGTATACTCTGTTTCACCAACGACTAGTTGTTCCGGGCAAAGGCCTTGCATAAAGTAATGTATAATAGGCTTTTCTAAACATGCTCCACTGCCTCTAACTGATCTTACCCAGTTTAACTTAAAATTTGATGAGCAATGCATATACTTTTCTATCCATGCTCTCACATCATCGAATTCATCTCATCCAATTTGTATATAAATCCATCAAATGTTAGAAAAAGAAGAAAAAAACTCAAAAAAATGAATCCAGACCTTGATTTATAATCCCTTGACAAGTTCTACTTGCATCCAACTTTAAAGTGGTACCTAGCGCATCACAGCCACAATCCACAAGAAGTACTAATGCATCAATCAGGTCAGGCATCAGTCTTAATTGCATAGATAGTCCAGGGGACTAGGAAACCAGTATTTAAAGATTAAATCCTTAAGGTCCACAAAAAATTATCTCTTCCACCATTTTCTCTTTTTTTGGCGAATCTTACACCATATTCTCATCTCATACTTGAGCAATTACTCAACTAATTAATAATGTTGTACAAAACCAAGAGTTTAGCTCACTAGATGGTAAAAGTCCAGTTCAATGTCCTAATACAGGAAATTACCTTGAGTAATATAGTAATTCATTGCTAAGTTGACAAGTTAAGTTCTTCGAAAGATTAGATGTAACTCTCACTTGTAGTCAAGAAAAAAAAAAAGAAAAAGTAAAAGCTATTTAGTGATTCATAGGCAATAAATATATTTTCTAATCTCAGCTGAGTTCTAAATACAAGAGTTCAGTTCATACAAGATGCCAACGGAGACTTTAGGTCAAGATTATACTGCATATATTGCAATTACATATAGGAGGGGCAAGTCACCACTGCCTAGTAGATATTTTTCACCTTCAATGTGCCACTTAGCCAACCATGACTAATCAGCAAAACCAACAATTTTAACTGACATATAGCGAGCAAGAAAATCAAAAGGACAATTGAGAGGGAGACTGCCCTCATATAAATCGTACTAGTCCCTCGAGTTTTATGAAGCAATACAATTCTTCCTCATGAGTCATAACTGAACAAGAAGCGCTCTAAGATTTTCTAAGAATATGGAAGCTTTGCATTATACATGGAAAAAGGGCCTCACCTTGCAATAAACATTGAAGTTGCAGCGAAATTGGATTGATGAACCACTCGCGGCGCAGTTCCATAGTAAGTCATTTTCCACAGAGTCCCATGTTTCACCAAGAAGTTATAACTCCTCGGCAACTGATTGAAAGGCCAAGGAGTGTGATCTGTCCATAAATCCGTAATGAACACCTGTGCCAAAAACTCTTAACGCGCAAAATACAATCAACAAATAATCACAATAGCCAATTCAATAAAGACCTTATACCAAAATCTTTCTAACTGACCTGATACTCTTCCCCAAATGCTTCATTAAACGCCGCTTTAATCGCTTCAGCCGAAGCTCTATGCCCACCACCAGTGTCGCTCATCAAAATAAGCACTTTTTTCGGGCTTTCGCGCCCGACACCATTCAAGCTCAGCTCCTCCTCTCCCAACACAGTTTCCCCATTTTCTTTCAACCCATTATCACTTGAATTCACGCTAATTGAAGAAAACCCAATAGGGATCCCACCACAGTGCAACCTAACAGCCCTATTGAATTCATTCCAAAACCTTTGAATCCTAAAACTACTTCTACTCACACCCAATGAAGCCACCACTTTGGGCTTCCCCCCAAAACCCCCAAACCCATCAAAACTCAACACATCAGGCACATTACAAGCACTCTCTCTCAAACCCCACTTGTGAAAACCTTTAGAATTGAAAGACAAAGACTCCCAATTGGACAAAACATCAAAAAACTTAGTGGGTTCTGGAGTTACAGCTGAAGAACGCATTGTATACAACTATATATCAATCAATCAATACGAATTACAGCAAATCACTCCATGAGATCAAAAGGGTATCTTCGTCATCACTTAAAATCAAATGGGTACCATTCAAAAATCAAGAATAGCAATGAAAAAATCTCTCTTACCCGTTTGAGCAATCACTGGAGTAAGAATCCTGAGAAGGAATTGGAGCCACAAAAAGAGGATTTTGTTGTGGGAGAGAGGGGATTGAAGTTGGTTTTGTAGTTGTAGGACCGAATTTTTATGCGGGATTGGGCGATGTCTCATTCAATCCAAACTCAAGGAAACACACAAAAGAAGTGCTTTTTGTGTGTGAAATACAATGCCCAATGAGTTTGTTTTTGAGTTATGGTGACCATGTCCACTGCGTGGAATGCGTGGTTTGTCATCTCTTTTTGTTTGACCAGTAGGAAGACCTATGGGAGTAAACAACTAAGAAAGTTGACCCAAAATAGGCATGCGAAATGGACGCGCATGTGTATGTGTCTATTGATGTTATGCATCGATGTGTATGCCTCTGTGCGCATAAGAAGATATATGTGCATCTAATGGACACACAAATCACACCATTATTCAAGCATACTCGAATTTTAAATTTCAATTGTTGAACATACCTCATTTTTTTGAGATCCCTAAAATACCCTTGCTCATCCCATCACGCTCACCCTCATCTCAACACCCCTCAATCATCTCCATTTCTCGATTTTGGTCATTTGTAAAACACTTGTATTAAGTTGAAAGTGTCGTAGGTGTGTTTTGTTCATCGAACAAGGTCAGATTTGGTCTTATTGTGCACTAGAAGTGAGTAAGGGTCGCCTGTGAATTTCGGACGCACAGGGCTAAGATTCCTTTATAGGTTTCGACTGACTCCCACTGAGACTTTTGAAGAGGTCTCACACGCCTCCTATCGAGACTCCGAATGTGAAGGCCCCTTCTCTAATCTAGGGCACCGCCCGACTTAATATTGTCACTAAGCCATAATTACAGCCATATAGGACTTAATAACATATTAATCAACCTTTTTGTTTTATTTTCCTTGTTATTCGTGCTCATGATAAGTACCACTCAAATCTCGATATTTGTGAACTTCAGAGTTAATTGAAAATAAATCATTTTGTTTTAGCTGAAGTCTTAAATAGATTGCGGAAGCTTAAATTAATAATTCATAAGTGTGGAAACCAGTAAAACAACGATCACATGTATATATAACAAAAGAGGCGATAACGGTAATAAACATGTGTCGAGTCGAGAACTAATCGCTCAACCCAATTACAACCCAAAAGTATATAAAAGACGTATGGTATGTAAATACATAAAATATAAACGAAAAACTACAAAAGTATGACAAGCAAGACGCCAAAGGCTCGTAGATAGTCATCGATATTCTCTTTGCCCGACTCACACTACACGAGGGATCTCGCACTCACACCATCAACAAAACAAGACAAATGAGTCCAAAAGTAAGTAAATCTTGAAAAGCCACTTGTCCACATTTCTAAATGTAAACAAAAGGAATATGAAAGCATATAAATAGCGAAGGATTGCTTAAACGGAATATGCTAGGAGACACCACAACTAAACAAAATGAAACTAACTTTAGGCTAATTAGTAATGATCTAGGTTTGGTCGGCCGTGAGCTAACTCACATCAGCACATTAATCCATTCTAAAGGATGTGCGCACTATCGCATCAGTCGGATAAACTTTTGCTGATAACCCCAGGGAATCTAACCCTGTGTGTCGTGCAATACTAGTGGCGAGTGTCAACATCCCTAGGGAACCTAACCCCGTGTGGCCCTCATCTAAATATCGTGCAATGGACTCTATATTCGAGGACTACTTTCGTATTCACAAGGAAAGAATTGGGCTTAGATTACAAGGAAAATATTCGCTTAGCTAAGCACAAGTAATATTACAAGTCCACCATTTTATTCATAAACTCATCCACACTAATAGCATGTTATTAAACTCATATATCATTTAAAATAGAAAGGAAATACACCGCATAAGAATGGATCAACGAGTCAAGGAAAGAATAGATATCATGATAAAGTACTCAAATGAGTAGACACACACATAAGTCATGATATCACATTACATGGGATAACTTAGTCAAATAAACTACCAAAAAATAATGAATTGGAATGAAATGGAGAGAAGTGCCTTAACAAAGTTTACTTAAAAACATGCAATTTTTAGCCTAAACCGCCTCCCGACACCTCAAAAAGTGTACACGTACTCTCGAGACTCTCCCGTAGGTTCATGGTGTTATTACATATGTTTTAGAGTGTGTTTAGGCCATTGGGTTGGGTTATAGGTTTAGTTATTAGGTTTGAACTTAAGTATTGCGTAAAAATGCACCGCCCAAATAGGTAGCACGCTAGTGGGCTTCCTTAAGTGCGTTACTTGTGCCTAACGCTATGTAATCTTGGTAGCGTGCTACATGCAAGTAGTAGCGCTATTGAGCACACCTAGCGTGTTATGTTTTTGGGAAACTCAATATTCTCGCATGTCGAATTCTAAGTTTCCACCATGAAATTGACCTCCACCATAGCTCCGATCCCCGTTCTCCACCACCGGGATCCGTTACATCCTCCACATCAACAACAAGGTAGTCACTTCGATTATAAACATCAAATTCATCAACTTACATGCATTTACACAAGAATGCTCAAGAACACCATAAACTTTGAAATTTCATAACTTTATCAAAACAAACTCAATTTTCGAACTTCTTTATAGCAAAATTATTAGAATTTTGTGAGGAATTCAAATTTGAGGTTAAGTTTTGAAAACATGTATATTTATAAAACTAAATTTAGCGAAATCAATTTCATGCTTAAAACCCCCAACTTTCGCCAAAACCTTCAAATTTGAAAATTTAGAACTTAAAATCCAAATTAATGCTTAAATTTGATCATAAACAACATAAATAACACTTTGAAATGGATTACGCACAAAACCTTTTGATTCATGCTCAAGTCCCATGAATTTTGAATGCATTGATGAGTTCAAAAAATTACCTAAAGTTGTCAGGATTCCTAGCTCTTGTTTATCACTTGGTTGATGAATCTCCTTCATTTTGTAGCCTTAATTAAGTAATTCCAGCCAACAATAAATCTCTGATTTTTCTTTTTGTTTCAAAAGCATGCAAATGAGGAAAGAAACAACCAAGTGTGCCGTTTATATATAGTTTCTAGTTCATCTTGATGTGTTTCCTACATCTCTAGTGCATCCAATGGTCCACATTAAGTCATACCTCTCCACTAATTCATCCTTGCTAACACACAATTCTCACACATGATCCATCGGGATAAGTTGTGGCACGTATCTCGAGGCAAGATTTGAGGTTGTGTTATTTTTATTTTTTCAACTTAGATTTGTAATTTGATTTTCATATAAACTATATAATATAAAGGCATACAATAGTTGATTACGTTAATATCGCGTAACAATTTAAAGGACTCACTTATCACTCTCTACCCCAAATTTACGCCGCACGCATCTCAAGGAGCATCCTCGCTATAGCATTCCCTATCTCGATTAGGGCGATACTTGGCCTGAAACCCTAATTAAACCCCAATAACCCAGCCAGAGTTAACTAGAGCCAACAACCTCTTCGTATGTACTTGATAAACTCGACCTGTACATCGATATCGAATAAACAATTTAAAATATACGCAATGAAAAATTAAAATTTTTCTCGATAATTAAATGATATACATAAACACAGAGTTTATCAAAACCGAAAACCTCGTTTATAAACCTCCCAACCCTGTTTATATACAACAAAATAACTCAAACATTGTATATATATAGGAAGACTCATTACATCATAGAGAAGATATTAAGACTCCAAAATCTTCTCTTTTCCCTTCGCTGAAGCGTTAGCCTGAGAACCTGAAATATTAAATTTAGGGTGAGCGCTCCAACTTGCTCAATAAGTAAGGATTCACAAAGCCATCAACATTCCATATAATAACCAAGCACATTATGCAATCACAATATGCATCAATGTTAACTAACAGGATTATGAAAAACATATAATTCAATAAATATCAGATGCAAGTCTAACTGTCAATGACTATTAGACTATGAATCCCATTTTATTTAAAAAAACTAGGGTCGATTACCCACTGACACCATTAATGCTATTGCTAGACCAACACAATGACCAATGTGATGTCTAGTCAATCCATTCATGTCCAATAGTTCTATCCGAAACCCTTTAGTGCGTATGTAATCCACGCAACCTATCAAACTGAGTATAAAGTTACATATAGGCCAGGAAGGTAACCTATCTCCTATATAACCTGGTCTCGCCAGAACTTACTTTGTGAATCACACAAAACACTATTTTCCATTTATTAAAACCATCATAAGTTGTACAAAGTCTCCCTATTTAGTCCATAAACTACATGAACTACATATACTAAGATAGCCAAACAATATTGATAAAATAAGCGAATCCATACTTACCTCTATTAGGTTTAAGTTTGAGAAACTCCCTAACTTTTCTGTCACTTACGCTTTCCCGGTGACCTAACATCTATCACAAACCATTCATGATCAATATAGGTTTAATACCTTATGTTTAGAACCCCTAAATCAATCCCTAAGACCTTAGGAATTTCTAACCAATTTACAACATAGTAGTTGTTTTTTCAGCGGGAGCGCGCTCCCTCAATCGGTGGGGCGCGCTTCACCAACTGGGTTCGTCCCCATTAATGAAGGGAGCGCACTTTTCTGCTAGGTGGAACGCGCACTACCCTATACTGTTTCGATAGTAAACAGGGCAGCATCCACTGTTCCATCCACGAATCAACACAACAACTATAGATACTCCCAAAATACATCAGGGAGGACCTCTAGTGAGGTAACAACCCATTTCTAGTGATCAAACACAACAATTCATAAAGAAATCATCATCCACTATCTAATTGAACTTCAAACTTACAAATACACTTACCAAAGAGTGATGATATCTCGATTTCTAGTTGTTTAATATCCTCAAATCACATTGCAAATCTCCCCTAGATTGATTCCTAAAACCAAAGCCCTCAGCTGTTAGCTTCTTAATCTCTCTTTCGATCAATTATGATGATAAGTTTGAAGATTTTAGTTCAATATATGGGTTTTTCTCGAGATACGCATCGCGCTATCTCGAGACTGATTAAGTGATTGATGTATTAAAATGACACTTCATAAAGTGATACACATTTTGACACCATCAACACTCACGCTCATCTCGCGGCAATCCAACAATCCATATAATTCAAACTAAACTTATAGTTTTTAATATATATATACCTCGTATATTTTCTTGCCAATAAATTCACAAGACATGCCTACAGGTAGTCTCAGGTGTGCACATTCTTTTCATGACCCCCTCGTCCTACTTAGTGTACCAGCTTTTTATTATTTAGTTATCTATTTTCCGATTATAGGCTTGTATATGAATTCTCTTTTATACTACAACCTATAAAATTCATTAAACATTCCAACCAAACACAAACCATCATACAAACATACTCACACGCTAATTGAGGTACACTGGACTTAACCACGAGCTTAACTCGGGTTAATTAGGATTTAGATTAGCACTAATCACCAACTTAAAGTAATGGGTCGTTACAGTCGCCTCAATTTAACGCAATTTCATCCTTGAAATTAAAGTAAACGTAAAATTACCTATAATTTTGAAAAGAAATGAAAACTGCACCTTCATATAAAATTCCCGTTCCCAGGTTAATTCCCCATCTCTCGTAAAATCTTCATTTCGCTTTAGCCAAAGGAATTTATTTGGTTCTCAACCTCTCGAGTCTTATAATCAAGTATCCGAATCGGGCCGCTCGTTGTAAGATAACTCTTCCTGGAGATCAAATTAATTATAATCAATCTTTGAAGTGAATTGAGTCTTCATTTTGCGAAGCATAGATACGTGGAAGACATTATAAACTCCAAATTAGCCGAGAGGTGACTCTAACTTGTAGCAACATGACCAATCCTTTTCTCGCACTTCGAACGACCCAATATACCTTGAGCTAGCTTACCTTGTAATCCGAACCTATAAACTCCATTCATAGGTGAGACTTTCAATGTAATGTAATCGTCCTTTGAAGACTCTAAAAACCTATGATGTTTATCGACGTATGTAAGGACCCGTCACCTTAAGCTGGTGATTAGTGCTAATCCAAATACTAATTATCCTGAGTTAAGCTTGTGGTTAAGTTTAACATACCTCGATTAGTGTGTGTCTGTGGGTTTGTGTGATTATTGGCGTTTGTTTGGAATGTTTGTGAATTTTATAAGTTGTAGTATAAAAAAGAATTTATATACAAGCTTATAATCAAAAAATAAATAACTAAACAATAAATTGCTTACACACCAAGTGCGACATAAGGGGGTCGTGAAATGAATGTGCACCCGAGAACACTCGTATGCATGTCCGATGAATTTAATAGTGAGAAAATACACGAAGTATATATATTTATATATTTGATATATAAATATATATTAAAACTATAAGTTTGGTTTGAATTATATGGATTTTGGATCTCCTCGAGATAAACGTGAGTGTTGATGGTGTCAAAATGTGTGTCACTTTAGGAAGTGTCATTTTAACACATCAATCACTTGATCAGCCTCAAAATAGCGTGATGCATATCTCAAGGAATATATATAAATCCAAAAGCTTCAAACTTATCCTCATATTCATTCGATCAATCGAGAGAGTGAGAGACAAATAGCTGAGGGTATTATATCTTAAGGGATTGATCTAGAGAGCTATTTCAGCGTGAATTGAGGAGATTAAACAACTAGAATTCAAGAGATCATCATTCTGGTAAGTTTAGTTTTGATATTTTTGAAGTTTAATTTGATAGTGATGATGATTTCTCTCGTAAATCAGGTGGTGCTTGATTATTGAAAATGGTTTGTTACCTCACTAGAGGTCATCCTCGATGAATTTCGGGAGTTGTTTATTATTGTTCGTAGATTCGTGGATGGAACAGTGGTCGCTTCCCTATTCATTGTCGAGACGGTGCAAGGTGGTGGAGCGCGCTCCACTTATCGTAGGAGCACGCGCTCCACTTATCGAGGAGTACGCGCTCCTTCATTAGTTGGGACGAACCCAAGCTAATGTGAGCTCACTCACCAATCGAGGGAGCGCGCTCCCATATCGAAAAACATCAATTCTCCGCCGTAATTTAGTTGTAATTTTTCGAGGTCTTAAGGATTGAACTAGGGGTCCTAAATAAATGGTATTAGACCTATATTGATCACAAATGATTTGTGATAGGTGTTGATCCCCGAAAAGCGCTGAGTGACCCGTAAACTTAGGAAGTTTGGAAATGAAAACTTGAACCGAGGTAAGTATGTATTCGCTTATTTATCAATATTGCTTGAATATGCTAGTATATGTAGTTCACATAGTTTATGGACCGAAATAAGGGACTATATAAACTATGATGATCTTTTTAATAAATGAAAAAAAGTTGTTTAATGTGATTAACGAGAGTAAGTTCCTAGAACTCGAGACCAAAGTTATATAGGAGATGTGTTACTTTCTTGGCCTATACGTAACTTTCTACTCGCTTTAACAGTTGCGTGGATTACATACTCACTATAGAATTTCTGATAGAACCATTGGACATTAATGGATTGATTAGACAAGACATCTACCAATGCGTTGGTCTAGCAATAGCATTAATTGTGTCAATGGGTAATCGACCCTAGTTTTACAAATAAAATAGGAATTACAGTAATAGTCATTGACAGCTGGACTTGCATCTCGCTATTTATTAAATTATGCTTTTCATAATCCCGTTAGTTAGCATTGTTGCATAATATTATTGCATAAAGTTCTTGATTATTATGTGGAATGTTGATGGCTTTGTAAATCCTTACTTACCGAGCAAGTTGGAGCGCTCACCCCAAATAATACTTCAAGAATACCAACGAGCGCTCCGACTATGTGATAGAGAAGATTTATGAGTTTTGATCTTCTATTTGATGTAATGAATCTCCCATCGTCTTATATATTTGTATTAAATTACACTTTTGTAATATCACAAGGGATGAGAGGTTTTGTATAACCGAGATTTATTCCAGTTTGAATTTATTTTGTATATTGTATTTAAATATCGAAAAAGTTTTAATTTTTGCTGCGTTTGATATTTGTCTTACATCAATATTCGATATACAATTGTGTTTATCAAGAGATTAAAGGAGAGGCACCGGCTCTAGTTAAGTGTAAGCAGATTAAATGGGCTTAATTGGTTTCAGTTTGAGTATCACCCTAATCGGGTTAGGGATACCACAACATATCTCTTTTGTCTTAAATTGTGTCGTAGTCTAATGCTAGCGAACCCGCTCGAATTCTCTCTCGTAGTCCTAAATCAACTCCGCCCAACAAAATCAGTATCTCCAACCTCTCGCCCAATACGCAGTGAACGACAAGGTCGACCATACGTAGCTTCAAAAGGAGCCATTCCATGCTAGCTTGATAGCTATTATTATAAGAGAATTCACACAGAGGAATGCATTTCTCCCAGTTACCACCAAACTCCAAAACATAAGCTCGAAGTATATTCTCTAGCACTAATATCACCCACTCAGTCTATCCGTCAGTCTGCGGATGGTATGCCGTACTGAGGTTAAGAATAGTTCCCAGCTGTCTCTACAATTCACTCTACAATCTGGACGTGAATCTCAGATTTCTATATGAAGTAATCAACATTGGAACCCCATGAAATCTCAACACCTCACATACGTATATCTCACATAATCGGTCAAGAGGATTTCGCATGAAAACTGGCAAGAAATGCACAGACTTCGTCAACCTGTCAACTACAATCCATACTGCATCGTGCTTACCCTGACTCAGATGTAGACCGAAAATAAAATCTATCGATATATGTTCCTATTTCCACTCAGGAATTGACAAAGAATGCAATAACCCTATATGTTTTCTATGCTCAACCTTAACTTGCTGACATATCTCACATCTCTTTACGAACTCAACAATATCAATCTTTATCTCAAACCACAAATAAACACGCCTCATATTCTTAGTGTTACCTAAATGAATTGAGTAAATATATCTATAAGATTCCCATAACAACTCCTGTCTCAATTGATCTTGAGTTGGAATCCACAATCTATCTCTAAACCATAACGCACCATCATTAGAAACTGACCAATCAAGATGATCTACACTAGTCGCTAACCTCTGACGTGCCATATAATCCTGATTAGTTTTTTGTAAATCAATAACTCCTTGAATTATCTCCGGTTCAGCCGAATCTGAGCACATAAGAACAAATTAGTAGCTCTTGAATTAACTCTTTAAGTTGATGATGTGTCATCTGACTTTCACGAATCATCGTGTCAAGATCCTCAAGAAGTCTAAATTAAGAAGCTCATAGTAGCTACGTTCTTTTTGCCTCGCTTTTTTCCTACTTGAAGCATCAACAACTACATTTGCCTTGTCTCTGGATGGTACTCCGTAATGAAATCATGATCCTTAAGGGACTTAAGCCATCTACGCCGCTCATATTCAATTCACTCTAAGTAAACAAGTATTTCGACTCTTATGATTTGAAAATACTATAAATTTCTCACCGTATAACTAGTGCCTCCAAATCTTCAAGGCGAAAATAATTGCAAATAGCTTAAGATCATGAACTCGTATAATTTCTTTCATGAACCTTGAGTTGCCTTGAAGATAAGCTACAACCCCGCATTTCGCATCGCACATAGCCCAAGCCCGAATGAGAAACATCTCGTATAAATCACTAATTCCTTCCCCGATTTAGGTAATGTAAGAACATGTGTCCGTAGTTAAATTATTCTTTAAATCTTTGAAGGCAAATTTACACTCATCAAACTAAACAAAGTCAACGCATTCCGTGTTAGCCGAGTCATCGCGCAGCAATACGAGAGAAACCATCAACAAATCGTCTGTAATGACCCGTTAACCCCAGAAACTTTAAATCTCCCGACATTGTGGTAGAGTGGGCCAATCCTTGATTGCCTCAACATTCGCAGGATCAACATATATACTATCAAGATTAACCATATGTTCAAAAAATTTGACCAATTTGCACTTACTAAACTTGGCATACAAACCGATAATCTTTTAGAGTCCGTAGTGTAACTCTTAGGTGGTACGAATGGTCTTCCTATGTCTTCAAATATATCAAAATATCATCGATAAACACGATAATAAATCTGTCAAGATAGGTGTAAACACCGTATGCATTAATTTCATGAACATAGCAGGAGCATTAGTGAGCCCAAATGACATCATTATTAACTCGAAGTGCTAGTAACGAGTACTGAAAGCCGTCTTCGAGATATTCTCATCTTTAATCCTTAGTTGATGACAACCAGACCTCAAATCAATCTTTGAGAAATATCTGACACGGTTCAACTGATCGAACAAATCATCAATCCTGGCCAATGGGTATTTGTTCCTGATAGTCACTCGGTTTAGCTGTCTATAATCATTGCACATACGTAGGGTTTCATCATTTTTCTTTGCAAAAATAATTGGTGCTCTCACGGTGACATACTAGGATGGATAAAACCATTTTGTAATAACTCCTTAAGATTTAGTCCGCAACTCACATAATTCCTTCTGTCATATGGTACAGAGGAATAGATATAGGTTTGGTACCAGAACAAGATCAATGATGAAGCCAATGACACGTGGGCTGGAAGTCCAGTAAGTCGATGGAAAGACTTCCGTAAACTTACAAACCATGGGTATATAACTAACCTTAAGTTCCTGACTAGGTTCTCTAAATGTGACACCTCCCGTCATAACCTCTAAATCTCGACTAGTAGCTTCCCTTCCACGAGTTGTAAGTCATGAATGATTATAACCTTTATAGACTATAATTCCAGAAAGATTAGGGATATGAAATATTACCCTCTTATGAAAACAGTCAATATTGGCATGGTATGTTGATAACCAATCCATCCCCAGTAGTGCATTATACTTCAGGAACTCCATTACCCTCAGATCTCGAGAACAAATGTTTAATATGCCTTCCACAAGCCTCCTATTAGCCGCTGGATCTACCTCAACCATTGCATGAGTCTGCCTTCGTGCTAGCGGTGTTGTACTACCTACCAATGTAGCTGGTGGCATAAAACACTATTTGAATATGCCCTGTCTGCCCATACCGGTAACATATCATAGAAGCCCTCTAAGAAAAAACACTGGTTTGAGGAACCTGCCTAGATCCACTCAATTTTTATGAGGATTGTGCTCTACTCTTGCTTTTACTTTTAGATTGAGGTGCTGGCAAAGATGGTTTGACTACTGAAGCTTGAGAGACTGGTGGAACCAGTTCACTAACAAACGTCATCCTTGTATACCCTGACTATGTAGCTACTCTAGTTACACTCCTCTTCCTCTTATTTGGCCTAAAAGAAGTAAATTTCTGGATTCTCTGACTCTCAGGAAACTGTGGTACTGGTGGTGGCGTACGTACTATTCCAGAAGGTTTGACTAATATGGTTGCTTCCACCTTCATTGCACTCTTGAATATAAAAGCATAACTAGTGCGAGGATTAGAGGAAACCACAACTTGGATCTCATAACTCTGTCTACTAAGAAATAAAATTCTATTTTGTTCTCCTCTAACTCTTTTTTTAGAACAAATTCACTCAACTTCGTGAACTTTTGCTCATATTCCCGTACAAACATAACTTCGCATTTCAACAAAACAAACTCAATCCTCTTCCTATTCCTGACTGATTTCAGAAATACCGCCATTAAAATAGGTCCTAAATTATGGCCAGTAGTAACAAGCCTTCCCCTATCTCTCTAAGGAATTCCACTAATTTCGTGCGTAATCAATCAACAAAAATGTGACCAGCTTGATCTTAAACCAAATATCGACATCTACAACAATGAATCGTTGCTCCATCTCCAAGATTCTGTCTCGATACGCCTTCCTCCATTATGTCATTAAATCTCATAATGTCGTATTTCATAAATTCCTTACAAGTTTTGAGAAATGCGCCTTTTCGTAGTTTACGGCACCATGGCAAATGCTTTCCCACTCGAATATGTGCTAATATCGGGCGAGCCGGAGTCGCCACTCGCCTCGCCCTCCTCCTCAACTCGCTAACCACAAGATCGGTTGTAGGCTTTGCCTTTGTCGTTGTACTAATGGTCCCATCTCGAGC
Source organism: Stephania cephalantha (assembly GCA_039657325.1). NCBI lineage: Eukaryota > Viridiplantae > Streptophyta > Magnoliopsida > Ranunculales > Menispermaceae > Stephania > Stephania cephalantha. Next base: position 5,397,881 of record CM077576.1, on the reverse strand, counting down.
CATCATTATAGCTATAAGTTTTGCTTGAGACTCCATAAGTTCCCTTAATTGCTATTCTATTTTAGATTTCCTTTTCTCTTCAGTCTCCTTGTTACCCTGAGATCCAGGTCTCTGCGAACTTTCTACCTGATCCGCTATTAGATTCTGAAGACAAATGAGAGATAAAATCATTAGGGTAACATTTTGAGAAAACAATGAAATCATATATACAGTAAATAACAATATGTGCATCAAATAACGTATAATAATGTTTTAATTTTCATATTTTCCCAAAAACACGATGAAAACTATTTATCATACCCTAAGCTTATTCATAACTCGAGACAACTCTCAGATTAATAAACTTAGGTTCCAGTAAAAAGGAATAAGCTATCACTTATTTCGAAAACATTTCAAAGTGAAAACGAGGTTACAAATTTGTTTCGATACCAAGTCGTATCGTAGTTACTACTTAATTCAAAAGTGATAAAACTTAAACTCTGATACCAAGCTATAGATCCTCTATCCCGATTAGGGCTATACTCGACTTGAAACGCTAATCAAGCTCCGGTAACCCAGCCAGACTTAACTAGAGCTAGTAGCCTCTACGTTTGTACCTGATAAACTCAACTTGTATATCAATATCGAATAAACAATTTAAAATATATACAGCAGAAAATTAAAACTTTTCTTAATAACTAAACGATATACGTAAATAAAAAGTGTATCAAAACCCAAAACCTCATTTATAAACCTCTCAACCATGTTTACATACAACAAAATAACTCAAACAGTGTATATATATAGGAAGGCTCATTACATCATAGAGAAGATATTAAGACTCATAAATCTTCTTTTTTCCCTTTGCTGAAGCGTTAGCCTGAGAACCTGAAATATTAAATTTAGGGTGAGCACTCTAACTTGCTCAGTAAGTAAGGATTCACAAAACCATCAACATTCCATATAATAACCAAGCACATTATGCAACAACAATATGCATCAATGTTAACTAACATGATTATGAAAAACATATAATTCAATAAATAGCAGATGCCGCTCTACCCCATTCCTTAAAACAGTAAGGCAATCGCTTGGCCTAATCCCGTGATTAAGCCCTAATTTCATCCACGTAGGACCTAACAACATACTAATCAGTCTTTTTTATTTTATTAGCCTCGTTATTCTTGTTCAGATAAATAATACACATGTCAAATTATTATTGAATTTCGAGTTACTTAAAATTTTATTCAATTAAAAATACTTAATAAGTCTTAATAGTTATGCGGATTATTTAAAAATCCTACGTGTGAAAACCAGGAAATAACATCACATGCATATAAACATCAAAAGATGGGAAACAATATGATAGTCTAAGTCTCCAATGGGAACTATATGCTCAACACAATATACAACCCAAAATGTATAACATAAAGTAAATAATACAACAAAATTTTGAAACCTACAAGATAGAAAGTAGAAAATTGTCGAATGCTCGTAGATAGTCGCCGATCTTCCTTCCATGGTCTACTACTCGATGGATCTCGCATCCACCGTCATAAAAAAGACGATGAGTACAATAAGTAATAAAGTAATTCCCTGGAGATACTTATGTACATTTCCAAACATAACCAACTGGTATTTAAAAGCATAAGTATAACGAAGAAGTGTCGAAATGGAAATATGCTAGGAAATACTACAGCTTAAATAAAATAAGACTAACACAAAGCTAAGTAGTAATAATCTAGGTTCCGTTTGGTCGTGAGTCCTATCACATAGGCCTTTATTCCACTATCTCAAGGTGGAGCCGTGCTCTACACCTCTATCAAAGGTCTGAGCCGAGCTCGCGACTCCATAATTATCCATATCTCAATCCTCAAAAGCGGAGTTAAGCTCTACATATAAATAGATCATCTCGTATATACATAATTGTCGACTACCCCGGTCATATACCTCGTGTGACGCGCAAGTGTAGTGGTGAGTGCCGACATCCCTGATAGTTCAGTGACCCCGTGTGTCGCACATCTCATAATCGTGCAATGGACCATATATTCTACCACTACTTTATGATATCAAGAAAGACTCGCATTAGGGATTCCAAGACAAGGCAATATGCTTCAAAGCCAACATTCAAAGAATATAAGTCCATATATATAATCCAATCTCATTTCCTTATTCCTAATAACATGCTATTCTCGATCACACATTCATCAAAACAACAAGAAAGACATATGACACGACAATAGAGTCAATGATTATATAGGCAAATGTTATCATGATAAAAACACCCATTTAATGAGTAGAATATGAAACAAATTAATGATATAAGAATATAAGGCAATACATAGTCAAAAAACTCTGAAACATGATGCACAACAGGAATGAAATGTAAACAAGAACCTCAACAAGATTAGTTACAAGTCACCAAAGTATTTATTAGCTTAACTAGCCTCCTAATAACCTAAAACGCGTACCCGATCTCTCGAGACTCTTCCCTAGGCTCCTAGTATAATTTAGTACGTATTAAAGTGTGTTTAGACCATTAGTTTAGGTTTTAAGCTAAACTAGATAGGTTAAATGTATTTTTGAAAAATGCAGATTTTTGTGCTGTCAGAGCACCTATTGCGCTATATAATTTATGTAGCGCAATAAAAGTTTTCTCTAGAGCATTAGAGCTGCTTAGCGCGCTAGAGAGTTACTATAGTGCGCTAGGTGCGCTGGAACCTAGAATTTTGCAACCAAAATTCTGAGTTTCCTTTCAGAAATGGTATTTTCCAAAGCCCCAAATCCCCGTTCTCCGCCACCAGAGATTCGTAATATCCTCCTCCATCAAACATACACCAGACAATTTATATAATTCATCAATTACATGAAAACTTAGAGATTTAAACATGCATTTTGTTGAAAAAACTCAAGAACACTTATAACCTCAAAAATTCATAACTTTATCAAAACAAAACCAACTTTTAAAATTCTTGATAGTTGGAATATTATAAATTCTTAAGGAATTTGAATATGCAAATAGATTTTGAAAATAACATCTCTTGGACACTGATTTTTCAAAAATTCTCTTTCATTGGAATGAAATTCAATTTTGAGCAACTCTTGAAATCTAACAAATTGAGCTTAAAGACTTAAACCAAAGCTTCCATTTGAACACATTTGACACATGAAATGTTGTGAAAACTGATTACATGAAAACTCATTTGATTTCATGCCTACAACTCATGAAATTGAACACATAGATGAGTAAAGTTGTTATCTACATTTGAGTTCTCTCCTTTAATGGTGAAATTCCCCTCTTGAAACCCCAATTCCAAAGAACTAAATCACCTCATAATTTTCTCTTTTTATGGATCTATGATTTGCATGTTCATCCCAAGCACTTATATATATGTAGGTAAGATTGTTTATAGCCATTGAACTTTATATACACACTCATCTAGAGACTAATCTAATGGCTTTCATTTTGTTTTAAATCCACTAACTCTGCACTAACTCACACTTGTTAACACCAATTCGTACTCCATTGATCTCTTGATGTGTCTATACATATCTCAAGGAACTTCAAATGGCTATTGTTTTATTTTACTAACTTAGGCTACATTTCTTATAAATCAACTATAGCCACATTAAATTTAACTAATTAAGCCACATTAATGCATCTAATTAAATAAATGACTCACCATGTCATTCTCTACCCGGTTCCACGACTGCATGCATCCCGAGGCGTATCCCCGCTCACGTATCGACACCTATAAATGACAAGTATATGTGACTTAGTAGTCTACACATGCACGATACACTAGGAAATCATCTCGCAAATGTAACATAGACCTCGCCACGTGCCTCTGCTAGTGTGCATATCACGACGAGGGTCCTACATCATGGGCCTGTGATCCTGCTTTTAAGGGTTTAAAACATGATTAGAAATTTAGGTTGTGACAAGTCCTAATGTTAATGAACTATTAAATAGTGATTCCCATTTTATTTAAAAACTAGGGTCGATTACCTATCGACATGATTAATGCTATTGTCGACCAAAGACATTTGTCGATGTGTTGTCTAGTCAATCCATTAATGTCCAATGGTTCTATCCGAAACCCTCTAGTGAGTATGTAATCCACGCAACCTATCAAACTGAGTAGGAAGTTACATAAAGGCTAGGAAGGTCACCCATCTCCTATATAACCTGGTTTCGCCCTAAAACTTACTCTCGTGAATCACACTAAACACCATTTTTCATTTATTAAAACCATCACAGTGTACATAGTATCTTCATTCACTCCATAAACTACATGAACTACATACACTAAGATAGCTAGACAACATTGATAAATAAGCGAATCCATACTTACCTCGATTTAGGTTTCCGTTTAAGAAACTCTTTAACTTTTCGGGTTAATCATGCTTTGGCGGTGATCCAACATCTATGACATACCATTTTCAATCAATATAGGTCTAATACCCTATGTTTAGAAACCTAAATACGTCCTTAAGATCTTAGGAAATTCTAACCAATTCATAGCATAATTGTTATTTTCTAGGATGGGAGCGTGCTCCCTCAATTGGTGGGGCGGGGTCCACCAACTGGGTTCGTCCCAATTAATGAAGGGAGCACGTTCCTCCGCTAGGTGGAGCGCGCTTCACCCTGTACTATATCGACAGTAAACAGGGCAGCAACCACTGCTCCATCCACAAATCAACACAACAACTATAAATACTCCCAAAATACATAAGGGATGACCTCTAGTGAGGTAACAACCCATTTCTAATGATCAAACACAACAATTCACAGAGAAATCATCATCCACTAACGAATTGAACTTCAAAGTTACAATTACACTTACCAACAGTGATGATCTATGATTTTTAGTTGTTTAATCTCCTCACTTCACGTTGCAAATCTTCCCTAGATTGATTCCTCAAATCAAACCCTCAGTTGTTAGCTTCTCACTATATCTTTTGATCAAATTATGATGATAAGTTTGAAGATTTTAGTTTAAATATATGCATTTTCCTCAAGATACGCATTTTGACACCATCAACACTCACGCTCATCTCGAGCGTGAATGTTAAAATGACACTCCTTAAAATGAAGCTCCTTAAAGTGATTGATATGTTAAATGCACTTCTTAAAGTGACACATTTTGACACCATCAACACTCACACTCATCTCGAGGCGATACAACGATCCATATAATTCAAACTAAACTTATGATTTTTAATATATATATATTTATATCTATATATTTATATATCAAATAGATATATATACACCTCGTGTATTTTCTCGACAATAAATTTACCAGACATGCCTACAAGTAGTCTCGAGTGTGCACATTCTTTTCACGACCCCCTTGTCGCACTTAGTGTATCGCTATTTATTATTTAATTATGTATTTCTAATTATAGGCTTGTATATAAATTCTCTTTTATACTACAACCTATAAAATTCATTAAACATTCCAAACAAACACAAACTATCATACAAACCCACTCACACGCTAATTGAGGTACGTTGGACTTAACCACGAGCCTAACTCGGGTTAATTAGGATTTGAATTAGCACTAATCACCAATTTAAGGTAACGTGTTGCTACACCCGCTTGCATCTCGACACTTATAAACGACAAGTAGAGGTGACTTAATACGCCTTTATATGCACTAGGAATACGTAAAAAACTAAAATATACCTCACCCACGTGCCTATGTTAGTACGCGTATCTCGATGCGGGTCCTACGTCATAGGCTCGGTGATCCTAATTACGTAGAAAACTTGGGTTAAAAATTTGGGCCGAGACATCGAAGAGATCTCAGTTTCGATGGGAGATGAAGGGAGATGGCCGAGTTGAGACCTTTAAAGAGGTTTAAGAGTTAGCTTCACCTTGTGTGTCTGAAACCTGCATGAGACAATAGCAAAGAAAAAACTTCAAAACTTCTAAAAAATACATGAAATCAACAAATATGTAGTGGGTTTTGCTTAAAATCGCTTGATATTTTCGATTCCATCAACATTTTTGTGCCCCAAATGCAAGATTATAGCCCCAAATTGAAGCCCTAAACCCAACAACAACACGAAAACAGACTCAAAAACAAAAAAGAAAACTCAAGAAAACCTAGAAAAATCACACGAAAAGAGGTAGGGAATGCACTCACGACGTAGAATCGATGTGGTTTCGCCGAGATTTCGTTGGATTTAAGTCGTAGGTGAGAGTGATTCAAGAGTGGGTTTGATTTGAGCAATTAAGGTATGAGCGAAATGAGAATGAGTAGGGTATATGGGTGAGCAAAAACCCTTTTATATAGATGGGCAATAATGTCGTTTTCATAGGGCAAAAATGAAAATTGAAAATGAGGTTCATTGAGCAAGTTTTAAGGTCCGTTTAGTCACTTCCATTTTATTTATTTTTTGGTTACTAAGTGTTCACGATCACCCAAAGACTAGAAGATTTGAACTTACGAGCTCAAAAAGGTACAAGCTATTAGGATTACCATAGTTATTCTATACAAAAATGCCTCGTAAACTACTACGTAAACTCACTCATTTTTTTTGAATATTAGATAAAATTATTTTAAAGGCGCGGCTGGATATACCCCTATATTTCCAATAACAACAACAACAATAATAATTAACATAGCCTTAATCTCAAATTAGTTGGGGTTGGCTATATGGATCAAACTCTTCTTTTGCATTCTATTTAGTGTAATTGTTGGTGTGCTTCCTACACATATTCCATATAAATACATTTCTCATCACCTTCTAATTATACCCCTGCACAAAATGACCTAATTGCGCCCCCATATAAAAATCTCATTTCTCTCCCTACCTCGCTTACTCACTGCTCTCAAACATCTCTTGTCGTTATTCTCTCTCCCACCCATTCTGGTGGAAAATAATATAATCACAGAAATATAAATACACCTCTAAGAAATATAATATCATAATTTTTTATACAAAAAATATAATTTCATAATAAATTTACTAAATATAACATATTAAACTTTGATTAAATAGTTATTATGAAGCTACATGAAATAATTCCATGTATAATTAACGGAATCGATTCAAGGGGTGGAGATCCCAAGGAAGTTGGGACAAAAATTTTGTCGTAAAGAATTTGCAACGAAAAATTTGATAATCTGTGTACAAAGAAGAAAGAAATGATTTGATTGTAATAATGTGTGTTTACATTGATCTTAGAACTACTTTATATACATGAAAACATACTTTATTTAGCCTCATATATTTCTAGCCTAGATATATACTACTACCATATATACATAAATACATAATATTATTGTTGCACAATATATCTTCCTACCAAATATAGATAGATACTTAGATATGGTAATAAAATTCTTGCTTACTCCTTGTGAGGATGGGAACATGGACTTCAATCCCTGCCTCGCCTTGGATCCTTAAATATGTATTAGTTTTTAATTGAGTTATCAATTCCCATTTTCTTCTTTCATTAGTAGGTACAATTTCAACTAATATAATGTCAGATCCCACCTAATTATGACATCTGACCGGCCTAGATTACCTTAATCCTCTGATAATCTAGCAGACTTAACCTATCTATCAATAAATAATTAAGATTAAGATCTTGTAATCATCAATTATAAAACTTTATTAACCGCAAAGGATTCTAAAGTGAATCTTAAACCTCAAAGTTTCGTAAGATTAATTAAATAATCTGTAAAATTTCATAAAATTTTTTCAGTTGTACCTCATCTATTTTTAAGCCTACATTGAAAAACTCGGTCTTCAAAAGTTTTCAACAAAACCTTCTAAGCTTGGTAGAAATACTGAAGGACTCAAAATCTACCCATAACAATCTATATTTAATTAACAATTTATATATTCATTCTAACCTATTTTAGGTTTTCAAAATTCTTAAACTAACATTACCTTAACTCCATAGTATTCAAATCCATTTCAAAACTATTTCAATTATTCCAAAAGAGATCATAACCGTACACTAACCCAAAAACCCATTTATGCATTATATTATATAAAAATAATACATAAAAGGAACTGAGCAAGTTACGAACAGTCAGAAAGCTTTCTCTTTCCCTTGTCGCTACTATAGCATGTCATTACCAAATTATAACAACTTGATAATGTCAGATAAGTAAATCCCACACTATCCAGTACACTTGTAATTATCAAATGCATAATAATCTAAGAGATCAAACGAACAATATAATCCAAGAAATTTAAATACAACCATGAATTCATCCCATTTATGTTATCCAACCACAATCAGATGACGTCATCCGAAAATGGTAAGTAAGCAGTAATAAGGAATCATGCCTAGAGAGGATAACCAAACGAGTCTCATTCCTTGAGTTTATCAAAGTATTATATGGTTCAACGTGATCTCATGATAACCACGTGATGCAAAGTAACAAAGGACTCTAGCCCCTCAAGATAATATAGTAATATAGTTCTACCCCATTACACACAAATGATAGACACTATGTAGTTTTACCCCGTACACACAAATGTAGACACTATAAGGAGACTTGAATTGACCTTATCCTCCTTACCCGTATATGCATGTACAATAAAAATGTGATATCAAGGATCAATGCAATTTATACGAAATCATAATCATACAATGTAAAAGTTATTATGAGATTTACTTAACCTTACAAACACAATACCACAACTCCTTTGCACTCCAATTCTATGAACTAGTCCACACGAGATTTCACTATGCGGTCCTATAATTCATTTATAAGTCTTTTAAGGTTCCTTAATAATTCCCCAATTGTTTTTCAATTAGTTGAAATTTAATTGACCCAATCGTGTCCCGAAACCTGAAATACTTCCCAAAATAAATTCTCCGATGCTCGGATTTCATTTTTGACTCTAAATTATTGTTCGACATCGAAAATTATGTTTTCTAGGCTTAAATATAATTTTACCAATTTATTATATATTTATTGGTCCTGCAAGAACTCGAAAACCCGGAATCCCTCCAAATCAACTCATTGAATGTTCTATCCCAATTATGACTTCAAATTGTGGTCCAAAATCGAACATTTTCGATCTCGTAAAACAATTTTCACAATTTTGAACTTTTTCTGGCCTCATAACACGATTACGAGGTAAAACCCCGATATAAATTCTCGAGAAAATTCTAAAATCCTCAATTTTCATCAATTGTCCAAAATTCCCATTTTTCATGATTTTTAAAATTTTTGCAAAAATATCTTAACGTTTGAATTTTGGCAAAAATATCCTAACATTTTGATTTCTTGTAAATTTTATCCTCACATCTTATTTTTTAGTGAATTACACTTAAAAATATAATAAATTATGCGTATAATTGATAATATTATTTCATATAAATACAATTGACATGTAATCTTGTGACCATTCATTACTTTGATTGTGGTTTAATACATAATAATTACAAACAAGGATACAATTCGCATGAACTAAAAGTTTAGGATATATTTACAAAAATTGAAACATTGGGATATTTTTGCAAAAATCTTGAAACGTTAGGATGTATTTGCCTATTAGGCCTAAAATAAATTAAAAAATTTCAATTTCATAAGCCTTTAACTCCTGACTTGCGGCCAAAATCATAATTAATCTTCATTAATCCCTAATTAGCTGTAATTATCAGTTTAAATTTTTTAAAATTTGACATCTAAACTTGAGCTTGGTCATTTGGTAAAAAGATAAAGCTCCCCTACATAAATAACTCTATTCATGGCTTAAAAATGTGACCTCATTGTAGAGTGATCAACCACTCAAAGCAACTTCTTTTGGTTTGTACGATGAGGGTGTGAATCACTAAAGCAAGAACATTGTTTGATTCCGTCCAAATGTTGGCCAAAGTTGAGTGTTATGTATGGTACGAATTGTGGGCCTGTGACTAAAAGAAGTGGAATGTGAAAAAGATGCAAACTCTATGTCGATCATTATTTGTTGCACGTGTCTTCCGACCCATGCTAGAAGCATGACAACATTGAGAAGGGAAATCTACTTAATTGAGTTAAAGTATATACTTTCAAAAAAAGTCCAAGACATGAAAGTTAATTCTTAATATAAATTATAATTAGTCATAACCATCCGCGACTAAATGTTGGGCTCGCCCGTGCTTATAAAATTACCTTATATATAATATTAGCTAGCTAGACATGTGTATATATTTAAGTTTTATTGTAAAATTTGTTAGAAAAGCTGTCATATCAAGAGATTCATGAATGCTAAAAAACTTACCATATCACAAGATTCATAAATTTATATATATGGTAGTTGTGTATTGGATTTCACTATATATGTAAACATTCCAGATATGTTATATACAAATCAATTATGCATATTAGGATAGCTAAATCAAATGAAACGTTGACTTTTGCTTTGTATATATATACTAGTTGTTTTTGAATGAAAAGTAAGGCAGATTGCTATTTTCTTCTTTTTTTTGATATTTTTACAAAAATACCCTATATATATGTAATATCAGCTAGCTAGACTTAAAGTGAAAATCTACCTAAAAAAATACTATATGTTAATGTTTGTGATGATTTATCGCACTAAAGACTAAACTGCACTCCACTTGTTGAAGCTTTTGGAAGAAAATGCTCTCATCACTATATTATATGCCAGGCCCTTCCACCATACAATAACCATCTCCATTCAAAACCTTAATAATATATACCTTTATGATCTAGCTAGTAATCTATAAAGGATGTACTGAATAAACTTTTTAATCTTTTTCAAAGTCCACCAAAACTGTGTGCTGGTTTCATTCATGATCATCTACGCTTAACTTGAATGGATAAAGTGAAAAGTAGACATAAAAATATCTCACACGTTGATACGTCTCTCTCACTATTGACCCCCCAAAAACATGAATTTCATGCGGTTGGGTACTGGTCGATGTGCATGTTTTGATTATTTTGCATCTTTTGTTGCCATGTTGAGACGGAGGTTATGTTGTTGTTGTTGCCATCAATTAAGGGTCGATATATATATATACTAATTTTCATAACGTGACTTAAATTAAATTAAATTAAAAAATATTTATTAACATTTTTTTTACTAACTATATATATATATATTTTTTACTTTAGAAAGAGTTGAACCAATGGCCTCCAAAATTACCTTTTAGAGGTGATACCTTATCTATCTCACCAGAGATAGTTTGACAACCATAATTTTTTTTTTACTTATAAGTATTTGCATAATCTTTAATTTAAAATATTAATATCATAGTTTTATTAATATTAATTTTATAATTTTTAATCTGCATAACTTGATCCAGCTTCGGTTCTCATTTAGTAAATTGGATCAAATCGATCAAAAATAAATAGACCTGGATTGGATTGTGATTTTTCAATTCGCAATAATTCGATTTAATTACAGATTGACCTAATTGGATTGGATCCAATCCGTGTGCACCCGACTCATTACTCATTAAATAATTAAACCAGTAAAGGTGGTTTTCACTTTAGACTAATGAAGATGATTTGTAATATAAACCAATTAAATAATAAAAGGGCATTGTTTTGATTTGAGTTACTGATGATTGGTTAACAATGAATTTGAATCAAGAGATATAAGTAAAAAATTAAAAAGATAGGATCGATCTGTATTAATACTAATATATATACATACATACATACAAAGATTAGCTAAATAAACATATACTCACCGAAGTTGAATGCCTATCAATCAGATGCGAAAAAAGACAAAACCCATTGTCCGAATCTAGATTTTTTTAAAGAGGAGATGTAGCGGCCCATTTTCCAAATGAACCGCCACAGAGGCCAATGTGGGTGCAAGCTCATTCACCATTTAATCATTATTAACCTCAATGAACAATAATTTATTATTTAAATTGTTAATGAACTCAAGTCATCTGCTTTATTATTGTTTGAATCCTTATTAAACCACATCGAAAGTCTTTAAACATGACAAACTAAAATATGAGACATCAAAGTCATGCCTTTTACTCGAATACCTAGTGTGGTATGTCAACATATATAAAGAATACACCTCAAAGGTCTCAAAATATCAAAAATATAGGGTCCTGAAGTGTCTCATAATCCCAAATCCCCAAAATAAAAACTAAAAATATATAATACAAACGTACTAGTCTGGCTCAATAGCTCGGGATCACAGGTACTCTGCACGCTTGCCCTTGCCACGACTCGTACTCAGATCTGCACTTAAGCCATCACAAAAAGGTAGATGACGAGTCCAGAGTGAGTATTCCCAAGGAAATTAAGTGAGCAATACTGAAAGTAAATATTGTAATTTAAACAAAACTATTAAGTAAAAATGCGGAAATAAATACAGTCAACTGTGATCATTGTATGGATAAGTAATAGTGCAAGCTCAAAGTGTGTTCCTAGAGCCTAGGGTCAGACTAGTCCCATATTTCGGACTCTCCACATAATACTGCCGGCGAGTACCACTCAAGCAAGGCCGGTATCTGGATCCGCTAGGTGGTCGGTGTAGAATCTACGACGCATCAACACATGCCCCGACGTGACTCTCTGGGTCGAACTATTCACCGAGATCCCCGATACACGTGCTATGGCCTAGTGGACATATACACATGAATGGTACGAGGAGAGCCTCAACGTCCGTCCATTTAAACCAAAACCAAGAATAGAGTATTGAAAGACATGATTTGAATTCAAAAGCCAAAGTAAGTAAATGCTCAAGAAATTTCAGTTGGAATACTACACACCTCAACCCGCACTCCGTGTCCCGATAAATAACCCCTATCAAAGCTCCACCGAACCACCTAGCGCACTAATCGTCACGTAGCGCGCTAGGTGACCTCCTTACATGCGCTATCGAGACCCGTAACAACAGCTTTGGTTGAATTTTTTTAAACACCACCACCACCACCACCACCGCCACATATATTACTCAACTTCATAGCACTTGAAACCCACCAAAACAACCACATGACAACCACTTAACAATCCATATTGATTTACTTAAACACCCCAAAATGGTGCCAGAAGATGAAGAAAGTTGAGGTGATAGTGAATCTCACCTTGCTTTGGTGAATCAACCACTCCAAGATCCTTAAATGATCAAATTGAGTGTTCCAAACCATTGTTTCTTTTTCTCAATTTTCGGATTTCTTGATAAGGAGAGAGAAAAGGTGGTGGAGAGAAGTCAAGGTGACTTTTTCATACACTTCAAGGATCTCTCCTGTGCATCCCTATGCCATCAAATGAGCACTATTTGCTCCATTTTTCAACCCCTAATGACTCCTAAATTGACTCCGATGGCACACTCGTCCTTGTCCTTAACCCATAAAGTCGTCTTTCGGGTGTTCCGATGCCCGATTTCACGTGCCGAATCGCGACATATGTGTACTACCATGACCCTAAACATCAAATAGGCATTACATATTAATTATTTAACCCATTTTATTCATTTCATGTATGTATTATTTCACCCGGCCTAGTATTTAGTCTTTTAGCCTACCCAGTACCTGCATCGACACGCATATCGAGGCGAATACTTATCATACAGTCTCGCACGTCAAACGTAACATATATACACACATCGCGACGCCGTTTAATCTTTTTAACATAAACATAATAAAATTAGACACATCAGTACACAAAATAATTATTTACCTAACTCCAGGCGCGCCCTAGTCTAACTGCGGGTCCCATGAGCGTTTGAGCTGTCAGACATGTCTGCAACCACGCCATTAATAACAGTGAATTAAGTTTGGGCTGTTACAATTCTTCCCAACTAGGCGAAACTTCGTCTCGAAATTTAAATCAAATGTAAACATTTACCAGCAAATAAGTGGGGATACCGTCGTCGCATAATAGACTTAAGTTCCCAAGTGAGCCCCTCGGTCCCGTGATGCTGCCAACGTACCAAAACCTTAGGAATCTCCTTATTCCTCAAAGTCTGAGTCCTGTTATCCATGATTTCCACAGCCGCTCCTCATATGACACGTTAGGACACACCTCAATCCGACGTATATCAACCATAGCCTCTGGCCCCGACTTAGCCACCTCAAGATGGAAATGTGAAACATCGGATGTACCCTCGCTAATTGCAAAGTGACAATTCCGAGATGGTATGCCACTCTGACGACGCGTTCCTCAACTCTGAACAATCTAATGAACCTTGGTGTCAGCTTCCCCTTAATGCAAAACCTTTGATGACCCTTCTAGGGTGAGACTTTTAAATACACCAAGTCCCCAACCTTGTAGCTCGACCCTCCGTAATTGTCCACATATTTCTTCCGCCTTTAGCCTCGCCCACCTAAAGCCTCTCGCCGATCTCGATCTCTGTCTCACCTTCTCGCATGGTTAACAACAATCTCAGTCCTATAGCCGTTGATCCTCCTGGCCGCCCAACATGATGGTATCCTGCAGGGCCTACCATAAAGTGCCTCAAACGGTGGCATCCCGATACTCGCTTGATAGTCCGTTATTGTAAGCAAACTCACGTAAAGGCAAGTAATCCTCCTACGATCCACCGAATTGTAATATACACGCCCGAGCATATCCTCGAGAATCTGGCAAACGTTCGACCGGTCGTCGGTCCGAGGATGGTATGCAGCTAAACCAGTAAACGAGTGCCAAATTTCTCCCGCATACTCTCCTAAAGTCTCAAGTAAATCTCGAATATCTATTAGAAACAATGGAGACCGGTACACCGTGTAATCTAACAATATCTTTCTCGAAGATAGTACTCAGCTATGTAATTGAATATCTTATGACGATCGGTATGAAATGTGTCGACTTCACAACTCGTCAATAACTACCCAGACTGCACCGTGTCTCCTCGTAATTTGCGGTAGGCCACTGATGAAGTCCATGGTCTCCCACTTCCACTGAGGAATGGGCAGCGGCTGCAGCAACCCAACTGGTCTCTTATGCTCAGCCTTCACCTGCTGGAAAATATGACAACTCCGGACGTATCTACCCATGTCAGCTTTCATCCCTGGCCACCAAAACAATCTTTGCAGATCGTGATATATCTTGGTTCGACTAGGATGTACTGTATATCACGATCGGTGTGCATCCTCGATAATGCTATCCCTAAACTCCAATACCGGCGATATCCACAAATGACCCCCGTGTCTCAAGCACTGTTTGAACCTTCGTACCACTCGGTGCACCCCGATCCCGAGCCAAAGCTAGTGCCCCGCAAGTATTGGTTGTCGCTTCTTCAACAAAGCAACCAAATTCAAGAGACACAATGGGAACTTGCATCCGACAAAGAAATTAGCAACTCATCAATAGCCTCTCACACAAACACCGACGCCGCTCAAACAACCCGTGCTCATATGTCATATGCCGCAAGATCGCTACTCGCTCTCAATGTCGCTCTTGCTTAGTGCATCGCCTACGACATTCGCCTTACTCAGATGATACTCAATTGCGAAGTCATAGTCCTTCAGTAACTCGAGTCATCTCTGCTGTCGCATGTTCAACTCCCTATGAGTGAACAAATACCTCAAACTCGGTGATCTCGTGAATAAGACGAACCTCTCACCGTACAAGTAGTGCCTCTAGGCCTTCTGCAAACACAACCGCCGCAAGCTCCAAGTCGTGCAATGGATGGTTTCCCTCGTGAGGTCTCAATTGTCGAGATAAATATGCCACTGGGTGTCCCTCCTGCATCAATACGCAACCCAAACTAGTGCTCGATGCATCGCATAAACCGAAAAACCTCTACCGCTACATGTAATGCCAAAACTGGCGCCGAAGTCAACTTCCTCTTCAGCTCCCAAAAAGCATCCTTACACTCTTGTGACCAATCAAATCTAACATCCTTCTTAGTCAACCTCGTCATTGGCGCTGCAATCATCGAGAAATCCTGCATGAAGCATGATAAGTTGGTATTTATAGGTTTTTAGTAGTTTATTTTAGTATATTTAAATATAGAAAGTCTCTAAAATATATATTTAATTATATTTATTAATCATTCTCAGGTGAAACGGAGTGCGCGCTTGAATTCGTGGTGAAAAAATACTAAAAAATGGAGTATTTACATGTAGTGATCGAACGCCGGACTATTTGCCTCTAGTTATGTGCTGCGCGGTGGGTAGAATAGATGATCGCAGACCAATTACACGTGGCGTAATACTATTGGTCTAGCTCGCCTACGTACCACATGTCACCGTCCATTGGTCCGCCGCCAAGCATTCCATGCGTTTCCAAAGAACGTGCCACGTGTCACTTCTCTATTGGCCCACTCGTTTCCACCAGCCACGTGGCTCCACTTAGGTTCTGCCATTTCATCAATCAACGCCACGCATCACAAAGCTTCAATTGGTCCAAATTTCACCAGCCAGCCTTCTCACTTGCTTTGGCCTCCATTGATACGTCCGGATGCGCGTCAAGACCGCTTCCCCACATCTTCGCCGATTCTCGCGCGAACCTTATTCATCGCCTACGCGTGCCACGTGTCGCGCTCTCAACCACCCGGATGTCATCATAGGCGGTCTCAACCAATCGACGACGCCAGTCAGCGCGCGCAAAGACTTCTGGACCAATGCGGTGCGTACACGCGTAGGACAACGCTTTTTGACCCAAAACAACCATACGATGCTCTTTCTACGCACGAGTCACCTCCGTAACCCCAAAATTTGTTTCTCTCACCTCCCGGGTTTTACGTGAGATCTTTTATTTTATTATTTAATTTAGTTCAAATTCTCCTATTTCATTGTTGTTGATTTAAATGATTATGGTTTAGATCTAGGGTATGTATGTGGTCAGTGCATGCTTTTAGGTGGACAACCTATAGTTATTTGGACCTTTAGTATCCGTGTAATTATTTTTTTGGACCAATAAAGTGACGAACACTCACCCGTTTGCCGTCAAATCCTTTCGATTTTTGAGTGTGCAACAATTGAATATAGGTTAAATCTGAAGCGGATGCGATTCAGTTATTTAGGATTAGTGTTCCCACAGATCCATATTACTGTGGTTAGTGTGTTAAACTTGATTGATGGATGTCTAGGGTTATGCATTAATTAGGGAAGTAGTTAGTGGCGATCGTCCTGGCTATCGAGATTAGGGGAACGAGGAATTGCTGGCGGATGTCGATTTTCTATAGCTAATCTAGGAGAATTTAAATTAATAAATTTTTGGGAAAGATTGAAGACCATGATTGCTATTGAATCTTGATCCTTATTTGTGGAACTGTAGACCTAGGTGTTACTTAGATGTCTATTAATTGTTTTTAAAGTTATTTTAATTATTTTATTTATTTAGTTTAGTTAGATTAGTTAGTTAAATTTTATTTTATTATGACGTATCGATCCTAAAATGGCCTCAGCACCCTGTGCATCAAATCCATGAAAATCACTAGTGCGTTAGTCAGTCCAAACAGCATGGCTGTAAACTCGAATAGTCCGTAACACGTACTAAAAGCGATCTTCTCCACATCCTCCTCTCGAATTCTCAAATGATGATATCCTGATCGTAAGTCGATCTTCGAGAAGAACTTGGCCCCTACCAATTGATCGAATAAGTTGTCAATCCTCGGAAATGGGTAACGATTTCGAATCATCACCTGATTCAGCTTTCAGTAGTCTACACATATCTGCATCAAACCGTCCTTCTTTTTCACAAAAAGAACTTATGTTCCATAATGTGACATGCTAGGGTGAATAAAACCCTTCTGCAATAAATCCTCTAATTGGGTCCTCAACTCCTTGTGCTCCGATGCTGACATCATATACGGTTTGCTATAGATTGGCTGAGTTCCTCGAATCAGCTCAATGATAAACTTAACTGCTCTTGGTGGTGGCAATCCTGGCGAATCATTAGGAAACACGTCTGAAAATTCACAGAAAATAGGGACATCGTCCACCTTAATCACCGTCCTAAGCTCTAGCTCAACCATTGCCGCGTACGCCTCCATCTCCTGTGATGTAGCTAATGTGCCTCGAATGATAGGTAATGCAGTTGCAATTCCGAAAAATCTAAACTTTTGAATCCCCTCGATGTCAAACGTCACAAAGTTGTTGCTTTGAAATAGTCGATTTGCGCGTGATAAGATGATAACCAATCCATACTAACATTGCGTTGAACTCCGTGTACTTTAACACTTTCAAATCACCGATAGTTCGGTGTCCCTCAATCTCTACAATACAATCCCCGCAATTTTGTTAGGGTAAATCTTATCCCCACTGCCGATCGAGAACAAGATGTGTATCTAAGGTCCAGTGCAGTAACCCTAACTCTCCTACCATGCGTCCGTAAATAAAAGACAAGTGTGCTACCATAATCCATCATAATGTGCATGAAAATACTACAAACGATAACGTACCCTCAACAAGCCGTTTGGTCGCTTCCCCGTCTGTCCGTGCGACCCCTGAAGTTCTGAGTCCGGGCCCTATCTTTGCCTCGCTCACCTGTGGTAGTAGTGATAGTGGTCTGGTACAATCCGCCACAATATGTCTAACCTGACTGCATCAGTAACACGTACGAGTCTCTGACCTGTTATAACTCCTCTGACTTTGTGCTTGACCCTGACCTCGACTCTCTCCTCTCTAACCTCTATCCTGCCTATACTTCTATCTAGGCTGATCAACTGGTGCATAAGCCGTAGAATATGCCGCCTGGTGATCATCACGTCGATCTTGGTCATCACTACAACCTCTGTCGCCTATGCGACTCCGATCGATCGCCAATCACCTCGACGAGGTCTCTCGCCCCGTCTTGCGGTCTTGATCTATCCTCTGTCTCTTCGGTCTCGATCAAACCGAGAACTCTAAGCTAGCCGACTCACTGTCTCTGCTAACTCTCGCAAATAAGCAACTTCGAACCGCTAATCGACTAGCCCTCTCGAAACATGTATGTTTCAGCAAATGTGCGAGGGCCTATCGTAAATCTTTGTCGTACGAGCTCCACTAGATACAATCGTGCTCGCAATCCTTTCATCCAAACCTCGTAAAAATAATATATCTATAACCGATCGCACTGCTATGTCCATGGAGTACGACAATAGATATCTGCATTCCTCTACATATATACAATGACGGACATATCACCCCGAACCAATGAAAAAAACTCATACCTCAATCGACGCCGACCTCCATAGGTATATACTCGTCCAAAAATAGCACTCGGAACTCGCCCAAGTAGCCACAAGCAGATGAGTCGCGATATAAGTAGTCCACCATACCGCCGCATCGCCTCCTCAACTCAAAGCAAGTCATGTAGCCGCTTATGAGATAACAACCACCTCCCAGCCTATCTCTCGGGTCCCCGCTCCATAAAAGTATCTTGGCGAGAACCTAATAAAGTCCTTCATATTTTTGGCCTCAACCGTCATCAAGCTCCCAGAAGTAGACGCCACTGCTGGCTGCTCAATAGTTGCAGGTGTAATGACCACTGTACTATCCACCGCTACTACAATTGGCGCAGCTCCCTCGGCCGTGTCTCGATATCGTCGCTCGCACTCCGAGTCTCACTGTAGTATGAGCCACAACCGCCTAAGTAGTAGTCATCTGCAAGTGCAAAAACGGTAGTAGAGCCGTAGTAGCCTCCCGAGCATCCCGAGCTCTCATCATGTCTATCGAAACACGAATCTATCATCCACAATCCGCGCCAATGACTCCAACGTCAAAGCCTACATAATCGAATTACTAGTATCCCCGACCTTAAGCCGAGTAGTATCCGGAGCCCGCATGTCCATCGATATCCGCATCAAGAACGTGCATTTAGTCAGCCTCAATGTATATATGCGTAACGTATGTAATATACAACAAAAAACATAACACGTATATCCCTAATTTCTACCCATCTCACATCACTTCCCAACTAGGATTCTAGGCATTTCCTTTGGGTTTTCCACACCTAACATTTATTCATTAGGTTTATCCTCAATTTATACCACAAATGTAATCGTATCGTAGTTAACTTTCAATTTCTCGAAGTTCACCAACCTTTATTTGATACCAAAATGTAGCACCCATTTTCCAAATGAACCGCCACGAGGGCCAATGCGGGCCCACAACCTGCCTACCAAAGTGCACTGTACCCCCACATGCAAGCTCATCCACCATTTAATTATTATTAACCTCAATGAACAACAATTTACTGTTTAAATTGTTAATGAACTCAATTCATCTGTTTTATTATTATTTGAATCCTTATTAAACCACAGCGAAAGTCTTCAAACATGAAAAACTAAAATATGAAACATCAAAGTCATGCCTTTTACTCGAATACCTAGTGTGGAAAACCCATATGTCAACATATATCAAGAATACACCTCAAAGGTATCAAAATATCAAAAAACATAGTCTTGAAGTGTCTCACAATCCCAAATCCCCAAAATAAAAACAAAATATATAATACAAACGTACAAGTTTTGCTCAATAGATCTGCATCACAAGTACTCGCATGTTTGCCTTTGCCTCGTACTCGATCTCGCACTCAAGCCATCGCAAAAGGCGGATGAGGAGTCAAAAGTGAGTATTCCTAAGGAAATTAAGTGAGCAATACTAAAAGTAAAGACCGGAATTTAAATAAAACTATTAAGTAAACATGCGAAAATAAATACAGTAAATTGTGATCATCGCGTGGATAAGTAATAATGCAAGCTCAAAGTGTGTTCCTGAGCCTCGGGTCGACTAGTGCCATACTTCGACTCTCTACGTAATACGCCGCGAGTACCACTCAAGCAATGCCACTACCGGGATCCGCTAAGTGGTCGGCGTAGAACCTACGACGCATCAACACGTGCCCCGACGCGACTCTCGAGTCGAACTATTCACAGAGATCCCTGATACACGTGTTATGGCCCAGTGGACATACACATATGAATGGTACGAACTCAACGTCCGTCCATTGAAACCAAAACCAAGAATAAAGTATTGAAAGACAGATTTGAATTCAAAAGCCAAATTAAGTAAATGCTCAAGAAATTTCAGTTGGGATACTACACACCTCAACCCGCACTACATGTCCCGATAAATAACCCCCGGTCTGGCTCCGCCGAATCCCCGATATCCAAATTACCGCCCAAAATGACATATTTCCATTTATAATTGATTTTTTGTCAATTGGATGTATTTTATGTTACTTAGTAAAAACATTCTGAAATCTGCAATATCTATCGCGCTAGGTCTTTTGGTTAGCGCGCTAGGTATTCTGGGCAGTTAAACGTTCTTCGACAGGAAGAACACTAGCGCGCTATATGTTTCCACCTAGCGCGCTAATCGTCATGTAGCGTGCTAGGTGACCTCCTTAGCGCGTTATCGAAGCCTAGAACATCGCTTGGTTGAATTTTTTTAAACACCACCACCACCACCACCGACAACAACAACAACAACAACATATATTACTCAACTTCATAGCACTTGAAACCCACCAAAACAACCACATAATAGCAACTTAACAATCCATATTGGATTCACTTAAACACCCTAAAATGGTACCAAAAGATGAAGAAAGTTGAGGTGATAGTGAATCTCACCTTGCTTTGATGAATCAACCACTCCAAGATCCTCAAATGATCACATTGAGTGTTCCAAACCCTTGCTTCTTCTCAATTTTTAGATTTCTTCATAAGGAGAGAGAAAAGGTGGTGGAGAGAAGTCAAGGTGACTTTTTATAAACTTCAAGGATCTCTATTCACTTGTGTATCCCTATGCCATCAAATGAGCACTATTTGCTCCATTTTCAACCCTTAATGACTCCTAAATTGACTCCGATGGCACACTCGTCCTTGTCCTTAACCCATAAAGTCGTCTTTCGGTGTTCCGACGCTCGATTTCGCGTCTCGAATCGCGACATACGCGTACTACCATGACCCTAACCATCAAATAGGCATTACATATTAATTATTTAATCCATTTTATTCATTTCATGTATGTATTATTTCACCCTACCTAGTATTTAGTCTTTTAGCCTACTCTGCACTGCATCGACACACATATCGAGACGAATACTTATCACACAAGCCTCGCACATCAAACGTAACATAGATACACACATCGCGATGTTTAATCTTTTTCAACATAAACATCGCAAAATTAGACACATCAAGACACAAAATAACTATTTGCTTAACTCCAGCGCGCTTCTAGCCTAATCAAGGGTCCCACGAGCATTTGAGCTATCGATACGTTTGCAACCACGTCATTAATAACGGTGAATTAAATTCGGGCCGTTACATGAGAACTTGGATTGATGGAGAATAAGATAAATTCGATTGTTATCGAATGGGAGGAGAAAGAGAATGCAAATTGACTAAAGAGTAAAGACTTGGGTGATTCACTAAATAAAAAAGACAAAGTCGGAAGAAGGGTATATTTGACCATTCATCATGGTCGAATAGGAAACCGTGTGACTGACATATGAGAGTTTTCGATCATGAGAGAAGGATGTCAAATATGATACCGCTTGACTAAAAAGGGTAAATTAGGTATTTCATCACGGTCCACATTCACTCTTTTATTATAGTAGTTGATATAATCGGGTTCGAGATAATATCGGTTACGAGTGTGCAACTCTTAATATTAAAAAAAACGCTTTAGTTTGATCGAATCTGACTCAATTTTAAATTTGGATAAGACTACATTCTCCTGGTGATCGGATTCACAATTATGAATTTAATTTCGAGTAAACTTATCAATTTTAAAAAAAAATATTTTTATATTTAACTCTTTTTTAATAAATAAAATTAGGCAAAACGACTTAAATGGCCCCCGACTTTGCCAAGAAATTTTGATTGACTCCAGCTCTAAAGTTTTATTTCTTAAAAGTTGGCCTATTAACTTTCATTTTCTCCCGATTGAGCTGTCAAACTTTTATTTTTCTTTCAATTAAACCCTTCTCTCATTAAGGCAATAGTTTTTTCAAATCGAGCGTACTCATTCGTCACTTGATTGAATTGCAAACAATGGTTGTTCTTTGAATTGAATCACATCTCAACTCCACCTTTAATTTAGTTGGAGTCTGCTACATAAATTGAACTCTTCCATTGTACTCTACTTGTGTGTATCACTATAATTTTCTTATTTTTAATGTTGTTGTTTTGTAAATTTACAATGCAGTGTTTTTAATTGAAATCAGGTTTCGGCTCATAGAGTTTCATCTAAATTTAATTCAAATTTCAATTTGGACATCAAAGCTTAGTCACGAATATTTAAGAAAAATTTGTTCAACCCCTTTAAATTTTTTTTGGCCCTAACGCAATCAAGTTAAATGAGCGCGCTGGACAAAATGTTAACACCACTGTAAATCGACCAAAGTTAGATAATAGGAAATTCAAATATGGGCATCGGAGGAAACTAATTCTTAACACTCGACTGCATTAAATCACACTTATACGCAGGGGTGGCAAAAATTTGGGTCCGAAAGTTTGGACAACCCCTCTTATAATAATTAAGAAGTATAGTCATTGTACAGACTCGGTCTAATTTTAAATTTGGACCAAACTAGCTAGTCGAGACTTGTTTTTCTTAAGATTCACGTTCTTCGATATTGTCCAGATTTGTCGCAATTTTCAAATTAACTTCTTATATAAAAAGCCTCTTCAAATGTTAAGATATAAACATATTAAATCCCAATATAATAAAATTTGAAAAAGTAACGTCAAAATCCTAACAAATATTGCAAACTATAAATCATTATAACATTACTACAAATAATTCATGTAATTAAACATTTAGCGTCAAGAAACAAATTTAAGTATAAAAAAACTAAAAATTAATTCATTCAAAAACCAAAATCTTTATTACAATAAATTTACGTTGATTAGAGTAGAATAATGTTTGTTAATCTATTTATTAAGTACTTACCTTTTCATCAAATGTAATTTTTAACTCTATTTAAAATTTGAATCGAGTCCGAGCTTCGGATCTAAAGTTACATAGTCTTTGTCTAGATCCGACTTGATTTTAAATTCAGATAAGATGTCTTTATTTAGACCCGACTCGAATTTGTTAAAATATTATTCATTTTTTTTTTTTTGAAATTTTGAATGGAACAAAATCGGGCTAGCAAGTCCCGACACTATATTGCTAGCTTACTTATAGGCAACAAGAGAAAACTAGGAAACCATCACAAAATCCAATGCCCAAAATCAAAGCATCTGCCATAAATCACGCATCTCGAGGAGGGCTCGATGGTAGCTGTAGTAGTAGTTCTTGCTTTGGAGAGGTCAATGGAAATAGCGGCAAGAGCAGGGGCGGCTCCCCCCCTCTCGGCGACGGGTGCAAATAAAACCCCTTCTCTGCGATCATCCTCTCCTCCTCTTCCTCCGCCGCCGCCACCGCCACCGCCACCGCCACCGCCGACGAGAACACCGAGTCCGACCCCAAAGGAGTCACCGGGCTCGGCGACGACGGCGGCGCGTTTCGAAGGCCGAATTTGACCTCCAGCTTGTTGAACCTCTTGAACGACGCCGACGGCCTGCGCGGGCCCACCGTCACGCCCCCTCGGTCGGAGGCGCCAGTGTATGAGGGCCTCGCCGGGGATTTTTCGTCGGCGCCGGTGAGTTTCTGGACGAGGTCCCGGAAGGCATGGGCGTCGGCTTGGACGAAGGTTGTGGGAGGAATTGAGTTGATAACTGAGTGAGAATTTGGTGTTTGGATTTGGTGTTTCTCCATCTTTTGAGAGAGAGAGAGAGAGAGAGAGAGAGAGGTGTGAGGAATGTGAGGTTTAATTTGTCATGGTGGCACTGGCGAAGTGGCAATGTGACAGAAAAGTAAGCATTTTGGTGGTGCTTTATATAGATATATGAGTATGTAGGAATGCACTATGATGAAGTTCTCGTCGCCATCCCGGTTTAAGAATTCACCCTCCATGATGAATCTAGAAAATCTTGTTACGAGAGCGAACTTTCACCTAATTTTTTTCTTCAAACAAAAAATTATATTAGTAAAGAAAAAAAGGTAGTATAATAAATTAATAATCAAAATAATTTGCAATGTAACTTAAAAATGCCATCAAATTATGCGTGAAGCTAGGGAGTTGAATCCTCCAATTTTGCATGTTCCGTAAATTAAAACACCTTTTAATAAGTGCAAATTTTTCTTAGCCACATAAGAAACAACGCCCAATTTCACAATGTAGAAACCTTAACTTCACAATATAAACATGAATTTCATGTGTTGAAACTCTAACTCTAACTCATCATATTGAAGTTTTACTATGATGTAGAAGTAGAACAACAAATTTCAATCTCTTAAGTTTAGTAATCAATGAAGATTGAAGAGTTAGAAATCATGTCTTTGGATCACTTCTTAATGTTTGATGTTTCCCCCTCCCTTAAGCTTTTCCACAATTTGTTTAGAGCTCTAACCAATGAAAAAATAGGATTTGAAAAGCACTTTTGAATTCTTTAGGGGTATTTCTGTAATTAAGTGTATGTTTTGCCCTTAGTCGAGTTTTTGGCCAATAACGTTTTAATCGCAACACATAATCAAGATCCGTAAAATTTTGGTGAAAGTAGACTTTGAGACCTTTCCAAAAAATATTTATATGACTCATTTAGGGTTGTAGTTTTTTTTTATATAATTTTTGCAAATTGTTAACTATATATATACATAAAAATATATTTTTTAGATTGCACTATACAGTACGTAATTGACATGATAAAATATGCAGTCTAGACACTTCAAATACATCATATTAGCAACTTCACATACCATATTTTATATTCTATCAAAAAAGTGTGTCGACCATAGCTGTAGGGGCGGGGGGCGGAGGGCGAGGGCTGGGGCGGTGGCGACATATAAATATATGAGTACTATAAGGGGATTCGTAAGCGCGCAGGGGCGACGCCTACCCCCGCCCTCATCCGATTAGCCATTGCCTCCATCCACATACTTGCCTCTATACATGGATGACTTTTCATCCCCGTCTCGTTTAATCCCGCGCGTGGGATGAAGAATTCTGCGAAATCTTTTTCCCATTTCATTTCCCACTGAAAATCTCCATAAGATTCTCACGAAGAAACCTCATAAGAAAATATTTCTCCTTACTTAATTCCCTAAAAGGAATTTGTATCATTTCCTCGTGGGGAATTCCCATGAAGAATTTTGTTATTAAATTCCTTACGGAAATAATTCTTGTGTCACACAATTAGTGTAACGGCCCAATTTTATTAATTCCATTATTTATTATTATTTTCAGACTAGGACACCAACTCAGACCCACGTGGATGTCGCAGATAGGATAGGGACATGCCTAACTAGGTATATTAATTATATTTGTCTAATTGATTGCCTTATTGGGGTGTATCTTATTAAATATTGCATGCATAATTCATTGCATATTTGTATTTACTTTGTCATGTCGTGTGAGACTGTGCAACGAGTATTTACCTCGAAATGCATGTCGACGCGGGCATTGGGTAGGAGTGATATGGGAAGGCTAGACTTAGCTAAGTTAGTTTTAAGTATGAACAATAAAAATATAGGCTAAGTCGAATGCATCGATTAGATAAGCTATGTCACACCTCTAAATGCGTGCTTGCGAGGCGCGGGGCACCGGATACTAAGTGTGGGTTAGTGCTAGAATAAGCTAATGAGTATCCTAACTGAGTTAATAAAAGGTGTATGGATAGCTCAATCAAGAGTCGTAGGATAAACCTCGAGATACGCACACGCACACTTGATTTTATCAATAACTATATATAGCTAAGTTAATGGGAAATCTCTTCATGCAACAATAACAAATATTGTTCTTGGGCTGGAATGCTAAAAAATTCAACAAGAACTAGGAGAAATAGAGGCCATCTAATAAAAGAATCAAGCTAGGACTATCACTTGTCACGACCCAAATCTCTAACCCCGTTTTAATTCCTTAATCGGGATCACCGACGTGGGACCTACACACGTGATACGTGCACCGACCGAGGTACGTGGCCGAGGTATATTATGTTTTTGTATTGATGTATGCCTAGTGTTATGTATTGTGTAGACTTACTAAGTCCCTTTGTACAGTTGTAGGCGTCGAGACGAGAGCGGGGACGCGCCTCGAGTAGCGTGCGAACCGGGTAACCGGGTAGTTAGCATTTTGGTAAGTCTTATTTAATACTAATATGAAATAAGGAATTACTTATAAGCCTATGGTTGTGTTTGTTAATGTAAATCAAATTAAAGGCCTATAGTTGAGTAAATTAAATGGAAATCATAGGATTGGTCTAGAGATACACATTAGCACATCTAGGAACTAGGTGAGTAATAAAATGATGTAACTTGAGGTTGAGTTAGTGGGAGTTAGTGGGATATATGGAAAGAGGTGGACCATTAGATATTCCTCGGGATACATAAATCCATGGAGATCAAGGGCTAGGAAGGAACATTACCTTAATATATAACATTAGTGATCAAACAACATGCAAACCAAATCACTCATTCATTTTTGCTGGAGAAGAAGAAGGAATTGCTGGAGAGGAGTGAATCATCAAGGTGTTGAAGGAATCCATGGGAGTTGGTGAGAAACTCTCAAGCTAGGGTGCTACATCAACTAGGTACACATCTTTTTAGTTGAAATTAGAACAAGTTCTGGTTTTAGACTAATTTCAGATGGTAGATGATTGAGTATTTGCAATTGATTTATATATTTGGATTCCTCATTTCAAGCTGATAATCCAGCTATATTGAAGTTCTTAATTTGGTTTTGAAATCATAAAGATATGAATTTTTGAAGTTGCAACACCAAAACTAGAATTATGCATGTTGTATTAGGAATTAACCTGGGTAATTTGGTCATAATCTGCCCATTTTAGATCTAAATTGATCCAAACCAGTGGCATTTGAAAGCTTATTTAAAGAGGAATAACTTTACTTAACTGAAAGTATTTTTATTCAAATGTTTTTATGTCCAAACATGCTCTACAAGTAGGTGCTGGAATTAAAAAAGAAAGTTTTGAAACTAAATGTTTTAAGGGTATAACTCCCTAACTACTAATCCAAATGAGCTGATCTTTTAGTATGTTGTATTTGGGTATATTCTATGCCTTGTGACCAAATATCGCACTTTTAAGAACTATATATTGGGAGAAATAGATTTTCTAATTCCGCTGGTCGGATTAAATCCCAATTAGACCTATGTTTAGTAAAATCATGATATCTCTTTCATTTTAAATCAGGATTTTGTAAACTATACCTTTCCGGAAAGCTAAGAGAGAGACCAACAATAATTGTACTGATGGAGGATTTCGATATTTCGACTATTTCATGCCTAAAGGTGCGTTAAGATGTAGGACTGAAATTGAAACTTAATTTAGTCTTTAGGGGCTGATTTAGGAAGATTGATTTAAAGTCTATTGAACCAATTTGAATACACAATAAACACCACTAAATTGAGCTTAAACCCACTATATTTGAACTAATGAGACACCAAACTCAGGAACCTAGAAAAATGGTACGGAGAGTGAATACAAGATTTGGAGTACCGGGAGGCCAGTAAAGCTAGGACTTTACTTTGTTGTTGTGAGTATACCCAATGACAACTTTACTTGGCATTTCATTTCTATTAATTGTTGTCCTTGCATAGTCCTTTTAACTATTTTTCCTTTGTATTCTTATATCATGTGTTCTTTGTGTCTATGCTCACTTGATGAGTCTAGTTTGCATGATATCCATTCATTTGATTTGATTCATTGATTCTATCCCATGCTATGTCTATTCTTGTTGTTTTAAATGTGAACTGAATGATAAATAACATGCTATTAGGCTAGTGAATATCTTATAAATGTTTAAGATGACTTGTATTTCTTATTTTTTTAGGTGTGTAGATGTGCCTATGCCTTTACAATCCATACTTGGTATTTCTTGAAATTTAAAAAGTAGTTTTTGCATTTGGGTCCCGTACTCGATCGAGGTGTGCGCGACCACGGGGTTAGAGTCCCTGGGGATGTCGGCACATGTTACTTGACACCGTATGACACTCGGGGTTAGAGTCCCCGAGGTGGTCTACACACCGGGGTTAGAGTCCCTGGTAACACTTGGGTTAGAGTCCCTTGTGCCATATGATTATTGAGTCGGAGTGACATGTTTCATCGCCGACCGGGACCTAAATTACCACTACTTAGCCTAGTGTCGGTATCACTTGTTTAACTCGGTATTTACTCGCATATGGTTTATTTTCCAGCTTTTCCCATTTATATGCTTTTAAATACCATTTGAATATTTGGAAATGCAAATTAAACTTGTCATCGGGGATTACTATTTTATTCTTGTACTCACCGTCCTTTTTATGACGGTGGGTGCAGAGCGTCTACCAAAGGTACCAAATTAGGTTAGGCAAGGAGAAGATCGACGATTATCCCCGAGCCCGCGGCGCGTCACTGCATCGATTGTAGGTCTTCTTTTGGTATTTTAATTGTACATGTTATATGTCTTTCAGATACTATTTGGGGTTGTATATTGGGTTGAGTGTTAGTTCCCCGACTTGACTTAGACTATTTTACTGTTTCAATGCATTTTGAGGACTTTATATATGTGATGTCATTTCCTGGTTTTCCACACTTAGGATTTTATAAATGGTTTCTGCATAAGTTACTAATTGCTTCCGCATAATCAATAAGACTTCCGTTAATTAATTAATTTAATAAAACATTTTAATTAACTCTAAATTTTATAAACTGGTAGGACTATTGTATTACTTATCCTGAACACGAGAAAAGAGGCGTCTAGGTTGTAAAGACTGACTAATACGTAGTTAAGTCCTGCGTGGATATGCTTAGGGCTTAATTACGGGATTAGGCCGGGCGGTGCCCTAGATTAGGAGAGGGGCCGTCACAATCACACTCCAAGAGTTCATCATCTAGGTAACTAATATTTTCATCAAATTCTTGGAATTTAAACTCAAATTGAGGGTTTTTGATTAAAAACAAAAATTTGAAAGAAACTCACTGATTTACTAGTGTTCTCTATTATTTTTAAACTCAATTTAATCAATTATTGAGTTTACAAACTGATTTTTGAAATGAATTAGGTTGTTGTATCAAAAATGAATTGGGTTGTTGGATCAAATTGAGAATGAATACATGATTTTTATGAATTGATGATATAAACTGTTATTGATGTGGTGATTCCCCCACAAGGTGTGGATGAAGTAGATATATTGCATTGCAATTGGAAAAAAACCATTGGAGCTCAAGAGCTCAGAATTCCCAAGCTGAAAATTCTTGGTTTCGACTGTATTAGCACGCTAACCAGTCAAAGAAGGTGCAGAGTGGGAAATGCATATTTTAATGACTTTTGTCTTTTGCCTTGTGATTAATATTAATTCAAAAATTAATTAACCCAAGTTAGGCTCGTGGTTAAGCCCGACTTATCTCGATTAGTGTGTGAGTGCAATTGTTTTGACGTATTGTGTTTGGTTGGTGTGAGAAATAATAAATGTAACTATAGGTGATTAATGTGAATTAATATAAAAAATATAGTTGGAAAACAAATGATATGTAAATTGACTGTACGCCTAGAGTGACACGTGTGAATTATGGGGGATCATACAGGGAGACGTGGAAGTACTGCGTACGCTCGAGTGTATTTAGTGGCGTACGTGGTGAACATATAAGTCGTAAAATATAGGTGAATATATTCATATATATATATATATATAAAACCTATAGTAGAAAAGAAAAAAAACAATTAATAAATTAATGGGCGCCTAGTGACAAGCGGAGTTGAGGGTGACATGCGTGGGATGCACAATGATATGCAAGTGTATGAATGTGTTTATATTTAAACTTCTGTCCTTTAGATTTGCCTCGAGATCTGTGCGATAAAAATCTTGAGGAAAACTCATATTTATCTCCAAAATAGAACCGCCTCACCTTGTTTTGTTTAGACAGTGTGATCGACATCAAAAGAAAGGGTAAGAATGAGAAAGGTTTTGAAACTGTCGGAGAGGCGGGTCAAGACCGAGGAGATCAAACAAAGGGAGAGGCAATGATAAAAGTAAGCTGTTATGACTGTTATTGCGTTGTTGTTGTTGTTGTTGTTGTTGTTGTTGTTGATGATTGTTGTTGTTGTGTTGTTGTTGTGCGAGGAAGATTTTGAATTCTCTCGTTAGTTTTGGTTGTTGATGATTGAAAACGTTGTAAGACCTCATTAGAGGCCTTCTGTAACGACCCAAATTTTTAATAATGGATTTGGTCCGTAGTTAAGGGTCACCGACCCCATGATGTAGCTCGAGAACAGATACGCGGTCTAAATACTCATTTTGAGGACCGAGAAATGTGTTAGATTTGATGTGATGGATGCCTAGCATGATGTATTTGTGTAGCCTTATAAAGTCACTCCTACTTGTACATCCATGTCGAGACGTGAGCGTGGACGCGCTTCGAAATGTGTGCCGATGTAGGACTGGGGTAGAGAGTAATGTGGTAAGTTTATTTAGGCTTAATATAGCTTAAATAGTGATTTTAATGTGGCTATAGTTATTCATATATTAAATGTACCTAAGTTAAGTAATTTAAAACAATAGCCATGCGATGATTCTCGATATATGTATTGGCTAATCTAGAAATCAATTGAGTTACAAATTGGTGTTAACAAGATTGAGATAGTGGAAAGTAAGTGGAAAAGTGTCAACATGTAGGCCATTAGATAAGTATTGGGATACGTATTTGTACGAAGATCAATGGTTATGAATCAATCCATCTTAATATATAAGATTGGATAAAATCAACTCATGCAACCAAACCATTTTCACTTGCTAAGCTTGTTGGAGAAGGAAATCTTGTTGAAGAAGAAGATCAGCAAGTTTTTGGTTGAAGCAATCAGTGGGTTGGTGAAGGAGATCAAGCTTGGTGTGGTGTATCAACTAGGTAACTCTACTACACTAGCAACTTAATTAATTAGATGAATTCATGAATTATAGTGAAGTGTCGCTGTTTTGTGTTGTTAATGGATCACTTGGGTCTCTAGAGGTGTGGAAGAGAGGTCTCAAGGTGTTGGCATAGCCTATGTATGGAGAAAAGCCAGAATTCAAAGTGCAAAATTTTGTATTTTCCTGCACATAACGTGCTAGGTAGGTCAGCTAGCTCGCTAACTTTGTATAGCGCTATAGAAACTTGGTAGCGCGCTAATGAGGTCATTAGTGCGCTAGACATTCCACCTAGCCGCTAGGTGCCCTGACAATACAAAATCCGCAATTTCCTAACTAGAACTTAAACATCTTAAACACGTTTAACACTCAAACTGAGTGTCTAAACACATTATATGTGGCGGCCCTCGCCTCCCCGTGGTGACGTGTCTCCGTGTACTCCTTGCCAGCTGGTCCAACTACACGTGTACGACACCTGCCCGTCCGTTTTCTGTCTCGAAATTCGTATCCACTTGTGTGTACAACGTATAAGTGACATTTTCAGCGGAAGTCGTACTTTATACCATTAATTCAAGAAATATTAATAATCAAATAAACAAATCCTATTGTGGAAAAAAATCATGAAAAATACTCGGTATAGAGATATACAACTATACCATATAAGGACTTTACATGTACAATTTCATGATACTCCCCAGTTCCCAAAAGAAATCAAAATATATAAAAAAAACAAACACACGTACAAGTTGTCTTCAACAGCAGGCAGTCAGAGGTAGTCGCCTAAGATCCCCTTGCCCTTACTTGTACGCGGATCTGCACTCAATCATCACAGAAGAAAATGGATGACGAGTCTAGTAAGTAAAATTTCAAGGAACTCCTCTGAGCATTCACATAAACAAGTGAAATTCAATAAATACTGTTAAATAAACATGCAGAATGTAAACAAACAACTATAATTAGAGCATCGCATGCATATATAACAATAAAGTACAAATGTATGTGCCTGTTCCAGTCAGACTAAACCATACTTCGGAATACCCTTCCAGGATCCCACTAGTGGGCGCACCCAACTAGCTATCACCTGGTCCCTCTCGGTGGCCGGCGTAGACCTATGATGCACCGACACATGTAGCAGTTCATTAGCTCGAATCGTTATCCACCGAGAACTCCTGATACACATGCTATGGTCTAGAATGCATAGACACACAACGAAAAATCCGGTGGGACTCAACCAACCGTCCAAACAATGACAAGATATAGATGTAATAAATACCACAAGGAATACTGGAAATGAATGGAAATATAAAGCGAAATAAATACTCAGAGTTTTTCAATTGGGTTTTACAAACCTCACAAAGCATTCCAATACCCCGTAATCAATCCCCGAGTCCAAGTCCACTGAGTCCTTGGTCGCCAATTGATCACCCGTGTCCACCTATGTCCATTTATCAATAATCCAATTTAACATAACAATTTACGACCAATTTCTAAAATTTTAGGCCAAATTGCCCATTTAGCGCTTTTTGAGGCAAAAACCCCGCAAAAGTCGCGTCTAAAATTCCCAAATATCTTACTTTTCATAGAAATTCATCACTTTCTATTTATTTTATGGAAATATATTTTTTTCAGAATTTTTCCAATTTTTTCTGAATATTTTCCAAATTTTTCCTTTTTTTTTTTTTTTTTTTTTTTTTTTTTTTTTTAATATTGGTTTGGGTCGGGTCGACCCAAACGGGTCGACTCGACCTTAGACTAGAATTGGTCCAGGCTCGGGCTCGCCCCATGGGCCAAGCCTGGCCAATTTTGGGCCCGACCCAGGTGGGTGGGTGCACACGCGCGCGGGGAAGTCCCCGATTCGATCAGCAAATTTTTTTTTTCTTCTGTTGGGTTAGGGTTGGCTCTCAACCCCAACCCTAAGTGGAATCGATGGCAGGGGAGACGACCCTGCCATCTCCACCGTCGAGCCCCTTGGCCTCCATGGCTGAAGCTCTCGGCCACCAACAACAACAACGAACACACGACAACATCAACAACGACTCACCTTGATCCTGATGTTTCCACCCTCTCTTCTCTCCTTCTCGGTTTCTTCTTCTCCTCATCCTCTCCGTTTCTTCTTCTCTCTTCTTCTCGGCCTCTCAATTGTATGGGTGAGAGAAAAAGGTGGTAAAGAGATAAGTTGACTTATTTTTTAGTCACTTAGCATCTCCACTCACATGTGCATCTCTATGCATCCATATCCCTCCATTTACTCCCACCTAACACCTCATTGACTCCGAATTGTGACACTTTTTGGACACTCGCTTGTGTTTTAAGCACAAAAATGCCATTTTCGGGCGTTTCAACGCTCTCGGTTTCGCGTTCGAACCGCGACATACTGTCGTCACTAGCCACATAATACCCATTCCATATTAGTTACTTGGCCGATTTTTTATTTAATTTGTGTGTTTTAGTTTTACCGACCTAATATTTGGTCCCGTCAACTACCCGTGCACCGCGTCGACACACATATCGAGGCGAATACGATTCGTACAATCTCACACGTATTGTTAGGCAACATACACACATGCGATGTATTTCAATAAATTGCATAGCAAATAAGCATCCAACACACAATAAAAACTATAGTACCTAAGTCCTCGTGTGTCCTAGCCTACCGCGGTGTCCACACGTATCCGAGCTAGCGTCCACATAGATCCGAGTCAAGTCCACATCTATAAATTCAAGATAATTAACGACATTAATAAAATGAGCCGTTACATTATAAAACATGTCTAATGGTACCAGGAGCCTAGGAGAGAGTCTCGGAGATTCGGGGTATGTGTTTTGAGGTATCGGAAGGCCGGATTAGGTAGAAAATTTTCGTAAAGGTAATTAAACCGATTGATATATTTTGCTCCATTTCATATCTTGATGTTGCTGCTTAATTACATTGTTTTGTATTGTAATGTTTGCAGAACTCTTGATGATATAATTGGTGTGCTTTATCTTGTTATGTAGTTGTTGTTGAACTAGAATATATGTGTTTAGGTTTCATGATGTAGCTTGGGGTATATGCGACACACGAGGTATGAGACTCGGGGATATCGGTATAGCTGACTAGTTAGTATTGCGAACCTACCATATAAAGTTGATGAAATGTACAAGCGGTGACCAATTAGGGTAATACGAAGTAATATGTGTGCTGACCTATTACATTAGGTCGATAAACCATGTTTCAAACTAACAAGGATAAGATATACAAGCTATTGCTTGAAGGGTAATATCTAGGCCAATGTGTGGAATGATTAAACGATGACTAACAAGGGTAATATCGAAGTACTATGTGTGCGGACCTATCACATAATGTCAATATGCCGTGTTTCACAACTAATAACGATAATGCCTAATGATATGAGGTGACCAATAAGGGTAATACCGAAGTACTATGTGTGCGAACCTATTACATGAGGTCAATATTCCGTGCTAAATAAATGACTACCCAAGATCTATGTGATCAATACCCAAGGTCTGTATGATCAATAAGGTATTACTGGGCAAATGTGTTAGATACACAATTTAATATGTGTGGTTCATTAGAATAGTTCATCGATATTATATTGTTTGGTAATGTGTTTGTGTATCTATAATTATTGTTGTATAATGAATGTATGTATTGTGAAATGTATCTCTTGTTATGTTTGGAAATATGAATAAATGTCTCTCAGTGTTACTTTCTACATTATTGTACTCACCGTCCTTTTTATGACGGTGGGTGTAGATCTATCGAATAGCAGATCGGGCAAGGAGAAGATCGGTGACTACCTTTGAACTAGTGGAGAGCTGCTACCTTTGTTGTAGGTTTTTAATTTTTTTGTATGACTTATATTTGTCTTTCATACACTTTACGATAGGTTGTGAATTAGTATACTGACCAGATACATATTGATATATATATATATATATATATTTATGCATATGATCTTTGTTTCATGGTTTCCACACTTAGGTTCTATATGAATGACTTCCGCTGAATAATATTTAAAATGTATAAAATTTTAATTAATTCGAAATACTATTAAGTCATGGGAATGGTGCAAGGTTTATTAGAAAGGTGACTAATATGTTACTAAGTTCTACTTAGGTAGGGTTAGGACTTAATGTCGAGATTAGGCGGGCAAAGGCCCTAAATTAAGGGAGAGGGACCGTCACATCTTCCCCGATGTTGTGGGGAAGTTTTGGATGTAATAATCGAGAGTTAGGAATCGAACAGGGCTACTACCCTATTCTCTGTTCGGACGCTTGACGATGGAGCGCGCTCTCGCAGCGAGGGGAGCACGTTCCCGTCAAGAACTTTGAGGAGCTCAGTTGGAGGAGCACTCCCTACAAAATGAAGGAGCGTGCTCCCACCCTAGAAAACAACAACTATGTCTTTGTGTTTTGATAAGAATTTGCTGAGGTCTTAAGGATTAATTTATGGTTCTAAATATAAAGTATTGGGCCTATATTAAACACAAATGATTTGTGATAGGTTTTGGAATACCAGGAAAGGTCGAGTAACCCGAAAAGTTAAGAAATTAGAAACGAAACCTAACCGAAGTAAGTATGGATTCGTTTAATTATTAACTTTGTTTGGCTATGTAGTATATTTAATTCATATAGCTTATGGACTTGAATGAGAGCTATGTACACTGTGATATGGTTTCATGAAAAAGGAAAACGGTGTATTATGTGATCAGTGAGAGTAAACCCTGGAGTCAAGAATAGGTTTTATAGAAAATGGGTTGGTTCCTGGCTTATATATTAATTCCTACTCAACTAAAGTGGTCAGACAGCACATACGTGCAATGTGTTGGTCAGATTATGAGGTTACCGTAGCTTATGGGTAATGGACCATAGTTTATAAAATGGATAGAAATCACGGATAATAGCGATTGGCTATATGAATTTCATCTATTTATCTATTGGATTATATGATTTTCATATATATATATATATATATATATATATATATATATATATATATATATATCCTGGTAGCTATGATTGGTTCATATTGTTATTGCATTTCATTTTTTATTATTATATGGATTGTCGATAATTACGTGAATCCGTACTTACTTGAGCAGTTGGGGCACTCACCCCAATTAATATTTCAAGATTATCGACGAGCGCTAGGACTATGAGACATAGAAGGTTTATGTGCCTTGATCTTCTCTTCGATTTAATGATTCTTCCTTTGTTTTATATGTGTATTGAATTACAATTTTGTAATATCACAAAGGTTAGGAGATTTTGTATAACTAAGGTTTATTCAGATTTTAATTTGATTTTTTATATTGTGCATTATGTCGAGAAAAGTTTTTAATTTTCGCTACGTTTATTATTTGTTTTATGTCAATCTTCGATATACAACTGTATTTATCAGGTGTTGAAGGTGAGGATGGTGGCTCTATTTAAGTCTGCCTGGTGTACTGGGTTTAATTAGGGTTTCAGGCCGAACGATTCCTTAGTAAGGATAAGGCCCGTTTCACGTATAGCGTGCTAAGGAGACCCCATTAACACGCTAAACGTCAATAATGCGCTAACTTCTAATTAGTGTGCTAGGGGTTCACCAGTAGCATGCTAATTATCATTAGCGTGCTAGATACCCATATTAGCACACTAATACCTGCCGGAGGGTAAAAAACTTGCCTAGTGTTGGTAATTAATTTGAGTCTAAATACACCTAATGAGACACTAATCTATTGTATATGGATAAATGGGACACTAGGGACTAGGGAGTTCGTAGCCGGGGTTCGGTGTCGAGTACGAGACTTGTGTGAAATCAAAGAATTTCATAAACTTGATTAGGATGCCAATTAAGTATTTTCAGATTTAATTTGGGATTTAAGTATCCGAGGCGTGGTTTACGCATTACAGACTAGAGATCATAAGTCTAAATGTTGTTTTTGTGTATCGTGTGAATGTATTATACTATATTCGTTGTGAAATAGAGTCAAGTTGAAGTGTACACGCAGAGTCAGCAAGTTTTGGAGCGCGTTGAAAATTTTCTCCAGTTTTGGCAAAATTTGAGGTATTTTTTTAGATTTAATTTGAAAAATTATTTTAAAGCTTAGTCGAGGTTAATTTTCGATGCCAAACTACAATTTGGAGTTGAAATTGGGATTTGAACATTTAAGAAGTTGATTTGGAGTGATTCCGAGTTTTTAGGACTTGAGAATACCAAAATAATTTGGAAATTAATCGAAAACTTAAGAAATTCGAATAGAAAACTTATACGGATTTCTCAATGATTTTAGGTAACGTTGAGGATCCTGAAATCACTTGGACGAGCCTCAGAGAATAGGTTCAAAGTACGTGAAAGCCAGGGAATTGTCGTGTAAGGCTTCGCAACCAAATTTGAGTTGGTTTAGTGGTAAATAAACCCTACAGTGATCTTTACTATTTATTGAATATTTTTGTACCTGTAATTGCATCATAGTATTGCATTTCATCATTCTTGGTCATGCATGCACGGAAACAGTGAGGAGGATAAGCTTGTTTTGGAGTCTGGTTTGCTTGAAATGAGGTATCAATCCTACCTCAAACGCCAGCTAGTGAAACTAGTTTCGAGTCAAATGTCGAAAAGTTATATGTGCATTTCATGATCTTTTAATATTGTCTCTGTACTATTTATGGAATTCGACATCTTATTATATTTAAGAGACATAAACAGAGTGGATTGTATGTCTTGTTTACGCATATATCTTATAGATTATTTGACGCATATATCTTATAGATTATTTGAAAATGCAAGTACTTATCTCCATATATCGTGCTAACAATTGTAGGAGTACAAATCAATGTAGATGTTTACTTACCTCGACATCTTCAAGTTGTTTTTGATCGTGCAGATTCTATATGAAGACAAGGAAGAATAAACAAGATTCAAAGATTGTGGTGATTGTTTTCTAATTTAAAATAAATTCTTGTTTTAAATTGTTTATCTATATTGATGTGGGATTCTTAAGGTGAGTGTACGACGTGAAGTTTCTGTAAATGGTTATGAGAGTCTCCTAAGTTAGTTTAAAATATGATGAGAGGTTTATGTTTCAATCTTGGTCTATTTGAGATTGTAAAGTTATAATTAAGCTATTGAAGACTCTAAGTAAGTTTATAAATTTGAATTTGATATATATTTTGAACTCATGGGGAGTTGTGAGTCCTTCTAGACCTTTTCCCAATTCTACTATCTATAAGGTGAAAGTTTTTCACAGCTACTTTTAGGGAAAATGCCGTCGAAGTTTTTACAAAATACTAATAATAATCCGTTTGATTTCTTAATTTGCTCTAATTGAACAAATTATCAATTGAGTTTCATTGAGTACATAAATTTAGTTTAGAGCTTTATTAAGGATTGAAATAATTATTGTTTTAATTGTGGTCAATGTTAAAAGAATAGATTGACTGACTAGATTATCGTGGGATTAAGGTAATGTAGGCCGGTTTGTCATCCTAATGATGAGGGGGCTGACACTTGTGAGGCATTAGACCAGTGTTTTGTGTGCGGTTTGGTATGTAAAACCCAAGTGAAAATTACTTTGAGTATTTACTTATTTTCATTGTTGTTTTACTATATTTTGTTATGTTATTCATGTTCTTATCGCTGGTTTGAACGGTCGGTTGAGTTCACTCCCATCAGGTATTCCATTGTGTGTTCATGGCACGCTAGAACATTGCATGTG
This sequence comes from Stephania cephalantha, assembly GCA_039657325.1. Taxonomy (NCBI): domain Eukaryota; kingdom Viridiplantae; phylum Streptophyta; class Magnoliopsida; order Ranunculales; family Menispermaceae; genus Stephania; species Stephania cephalantha. The sequence continues at coordinate 5,358,420 of CM077576.1, read as the reverse complement.
CACCCAAGCCCTCGGTGTATGGCGACCCGAGCTGTTGTATCGGTACATGTGTTAGTGGGTCGCGAGTATACGCCGACCACCGAGGAGACCAACTGATGTACCAGTGGGTTCACTCATTGAAGGAATCCTAGGGATTCGAAGTATGGTCTAGTCTAACCGAGACGAGCACACATATTTGCACTCTATTGTTACACATATTTGCACTCTATTGTTATTTATGCATCTGATGATCTATTTGCGATTCTTAGGTTTAATTTCTACATGTTTATTTAATCGTATTACTAGTTTCTTTACTAATTGAATGCTCGGTGAATTTTTTGGGATTTTACTCACTTGGACTCATCATCTCTGTTTTGTTGTGATGACGAGTGCAAATCTTAGTATCGATAGGGGTAAAGGGATCCTAGGCGACTATCTCTGATTGCATGCAGTCCGAGACCTACTAGTACGTGTTTAATTTTGGCATTTTGCTTATTTCGGGTATTTGGGGACCTTGTGAGAGACATTGTAAATGAATATACTTTTTTTGAGATATTTGTTGCCTTATATACAATGTACTCTATTCCTAAGTTTTCCACAAGAGGATTGATCGATGCTCTATATGATATAACATTATTATGTTATCCATGCTTTACACTGTCTGTTAAGTCTTTCGCATTTTAAATCGATTTAATTGTATAACTCTGTAAAACATAAACCATTAATATAAGTTGAAGGTATGGCGTATAAAAGACTAACTTAATAACTAAAAGATTGAAAAACTGAACAATTGGTTGACTTATAATAATATATAACAAGTTAGCACGCTAATCGAATAGCACTGACATGGCAACGAACGACAACGGTGAGTGGGATAGTGATGTGGCAGGGCTGGGTAGACGGCAGTGGGACCCACACTCCACACACCTGGCAGCCTCGTGGTGCGGGGCCGCCACAATTAGTAAAACAAATTAACTACTTAAAAAATAATTAATAATCAAATTTTGTATCAAGCAACACATCCACTGTTAATCAAATAGATTTTTATACAAATCTATATCTCAAGTCTAATCCAAGTTAGAATATAAGGTGTCAATCTTCCTTAAACACATGTATACATATTATAACCCGGCCTTGCGAGGATCTTATAAAATAAGACTTGAGCAATTATTTTTATTTTGTCCTAAATTTATAAAATATAAATATAGTTGCAAATGATTCGAAACATATAGTTAATATATCTTGGTAATAAAAATATTTTTTTGTTTAACTAATTAAAGAAGTAAAGATTATAAATTTCATTAGAGTTTGTTTGATATGTGTATCAATAGAGTTTTGTGGTCAAAACCATAGATTATTATATATACTAATATACATATTATATAAAAACTTATATGACCATATTTGTATGTATGTATTATTTAATATAGATTATATATATGGAATATATATTTTAACTTGATATATGGGGATACCCACGGGATCCGCACCGGGATTATCAATGGGGGTCTTCGTGGAGATGCTCAATGGAGATTCCCCATGGCGATCCCTACGGATATATTCTTTTTATCCCGGTATCCATACCCGCATGGGTACGAGATTTTTCTCCATCCCTTTTTAAATTTTTTGTCTCCCGTGGGGATTCACCACCCTACTTACATCCTTATAAGTGTGGAAACTAGGGAAGTGTTACGTTGATATCATCAAAATCACACCCTCAAGTTAAGTTAGTTGTAAAAATCGTCCATGTGTGCCTCGAAATACGTGCCTATATAATTCTCGATGCATAATAAATGTAGTGTGTATCTAGAGGCATAACCGAGATGGCTCCCAAGATCGACGTAACTTTAGGATGTGAGTTCTGTGATGTCAGAATCATTTCTACTGTGGAAAATATAGCAATGGGAGTGTTTTTTTTTCTAATATTGTTGTGTTGATATTTTTTGACTATTATTTGGTGGGTTCTAGAAAGAAAAAGAGTGCATGCTAGATACATAGACACTATTAAGGATATGTATGATGGAGTAGTAACGAGTATAAAGACATTTGGAGGAGCTACAAAAGAATTTCTCATTACGATAGGACTACATCAAGGATCGGCTTTAAGCCCATATCTATTTACTTTAGTTATGGATGAACTAACTAGATATATTCAAGAGGACATACCATGGTGTATGCTATTTGCAGATGATATTGTCTTAGTGGATGAAACTAAAGATGGAGTGAATAGGAAATTAGAACTTTGGAGGAATAAATTAGAATCTAAAGGCTTTAAGTTGAGTATGACGAAAACCAAATACATGCACTGTGAGTTTAGAAACACTAGACATCGAGATGACGGAGTGGTAAAATTAGGGGAAGTAGAAGTTCCTAAGCTCTTTAGATACCTAGGATCAATCATACAAAATGATGGTAACATTAAGAATGATGTCACATATAGAATTCAAGCTGGATGGAAGAAATGGCGGAGTGCAATAGGGGTGATTTGTGATCGAAATGTTCCTACTAAGTTAAAAGGAAAATTTTATAGGACCGCAATTAGGCCAGCTATGCTCTATGGAAGTGAATGTTGGGCGGTAAAGCAACAACAATTACATAAAATTAACGTCTCAGAAATGAGGATGCTTATGTGGATGTGTGGTAAAACTCGTAAAGACAGAATAAGAAATATAGAAATTCAAAGACAAGTAGGAGTAGCACCAATTGATACAAAGATTACGGAAGGGCAGTTGCGGTGGTTTGGTCACCTGCAAAGACGACCTACAAATTCCCCAACTAGAAAACTTGACACAATAGAAACTGTAGAAATTCGACGAGGTAGGGGCATACCAAAGTTAACATGGGATGCATTAATTAGGAAGGATTTGAATGGTTTGAAAAGCTCACCATCAAATGCACTTAATCGAGCACAATGGAAAAGTTTGATCCATGTAGCCGACCCCAGTTAATTTGAGACCGAGGCTATGTTGTTGTTTTTTCCTGTCCTATGATAGATATGATGTGAAAAATTGGAAATTTGAATATGAGATCTCATATGGTCTAAAACTAGTAGATCTGAACTACCACACCAAGACAATGGTTAATTGGTAGGAGTAGTGGCGGAACTAAAAAATCTTGTTAACGAGGTGAACTTTAGGCAGAACTACATGGGGTTTCAGGGTTTATGAGGGGCGACCATATGAAAAACTAAGCATGACAAATTTTTTTTTTGACTATATGGTGGGGTACCATAGGGGGTCCCGAGGGTTAGGGGTGCAGCCGCCCCTGCCCTTAGGTCTACCACTAGGTAGGAGTAATGCTTGTTATGTTAGTTTTTGTGAGTTGAAAGGAATGGAAAATATATTGCAAAAGCAAACCACTTTGGGCATCTGACTCAATGCCATGTATTTTTCTCGAGATGCGCATACACACATCTCGATGTGTATTTCACGACATCTGACGAAGTCGGTGCTCAAAGTGGGTTACTCTAGCAATTCCCAAATAATATTATTGTTGATCAAGAAAGAGTGAGATGTTTTAGTACTTGGACTAGTCATCTTTTTTTATCCATGCGTTGAATCTACAATCGACCTTTGTGCGCATACACATCGATGTAAAAATCAAGGATATAAGTGCGTCTCAAATTTGGGTGGTTAAAATGGGTCACCCACTCATTTTCCTAAATGTAATATACTTCTTACATGTAGATCTGTTACTATGAGCTTGGTTCATAGTAATAAAGTTGTTTTTCACCCCTAGCTCTGCCTATGAGAGCTATTAAGGAAGTCATATACATTAAAGAGTTATAGAAAGTAAATGATTCTACAACGAGTTTAACTGGTGGTAAAAGTGCAAGGGTCCGGCTATGTGCACCCCACAAACCTTTATGGGTAAGCCACATGATAAGTGTACACCATCGATTGTTAAGGGCACCAAGCAAATTTTTTTCCTGAAATGCCCTAGAGTGTTCGGAAGGGCACCCCCAAACCAAAAATTTGAGAAAATCGAATTGAGGGAGAAGGAGCACAAGCCCTAAGATCTTGAAACCAATGATCAGATCGAAACGAAGCGGCGCAAGAAGATGAGAGTACGAGCACGAGCCCTTCAAGTCTGTTTTGTGGATGAGAGGACGAGCACGCAGGTTGTTTGTGTGGTTGTGGTGGTTCCGATTTCGGTGTTCATCAAATTCGTATTCGTAAGGTGAGATTTTTGGTGTTTTTTTAATGTATTCTTGAAGTTTGTTGTTTGTATGCCTCTGTTTTTGAAATGGGTGGAAGTGTGAGAACGTTTTGTGCCATTGTAGGCTCGTCTACGGTTCGGTCACATATGACCGAATAGATGAATTTAGCTCGGTCGTAGGTGACCGAACAAAGATAGGGTGTTTAGCTTTAGGGAACCACCTTGTTATACATCACTCATTACTTTTGGTTGTTGTGCATGCCTTTGTTGTTGTTTGTGGTCAAATTTGAGTATACGGTTGTTTGGGAAGTATGGTCGACTCTAGTGTATTGTTTGATTTTGTTGTGTGTGACCGGACAAGGTACTGTTGATTCGGTCATATCCTACCAATTAGTTAGGTATTTTGTTGTGTAAAGCTAGTATAGGTTTTGTTTGGTATTACTTAATGAGTAAATCAATTTAGTTTGGGCACTAACCACCGAACTAAATTGATTTACTCGGTCACTCCTAACCGAACAAACAAGTGTTTGTTAGGTTAGTATCCATCGAATAGACCTTTTTAAGTAAAAACTTATATGTGTTTATATATTGATTTATGAATGATTATCTATTGATTTATGGTTATATTTGTGTAACTTTCTTATAGGTATAGCTCGTACTAAGACCACTAGCAATGGAGATGATACTCGTGCCCCGAAGGTCGACCGTCCTAGCCGAGAGCTCATACGACTTTTTATAGGAAATCAAAGGACTTGGGACGAAAAGCTAATGACGTTGACGAGGGATCCGGCTTAGCACAGGGCCTCGGATGTGCAAGGGAGGGAACTATATGTTCACAAGACCCCCGTTCCTCAAGTAAAATCTTCTTCACTAGATTCAAGTGAAAAAGATAGGAAACAAGCTGTTTAGGAAGAAGATTCCACTGAACAAGAAAGTGAAGAAGAGAATGCATCGAAGATGAAGATGAAGAAGATGAAAGTGAAAGAAATGAGGAAGGGGAGAGTGAAGAGCAAGGAGAAGAAAGGGAAGAGGAAAACGAAGAAGAAGATGATGAAGATGAGGACGGAGACGAAGAGGAGGATGTAGTCGAGTAAGTGGTGGTCAAAGAAAGAGGAAGTGCAAAGGGCCGTGGTAATAAGGCCAATGCTTCAACATCAGGAAACAAGTCAGTCCCGAAAGCCAACAGGTGATGACTTTTCAATGCCTTTTCCCTGTGGGCCATTAAATAGGAGTGTATTGAAAAGTTTTAACTATCACGTCGCCGCAGCCATTTGAAATAACAAGGTATTTATTTTTTCATTTATAATACATATTAATTTGGCTATGTGTTGTTTCAATAATTCTATTAGTTTAAACATTAAATTTTTTATATTTCAGAACGTTCTTTCCTTAGATGCATCAATCAAGGTGCCCGAGTTGACAAGTTGCGATTTGAGTAAGTGTCACCGAGATGCACTGGGCTTGATAGGATCATTCGAATGTCCGAGCCGAGTGCACTCACTCGATCATCTTGGAAGGCACACAAGATCCTCATATATGCCTTCATGGAAAGATGGCGATCGGAGACCAACACATTTCACCACCCTTTTGGTGAAATATCAATTACACTCAAGGATGTCGGTAGGTTGTTACAAATTCCCGTGATAGGAAAGTGGTTGAGTGTGACGCCCGCCTACCGCCGAGGCAATCGAGTTGGTGTCTCGGCCTCTTGGTGTACCAAAGGGTGAGGTCGAGAAGAACCTCAACAAAGATTTGAAAGTGAAAAAATTATGGTTGAAGAGGCGATGGGGTGTGAAACCTAAGCCATCGAAGAAAGGCAACTTGAAGGTGCATTGTTCCCCTGGGTTGAGTGCACGGCTGAGCCTACTTGTGGTACATGCTTAGGTGCACTCTTTTTGTTGAAAAGTCGGGAACCAAGGTGTCGGTACAACTTCTATAGTTGCTAGAGGATCTGACCAGATTAGCACATATGCATGAGGTGCTACAGGCTCTTGCCTATTTGCTATTCGGTCCCCGCATGACCGACCAATTGCATATAACCCGAGCAAGATACAACCAAACAAATTATATGTATTACACTCGGACCATTCAAATCGTTTCAAACTGAATTAAAAACATTAGCTTGGTATGTTACGACGGAATGGACATTCGTAGTTCGTATGTTACTATCGAACTACATTTATTATATATATATTGATTTTATTCGGTGATACACCACCGAGTAATATAACATGACTCGGTCAAACCTTACCGAACAAATAGGGTATGGTCGGTCATATACGACTGAACTATATAGTATTATATATATTGATTTTGTTCGGTGATACACCATCGAGTAATATAACACGACTTGGTCATGCCTGACCGAACATATAGGGTATGTTCGGTCCTGTATGACCGAACTACATATTACTATATATAATTTTATGTGGTAAATGAAATACATGTGGACAGATAACACAACATTGTTAATAGTAATGTACTTTGTATTTATGAAGGTTACAAGTAAGGAGTTTGGCGGTGTACAAAAATATCATCCAACGAGAATACGACTATTGTTGTGTATTGGATGTACAAAAAGGATTGGTTAGTTACAAAATTGGCATTTACACACTTGTAATAAAAATCATTTTACAATCATGGTGTGTCCAAGTCAACGATAATAAGAGTACCATCTTGGGAGTTAGCAGGTGTTGGTAGGAGTTTCCAATTCAAGTAAGACCTCTGGTCGTATATTTTTGCACCACCCTGGATATAATTGAGGAAATGGGGCATTTGCCTTGAACAACACCTATAAAGAAATATGAACTCGTGATCCAAGGGCAATAATTAAAGACATATAAATTGGAATACATTTATTTGACTTTACCCGCATAAAATGGTTGTTATTAACTTGTGTCATCCCAATTACAACACCATCACTCAGCGAATTTGGTGGTGCGCCTCCAAGTGGGCACAAGGAAGTCCAAATGTTTTGTGAAAAACACAACGACATCTACTTGAATCGGTCCCAATATTTTCGCGATTTCCAACTCTTTCCGGATTCTATCCAATGCCGCTTGTGAAACAAAACCTCGCAACATACGATACAAGGTATCACTAAATCTGTGTTGCACTACATTGAAACTTGTCTCAAAAGACACCTTGATCTTAGTATGTTTGCAACAACCATACTATCAATTACCCCCCACAAATCCACAAACGTTCCTTGCGAATGTCCAAAATGCTTTTTCAGGGTATTATGTGCACTTTCTACTCTACCGATCGTAGTCTGCCTAAGATGCAATGATTGGTAAGTCCATGCTCTGACAAACCGTTCCTTGTAATCCCTAACCCATGTATCCATCAAATAATCAAGCAATCCATGTAGACAAGCATAATCGGCAGCCATACTCAACATCCTTGTGTTGAACACAGCTTTAGAAGTCGATCTTATTAAAGCGTTCCACTTACTTTGGAAGGTTGAAGTCTTCGTTCCGTGAGAAAAGTTTCTTCGTGTTTGCAGCCACACCTCGATTAATGTGCCAAGTGCAAAGAAGGTGAGTGGACATGGGAAAAATCAACTCAATTGCTTTCATAAATCCCAACTCCCTATCAGTTACAATCACATTTGGTTTACCCCATCCATCCATGAGGTTATTGACATTCTCCAACACCCAAATGTAATTCTCTTTCGTCTCTTTTGACATATAAGCGAACCCGATGACGAACGTGAGCTCAGTTGACGTCACACCGATGATCTCAAATAATGACATGCGATATCGATTGGTCTTGTACATGCAATACATAATCAAAACCAAAAGCATCATAGTAAATTTATGGAGTCAGGATGATACCAAAACAAGTCTGTCGCAATTTTGGTTTCAGCTTCTTTCCTATACCACGAAAGATAACCATGTGTCTCTAACAAATGCATGAGTTGTTGCATTTGTGATCTCCCTCCAGCCTCGGCTACCCTTTGTTTTTGTCTTGCGTTGTATATCGTGCGCAAGGTTGATGCATTATCTACATCCCTTTTCTTTAAGGTGTCCAATATCTTCTGGGGCTTGATGTTTCCTTGCATCATCTATACGACAACAACGCGCTCTTTCGGAACTAATCGACTGGCGTATGAGTGACCTTCCTTATAACGACCAACTTCGTGGTTATGCCGCCTACCCATCACTATCACATGCCATAAATGGTCTTCATGTTCCTTCATGTTTATAGCAAATGGACATCCATATTTTTTGGTGGCAGTTTTTCTCCTTGATGTCCCCTTCAAAACCTCCCCTTTGTCATCTATCACAATTTTTTCCTTAACAATAAGTTTTTCTTTACTGGCTTTCATTTTTCCAGCTCTTTGGATGTCACCCCTATAAGTACCAAACCTCTCGCACACAATGTTAACCTTCCCCCGCCGACGACCATCACCTCCTGCATCAGAATTCTTCGTGACAATAACAAAATTTTTACTTGATCCCCGACTTTGAACCCATTTTACTGACTCATCCCTACTTAGAACTGGGGAGTTGGGGATGAAGTCATTTGTGTATTCCACAAAGTCAGAAGAAGATAACATTTCCTACAAAATAGTAGCTAACATCACCATGAAGGCCATTTAATCAAGACTCATAAAAAACAATAAAATTTTATGGTTTGGTCAGATCGAACCGAACATACTGTTACTGTTCGGTTATATGTCACCGCGTCAAACACATTTGTTTGGTGGGTCGAGACCGAATAGTCTGTGTCTATTCGGTCCTGTGTGATCGAACAAACTGGCAGGCAACAACACTACAAATTAATACAAAAATTTTTCAAACGAAGAAAAAAAAGAAGAAGAGATACTTCTCTATCTCGCACATTCGCACCCCTTTACGTTCATCCTCCATTTTGTGAGCTTAATAGACACCGAACAATAACAATGAACAACGTACTATAACACAAAATTTTGTACAAACCCCATTAAAACAATCCAAAACTTTCAAACCTTCAATTTCCATGAAAATACATGAAGAGATCGACTCTTATAATGGTATTGGCCTCTCGAAATGCAACTTTGTGTTGGCGGTGCTCGCCGGTGGTTGGAGTGGATCGTCGAGACGAACGAACGTGGGCTCTTGTGGGGTGCACAATCGTGAAAGAGGTGAAGGACTTGGGAGTCATTTTGGGAGTTAATGAGGGTAAATAGGTCATTTCCATTGAGGGCAAATCTGGAAAGAGTTTGAAATTTTTTTTGTGGCTTGCCCATAAAGATATGTGGACATATCCTAACTGAGGTATTACATATCAATTTGTTACTTATTAATTGGACTATTGGAGTATTTTTTTTTTTTCGAGAAAATTAATGGGAGTATGTTAGTTTATGCAAGTGTGGCAAAATTATATTGTCTAATCACCTCTCAATTTTGTTTTCTATTCCATTCAATTATATTAATTTACATCAATTCCTGGTTTCCGATCTAGTAACCGAAACTCGCCTCCTCGTGTTTTAGTAGCTTTTTGCAAAGACATGTTTATCGGCCAGAGGCTCGTTAGGCCCGCCCGATGTGGGCCGAGCTTGATCTAACAAATGCAACACAAAACCGGTAAATCTTGCATCCATTAGTTAAAAGAATAAACATGGCTTATAATTTTGTTTGGAGTGGGGAACTAAATCTTACCTTACATTTTGGAGTACTCTCCCACCGCCAAATGAAGCTTCATAAAAAGACAAGTTAGAATTCCGATGTTGGGAAATTATACGCACACAGTGAAAAGCAATCGAACACTAACACTCAAACATTCAAACTTTATCTTTTTTTAGTAAAACTTATATTAATCTTGTACATAACGTAATAACCTGGGTTTCTTTATATATATACCCAAGAACCATACATGTAATCCAACTAGAACACTAAAACATTATCTAAAAACAAATCTAAATCTTAATTAGACTTAACTAACAAACATCAATCCTACTTTGACTCAAACAATTAACTTACTAATTAGATGCAAAGTAAAAAAATTATTTCTAATTAAATTAGGACATGGAGTTTAAGCCAAAAACTCAACATCCCATCCACTTCAAGAAAAAGAAAATGTTAGCATAACTTCGGTAGGGTGCATCGTGCTCATACACGTTCCTTTGCGTGCATGCACACATCTCGACAAAAAATGAAGGGACGCGTGCGCCCAGCCGCCCACCCTTGGGTGCCATCTCACGCTAGCTTATAGCCATTTTCAAAAATAAAAATAAAAATAAAAATCCAACAATAATCTTGAAGATATTGTAGTACAAAACCTACATATTGCTAGATTTTCTCCGGTCTTTTCATTCTCACCTTTTTTTTAGAAAAATAAAAATAAAAATCCAACAATAATCTTGAAGATATTGTAGTACAAAACCTACATATTGCTAGATTTTCTCCGGTCTTTTCATTCTCACCCTTGAAGGGCATATGCTTTGCACCACCATGCCTTTTGGCATGTCATAATTAGTGCTTATTGATTTACTAAATCCAGTCGTCGGGCACGCTTAATAATTCACTCTAAAAACCTATATTAGCATTTTCAAGACATGGGTGCATGTACTGATGATGATAACGCGCGTGTAAATGAAATCTCACATTCTTTACTTTTATCTTTCAGAATTAGCATTTTGAAGACATGGGTCTACTTTTATGAATTTTGCCCCTCACATCCCAATTAAGTTGCTCTGCTTCCCACCATTTGTAGCGTGCGTGACAAGATTATCTTTTCAAATATAACTAGACCCCCATGGACCAAATTTGAGGCAAAACGTACAACAACAACAACGTAGCCTAGTGTCAAATTACTAGTAAAGATTTGGCTATATACATGAATCAAACTCTTGCGCACTACACTCGATTTAGTGCAGTCGAGGGTTCTTATCAGTGTTTAATTAGTGCTCCAATGGGACCGCAATGGAAGAAAATGAGACGAGTGGTGGCCTCAGAAGTGCACAAATCATGTACACTCCCATGGCTTCTTCGCAAGAGGATGGAATTAAGCAAGAGGCGGACTACATTGTGAGCCACGTCTATAATTGTATAAATCAACGTGGGATCCATACAACGCGGGCGGAATTGAAAGTGAGGAATATTGCATGGCAATACTTTAGCAATGTCATACGAAAGATGATATAAAGTTCGAAAAATGCTAGAATGACACCCCAAGTGACACCCTTGTGATGTGGCGTACGGGCCCCATGAAAAAATGAATGTGCGCAAAATGATTTTTTGTGCATAACACGTGTGGTGTGTATCTCGAGATGCACTCGGATGGCTCCCATATATGGGCCCGCGGGCCAAGTCATAGGGGTGTCACTTAGGGTGTCAATTAGGGTGTCATTCTAGCATTTTCCATAAAATTCTATTGAGTTTTCGAAAACGTTTTATATTTTTAAAAAACCAAATGATCAAAAATATCATAACCTTTACAAGTTGTATCAATTATATCATAACCTTTGAAATTTATTAATTATATCTTAACCTTTTCAATTTACTATCAATTCTATCCACATTAATTTAGGTACTTTTACTTTGAATTGGAAGAAGAAATTATAATACAGGAAGCACATACCTGGAAGCGAAGCGGAAGCGGAAGCAAGTGGATCGATTGCTTGTCCACTAGTCACGGCAAGATCACCAAAAATGAGAAATTGTCAAATATCACGGCCTAAATACTCTCGTGCAAAGATTCACAAAGGAAGAATAAGACTCTACTTTGGTTCACACTTCTTGTTTTGGAAATAAGAGATAAACCTTATATTATCCTACTAAAATAACTACTTTGTAGTTATCTTTTTGTTACTGAAACTACAAAAACACCTATGTGGTGAAACCATCCAACACCAATGTGGGAGGTTTTTTCCAACATATCTCACTCGCACATAACGAGTTTAATTTATCATAATTAAACACTTATGTGTGTATAAGCGTGTTGAACACAACATCTCCCACTTGCACAAATGGACATAACGTCTTATAAGTTTCTTCTTTAGAGAACAACATCTCTTGTCTCTGCAACAACGTATTTATACTAGTAAATAGGTCATGCGACCAACATATATATATATATGAGAGCTTGTTGCTGTACAAGTGTTAGGTATATAGCAGCTCAAATTACAAGTACACTTCATATGCGACACCCTAGATACATCGGTCACATTTAAATATCTCAAGATCTCTTTTTATTCTTTAATTCAAATTCCCATGCATCCACAATTATATTTAACAAATAAGTATAATTGGTCGACCGGTGTATACAACTCAAGCAAATGAGACACTTCGATGATCTTCCTTTTCTCTTAATCTCTTTACATTTTAAACCAACTGTTATCCAGAGATTTCCCGTTAGATCGAATGATTCATAATCATTGGTAACACTCTAAGATAACTAATATTGAGATAAAACTTCAAGATTAGTCAAAAATTCTTAAGGGTACTTAAATGAGATTCCATAATCTTAAAGGCTCACACAACTTGGAAGTAGAGATAAAAAATTTATGTTACCTTCATTGGTTGCTAAATGCACATGTGGTATGAAACACACGCTACAATATTATTCTCCTTTTGCTATGGAGCGTATGTCACAAACAAATATTGTACAGGTGATAGTTTAAATATACTCAATTTCTAATTTGAGTCTAGAACTCTACTTTAACATCTCAAATTATAATCACAGGACTTCCACCTGGCATATAAAGACAGCTAAGATGAACTAGTGGGAGGTTTCACCTTTCGGTCATAAATGACCTCATCTTGATTCACCATCAAGGCGATTATTTGTTTTAAGCTTGAGCTCTCCAAATTTATCCCAAAAAGCTTAAAACCAATCTCATTATTTCTATGCACTACTAAGTCATAGAAGTAATTGTCTGTGTGAGAATGCCAGTCAGCTATTCGACATACCTTTTATTTTATGTAGAAAACATAAATGTGTGTGTATGCATCAATCATCATAAAAAAGTATGAAACTTAAAAAGACATAAATATATATATATATATATATATATATATAACAAATAATATTTTACAAACATAAAGGAAGATTAACTACAAATTGTTTTCAATCAAGTACAATGCATACATGTTAAACTCTACGCAATCCTAGAGATTTCATGTGGCCATCGAACACATCTCTAGGTGTATGCTTTGTAAGAAGATAAGCAATCATCTTGCGCATAGATATGTATTGTACTTTCACTTCCTTTTCTGCAACCATATCTCTAACAAAGTCATACTTGATATCAATGTGTTTGATATTTGAGTGATACTTGGGATCTCTTGTGAAAGCAATTGCTGCCTGACTATCACAATTCACCAAAACTGGATCCGGTGCATCTTTGTCAAACCCTAAGTGAATCAAAAATCTTTTAAGCCAAATTGTTTCTTGTACAACGGCTGAACATGATTTCGCTTCCAATATTGACAAGGCTATACATTTTTGTTTCTTACTACTTCATAAAATCACTCCATTGTTCAGTAAGAAAACATAACATGAGGTGGATTTCTTTCATCTAAATCTCCTCCCCGATTAGCATCAGTATAACCAACTAGATGCAAATCATTGCCTTGATAACACAATGAATAATCTGCAGTGCCTTTTAGATACCTAAGTATCCTTTTCACAGTTTTCCAATGGGTTTATCCTGGGTTTGACAGATATCTACTTGCCATGCCAACAACAAAGCAATTAATATCAAGTCTTGTACACATCATTGCATATATAAGGCTTCTAGCAGCACTAGTGTAAGGAACTTTTGTTATTTTTTCCTTTTCACATGAAGTCTTTAGACACATTTATTGACTTAGACCTTGTTCTTTTGCAATAAAAGTATCAGTGGATTTGCAATCTTGCATATTGAGTCTTTCAAGAACTTTCTTGATGTATGGATCATGTGAAAGAGCTAACATATTCTTTGATCGATTCATTTTAATTTTTACACCAAGTATATATGTTGTTTCATTCATGTCCTTCATCTCGAGATTGGAGGATAACCATTGCTTAATGGTTATTAAGTATTCTTTATAATTTCCAGCCAATAGCATGTCATCCACATAAAGTGAAAGAATCACAAATTTATATTTAGATTTTTTGACATACTCACAGTGATCTTCATCAATCATCACAAAATCATATGAAATGATTACTTGATGAAATCTTATATACCACTGCCTTGAAGATTGTTTAAGTCCATAAATGGATCTTAATAGTCAGCACACTTTATGTTCTAGACCTTCAACTATGAAACCTATAGGTTGTTTCATATAGATTTTATCTTTCAATTCTCCATTTAGAGATGCAGCTTTTACATCCATTTGATGCAACTCCAAATCTAAATTCGTAATAATGGCTAGAATCAACCTTATAGAGGCAAATCTCACAATCGGGGAAAATTTTTCTTCATAATCAATTTTCTTTTATTGTGTGTACCTGTGGTGGCCCCGTACCCTGAGGCCACCCCGGGGTGTCATAGCGTCGTACGCTCCTCGTCTGGTGGGCCCAGCTACACGTGTCCAACACCTGCCCATCCATCTCATGTGTCGATAATCGTGTCCATAATGTATTACTAGTGTAGTTAACCGATTATTCATATTAGTCTTAAGTTATTTCCTTAAATCTTTGAATTCCTTAAGTTATTCCCTTAAGTCTTTGAATTCTTTAAGTTTAATTTGTCTGTAGCTTATTCAAGTTCTAGTCGTGCTAGTGGTTTGTATTTTACAGAGTTGCATGTAGATAATCAATATTTTACAATGGAAGTCATTAAATATATAAACATGAACATGTATTTTCATTAACTTTTATGTTTATAGAGCAACAATCCTACTTTGAAAAACCCGGAATAGAGCACACTGTTTATACAAGGCGACAAAAGTAAATATATATAAGTACACACGTCTCACTTGTAACGACCTATTACCTTAAGCTGATTATTAGTGTTAATCCAAATCCTAATTTACCCAAGTTAGGCTTGTGGTTAAGTTCGGCGTATTTCGATTAGAGTGTGCATGTGATTGCATGATGATTTGTGTTTGTTTGGAATGCTAAATAAACTTTATAGGTTATAGGCTTGATAGGAGATTAATACAAACCTATAATTGGAAAATAAGTAAAATAAACAATAAGTTGCCGGTACACCAAGTGCGATGATGGGATTGTGAAATGAATATGCACACCCTAGAATACTCGTGGGCATATCCGGTGAATTTATTGGCGAGAAAATACACGAGATATATATATTGGATATATAAATATATATATTAAAGTTATAAAGTTGGTTCAAAAAATGTGGATTGTTTGATCAACCTCGAGATGAGCGTAAGTGCTTGATGTGTCAAAATTTATGTCACTTTAAGGAGTGTCACTTTAACACATCAATCGCTGGATTAGTCTCGAGATAACACGATGTGTATCTCGAAGAAAATCCATATATAAATAAAACATTCTCATCGTTATCTCATTCGATCAATCTAGAAACCGAAAGAAAGGGTTTGAGAGTTTGATTCCGATGGAAAGTAGTGATTCAGGGAGTGAATTGGATGAGATTGAGGAGCTTAAACAACTTAGAATCTAGAGATCATCACTTTGGTAAGTTTTGTTTTTGAGTTAGTTGAAGTTCAATCGTTAGTAGGTGATGAAATCTCAGTGAATTATTTTGTTTAATGATTGAAAATGGTTTGTTACCTCACTAGCCCGGATGATTTAGGAGTGTATTTGAGGATGTTTTGGTGATTTGGTAAGGAAACAGTGGCTGCCGCCCTGTTCACTGTCAAGACAGTGCAGGGTGGAATGTGCTCCACTTAGCAGAGGAGCGCGTTCCCTTCATCAATTGGGATGAACCCAGTTGGTGGAGCGCGCCTCACCCATTGAGGGAGCGTGCTCCTACCCCTGAAATAACAAATGTGCTGTGTTTTGCATAGAGTTTCCTAAGTTCTTAGGGACTGACCTAAAGGTTATAAACATAGGGTAGTAGACCTATATTGATTAAAAATGATTGGTGATAGGTTGTGGAACAATGAGAAAACGTGTGATAATAAAAAAGTTTAGAGAATTTGGTAACGGAGACTTAACCCGAGGTAAGTATGGATTCGTTTATTTATCAATGTTGCATGGCTATTCTAGTATATGTAGTTCATGTAGATATTGGAATGAAATGGGCGACTATGTATGCTGTGATGGTTTTCAATAAACGAAAAATGGTGTGTAATGTGACCATGACTATAACTCCTGGTTTTGAGAATATGTTTATAGGAGATGGGTTCCTTTCTTGGCCTATATATAACTCCGGCTCAATTCGATAGGTTGCGTGGATTACATACTTACAAGAGGGTTTCGGATAGAACTATTAGGCATTAATGGATTGGCTAGATAGCATATCGACAAATATATTGGTCTAGCAATCGCATTAATGTCGTCGATGGGTAATCGAACCTAGTTTTATAAACAAAATGGGGATCGCAATATAATAGTTCATGATAACTTGCTTTGCATCCATTATATATTAAATTATATGTTTTGCATATTCTTGTTAGTTAACATTGATGCATATTGTTATTGCATAATGTTCTTGATTATTATATGAAATGTTGAAGGCTATGTGAATCCCTACTTACTGAGCAAATTGGAGCACTCACCCCAAATAACTTTTCAGGAATGCAGCGAGCGCTACGACTACTGGATATAGAAGATATAAGAGTCTTGTTCTTCTCTACGACGTAATGAGTTTTTCCTTGTCTTATATACTTGTATTGAATCACGTTTTGTAATATCACAAGGGATGGGAGATTTTGTATAACCAAGGTTTATTCCGGTTTGATTTGATACTATATATCTTATTTGATTATCGAAAAAGATTTAAATTTATGTTGCGTTTATTATTTGTTTTATATTGATATTCGATATATAGTGGTGTTAATTAGGTGAAGGAGGAAAGGCTGTTGGCTCTAGTTAAGTCGAGTTAGGTAATTTGGGCTTAATTAGGGTTTTAGGCCGGGTATCGCCCTAATCAAGTTAGGGAATGCTACAGCTTGGTATCACATCTATTGTTGAAGGGCTTTGTTACATTTAATAACTCTGATATAGTTTAGTATCAGAGACTGGTCAGAGCCTACTTCAGAGCTCGAAAGAGTCTTAACCTCAAAAAGATTGAAAATGAAAGACATAAGGATAATTTAAAAAGATGAAATTAAACTCTTTTCCGATGAACTGTTGTCAACGGTCTTTGTTCTTGCTGATATTATTTGACAAATAATAGCCATTAGACAAATATTTAATGGATTAAGACCTCGAGACATGTATTAAGAGAATGAAATTTATTAAACAATGGGA
Source organism: Stephania cephalantha (assembly GCA_039657325.1). Taxonomy (NCBI): domain Eukaryota; kingdom Viridiplantae; phylum Streptophyta; class Magnoliopsida; order Ranunculales; family Menispermaceae; genus Stephania; species Stephania cephalantha. The sequence continues at coordinate 5,340,966 of CM077576.1, read as the reverse complement.
TACTGAATGACTTTGGGGAAACTCAAAGATGGTGGACCACTTTGAGAAATGATTTAATACTAGTATTGAGACTAGTACAGAAGTAATGAAAGTTATTTAGTAGATATATTAGTGGTTAATGATAAAAGCTTATTGGAGGTTAGGAAACCACTAATGTATTTATACTTCATAAGTTGTTATGAAATAGAAGTTCCAGTTATGGTGTGAATCTATATTGGAATAGCAAGTAATTTATTGAGTAATGAAAGACAAAATTGAAAATTTTAAACTGGTGAAAACTAAAAGACAATTTAATATAGAATATAACAGTGAGTTGGTAAGATATCATAGTTTGATCTATTAGACTGGTACATTCTAAATTGAAGAGAATAAGTGGTCAATTAATCTGAGGATTTGGTGAATCCAAAGAATAATACGTAGTAATGAGAATGAGTATTCATTGCCCAAGATTGACAGGTGAAATCAGTTGTTCTCAAAGTTAGTTGAAATTTGGTTGTCACAGTGATATGATCAGAGTTCAGGATATATTAACAAGATGATAGCGGTTGCTGGATCATTTTATGTGGATGGTGGAAACCTAAGTTGTAAAATCCTATTTTAAAGAAGTTGTTATTCTATGATCAATAATAACAAGTTTGGAATCTTTGAAGACTTAGAGGATGCACGAGCATTACCGTATAGAATTGTAAATTTGACGGTAAATTGGTTAAGACTAGATTTTGCAAGTGTCAATACTAAGTTTCAAAGGTTAATTAATTATAAGAGTGTTGAATATTAACAACAAATTAAGGGATTTGTCTATGATTATGACAATGAGATTGTCATATATTCAACACAGAGGTAAAAGATGATAGTAAGCTTGAAATAATTAAATATTACAAACAATTGATCCAGGGATCTGTGATATCCTTATGTAACTCATTCAGTTAACTCAAGTATGAGAATTGTTATAAATTGAAATCAAATACAAATATGCCTTAGAGGAAAGTGGAAGTATAGTTTGACTACAATGTTTGTTTGATGATACCTACACTATGAAAAAGTTAGAGGTTCATCCTAAGACTTCTTATTTAGTTAAGAATGTGTGTTGACACAATAAAGCAACATTGCAGCTTATATTTCTAGCTATATATGGAGTTCCAGATTTAAGAAGAGAACTATTGGAGATTGATAATCTCGAAATAGCTCTTTTGGTAGCTGTACCAAATATGGAAAGACATCACTTGCAAATAAGAAGAAAAGTTGTTGAGAGTCTTTTAATCATTATTTGATATTATTGAGAATCTTAGAAGAATCATTAAAAGACAATTTGGATGTATAAATTCAATGGATTGGTGTAAGGTTAAAGAATTGAATTTCAAACTGTGGAAGTTTGAAAAAGGGAATTGTCAGAATGATAAAAATGGAAAGTAAGATAGATACCTTGGATTTCCTAAGTGTTAGGAATTCACTCTGAAACATCACTCATCAAGGTGATTGTGTTGACAATGCCTTGAACAAGAAAAATGACATGGGTTGTAGTTATGATAAAAACTATTCATTATTATCTCTTGAGTAAAATGTTTACTGGTGACCATTGGAAGTCCTGCGCAGACACATCATTAGCTAAGTTGTCTAGATCGGTAACTACAAGTCTTTTCTTTTGAGCTCAGATTGGAGCTGAGCTAATGACAATTGATTGAGGGATGCATTATTAGGAAAAAATTGATTGAGATTATCTAGTAGGTCAAGGTTGACTACTAGTTATTGACATTTTGTAAGAATAATCTCAAATCAAAATATTGAGCATGTAAGGAAAGATCTTGGAACTTGAATCAAAAAGTGAGGCAAGAATATTGTGAGAATCTTATTGACTTCTTTAAAATATTCATTCAGGTGAATTCCAAAGTCATTAGGATAGGAATGAGTTGTGGATGACCTGAAATGAAAGTTGACGGTGTCAATTTTATAAAAAAATATGAGATATATCAACAGGTGGAAGCTTGAGTGATATTAACCTGAAGGGTTATATTATTCTTGCCCTATATGAATAAAGTTTCATGTTTAGAAATTCATGATGAATTAACCTAAGTTGTGATGACAACTAGAGGTTATTGATGATGTAATTGTAAGACTGATAGAAGGTGGAAACTTGAGTGATATTAACCTGAAGGGTTATATTATTCTTGCCCTATATGAATAAAGTTTCATGTTTAGAAATTCATGATGAAACCTAAGTTGTGATGACAACTAGAGGTTATTGATGATGTAATTGTAAGACTGATAGAGTCTGAAAGTTTCTTGCCAGTACTGTGGTTTAAATTCTCGTGAAAAAGTAAGTGAGATATATATGTGTAGAAAGAGTTGAGATTAATGGAGAACCAGGATTATTACTTCGGTAAGGAGCCGAAAGTATACTTCTCAGAGGGGAAGAGATGTATAATAGCTGGAAGGACCTTTCTCAATCTTAACACAATATATCTGCAGCTGATCTTAGTTCCAAAGAATATAATTTTCCAATAATTTTCCAAGCTTGTGACTTGGAAAATGTTGCATACTGGAAGAAATATTTTATTGTGTGCGTTCTTTGGTATTGTTGTTATCAGGCTATATATGATGTTGAGGTGTTTAACTTAAAGATTTGTATGCTTTACTTCGTCGTTAGTCAGTGTGGAGCGAGAAGTAATGATATAAGTTAATTAGGGCCTAAGTAATCTAGAACTACACAGAAAGGCATTAACAGACTGTTAGTATACAATTGCAATTCAAATATATGGAGAAAAAATGTAGATACTGCTAAAGCTTCTCAATTTAGACTTCTTAAGGAAGTGAGTATGATGATGAATTGTGTAAGTTCAGCTGACACATCATCAACTGAGATAGTTAATCTCAGAGATACAATCTGATATTCTATGTTCAGATTCGCACTAAATTGGAGATGATTCAGTGGTAATTGGTTATCAAAAAGCTAATCAGGATTATATATTGCATTAGAGGTGGGCGGCTAATATAGATTATCCTGATTGGTAAGTTTCTAATGATGGTGCATCACAGTTCAGAGATAGATTATGGATTTCATCTCAGGATTAATTGAAATAGGAAGTGCAATGAAAATCTCATAGATCTCTTTAGTCTATTCATCCAAGTAACAATAAGATATATCGTGAAAAGAAGCGCATTTATTGGTATCATGGGATGAAGACTGATGTTGTTGAGTTTGTAAAGAGATGTGAGATATGTCAGCAAGTTAAGGCTGAGCATAAGAAACTTAGAGGTTTATGCATTCGCTGCCTATTCCTGAGTGGAAAAGGAAACATATATCGAAAGATTTTATTTCAAGTATACCTCTGAGTTAGCGTAAGCACAAAGTTTTATGGGTTGTAGTTGACAGGTTGACGAAGTCTACACATTTCTTGCCAATTTCCATGCGAGATCCTTTTGACCAATTATGTAAGGTAAACATACGTAAGGTGTGAGATCTCATAAAATTCCAGTGTCGATTTCTTCAAATAGAGATCTGAGATTTAAGTCCAGACTGTGGAGTGAATTGCAGCGACAACCGAGAATTGTTCTTAACCTTAGTATGGTATACTAGAAGCAGACTGATGAGCGGTTTGGGCGATTGATTTTGGTGCTAGAGGATATACTTTGAGCTTGTGTCTTGGAGTTTAGTGGTAACTGGAAGAGATACATTCCTCTGTGTGAGTACTTTTGTAGTAACATCTGTCAAGCTAGTATTGAAATGCTCATTTGAAACTATGTATGGTCAACCTTATCATTCACTGGAGTAACTGGTCAGAGGTTGAGATACATGTTTATTGTAACATGTATTGATTTAGAACTACATAGAGGGAATGCAGCAGATTTGCCAGCGTTTCACTATAGTACAGCTAAAACAAAAGAGATACGCTGATAAACATCACATGTTGTTGGAGTTTTCAAAGGATAATTTTGTTCTGTTGAAAGTCAATCATATGAAAGAGATTGTATAGGTTTGGATTGCGAGGTAAGCTAGCTTCAAGGTGTATTGAGTCGTTTAAAGTACATAAAAGGATTAGTCATGTACCTTACAGGTTAGATTTGCCTCCTCAGCTAGTCGAAGTTCATAATGTCTTTCATGTATTAATGTTTCGTAAAACGGAGACTCGGTTCACTCCAAAGATTGATTGGAATGAATTTGATATCCAAGAAAACTTATCTTACGACGAGCAATCGATTTAATTACTTGATCATAAAATTCAGAGGTTGAGAACCAAAAAGATTCCTTTGCTTAAAGTGAAATGACAATTTCACGGAGATGAGGAACTAACTTGGAAGCGGGAGTCCTATATGAGGGAACAATTTTCATTTCTCTTCGAAACTACATGTAATTTTAGGTTTACTTTAATTTCGAGGACGAAATTGCTTTAAATTGGGGAGACTATAACGACCTGTTACTTTAAGCTGGTGATTAGTGTTAATCCAAATCCTAATTTACCTGAGTTTTGCTCATGTTTAAGTTCGGCGTACTTCGATTAGTGTGTGTGTTGAGTCGTTAATTATGTAATATTATATATAGGTTATTTATATATTTTTAGTGTAAAGTCTCCAAAATACTATCTTAATTGTGTTTATTTATTATTTTCGGGTTAACTCGAGTGCGCGGTTGAATTCGTGGCGGAAAAATACTCAAAATGGAGTATTTACTTGCAGTGATCGGACGCCGGACAATTTGCCTCGAAATACGCGTTAGGTAGTGGGTCAAATAGAGTACAGAGTATTCCAGCCAATAAAATGATTCCACGTCAGCATTCAGCCAATCAGACACTGCCACGTCATCACCAAACGCCACGTCATGACACGTGGCAGACTCCTATTGGTTTAGCATGTCAAGTTGAGGTGTATCAGCCAATCACGTACAGCCACGTGTCGAGTTCTTCTTGGTCAACAACTGCGGCTGGTCAATCCCATTGCGACACGTGGCAGTTCCTCTCACACCAGCACGTCATACGAGCAGCTCTCCTCTAATCACCGCACGCCACGTCAGCCGCCAGCAAAGCCGCCCAATCACGCGCTGACACGTGGCGAGGCGTTAGATTTCCAGCCAATCGGCTATTGACACGTGGCAGAGAATGGAAACCAATTCAAGGGATTTTCTGGGTTTTTAATTTCGCTCTCTCTCTGGATTTTTTTCTCTCTTTTTTCTATTAACTCTCTCGTTCTTCTTCTTCTCGGCTCTCTGCGAACTCCTCTTCCCCCATTCTTTTTATTTTATTTTATTTTTCTTCTTTTCTTTTGTGTTCTTGATGCGAGGCTAAAACCTCTAACTTAGGCAAGACGACGAGGGAGGTTCAACTACGCATATCAATGGATTTGTGAGATTTATTTATTTTAATTTCGATCTTTTCATTATTATTTTATTTTCTTTGGTATTGTTTTAACAATCAAAGGTTAAACACTAGTTTAAATCTTGATTTATTTGTCGATGAGTGTAAGCGCCGTAGTTGTGCAATAAGACCACACTAGTGGCAATCGACCATACTTGATTGATTCGACCCTTTTGGGACCTGGGTTGAATACCTTAGAAATCTAGGCTAAATTGGACACACTAGTGATCCGGTTGTCTTGGTGTAGTGCCTTTACAAAGCCCATTGCGGTCAACGCATTAAACCCAATTCACTTGAATTGTGGTTGTGTATTTGACTAGAGAAATAGTCACCGTCGTACCTTGGCTATCGAGATTAGGAAGAGCGAGAACCGCGTACGTTACGGGTCTATAGCTACACTAAGATATTTTGATTTGCATATTTTACATAAATCGACGACCAAATCCAATCTTTTACCGAACCGAACTTGTATGTCTTGACCTAGGTATTTTTATTAATTATTTTATTTTCAATTTTATCTCCTTGCTTTAATTATTTTGTTTATATTTAGACTAGTTAATTTATTAAATTATTCACTCTTTCGAAACCCCGATTTCCCTTTTTGTTATTTTCTAAACCTTAGAAAGAATACCAATCTCTGTGGGATCGACCCTTTGCCACTATTCTACAAAATAGTTGGTTTAGGTTATTTTAAATATTATTGACGCGTTCGGCGCGCGTCAATTTTTGGCGCCGTTGCCGGGGATTGGTCTTTTTCTTTCTTTGGTAATTTTTCTATTTATTTATTTATTTTATTTTATTTTTTTTGTATCTAGTCCCTTGTTCTAAGCATGTATGCAGGCGACCCCTCGACGACCTCCTACCCCCACAATTATGGTCGATTCGAAGACTCACATTATTATAATGTGAATGGGGTAGGTATGTCACATAACGGACATCAATTTTCTAACTCGCAATCTTTTGTGCAACAGGTCAGGGTTTGCGGAAATTGTGGGGAGTACTTTCATCCCACATATGCTTGTCCTTATTCGAAGTATAGGAATCATAATGGTTCCACTTATGCATCACCACAACCCAACTTCTATATGTCTAAGCGAAGTCCACATATTCCTCAACATGAGAAGAGGTCTATACAAGACATGATGAATGACTTGATCTTCAGAGAACCAACTTTTCAACAAAGTCATCAACATGAACGGAGAACCATTGCAGACATTGAGAGAAATATGATCTCCGATTGGCTTTCTCAAAGCACCACTCGGCGAAATTTGCGGGAGGATATGCGGTATATGAAATCAAAGTTGCAAAATTCAAAACTCAAGTTACCTCTATACTTGAGCATTTGATGGATGAGGAAGAGTTACCTCCGAACCAATTTTTGACTCGATGAGACTGTGAATGCTTGATACATCTAAAAGTGTTGAGTTTGATGAGTTCTCAATTGTGGACGAGCATTTGAGCGAACCGAGAGGAAACAATAGACGTTTCTTCACATGAGCCGGACATTACCATTGCACAGTATGACGATGATGAAGGCGAGAAAGAAATTGAAGTCATTTCAAAGAGGTCGGAGGAGCCCCGAGAAGAGAACAAGGAAGACCAACCTCTGGTGTTGGTGAAACCACCCACCCTCCCATGCATATTTGTTAGACCTTGCAAGGGGTGGAAGTAAAGGAGCGTTCGCGGATTTTACGCACTTCTTGAGACACCTTTGTGTTGGAGGACCATGACTCGACGAGATTCTTTTGTGTTAGAGGTCCTGAATGAGCTCCGAACTCTGAACGAGGGCATGCATGCTGAATTGCCCAAAGCTATAGATGCACCATTCGTTGTTGATATCTCGAAAGGAGAGGGCATCACGTGATGAATCACGTTAAGTCTAGCCAAAGACTTAAAAGAAAGGCGCTCGTTGGGAGGCAGCCCAAATTTGTTTTTATTTTTATTGCATTTATTTCAGTTTTAATTTAGTTTTAGTTTTTTTTTTATGTTTAATAAAGTCCTAACTTGGTCGCTTGGATTTTTACAGGTGCAATGAATGTTTGATGAGCACTGGTGGCACTGGACCACGCCCTGAGTTTTGCTAGGTTTGACTATGGTTTACATTATTTTTGGAGTAATTTGAGCATATTCTTTTTTAGGAATTAACATATTATTAGAGTTTTAGGTGTTTTGAGACTTGGTTTGGTCATATCCAACTTAAGTCGCCACATTAGTGGCGGGTCTTTAAGTAGATCCAAAACCCTAAACCTCATTCCATCATCTTGTTGACTTCACCCGTAATTGAAAGACTCGGGCTCGCAAGATTTGATAGGAATCATTTGAATTAACTCCTATGCTTATTAGTTCGTGCTCTTTTTATGATAATTTTGTTTCATAGTTTCCTTAGTCACCTAGACATGCGAGATTTGAGCACTCACTAGTTTTTGGAGACTTTTGTTATGTGTGCACTTGTATCATCTTCTTCTTATATCCATGTTCTTTTCACCACTATTCTTTGTCTTTTTGTTGCATGGATTCCTTGACTTGTTTTGAACCTTGAGGACAAGGTTCGGAATAAGTTTGGGGGTACTTTAGGATTTGTGGATTGAGTAGGATGGATTGCTTTTACGAAAGACCGCAGTGAGATCGTTTAAAATTTTTCAATTATATGCGGTTATATGTGGTTGTTGGATGGTATTGGTGGTGTTTGATATCTCTTATTCACTCATTTCTTCCATTTCTTTTCCCTCCATATCTCATTTTCTCACTTCGTTAGGAGTTGATACACTTTCATGCATGTATTTAGTATAGTTTTTATTATTATATTGTTTAGAGTCACCCGAAACTTTGTTTCATGCCTTTGGTTGTGGGTGAGTAATTATGGTTGCCTTCTTGACTTGAAACTTAGGAAAAAGTAGGAGAAATACTCACTCGAGTCCGTCGCTCAACATTTTTATGATTTCATGATTAGAGACTTAGTATGATGGTTAAGCCTTATGCTAGATACCAAAATGGGTATACGGTTGAAATTGTGCAAGTGATGAGACTTTAACCCACATTGGAGAATTTGCTTAATTATAGTGAAAGTGAGAAGGGCTAACAGGAGTTTTCAAAATATAGAGTGTCCCACAAATTTCCACAGGAAATGGAGCAGGGAAACTTGTGGTAGGAAAAAGTGAGAAAATCGGTCCATAGGAAATGGAGCAGGGACCGTATCATTTGAAAGAAAAAAAAAATTTGGAGAAGAAAAAAAAAAAAAAAAAAAAATAGAGAGTATACATATAAAGTGGATAAAGGCGGAAGTGTATGGAAACTCCTCAAATAAAAAGATTTAGCTCGAGTGCTTATAGCTAGATTAAGTAAAATTGTAAACTTGCATGCTTGAATTTGTAGACCAAGAAAACCCGTGAGTAGTTGATGGTGTTTGTCTTGACCATATCTTTGTCTTGAAAGTGTGATCTTAATTGTGTTTGGGTTGTGGTTCTTGACATATCTTAACTCCGAAATTTCTTAAGTGGCTTGTTATCTTGGCGACTATGTAAACCAAAGGAACTCCATGAATTCCGAATCGGGTATAGGATTAATTGAGTCTGTACATATCTATATTATGAGTCTAGTTTATCTGCGTGTTTGTCATTTACACCTTTACTCGGGACGTGCAAAGTCCTAAGTTTGGGGGTATTTGTTGAGTCGTTAATTATGTAATATTATATATAGGTTATTTATATATTTTTAGTGTAAAGTCTCCAAAATACTATCTTAATTGTGTTTATTTATTATTTTCAGGGTTAACTGAGTGCGCGGTTGAATTCGTGGCGGAAAAATACTCAAAATGGAGTATTTACTTGCAGTGATCGGACGCCGGACAATTTGCCTCGAAATACGCGTTAGGTAGTGGGTCAAATAGAGTACAGAGTATTCCAGCCAATAAAATGATTCCACGTCAGCATTCAGCCAATCAGACACTGCCACGTCATCACCAAACGCCACGTCATGACACGTGGCAGACTCCTATTGGTTTAGCATGTCAAGTTGAGGTGTATCAGCCAATCACGTACAGCCACGTGTCGAGTTCTTCTTGGTCAACAACTGCGGCTGGTCAATCCCATTGCGACACGTGGCAGTTCCTCTCACACCAGCACGTCATACGAGCAGCTCTCCTCTAATCACCGCACGCCACGTCAGCCGCCAGCAAAGCCGCCCAATCACGCGCTGACACGTGGCGAGGCAAAATCATGCCAATCGGCTATTGACACGTGGCAGAGAATGGAAACCAATTCAAGGGATTTTCTGGGTTTTTAATTTCGCTCTCTCTCTGTTTTTGATCATTTTCTATTAACTATTCGGCTCTCTCCGGCTTCTTCTTCTCGAACTCCGAATCTTCTCTTCCCCATTCTTTTCTATTTTTTATTTTTCTTCTTTTCTTTTGTGTTCTTCATGCGAGGCTAAAACCTCTAACTTAGGCAAGACTGACGAGGAGGTTCAACTGCGCATATCAATGGATTTGTGAGATTTATTTATTTTAATTTCGATCTTTTCATTATTATTTTATTTTCTTTGGTATTGTTTTAACAATCAAAGTTAAACATTTGTTTAAATCTTTGATTTATTTGTCGATGAGTCGTAAGCGCCGTAGTTGTGCAATAAGACCACACTAGTGGCAATCGACCATACTTGATTGATTCGACCCTTTTGGGACCTGGTTGAATACCTTAGAAATCTAGGCTAAATCGGACACACTAGTGATCCTATTGTCTAGGTGTAGTGCCTTCACAAAGCCCAATGCGGTCAACGCATTAAACCCAATTCACTTGAATTGTGGTTATGTGTTTGATTAGGGAAGTAGTCATCGTCGTACCTTGGCTATCGAGATTAGGAAGAGCAAGGAACCGCGTACGTTACCGGGTCTATAGCTACACTAAGATATTTTGATTTGCATATTTTACATAAATCGACGACCAAATCCAATCTTTTACCGAACCGAACTTGTATGTCTTGACCTAGGTATTTTTATTAATTATTTTATTTTCAATTTTATATTCTTTCTTTAATTATTTTGTTTATATTTAGATTAGTTAATTTATTAAATTATTCACTCTTTCAAACCCCCGATTTCCTTTTTTCTTATTTTCTAAACCTTAGAAAGAATACCAATCTCTGGGATCGACCCTTTGCCACTATTCTACAAATAGTTGGTTTAGGTTATTTTAAATATTATTGACGCGTTCGGCGCGCGCGTCGGTGTGCGTGTGATTGCGTGATGATTAATGTTTTTTTGGAATGCTAAATGAACTTTATAAGTTGTAGGATTAATATGAGATTAATTCAAACCTATAATTAGAAAATAAGTAAAATAAACAATAAGTTGTCGGTACACCAAGTGCGATGATGGGGTTGTGAAATGAATGTACACACCCGAGAATACTCGTGGGCATGTCCAGTGAATTTATTAGCGAGAAAATACACGAGATATATATATATATATATTGGATATATAAATATATATATATATATATATATATATTGGATATATAAATATATATATATATATATATATGAAAGTTATAAAGTTGGTTTGAAAAATATGGATTGTTTGATCAACTTCGAGATGAACGTAAGTGCTTGATGTGTCAAAATTTGTGTCACTTTAAGGAGTGTCACTTTAACACATCAATCGTTGGATCAGTCTTGAGATAACACGATACATATCTCGAGGAAAATCCATATATATAAATCAAAAATTCTCATCGTTATCTTATTCGATCAATCTAGAAACAGAAAGAAAAGGTTTGGGTGTTTGATTCTGATGGAAGGAAGTCATTCAGGGAGCTGAATTGGACGAGATTGAGAAGCTTAAACAACTCAAAATCTAGAGATCATCACTTTGGCAAATTTTGTTTTTGAGTTAGTAGAAGTTCAATCGTTTGTAGGTGATGAAATCTCTATGAATTATGTTGTTTAATGATTGAAAATAGTTTTTTACTTCACAAAAGGTCCTCCCGGATGATTTGGGAGCGTATTTGAGGATGTTTTGGTGATTTGTTAGGAAAACGGTGGCTGCTGCCATGTTCACTATCAAGACAATGCAGGGTGGAACGCGCTCCACATAGCAGAGGAGCGCGTTCCCTTCATCAATTGGGATGAACCCAGTTGGTGGAATGCGCCCCACCGACTGAGGGAGTGCGCTCCTATTCCTGAAAACAACTTTGTCGTGTTTTCCATAGAATTTCCTGAGATCTTAGGGACTGACCTAAGGGTTATAAACATAGGGTAATAGACCTATATTGATTACAAATGATTAGTGTTAGGTTGTGGAACACCGAGAAACCGTGTGATAATCGAAAAGTTAGGGAATTTGGTAACGAAGACTTAACCCGAAGTAAGTACGGATTCGCTTATTTATCAATATTGCCTGGCTATTCTAGTATATGTAGTTTATGTAGATATTGGATTGAAATGGGGGACTATGTACATTATGATGGTTTTCAATAAATGAAAAATGGTGTGTAATGTGACTACGACTATAGCTCATGGTTTTGAGAATATTTTTTATAGGAGCTGGGTTCCCTTCCCGCCCTATATATAACTCCTACTCAATTCGATAGGTTGCGTGGATTATATACTCACTAGAAGGTTTTGGATAGAACCATTGGGCATTAATGGATTGCCTAGACAACATATCAACCAATATGTTGGTCTAGCAATTGCATTAATGGCGTCGATGAGTAATCGTTCCTAGTTTTATAAACAAAATGGGGATCACAGTGTAATAGTTCATGATAACTTGCTTTGCATCCATTATATATTGAATTATATGTTTTCCATATTCTTGTTAGTTAACATTAGTGCATATTGTTATTGCATAATGTTCTTGATTATTATATGGAATGTTGATGGCTATGTGAATCCCTACTTATTGAGCAAGTTGGAGCGTTCACCACAAATAACTTTTCAGGAGTGTTGATGAACGTTACGACTACGGGATAGAGAAAATATAGGAGTCTTGATCTTCTCCACGATGTAATGAGTTTTCCTTTGTCTTATATACTTGTATTGAATTACGTTTTGTAATATCACATGGGATGAGAGATTTTGTATAATCGAGGTTTATCCCGATTTGACGTGATACTGTATATCTTATTTGATTATAAAAGAGTTTTAAATTTTCGCTGCATTTATTATTTGTTTTATATCGATATTCGATATACAATGGTGTTTATTAGGTGAATGAGGAAAGGTTGTTGGCTCTAATTAAACCGGGTTAGGTAATCTGGGCTTAATTAGGGTTTCAGGCCGGGTATCGCCCTAATCAGGTTAGGGGATGCTACAATTTGGTATCAGAGCTATTGTTTAAGAGCTTTGTTACATTTAATAACTCTGATATAGTTTAGTATCAGAGACTGGTCAGAGCCTACTTCAGAGACGTAGGAAGACATTATATTTTCCAATGCTAATACATATCCAATGCTAATACAAATAGAAAATCCAATGCTACAATAACAAGTTGCCTCCAAGTTATTGTGCTGAAATGACTAAAACATGAAAATTTTGAAAAAAAATAGTTTCGAATATTTGTTCATGATAAGTACGAAATCTATGCGTACGCCAAAAAAATAAAATTATGCTTTACAGATTAAATTAAAATTAAAATTGTGCTTTACGGACTAAACACAAATATGTATACAAAAATAAAATCCAGTTGGTAAAGAAACCCAACACTAGAAACAAGCAAGTTTTGTGCTCCGATACCAATGTAAGAAGAAATTATAACACGAAAAACACATACCCGGAAGCGAAGCAGAAGCGAGCGGATCGATTGCTTATCCATTGCTCCCGACAAGATAAAAAAAGGGGAAGTTGCCACATATCACAACCTAAATACTCACGTGCAAAGATTCACAAAGGAAGATGAAGACTCTACGTTAGTTCACACCCCTTGTTTTGGAAATAAGAGATAAACCTTATATTATCCCACTAAAATAAGTACTACTTTGTAGTTGTCTTTTTAGTTACTGAAACTACCAAAACACCCACGTGGTGAAACCACCCAACACCAATGTGGGAGGTTTTTTTCCAATAGAAATCAACATAATCTTTTAACTTTTCATTATTATCCACATTGATCAATTTATATCAAAATATTTTAAGCTTCATGTATAAATTAAGTGTACGAGGACTCACAAAAAAAATAATTTATAAATCAATGATATATACATTAATAATATAATCCAAATTTAATTAATTAGTTTATAGATTACCAACATTAAGTTGAAAATCATGTGTATATACATATGATGAAAATGCCATCTAAAACTTATTAGAAGATTAATTACTCATAGTTGTTTAATTGTTTAATTTGATAAAAAATATATATATTCTTAGATTATGTATGTGATTGAGTAGACATGTATATGCAACTATGTGTATTATATACATAAATATTTATCATAAATATATATTGAGCACTAATGCATATGTGTGAATAATCTTTAAAGGTGTAAATTAAAGTTGAAGAGAATCATGTGTGGGCTTATATTGTGAAAGAAAAAAGTGTTCATATTAATTGAGGATAAAATTAATATTAAATCAAGAATGTTAGGATATAGTAATTGATAAATCTCAAAGGTAAAGGTTATGATATTTTTGAACATTAGCTTTTTTAATGTGTTTTATATATAAATGATTGGAGGGAATAATTAATAAGGAATGTTTTTTTTTTTTTGGGTGTGCCATTACTTGTAGGGGTGGGGAAATCGCGGTTTGGTGGTGCAAACCACCAAACCGCGACCAAACCGAGGGTTCGCGGTTTCACCATTTTTCAAACCACCACCAAACCGTGAACCTTCAAAACCGCACCCAAACCGACCGCGATTTTCGTAGTTTGGTCGGTTTGGTTTTGCGGTTTTTCTACAATACATTCTCAAGAAGAAAAATAAAAAAAAATAAAACAAAAAAACACCATCACCAAGCAAGAGTTCGCGATTTGGCGTCGTCATCAACAACGCCAAACTGTGGGAATAGTGGGAGGCGCACTACTATAGGAGAGGCGACTGGTAAAGAGGTGCGACGGTGGGAAACATCAATTGGTGCGGCAGGAGCCCTTGGTTGGTTGGCGCGGTTGGTGGGAGGCAGAGGCGGAGGCAGATGTGGCAGTGAGAGGTAGAGGCGGCGACGAAAGACGGAAGTGGGGCACGGAAGTGGGAGGAAGCGGTGGAGGAGGTGACGGTTTGGAGATGTGGGAGAGGAATCGCTGGTGTGGAGAAACCAAAATATTTTTTTTTTGACATTGCAACTTTTAGGGTTTTAACTTTTGATATGTAAAATCAAGGAATTTACTAAACTACCCTCGGTTTACCAAACCGCGGTTTTTTCAAATTGAAAACCGCGACCAAACCGCGATTACGCGGTTTTCAATTTATTCAAACCACCCCCAAACCGCGAGTTTTAAAAACCAAACCAAACCATGCGGTTTGGGCGGTTTGGGCGGTTTTGTGGAGATCGGTGCCCACCCCTAATTTCTTGTATATGGCGTCGCCTCAAGGTCCTCAACTACTTGAAGGCTTGCGTGTGAGAAGTGTTTTGGTCTTCAATCCCCGCATGTGCCTGCATGACCGTTGTTGGGTACTTCATCTCGAAAGGAAGTCACGTGCTTCTGAGTCGGACCGGGCTCGGCCGAAACCGTCCAGCATAGGTCGACGAGCCGCTCAGGTTCAAACCGGACGGAGATAACGTTGATGTTGTTGTCTAGGCTCATCTAAGGGAAATGTAAAAATCCAGAGATGCAAACATGTGCATGGTGATACGTACAAAAGCATTTTCCATTTCCACCATTATTCATGCTTTGGGTGATTTCATTTCTATATGTAAATTTCATTATGATCATTAGCATTATAAAGGGTAACATTCTAATTTGTAACCTTTCACACTAAGTCAAATATATAAAAGTTCTCATTTTTAATCTTATCAATCTTTAAACTTTTATTCTTTAGCATTTTTGCTTTCCTTAGTTTTCTACTTGATAAAGCTTATTTATGAAAAAAAATATTAAAGCTCCGCCGGTTGTGAGAAAAAGCTAAACTTTGCTAGGGGAGCGTTTGGTTAGTTTCACATATTACACTTGTTTATTAAAATAAACTAAAATCTTATATTTTTTGAGATTTAACAAAAAACAAGTTTTTAAAAATTCATATGAAATATCAAATAACCTGAAGTTCAAAATCGATTGCATATAATTAATTGCTAAACAAAAACTAATATAGCAAAATCATATATTTTCAAAAAAAGAAAAAGTTAATAGATTTAATTCTTTCTAAGATGATAGGACTGTCAATATGTTGTCCAGGCTGTTTTTGTCCGATCGAAAATGAAAAGAGTCCAGACAATATTTTAATAAATATGAGCTAGATTTGGACGAATACTACTTGTCCAAATTTACAATCGAATTTGGACAAGACCCTTGCAAATCCAAACTTGACTCGGACGACTCGACCTAAGTCTTGAAAAAAGTTACAATTATCTTTTGATAAGAGGGTTTATTGGACAATTATTACTTAATAATTGTATTAACAAACATTAATCTACTCTACCACACATCGAAATTAAGTAATGTGCTAATAATAATTTTAAGTTATCTTTAATTTTAGAATAAATTTTAAATTTAAATTTTTTATTCTTTGACATTTATTTCTCTGCAATACGACATGAGTTAATTATTTGGAATAACGTTTCAATGATTGATAGTTTGCAATACATATTTGTTGAAACTTTAACGCTACTTTTTCAAATTACACCTAATGAAATTATATTTATATGTGTATATTTTAAAATTTGAAAAGGCTTTCAAAATAAAAAGTTATTTTTCAACAGATTGCGACAAATATAATTAAACAATCCGAATTTTAAGAAAAACGTGTTTTGACAAATTAAATGGTTGTGCCTGAATCCAAAGTCGAGTCGGGTCTATAGAATGTATATATACTTCTTTATAATAGAAGTTGTCTAAATCCGGATTCGTTCGAACTCAAATTTTACCACTTCTGATACAACATTATCCAATTATTTTTATTATTTTTGTTAAGCTCGATTTTTTTTAACTTATGTGGCAGTCGAACTCACATTTCTAAACCTTGCATTTTGACCAATGATGCCTCGTCTACAATCTCACAATATGCTTGTCAAACTTTTTTTTTCAATGCCTTAAACTTCTTTTACTATTTTTGTCAATAGATATTACACAATATTCCTCCTATTACCATCATACATCATTGAAGTAATAAAACTTATGTTACGACACAGTAGTTTTTTAGTCGCGCTATGTGCACCCCAGCAATAATTGATGGCACCACATTTACAAGGGCACCAAACATTTGACCAAAATACCCTCATTTTGTCAAGCATTGCACCCCCACCACCAAAAACACATAAAATCGTCTAAACCCTCGACGTGCCCTATTCCTCTCTCATCTACCAAGCCTTACTCCTCTTTCGGCGAGACATGACTATGAGTTGTGTTGTGGTTTCGGTCGTTCTTTATCGAGACTATTAGGTAAATATCTATCAAAACCCATTGACACTTAACTGAAAGGGGACCAATGAGCCACTTGTGTGAGTCTTCAACACGAATTTGAAGGAGTCGACAAACTTCTCATTGTAGTCTCAAGTTGACGGCAAGGAAATTCACCTCACACTGGCATGACTTGCACTCTTCTTCAATGTTTCGTTACATGATGCTACTATCTCTTTATCCGACACCATCCACCATGCGGAGTATGATAGGCTTGAGGCCTACAATGCTATGTACCGTCTTTCGGATACGATGGTTGTTCCCTTTGTTGTAACAAATAACTTCGGACAAGAAAAACAAGATGAGAATGGAAGAACCAAACAAAGACTTGAGGCGCGTAATCGCTCTCTTTTAGACAAGATTTCTCCCTACCGGTCGAAACCGCATACACACAACGGGAAAATTGAAACTTGCCTTCAGGATACAATCAAGTCTCTAATGGTTGTTGGATAGTATGTGTCTAACACAACTCCAACCAAGAACACTCTTTGAAGAACTTTGAGAGAATGATGTCATGAACTCAAGAACACACTTTGATTCAAAAGACTTTTGTGTTTCAATGTATCTCAATGTATCTCAATATGTCTTAATATGTTTAGTACGTACTAAAATCTTTTAATTTATAGAAAACTAAGGGACTTAGTGTCTATCCACCAAGGGGTGAGTTTTGGTGCGAATTGGTGCAAAGAAATGGACAAAAGGGACCAAAAACACCCAAAAGTCGCAACTTCTCATTTTGATCGGCGCCTTAGCGCCCAAAACAGGGATTGTTCTGGTGTTGGCGCTGAGCTTGGTGCCACAGCGCTAGATACATAACATTTTTTTAAATCCTACAATTTCCCCCCATTTTCAAATTATATGGAGATATAAATTGAAAATTACTCTTAGAAAATAACACAACCAAAAAACATATAGCATAATTCTGAAATCGATACATAAATGAGAAGTGTCTTTTGGACTTGAACTTTTCACTTAGTGTAAACATTTCAAAGTTTCATCAGGTACTATAGTGAACGTATCTTGAACCAAGAACCCTTGCGACAAAATCGAAAATACCACACATACCAATTTCATGTAAGTAAGAGTGTTATGTTGATTGCACATTATGGCCTTGTGCAAATCCTATCTTTCTTAAGTGCTCTAGAGTCAGTTAGGCTCATAAGAAGCGGCCACACTTTTTCACCCATATAGGTAAGTCTATTTAAGTGATTCCATGAGTCACTCTATTCGACTTATTAAGACCCAATTGTCAACTTCCATCATGCACAAACCAAAACTAGAACCAAGAAGAGACCTTTTATAATATAAATTTTTTAGTGTTCCGTAATCTTCACTTGACTTGTTAGTACCACATTGAACTTATTCTATATTTTCAAGAATTAAGTTATGTTCCCATCAAGTGGCAATCGAATTAAGCAAACCTAAGTCTCATTCCTTTTGATGTGTGAGAAATCATATCTCTAACAAGACCCTTTTATTAATGGATCTGTCAAATTCAAATTCTTATTATTAGATGCCCCATAATCGATTGTGATAACCCCATTTTGAGTAATTGTCTCAAAAGATCATATCTTATACGTATATGTCTAGACTACCATTATAAGTCTTGCTCTCGACTTTATAAACATTCCCTTGTTATCACAATTGATCATTATATCTGGACATGACTTGTTCCATAATGGTATTTCTCATTAATAATTTTCAAAGTCACTCTGATTCCTTGCATTTGCTAGGGCATTAATTTTTTATTCAACTATGAATCAATGTTTCTTTGGACCCCCCAAGAAACAACTGTTCCTCCTAGCGTATTTACACCTGAATGGATGTAACTCTTGCAATTGGTATTCAAGTATGAAAGTTATCAATGCCGTATTATTGTTTGTAGCTCTTAGCCACCAAAAAAGCCTTGAACAAATTATTTATAGTTCTATTGGCATTTAATTCCCTTTGAATACTAATTGCTCCATATTGCCTTTGATCTTGGTAAGAGATTAATAAAACCCAAGTTTAATTCAATAGAATTGAATTGATCATTTCATCATCCTTGATGAAAAATTATGTTGAAACAAAATATGATCACATTTCAAATTAAGGACAAATCTTATTTGTTCCTCAACTTCCCATATGCTTCCTTTAACCAAATACGTTAATCTAGATACAAAGATTTATCCATTCTTTGTCTTCTACTTCTCCTTACTTTATCATTTTTAGTAGGAGGATTCCTTGTTCATTAGAAGATTTTGAAACCAAATCTTCTAGATAAAGTGACTATTCCCATTAGAAGAGTCTCAACACAACACTTCTAGATTCCCATGATGTGGCGGCCCTGCCGCCCCTGGGTGACGTGTATCCGTGCACTCCTCGCCCGGTGGGCCTAGCTACACATGTCCGATACCACCCCGTCCTTCTCATATCTTGAAATTTGTGTCCACATCTATTTTATTAAATTAGTTATTGGATTTTTGTATTTTCTTAACCAATTCTCTTTAAGTAGTTAAATATTTAATATGTTCACAAATTTGTAGTTTATTATAATCCTAACCACACTAGTGGGTTGTATCTTACAAGTTAACTTAAATCAGCGGAAGCTTTAATTGATACAATTAGGTAAAGTAATTTAGCATGATGAACATTATCGATACGAGCATGTCATACTGTGGAAAACCCGGAAAAGTACTCTGTATAGAAGCGACAGTACCATAACACATGGTATATACATGTACAAGGTCATTTCAAGTCCCCTAATAACCAAAATAAAAACCAAAATATCAAAATAATATAAACACCTACGAGTGTGTCTAAGACCGTCAGCAAAGTGAGATAAACACCCAAGATTTTCTTTTGCCGCTACTGGTTGAAAGGTCTGCACTCAGTCACCCAACAAATACAGTGACGAGTCCAGAGAGTAAATCCCCAAGAGAAGTCCACACAATATTCAACAAGAAATCAAATAGAAGTATAAATCATGCATGTATGCTATCTGGCAACAGAAATACATACTTACATGAATATAGGGCAATACAAAAGATTCAGGCAGCATACCATGATAGTTAACATAGCGCAACCGACAATAATCAAACAACCAGTGATTAACACTAGTACATACAAACCAAACATGCTAGAAAATAAGGCTTAATACCAGTTAATGATATAAACGAGAATGTAAACACACCACATTTAAGTCAATATACACGTAAATATCCTTGATGAAAACCCAAGGATGTGTCGCGTGTAGCAGACTATACCATACTTCAGAGCTAAGGATCTTTCCAGGGGCTTCTCCCACCACCTCCACTGTCCCGTACTTAGTCCTCGCGGCGCTGGCCAAATCCGCTGAGACACTGACACGTGTGCATTGGTGCAGCTCAATTCGCAATTCACCGAGGGCATGATTACACGTGCTATGGTATAGTGTACCCAAGTCAGTCCACACATCCCGGTGTAAAAAACCTGATAAATGGATTAATCAGTTAGACAAACCGGTAAAAGAAAACAACTCGGCACCTATCACACGCATAAGAAATTGAACTGAATTATGTGAAGCTTTCTAAAGGGTTTTACGCACCTCAATCTGCGCTCCAACTTCTTCAGACCCTCGTATCCGACCTGACAAGCTCCCCGACACTGAGCTATGGTCCCCTAAGTCCCTGAATTATTGTATATTCAAATTAGTTCAATAGACTTTAAATCAATCTTCCTAAATCAGCCCCTAAAGACTAAATTAAGTCTCAATTTCGGTCCTACATTTTAATGCACTTTTAGGCATGAAATGGTCCAAATATTGAAATCCTCCATCGATACAATTATTGTTGCTCGCTCTCTTAGTTTTCGATAAAGGTTTAGTTTGCAAAATTCTGATTTAAAATGAAAGAGATATCATGATTTTAATAAACATAGGTCTAATTGGAATCTAATCGTACCAGCGGATTTAGAAAATCTATTTATCCCAATCTATAGTTCCCGAAAATGTGATGTTTGATCACACGGAATCAAACATACCCAAATACAACATACTAAAATATCAGCTAATTTGGATAAGTATTTAAGGAGTTATGCCCTTAACAAATTTTGTTTCAAAACTTTCCTTTTGAATTCCAGCACCTAATTGTAGAGCTTGTTTGGACATAAAAAAATTTGAATCAAAATAGCTTCAGTTAAGAAAAGTTATTCCCCTTTAAATAAGTTTTCAAATGACACTGGTTTAGATCAATTTGGATCTAAAATGAGAAAGTTATGACCAAATTACCTAGGTTGATTCCTAATACAACATGCAGAATTCTAGTTTTGGTGTTGCAACTTCAAAAATTCATATCTTTATGATTTCAAAACAAAATTAAGAACTTCAATATAGCTGGATTATCAGCTTGAAACGAGGAATCCAAATATATAATCCAATTGTAAATATTTAATCCTCTACCCTCTGAAATCAGCATAAAACCAGAACTTGTTTCAAATTCAACTAGAAAGATGCGTACCTAGTTGATGTAACACGCTAACTTGAGAATTTCCCACCAACTCCCATGGATTCCTTCAACACCTTGATGATTCACTCCTCTCCAGCAATTCCTTCTTCTTCTCCAGTAAAATTAATGAATGATTTGGTTTGAATGTTGTTTGATAACTAATGTTATATATTAATGTGATGTTCCTTCCTAGCCCTTGATATCCATGGATTTATGTATCCCGAGGACTATCTAATGATCCACCTCTTGCCATGTATCCCACTAACTCCCACTAGCTCAACCTCAAGTGACACCATTTCATTACTCACCTAGTTCCTAGATGTGCCAATGTGTATCTCTAGACCAATCCTATGCTTTCCATTTAATTTACTCAACTATAGGCCTTGATTTATTGCATTTATTCACCTTAGCTTAGGCCCATCATAATGCCTATGATTAGTGTTTTTAGTGACCAACAATTATCAACTTGTGGTCCCACTAACTCTCAACTGCTCGACACTTAGTGCCCTGCGTCTCGGCACGCATTTCAAGGTATGTCATAGCCTATTGTTTTAATTGAATCAATCTTAGCCTATGGTTACATTACCTATTTTGAAATGATTAACTAGTATTCTAACGTGAATTAGTGGAGTTTCCTAGTGTACCCGTAGTTCGCCTACTCGACACCCGCGTCGACACGCCATTCGATGCTAGCACCCGTCACACAACCTCACCCGAAATCAACATAGACACATGCAGTGCAATATAGTGATAATAAACTTAAACACCACATATATACAAACACCATCTATATATAACATATTTCCTCGGTTCTCGTGTCCAAGTCAACCGAGTGGTCCACGTAATGCCCGAATTTTGACCGTTAATTCCCGATATTAATGCTCATCCTAGTTTAATTAATTTAGGCCGTATTCTTCCCAACTAGGAGAATTTCGTCCTCAAAATTTAAATCTCGAATACCTTATGGTTCATCTAACCTATCCCCGTGTGACCTCGCCTCACACCTTGATAGTCCCACTCTACATTCCCTTGAACACCTCCACTACTCCATCACAGAGATCGTAGTGTTACCTTAAGATAGGCGTGTTTTGCCTAGGTGGTCAAAATCAGTCACTCCTTCCCAACGTCCCCGCAACCTATTCTCAGTTCGATTTTCATGTTCAAGTTTCTCTAATCCAGTTACCTTACTCCTGTGACTGTAAGCCTTTCCTAGTTCACCATGACAATCTCATGTCATACCACAACCTATCCTTACTCACCATTCTTCACTACATTAGGGACCCACCAGTGGGCCTACCTGACTTCTCCATTGGCCCATCACCCAATAGCCCTTTACATAAATGTATCCTCAGGCGTTGCCCTGTACGCAATGTGCCCAGCAAGACCATTCTTACAGCCCTTCAGACCTTCGCATAATTGTATCCTTAGGTGTTTCCCCACTCACAATGTGCCCAGCTAGGCCTTTAATACAGCCTTTCATCACTTCATCTTCATGGGGAAGAAGCTGTAGTAGAAAACATTCACAACGGCGTTAGTCCTGGTCTTCAGTTCTTCTTTTCATGGGGAGCACACTGTGGAAAGAAACATTCGCAATTTCCAAACTCACTCCCAAACCCGACTATACCATACTTCGGGTTTCCTCCCAGGTTCTCATCAGTGAGTGTACCCAACTGGCCCAATACCTGGTCTTCTCGGTGGTCGGTGTAGACCTACGACGCACCTACATAGGTACCAGTACAGTAGCTCGGGTCGTTATCCACCGAAGACTCCTGATACACGTGTTATGGTCTAGTTGTTACTCATCCTTATCTGAAGGCGAGTCATGTCCACGAACATAGTTAACAATGTTCATGCTCATTATCAGGCGTCGAATACCAACTGTTTCGGTCGTACTTTGATTAGCTTTGCATGTGTCCATACCATCACAACCATGGTATTTTTCTATTGTTTCCCATAACATAAGACTCTAACTTAGGCAG
Organism: Stephania cephalantha; assembly: GCA_039657325.1. Taxonomy (NCBI): domain Eukaryota; kingdom Viridiplantae; phylum Streptophyta; class Magnoliopsida; order Ranunculales; family Menispermaceae; genus Stephania; species Stephania cephalantha. The sequence continues at coordinate 5,317,637 of CM077576.1, read as the reverse complement.
TGAAATATGATCTGATGACACTGTGACTATGGCCATCATGAATAACTCTTGTTCATGTATAAGTCACATATTGTCTCCTCGTGCATTTTACATAGTATACCTAATAAGGTTATACACCTTGTATACAATAACTAATGGAGAGTACCACTCATCCATTAGTGAAATTTTTTACTATTTTTATTCTCATGTCTTTAAAAGCTTTCACATTTTTAAATCTGCAAGTCATATGGTGCTTCAATCTCTCTATCATGATGCCTATCCATTTCACTTACCCTGTGTACAACTATTAAATTTCTCCCAACAATCTCATGCATTCCACTTTGTCCTACTAACCTATATCGCCCCTGGTCCTAGTTGTCCCTTTTCGTTGAGCTTGATTTAAATCCTGGTGTCAATGATTTGTTCAATGTCTTATCGCACAATTGTAAGCTTTCTCACGGCTTGCACTTATTGAATTGTCCTTTTTTAGATGAGGTGGCGGTGTGGGCCCCCACCGACCTCATTGTCTGAGGCATTCATAAACTTCTATGGAGTTACTCGAATTGTAATGATTGCAAGACTAACTCTAGTGCTCTGGCCGGAACTAAAGGTGTCTGACATCGCTTTCATATACATCCTGAGTCATATCAACACTATCAATTGTCCATAAATCTTCAAACTGCTCCCCTATTTCGCATATTCTACCTATCCTAGTACGACTCTACCTACCATATCTCTATTATTTCCCCTACTTGTACACTTCTGAAACTCTTTATTTTAAGTTTTGTCATTATTGTCTTTCTGTAAATCTTCAATTAAAAGCACCCTTCTACCTACAACTCATGGCTCGTATGACCTCGCCATCATACCCCCATATCCTGTCGAGATCTACGCTCTGTATCCCAAGTTAACTAGGTTGGAAACTATCACGTCCCGACAGCCATGCCGTGGTCTGAAATGCCCATAGACTGCGTAGCCTCTAACTAAACCATTATTTTCCTCTTTAGCATGAAATAACCATATATAATCACTTGCATTCACCATTATCTTCTTTAACTAGAAGTTTACACATATAATGTAGCAAAAACATTAGGTTCTCTCTAACTATACAAAATGACCTAACATTCAAAATTTTCACCTCTACATACTACATATCAGCGTCCTGAACTGGAGCTCTAACTTGTAATGGTATCGCTAATATAGGCGGCATAAAGATCAATGGGCTGTTAAAATGATGACTCCTTTCCACTCTGCAATGAGAACATACTAAAGGGCACTCTTGTCCCAATTGTGCAGGCTCGTCAATATGCAAATCTGACTCTGGCGCAGGTGGTGCTGTGGTAACTGACACTGGTCTCCAAGGATAATCTTTATTATCATGTCCACACTGGCCACATCGAAAACACCTATGTCGTCGATTCGCTTTTCCCCGCCGTCTCCTTGAACTCTGGCTCGAATTCCCTACATATTGTACTCGAAATTGGGACACTGGATCACGCTCCCTACCTGCATGAGGACCTTCAAATGTCAACGTGTACTCCTCTTGCATCCTCTGTTTAATTTTCCTATCTTCATTACCAGTGCTACGTTCGACGGACTCTGGCTCTAGTTGGGTTGCAATGACTACTACTGGGTTTTGAGATGATGTAGTCATAGCTGTAGCGAGCGTCGTAAGTGCGGTGGCCTAATCCTGTAATAGTCAGAGTACCTCAGTCATCTGAGTCTCCTGAGCTGCGAGTCGATCCTCCACATTCACGGTAACAGGAGTATCCCTAACTGTAACACTAGTCTATCTGATCTCATGAGGCGTAGTCAACTGTCTGTCCATGATATGCATCGAGAAACGTGCTTTGGATAAGCCTCTATATTTATATACGTGTACAACGTATAACATACAATAAAAAACATAACACGTGTATAACCCTAACTCTACCCGCCTCACATCACTTCCCAACTAAAGTTCTTAGGCCATAACCTTGGGCTTCCACATCTAAAATTTGTATGTTTAAATTTTATTCAATTTCATTAAACTAATCCCGAGGCTTCTGTGAAACCTCGCTCTGATACCAACTGTGGCAGCCCTACTGCCCCGGGGTAATGTATCTCTGTGCACTCCTCGTTCGGTGGGCCTAGCTATACGTGTCCGGCACCTGCCCGTCATTCTCATATCTCGAAATTCGTGTCCACATGTATTGTATTAAATTAATTATTGGATTTTTGTATTTTCTTAACTATTTCTCTTTAAGTAGTTAAATATTTAATAGGTTTACAAATTTGTAGTTTATTATAATCCTAACTACACTAGTGGGTTATATCTTACAAGTTAACTTAAATCAACTGAAGCTTTAATTGATACAATTAGGTAAACTAATTTAGCATGATAAACATTATCTATACGAGCATGTCCTACTGTGGGAAATCCAGAACGGTACTATGTATATAAGCGACAGTACCATAACACATGGTATATACATGTACAAGGTCATTTTTAGTCCCTCAATAACCAAAATAAAAACCAAAATATCAAAATAATATAAACACCTAGAGTGTATCCAAGACCGTCAGCAAAGAGAGATAGTCGCCTAAGATTTTCTTTTGCTGCTACTCGTAGAAAGGTCTGCACTCAGTCACCCAACAAATATAGTGACGAGTCCAGTGAATAAATTCCTAAGAGAAGTCCACACAATATTCAGCAAGAAGTCAAATAGAAGTATAAATCATGCTGTTATGCTATCTGGCAATAGAAATACATACTTACATGAATATATGGCAATATAAAAGATTCAGGCAGCATACCATGACAGTTAACATAGCGCAACAGACAATAATCAAACAAGCAGTGATTAACACTAGTGTATATCAACCAAACATGCTCGAAAATAAGGCTTAATAGCAGTTAATGATATAAATGAGAATGTAAACACACCACAGTTAAGTTAATATACACGTAAATATCCTTGATGAAAACCCAAGGATGTGTCGCGTGTATCAGACTATACCATACTTCGGAGCTAAGGATCTTTCCAGGGGCTTCTCCTACCACCTCCACTGTCCCGTCCTTAGTCCTCGCGGCACTGGCCAAATCTGCTGAGACACCGACACGTGTGCATTGGTGCAGCTCGGGTCGAAATTCACCGAGGGCATGATCACACGTGCTATGGTATAGTGTACCCAAGTCCGTCCACACATCCATCCCGATGTAAAAACCATGATAAATGGATTAATTAGTTAGACAAATCGATAAATGAAATTAGCTGGACACCCATCACACGCATAAGAAAACAAACTGAATTTTGTGAAGCATTCTCAAGGGTTTTACGCACCTCAATCCGCGCTCCAACTTCTCTGTACTCTCATATCCGACCCGACAAGCTCCTCAACACTGAGCTATGGTCCCCTAAGTCCCTGAAGTCAATTAAGTGTGTTTATTGCGTATTCAAATTGGTTCAACAGACTTTAAATCAATCTTCCTAAATCAGCCCCTAAAGACTAAATTAAGTCTCAATTGCAGTCATACATTTTAACGCACTTTTAGGCATGAAATGGTCAAAATATCGAAATCATCCATCAATACAATTATTGTTGGTCTCTCTCTTAGTTTCGAGAAAGGTTTAGTTTGCAAAATTCCGATTTAAAATGAAAGAGATATCATGATTTTTACTAAACATTTGTCTAATTGGAATCTAATCCGACCAGCAGATTTAGAAAATCTATTTCTCCCAATCTATAGTTCCCAAGAATTTGTTTTTTGTTCACAAGGCAGAAACATACCAAAATACAACATACTAAAAGATCAGCTCATTTGGATAAGTAGTTAGGGAGTTATGCCCTTAACAAATTTAGTTTCAAAACTTTCATTTTGAATTCCAGCACCTAATTGTAGAGCATGTTTGGACATAAAAATATTTGAATCAAAATACCTTCAGTTAAGCAAAGTCATTCCCCTTTAAATAAGTTTTCAAATTCCACTGGTTTGGATCAATTTGGATCTAAAATGAGCAAGTTATGGCTAAATTACCCAGGTTGATTTCTAATACAACATGCAGAATTCTAGTTTTGGTGTTGCAATTTCAAAAATTCATATCTTTATGATTTCAAAACCAAATTAACAACTTCAATATAGCTGGATTATCAGCTCGAAATGAGGAATCCAAATATATAATCCAATTTCAAATATTCAATCCTCTACCCTTTGAAATCAGCATATAACCGAAACTTGTTTCAAATTCAACTAGAAAGATGCGTACCTAGTTGATGTAACACGCTAGCTTGAGAATTTCCCACCAACTCCCATGGAATCCTTCAACACCTTGATGATTCACTCCTCTCTAGAAATTCATTCTTCTTCTCCAGCAAAATGAATGAAAGATTTGGTTTGCATATCGTTTGATCATTAATGTTATATATTAAGGTGATATTCCTTCCTAACCCTTGATCTCCATGGATTTATGTATCCCGAGGGCTATCTAATGATCCACATCTTGCCATGTATCCCACTAACTCCCACTAACTCAACCTCAAGTGATACCATTTCATTACTCACATAGTTCCTAGATGTGCCAATGTGTATCTCTAGACCAATCATATGCTTTCCATTTAATTTACTCAACTATAGGCCTTGATTTATTGCATTTATTCACCTTAGCTTAGGCCCATCATAATGCCTATGATTAGTGTTTTTAGTGACCAAAAATTATCAACTTGTGATCCCACTAATTCTCAACTACCCGACACTCAGTGCCTCGCGTCTCGGCACGCATTTCAAGGTACGCCATAGCCTATTATTTTAATTGAATCAATCTTAGTCTATGGTTACATTACCTATTTTAAAATGGTTAACTAGTCATTCTAACATGAGTTAGTGGAGTTTCCTAGTGTACCCGTAGTTTTCATACTCGACACCCACGTCGACAAGCCTGTCGATGCGAGCACCCGCCACACAACCTCGCCCGATATCAACATATACACATGCAATGCAATATAATAATAATAAATTTAAACACCAGATATATACAACCACCATCTATATATAACGTGTTTCCTTGGTTCTCGTGTCCGAGTCAACCGAGTGGTCCACGTAATGCCCGAATTTTGACCATTAATTCCCGATATTAACGTTCATCCTAGTTTAATTAATTTGAGCCCGTTACACGTGATATGAATTCATAAGAATTTATTGCACAAACTATATATCAAATATATCCATAGATATATACATTATCCTTAATATAAGGTAAATCATGAGTTCGTATAAGATAATTAATTATCTATCATCTTTAAAAGCATAGTAATCATATTAATTTCAATGATATTGATGTCATGCATTACAACAAGATTTAAAATCTCAATATTAATGTCATTAGAAGAAAATTTGTGAAAAGTTCTTTTAGATATTTGGGATCGAAATCCTCATCCATATGCTTTGAATATACTTAAATCAAAGAATCCAATACCACCATATATATGTGAAACATAGATGCAATATATAATATGAAGTATTAAAAATACTTGCATCAACATCAATGTATAACAAGTATATATTATATCACATGCAATAGTTTAATACCTTTCCATATACCTTGGCAATGTTTCTGTGTATAACTACCCATCAATAAAACTAAGATGTATTAAAGCACTCATGATGTTGGAGTCATTCCATGATCAAACAATATGCATACGCGTGATTATATAAGACAAACGAATTGTGTCTTCAACACGTGATCACTGAATTAAGTAATTAATGCATCGTATCTCATACCTGGATCTATAAATCTCACTATATCACAAACCTTAACAATTGATCTACCACTTCGTTTGAATCATTCGGAGTTGATTCAGGGAAGTTCTGAAGCACCTCACCAAGGATGTATGCCAACTTGAGAGATGTGAGAAAGAACATCACTTCGTCTTGCCATCAAGTGAAGTTGTCGCCATCAAACCACCATTCTCATTTGTTTGCGCAATTTCGTTTGAAGTCGAAGATGCCATTAATGAAGAAGTTCTTATCTAAAAATTGTTGGAACAAATAACTTCAGATAAGAAAAATAAGATGACCATGGAAGAACTAAACTAAGACTTGAGGAGTGTTATTGCTCTCTTTTAGATAAGATTTCTCCCTACCGGTCGAAACCGCATACACACAATGTGAAAATCGAAACTTGCCTTTAGGATACAATCAAGTCTCTAATAGTTGTTAGATGATGTGTGTGTAACACAACTCCAACTAAGAACACTCTTTGAAGAACTTTGAGAGAATGATGCTATGAACTCAAGAACACACTTTGATTCAAAAGACTTTTGTGTTTCAATATATCTCAATGTATCTCAATATGTCTTAATGTGTTTAGTATGTACTAAAGTCCTTTAATTTATAGAAAACTAAGAGACTTAGTGTCTATCCATCAAGGGTAAATTTTGGTGCAAATTGGTGTGAAGAAAGGGACAAAAAAATGGACCAATTAACATTCAAAAGTCACAACTTTTCGTTCTGGGTGCTAAGACGCTGATCCGGTGCTTCAGCGCTCAAAACATTGAGTGTTCTAGTGTTGGCGCTGATCTTGGCTCCACAACACCAGATACATAACACTTTTTTTGTAAATCCTACACCCTTCACCGTCACTGACACTACTTTCCAGCTTAGTCCGCACTTGCTTTACAAGGTTCTTACGAAGGTGTTAATGCCGCGTAGTGGGAGCAAGAATCGTGTCACTCATTTGGACTTGTATGCCCTATGGGCCATCATGATGAACGCGAATTCAAATTCGAGCATGCCTGTGACGACCCATTCTCAAATTAGGGCACCGCCCAGCCTAATCATGTCATTAAGCCCTTAACCTCCACCACGTAGGACTTAACAATGTATTTGTCAGCCTCTAACATACTTACCACAATATCTACTTTTTTAATAAACCTTACACCATTCTTAAACTTATTACTATTTCAAAGTAAATTAAAATCTTACACAATTTAAAGATTATTCAACGAAAGTCTTGACAAATTAGTGAAAGTCATTCATATAAAACCTCACTATATGGAAAACTATGAAACAAAGATCACATGCATATATATATATAAAACAAACGGTGATAGCTATTTGTCAACATATGTCTAGTCGATTAACTATCTCTCAACCCATAATATATATCCCCAAGAGTATATAAAGACCTACATAAAAGTCATACAACAAAATCAAAAACCTACAAAATCAGACGTAGCGGCACTTTACTGGCTCAGAGATTGTCTCTGATTTTCTCCTTACTCGGTCTGACGATCATAAATTCCAGGCTCCCTTGGGACCCACCATGTCGCATCCCACGTCACCAAGCCCTGCCACATTATGGCATGCTTACCTATGACGCCCCGCAACCTAACTGGTTGCTTACACTTTTCCATCTAACTCTAACTAAGCTAATTAATCGCTATATTAATATTAATGATTTAATTAGCTAATTAATCAATTTATCAATTCATATTACAATTTTACAGCAGAAATCCTAAATTGAGTAAGTTATGCAATATTTTAACAATCCTAAGTAGTGGAAAACCCGGCAAAAAATATCATGTATATATCAAATGCGAGATAAGTACGACAAAAGATCCATATACATGTATTCAGTATTCTACAGTCCCCAAAATCCAATAGAAATATAAATACATACATACTGTGATCACACACAAACTGGCATCAATATCTCACAGGTAGTCACCCAGTACCTTTTTTCCCTTGCCCTTGCTCGTCGAAGGATCTACACTCAGTCACCCAACAAATACAGTGACGAGTCCAGTGAGTAAAATCCCAAAAGAATTCCACACAATATTCATGAAATAAAAATGATAAACTACGAGACATGCAAATATAACACTTGGTAACAATACACCATATTCCCACGAATGTAGACAACATACAACAAGGTCTAATCACCGGCACATACCAAATAAACAAGCTCGGAAATAAAACATTAATAAATGGATAACCATATAATCACAAGAAAACTCGGACCTAAACCAGCCAGTAATTGATAAAATAAGATATGAACCACGTAAATACTTACAGGCTTACAGTGACTAAACCCCAACTACGATTATCGCATGAACCCCTCCAGATGCTATTTCAAGTCAATGGAATGCCCTAAATCCTTCCTGACGGTTGCAAGCATATCCAATTGTCGTCAACATAAGCATTAAACACAAGTAACCCGTGCAAGTGATTTAGCCACGACCAATGTATACGCAAATGGAGATAAGAGTGAAACCACATGTGTGCTCACCAGCAGTCATACATGTAATTCGATATTGATAAAATAAAATCATAAATTTTGTGAGGCATTCCAATGGGTTTACGCACCTCAATCCGCGCTCCGACTTCTCTGGACTCCTGAATCTAACTAGACTAGTTCCTTGAAACCTGAGCTATGGTCCACTAAGTCCTTAAAGTCCAATTTTACATAATTAGTATGTTTATAGGTGTTTGGGTATGTATTAAGTCAAAATCCCAAAAACTGTCCTTTTAAATTCAGTTTTCATTTGTTATTAGCGCGCTGATGGGTCTACCTAACACGCTAAATGGATTTAGCACACTAGGGGATCTGTCTAGCGCGCTACTGTTGTTCATTTTGAAAAATAGTTAAGTGCTCAGAGTGATTAGTGTGCTAACCAACCTAGTTAGCGCGCTAATTGTCATATGTGACAGAATTCTCAACTCGAAAATTATGTCCCAAACTCCCCAGTTAGCTAACTAGACCACACAAACATATTCTCCATGCCAAAGTGACTTCAAAACATCATTTACACCAACCTCAGAACATCAATTAGATCAAATTCATCAATTTCATGAAATCCGATAGTTTTTCCCAAATTTCACCAAAACCTTAACTATTCAAAATCAATTCATAAACTCCATTTATATGATCATAAAACATGTAATTCATCAAATTTCCATCAACATAAGTGACCTACTCCTCACATATAAAATTTCACATCAAAACTCAAAATTTTAACTAAAACACTCAAAATTGGGTTTATTGGAAAGATTGAAGATGGAGAAGAAGATTACATAAGTTTAATCCTCCAATTAAACTCTAAAATGGTTGAATTCCAACTTCCCAATCTCCTTCTCTTCTCTCCAGCAAGTTGAGTTAACAATGGTTTGATTTGTATAAATTTATCAACTAAATCTTATATATTAAGGTGAGGTTAATTCCTAGACATTGATCCCCATGCATTTACGCATCTAATGGTCCACACCTTGAAATGCATCCCACTGACTCCCACTAACTCAATCCAAGTGACACCAATTTGTTACTCCCATAGTTCCTAGATGTGCCAATGTATATCTCAAGGACAATCGTATAATTTCCAATTAATTAACCAAACTATAGGCCTTGATTTATTTGATTTAATTACTTAGCTTAGGCCCATTACAATACATGTGGTTAGTGTTTTTTGAACCTCATATGGACACATTAATGGTTCCACTAATCTCTCAACTACCCGACACTCGATGCCCCGCGTCTCGGCATGCACTTCGAGGTATGTCGTAGCCTATTGTTTTAATTTAATCAACTTAGCCTATGGTTACACTACCCATTTTAATTGATTAAATATTCATCCTAACGTGAATTAGTCGAGTTTCCTAGTGTACCCGTAGTTCAGCTACCCGATACCCGCGTTGACATGCCTTACGAGGCGAACACCCGTCACACCAACTTGCCCGATAGCAACATATACACATGCGGTGCAATACACTACTAATGATTTTAAACACCACATATACACAACCACCATCCATAAATAACATATTACCTCGGTTCTCGTGTCCAAGTCAAACAAGTTGTCCACGTAACGCCCGAATTATGACCGTTAATCTTTGAGATTAACGCTAATCCTAGTTTAATTAATTTGGGTCGCAATCGGTCTGCTACTCGATGGATCTGCACCCATCATCATAAAAAGGATTATGAGCACAGGAAAGTAGAAAGTAACACTGAGAGACATTTGTTCACATTTCAAAATAACCAACAAGTATATGAAAGCTTAACAATAGCAACTATGCTGAAAGGAGATCATGCTATAAGATACTTCAGTTAAGTAAAATGAAACTGACACTCGGCAAAGTAGTAATGATCTAGGGCCGTTCGGCCTTGAGTTACATCACATCAACATTTTTCCACTATTTAGGGCATAATCAATTCTTTTAAGATGCCTTTACATCATTATAAATGCCATTCCCATATATAAATAATCACAAGTGCCCCTTACGTGTGATCTATACTTACCAACAACCTCGGGTCTCATACCCCGTTTGCTGCACAAGTTAGTGGTGAGATCATGATAACATCAGAAGTCTAGTGACCTCGTGTGCCATGCACATCTCAATCATATCATGGTCCTAGATAAAAACTACTTTCATAACCCAATAAATGACATGGTTTAGGAATCCAACAAATGTAATTGCATATCTAATGCACGAAGGAAAATAGATTACAATACCAACACATTCCTACCTAATAACATGCTATTTCAGTGGACTAGATATTTCCTTGATCAAGAAAGACATAGCAAATGATTTAGAATCAATGAAACCATTTAATCAAAAACCAATGCATGCCATGATAGTAAACTCATAAAATGAGAAGAAACAACAAGTCATAGCATGTAGAGTACAAAGAGCAATTCAATTCAAATAAATAAAAATAAACAACAACACAAGAATGAAATGTAAATAAATATCTTAATCAGTTTGCTTACAATCTACGCAAATTCCTAGCTAATCCGGCCTATCGACACCTTAAAACAAGTATCCAAACCTCCGAGACTTTCCCCTAGGTTCCTGGTGTCATTTCATATGTTTTAGAGTGTGTTTAGACCTTTAACTAGGGTATTAAAGTTGTTTAGAATGTTTAAGTTAAAATTAGGAAATTGCTATTTTTTGTGCTGTTAGAGCACCTAGTACGCTGGGAGACTAGTCTAGCATGCTAATGACCTCATTAGTGCGCTAGTTAATTTGATTAGCACGCTACATGCAGGTAGCGCGGTAGCTAGCACGTTTAGCGTGCTATGTGCAGGAAAACCTAGAATTATGCACTTGTACCATATCACCAGAGACCCAAGACACTCATCACAACATAAGAACAACCACGCTTCATATTTTCCATGAATTCACCAAATTAAACTGAATGACTAGTGTAAGTAGATTTACGTAGTTGATGAACATCTAGCTTGATCAACTCCTTCTCCAAATCAATCAACCTTCCACCACTCTTGTTGATATCCTATGATTTTTCTTATCCAACTTACCTAACGCATAAGCTTATGAAATGATAATGAAATGGTTGCATGAGTTGATCAATTCAATCTTATCTACATATAGATAAGATCGATTATTAACCATTGATCTTCATGTACACACGTATCCAGAGACTAATTTAATGGCATATATATTGACACAATTGAAAACTCAATTGGTCTCTTGATATGTCAATGCGTATCTCGAGAAGTATCAATGACTAATGTTTTAACTTTGCTAACTTATGTTACATTTAATATAAAATCAACTATAGCTACATTAATACTACTATTTAAGCTATAATAAGCTTAAATTAACTTACCACATCACTCTCTACCCTGGTCCCACGTTGATACGTATCTCGAGGCGCATCCCGCTTACGTCTCGATGCCTAAATATAAGTAGGAGTGACTTAATATCCTATACATATACAATACACTAGGCATACACCACAAAAAACATAACATATCCCTCAGCCAAATCGCCTCGGTCAGTGTACGCATCTCGATGCGAGTCCCAAGTTATCCTGATTAAGGAATTAAACTAGGATTATGAATTTAGGTCATGACATTGCCAGATCTCCTCTTTCCTTACATACTCTCTACACAAAATACGTCGAAGTCTATGCCGTATGCATTCGTGTTTACTCACATATTTGAGGACTTTGGAGTTGACATTGCATTGGGAGGCTTGCCCAAGTTGGTGATTGACAAGTTGAGTGAACCAAACCTGCAGAAAATGGCCTTCAAGTACCACTTACCCACTCAGACTTGGGTTGGATATAAGGATGCTCTTCAGAACTAGAGATTTGTTGATTGGGAACCCTCGAAATCGGAAGATCCGGCTTACACTCAGCACGATCTATATGATTTGAGTATCATCTTTTCGGACCTTGGTGCATATGATATGGTTTAGGGGGGCATATCAGGGAAAGGACCATGGAGCCTCAGATGTTGATGCATACTTTGATGCTGATATTGGAGAGCTTGGATCCTAGCATATGCCACAGTAGGAGCACTCAGCATTATCGCCACCTGCATCTCAACCATCTTTCCAGCAGTTTGATCTTCAGCCTCTAGAGGACATGCCTCTATTTGCTACATATCTACATTCGTACATGTCTTCTCAATTTGATACTATCAATACTCGGCTCACTTCATTTGATAACACACTAGCCGATCACACTGCGAGTCTCTGACATCTCGAGCAGGGTCATTCATCGAGAAGAGATGGCCCGTCGCGCCCTAGTCGTTAGTCTTACTAGGAGATTATGAACTTAGATGCATATGTTTAGGGGGAGCTCTAGTCTGATCATGTTAGGAGGAGTATCTAGGTCATCACATGAGTGAAAATTAATTTTTGCACTTTATCTGTAAACTTTTAACTTGCGTCTATGTTAGTTTCTATTTGCGCTACATTGTCTCACCTTTCATATTTTTTGTGAATGTAATGTCATGAATGTTGTATATCTTTGATATGAATGAATGTCATTCATTTTGTCTCATAATTCATATGTTTTCTAAAATTGCATGAAGGAATGTTGTATATCTTTTCTTTCATATGTTTTCATCGTGATGCTTATTGTTAGGAGGAGAATATATACCCACTTTTTGATGTTATCAAAAGAAGGAGAAATGTATACATTGAACTTGACCATTATGATCTTAATATGCCCTTAATGTTAATATATATGTTTGTTTGTCAAGTTCATGTTGTTTGTTATCATCAAAAATAGGGAGATTGTTGGACTAAGTGTTTCATCACTTAGACTTCGTTCCGAGATTTTCATGTCAACAATAACGTGAAATGGTACTAACACGTTTGTCAAGTATTTCAGCGCATCCAACATTGCTATAACTCATAAGTTCAAAGGCTAGTAATTCGAGTTCAAATGGAATGGATGGCATGGATGAAATGAAAGGAATGAGACTCAAAGAGCTCATAATTTGATCAAGGCAAGGAAAGACACCGAAAAACATATATGGAGTTATGTACATCATTCGTAAGGTATAAGAGTTCAACTACATGAGCCAATTAGATTTATGCATTTAACAAATCTCATGTTTTCAATAATCTAAACTCATGCATTTCATGATTTTCAAATATATGAGTTTTAAAAACGTTTTAAATCATGCAAAAGTGTTGTATGGTTTGAACTTGAGGTGTGGAAGCTATTGGTTTTGATTTTGAATGCATCGGTATCAGTTTTGACTGTTTTTCGGATCACTTGAAAAATATTTGTAGAAAACTCCCTAGCATTGTAATGAAATATGGATTTTTTTTTTGTTTTTGAGACCATGTGAAAAGGTTTAGATAGTTAAACCAGAAATATTTAATTTCAGGCCCATGTTGCTGGAGCGCGCTCCACCATAACGTGAAGCGCGCCCCAGGTCCTGGAGCGCGCCCCAATCAAAAGTGGAGCGAGACAGCTTTTTTATGTGAATAATCCACACCTTTAATTTGAATTGGTGGATTGTTTGGGACCCTTAGATCACCATAACGGTTAAAAACAATCGAAATGGTATGGAGAGAACACTGTAGACACATAGAACAAGTTTTTGATCTTACCAATACACATACACAAAGAGAGCAAAAATATGGAGTTTTTGCAACACAAGTGAAGATTAAACACACATACTCACTTAAGGACTTTGGGGGCTAATCTTATGCAAATCAATTGAGGTGAAAGAAAGTGTTTCCTTAACACGTTATTCAAATCGATCTAAATCATCTTTACATCTTGGGTTATAAGGTTTCATTTTTCCTTACATTATTGTGTTTAATATATATCTTGTTGTTAGAGATTTTTTGGGGAACCATATATGACTGATTTGAATATGTTAATATATTGTGTTAAGCTTAATATCAAGTATAGATAAGATCTAGAACGAATTTGTACCCATTGAGCCAAAATTTGAATTACTATTGTGCATGCAAAACTAGAAAAACACATAAAGCCTAATCTATACTTATAGTAGCTATTTTTCTTTGAAGTGTGTGTGAAACACTACTAAAAAGGGATTTTTGAACTTAATCTTGATTTTGTATCTGATATTTTGATTGTACTTACTTGAGCTTAATTGTGATTCTTCATAGTGCATTGAATTGACTTGAAACGGATTTGTGCTTAACTTATATTCGTTTTTGTGTCTCATGCTTATGTTGTTTTGACAACATATTTACAAGAGTTTTGCTTTTAATCTTAAATATATTTGTAACCCGAGATTTTGATTGCTCTTACTTGAGCTTCATTGTGATTTCTCATAGTGCATTGAATTGACTTGAAATCTAATTATGCTTAATCTATATTTATTTGTGTGATTTCATGTTTGTGTTGTTTTGACAACATACTTGCAAGGGTTTCGTTCTTAATCTTAAATCTATTTGTAACCCGAGATCTTGATTGGACAACTTGAGCTTAAATTTGTATTTTGTATTGGTGCATCAATTAGCCACTTTTGGAACCAACTAAAGCTTAATCTATATTCTTTTTATTGGTTTCAATATTGAGAGTTAGCCTATAAAATTTGATTTACAAGGCATCTCAATTGGCAAAGTCTCACTTGCATTGTTTTCATCTTAGGATTACATTTAGCTTGAGATAGGAGAACATCTTAAACTGTTTAACTTGTTGTAAGCGGCAAATAATTTTCAATTTGTAAAGGTTGTAAGGCCTATTGGTAAATAGACCAAGTTGTGAATCCTATTGGTGTATATGAGATATTGTAAAACCTATCGGAGAATAGGCAAGGTAAAGTTCTAGTTACATCTAGGAAAGTTAATTCATAGTTGAGGCTAGGTGGTTGTAAATGTTGTAAATTGAGTTGGAACTTGCTAAGAACTAGAGAAGGAAAATAGAAGACTAAGAACTTCTACTACTACAAACTACTACTACAAAGGAGAAGAGAAGAAATGAGATAGTTGGAATGAGAAGTTTTCATTCAACTTGGTGTGTGTATTACAATGGGGTTGGCACCCTTTATATAGGCCATTTGGTGATGATGATAATTGTACTTATACAATGTATACAAGTTATACATACACCACAAGGCATACAACACATCACAAGCAACATAGACAATACATGGAAGAGTTGGTGTACATTGGAGATGATTACAAGTTACATGACAATACATAGACAAGTGGAGGTACTATTAAGTGAGAAATACAAGTTACATGACTACACAATATGTTGGTGTACATGCATGGTCATCCATATTCAACAACACTCCCCCTTGGATGACACTTGCTTAAAGATTGTCCCTCGTTAAAACTTCTATTAAGAAAAACCATGTGGGAAAAAATATAGTAAAAGAAAAAGAGTACACTATTCTCATAAATATTAAGATGGGTATAATATTGTTAAGATTGCCTCATTAAAAACCTTACTAGGAAAACCCAATAACATAAAACCATAGCTAAGGGAAAAAGAGTGTAATACACTAATCAATAACTCCCCCTCATAGGAACATGGGTGAAACTTGTTCAGTTTCTTTACTTGCAATGTCTTTAAGTTTACGCAAGCCAATACCTTATGTAAGCCTTTTAGATGTCGTAGTTGGTAAGGCTTTTGTGAATAAATCAGCATGATTATCACTCGATCGGATTTGCTTGACATCAATTTCACCATTCTTCTGAAGCTCATGCGCATAAAAGAATTTTGGTGAAATATGTTTTGTTCTGTCCCATTTTATGAATCCTTCACTTAATTGTGCAATGCATGCTGCATTATCTTCATATAATATGGTTGGAGAATCTTTTATTGAAGGGAATCCACATGATTCTTGAATATGTTCAATCATGTTTCTCAACCATACATATTCACGACTTGCTTCATGAATTGCAAGTACTTCAGAATGATTGGAAGAAGTAGCAACCATAGTTTGATTTACTGACTTCCATGATACAGCAGTATTACCACATGTTAATACATATCCCGTTTGAGAACGGGCCTTGTGGGGATCAGATAAAAATCCAACATCAGCATAACCTTGGATATTCAATTTTACCCCTCTCGAGTAAAATAAACCCATGTCACTTGTTCCTCGAAGATATCGGAAAACATGTTTAACATCATTCCAATGTCTTCGAGTTGGTGAAGAGTTGTATCTTGCAAGTAGGTTGACAGCAAAAGCAATGTCAGGTCTTGTACAATTTGCAAGATACATAAGTGCACCAATTGCACTTAAATATGGTACCTCCGGACCAATTAGCTCTTCATCACTTTCATGAGGTCGAAATGGATCCTTATCCACTTCAAGTGATCTGACAACCATTGGAGAGCTCAATGGATGTGCCTTGTCCATATAAAATCTTTTTAATATTTTTCAATATAATTTGATTGATGGACAAGTACTCCACTTGAAAAATGTTCAATTTGCAAACCAAGACAAAGACTTGTTTTTCCAAGATCTTTCATCTCGAATTCATTTTTCAAGTATTCGGATGTTCTAACGATGTCGTCGTGGTTTCTCACTATATTTAAATCATCAACATATACAGCAATAATCACAAATCCTGTTGATGATCTTTTAATGAAGACACATGGGCAAAGCGGATTATTTACATATCCTTCTTTCAGTAAATAATCACTAAGATGTTTGTACCACATTCGTCCGGATTGTATCAATCCGTACAAAGACCTTTGTAATTTTATAGAATGTATGTTATGAGGTTTTGATTTTATTTCTTCAGATATTACAAATCCTTCAGGGATTTTCATATATATCTCACTGTCTAGGGATCCGTACAGATATGTTGTAACGATATCCATTAAATGCATATCAAGCCCTTCAGAAACTGCAAGGCTTATCAAGAATCGAAATGTGTTTGCATCTATAACAGGAGAATATGTTTCCTCATAATCGATGTCAGGTCTTTGTGAGAAATCTTGAGCTACAAGTCTTGCTTTGTACCTTGTAACTTCATTTTTTCATTTCTCTTTCGTACAAATACCCATTTATATCCAACAGGTTTTACGCCATCAGGCGTTTGAACAATCGGTCCAAAAACCTCTCGTTTCCTTAACGAGTTTAGCTCTGCTTGGATAGCCTCTTGCCATTTTTGCCAATCATGTCTTTTTCGACATTCGTCCACTGATCGTGGTTCTGGATCATCATCATTTTCACATATTTCAAAGGACACATTGAAAGCAAATATGTCATCAGAAGCAATTTTATTTCGATCCCAAATCTTACCAGAGTTTAAATAATTTATTGAGATCTCATTATTTTCATCTTTTTCCTCTTTTTCTAGAGGCAGTTGTTCTTCGCCTGAATCAACTTGTTCTGACAAATCCTTATCAAATGATTCTTGTGCTTTCTCAGGAGTATTTTGATTTGTATTTATTTTTACTCATGTTTTCCTCTTTCGAGGAATTGTATCCTTTGAACCAACTGGTCTTCCACGCTTTAAGCGTTTCGTTGGTTCTTGTGCATTTTGTTGCACATAGACATCAATTCTTGCAGGAGCATTTACAACCGGAATATGTGATTTTGTCACTTGTTTTGCATCATTAAATGCATCAGGTAATTGATTTGCGATTTGTTGCAAATGAATGATCTTTTGAACTTCAAGTTCACACTGATTTGTGCGTGGATCATAATGTGATAAAGTTGATGCATTCCAAGCAATTTCGCGTCATTCCTTTTGAATTGGCTTCTTATCTCCCCCTAATGGTGGGAAAATTGCTTCATCAAAGTGACAATCAGCAAAACGTGCAGTAAATAAATCCCCTGTTAAGGGCTCAAGGTATCTTATAATGGATGATGAGTTAAATCCAACATAAATCCCAAGTTTTCGTTGTGGGCCCATCTTAGTTCTATTGGAAGGTGGTATAGGAACATACACCGCACAACAAAAAATTCTCAAGTGTGAAATATTTGGTTGTTGACCTAAAATGAGTTGCATGGGGGAATGTTCATGGTATGCAGTAGGCCTATAACGAATGATAGATGTTGCATGAAGGACTGGCATGTCCCCAAACTGAAGTTGATAACTTAGTTTTCATGATTAAATGTCTGACAATTAGTTGAATGCGTTTGATCAGAGATTCTGCCAAACCATTCTGGGTGTGCACGTGTGGAACAGAATGTTCAATGGTAATTCCTATAGACATGCAATAATTTTTAAATGCTTGAGATTGAAATTCCTCGGCATTATCAAGACGGATGGTCTTGATTGGGTTGTCAAGGAATTGTGCTCTTAACTTAATGATTTGTGCTAAAAGTCTAGCAAATGCAACATTGCGGGTCGAAAGCAAACAAACATGTGACCACCTAGTTGATGCATCTATCAAAACCATGAAATATCTAAATGGTCCATAGTGAGGATGAATGGGTCCACATATGTCTCCCTGAATGCGTTCTAAGAAAACTGGGGATTCCACAACAATTTTACTTGGGGATGGTTTAACTATCAATTTACCTTGAGAACAACTAGCACAATTATAATCACCAGCTGAAAATATTTTGTGACTCCTTAAAAGATGTCCATGCGAATTATTAATTATTCTTCGCATCATTGATGATCCTGGATGACCAAGCCGGTCATGCCATAAAATGAATGTATTTGGATCATTAATTTTCTTATTTAAGACGACATTCGTTTCGACATGCCTTATATGAGTAAAATATAATCCGAAGGATAAAGCTGGGAATTTTTCTAACACTTCTTTTTTCCCATTTGAAACCAATGTGACATAGAGAAATTCTCTATTATTTTCGTTCATGGTTTCAATGTGATATCCATTTTGTCGAATATCTTTAAAGCTGAGTAAATTTCTTCTGAATTTTTCAGAGTATAAGGCATTGTCAACATGAATTGTTGTTCCCTCAGGCAACATAATATTTGCTCTTCCAGAGCCATTAATCAAATTGGAGATGCTAGATATTCTTTGAATATTAGCCTTAGCTAAGTTCAAATTGGAGAAATATTCTCTATTTTTAAGGATTGTGTGCGTTGTAGCACAATCAGCAAGACATATATCACTCTTATTTGATTCATGATTTGAACACATGATTTGTTGATCCATCTGGACAAATAATGTTTGGCAAATTAGAAAAAGAGTCATATTTCATTGATAAAATTCATAATATTTTGCCTTTGATTTTGAAGGCATGATAAAGGTCACGAAAATATTCGGGTATATATATGACAATATTTAGGCAAAATAGTCTTTCATATATGACCAAAAAAATGTTACAATTATGAGCGCTCATTGTCAATAATTATTTGCCCTTTTTAGTGGTGCACCACTTTTGTTCCAATTTTTGGTGGAATTGTCAATACGACCTTTACCTGATATTTTCACCTTTTCCACGTCCATAAATTTATTATTGCGATCATGATCATTATATGCAACATATGCTTCTTAATTTGAAGCTGATCTATTTGGACGAGAGCGATATTATATTTATAATATCTCATTATTTTACTCAGCTACCATGAGACAAGAAATCAATCCTTAATATTTATTGGATTGATGTGCGTACTCGATATTTGTTGCAGCAATAAATCGAGGCGGGCCACGTGACCTTATTTTTATTGTCTCATCAGTCATATTTCCACGTAGCCTCAACATAGAGGTAATTAAAATTGTGAATAATTAATATTTGACTGATTAAATTTTGTAGCTTGAGACTCAACCGCTCATTTTGAGCTTTTGGAGTATTACCTTTTTTGGTATTTATATTTATAACTCCATATAGTGAAAAGATAATATTCACTTTTCAAATCTCTAAAGAGATATTGGCAAATGATTGTGTACAACATACAGCCTTGCATAGATGCAAGCTTTATTCATAATTTGTAATATATAATTATCATGACAAGAATTATAATAAGGTAACAAATCAAACTATGGTTGATTAATATTTTGAAAGTAAATATAATATAAAATAATTTTCTCTTTTCTTTTATGTAAAAAAACATAACATATGATTAAGTATATGTTCACAACTTGATTCATTAATAATCAAATGTACTATTTGTATGAGGGACAACCTCCAGGTTGGGTGGCGAGACAAAGTTTGCTTAATACCATGCCTCCTCGAACGGGATAACCCGTCTCCCTTTCAATGTTTAGCTTTACCGGGGACAAGGCTTACCCACTATCAACTCAAACTTATAGCATTATTTGTATTATAAAATCAAGAATAGAACAATAACTAATCGTTTGTAGTTTTAAGAGAAAACTAGTTATGTCACATATTGACTTTTGATTTCTGATGTAGAAGATCGTACAAGACGCAACTACAGAGCATACTTTCGCAATCGGTGACGTTATAATGTATAGTATATGAATAAAGTATGCATATAGAAGTGATGCATGTAATAAAAGGAAGCAACCATGATAATATATAAATAAATTGAACTTATTTAAATAACAAAAGTTATACCTTCCTAGCTTTGTCTCCTTAACAATCATTCTTGAACTTCAAGATCTCCTTAATGCTAGAGCAAGCTCGTGCTGATAACGTGTTGTAAATTGAGTTGGAACTTGCTAAGAACTAGAGAAAGAAAATAGAAGACTAAGAACTTCTACTACTACAAACTACTACTACAAAGGAGAAGAGAAGAAATGAGATAATTGGAATGAGAAGTTTTCATTCAACTTGGTGTGTGTATTACAATGGGGTTGGCACCCTTTATATAGGCCATTTGGTGATGATGATAATTGTACTTATACAATGTGTACAAGTTATACATACACCACAAGTCATACAACACATCACAAGCAACATAGACAATACATGGAAGAGTTGGTGTACATTGGAGATGATTACAAGTTACATGACAATACATAGACAAGTGGAGGTACTATTAAGTGAGAAATACAAGTTACATGACTACACAATATGTTGGTGTACATGCATGGTCATCTATATTCCACAACAGTAAAAGTCTTTATTGCGGTAAGGCAATTGTGAGGAAGAAGAGGGGAGGGAAGAGACGATGGGGGAGGGGGAAACCCATGGATTCCTTGCCCGAATCCTTGCCAGAACCCCATTGATTCAATACATTTAAAAAAACAGATAACTTTTGTTCATCGTGGGAAGTAGAGAAGAAGATGACGGTCTGATCCTAGACCGGAGGTTGAACCGAGTTCGGGTCAGTTGAGTCAAACTGGCCCGCTCTAGGATCAAACCATTTTCAAATTAAAATTCAGAAAAATAAATAAAAATCCCTGGAAAATTGCGAAAATTCTGAAAATAGGATTTTTGGAAAAATTAATGAAATTGTAGATTTTTATGAAAAATGGAGATTTCGAGATTTTATCGAGGATTTATATCAAGGATTTTGCATCGTAAGGCATGTTACGATAATCGAAAAATGTTCAAAATTGTTTTAAAGCCTAGTCTAGGTTAATTTTCGATTCTAAACCACAATTAGGAGTCAAAATTGGGATCTGGCCATTCGAGGAGTTGATTTGGAGGGATTTCGGGGTTTTCGAGTTGTGGCTGAACCAATAAATATATAATAAATTGGTAAAATTATATTTAATCCTATACACATAATTTCGATGTCGAACAATAATTTTGAGTCAAAAATGAAAATTTGGGCATCGGAGAATTTATTTTAGAAGTGTTTTAGGGTTTTTCAAGACGCGGTTGGGTCAATTAAATTGCAACTAATTGGAAAACAATTGAGGAATTGTTATGGAATCTTAACAGACTTATAAATGAATTGTATGACCATAATTGGAACCTCGTGTGAACTAGTTCATGGAATCAGAGCACAAAAGAGTTGAGGTATCGTGTTTGTAAGGTTTAGTAAATCACGTAGTAACCTTTACATTGTATGATTATAATTTCGTATAAATTGCATTGATCATTGATATTACATTTTTGTTGTACATGCATACACGGGTAGGGAGGATAAGGGCGATTCGAGTCTCCTTATAGTGTAGACTATACCATGGTTATATGAGAGAACGGTATATTATGCTTGAGGGGATGAAGTTACTGACACTTTGGATCACGTGGCTATCATGAGATCACGTTGAACCAGATCATACTCCCATAGTCTAGAGGAACGAGACTCATTTGGTTATCCTCTCTGGGCATGAGTCCTTATTACTGTTTGCTTACCACTTTTAGAATATGTCATCTGATTGTGGTCGAATAACAGAAACATGATGGATTCACGATAGTATTTAAACTTTTTGCATTATATTGTTCGTTTAATTTATTGGATCATTATGAATTTGATTATTACAGGTGTACTGGATAGTGTGAGATTTACTTATCTAACATTATCGAATTTTCATAATTGGATAATGACAGGTTCTAGTGGCGACTACGGAATGGAAAGCTTTCTGACTATTTGTGACTTGTCCAGTTCTTTTCTCTTTATGTATGTGTTGTTTATAAATATATATTTTATAGGGTTTTTAGGTTCGTGTGCGGTTATGATCTCTTTTGGAATTATTGAAATGGTTTTCTGACATATTGGAATGCTGTGAAATTAAGGTAATAATGGTTTAAGGGTTTTGAAAACCTGAAATAGGTTATAATTAATAAATATTTTTTGTTGATGCAATATATATTGTTATGGTTAGATTGCGAGTCATTTGGCATTTCCACCAAGCTGAGCAGGTTTTGTTGAAGAACTTTTGAAGGATGGATTTTTCGGTGTATAAAGGAGGTGTTGTCGAAAAATTTTGACGAGATTTTAAGATAAGTTAATTAGTCTGAACGAACTTTGAGGTTTGAGATTTAATTTAGAATCCTTCGTGGTTGATAAAGTTTTATAATTGATGATTACTTCGAACGTAATTTTATTTATTTATTGATAGTGAGATTAAGGCTGCTAGATTATTAGGGGAATTAAGGTAATTTAGGTCGGCCATATGTCATAATTAGGTTGGGTCTGACATCTACACCCTTCTCCAAGTGTAGCGTTTCACTCACTATAATCATTTCGACATATTGCTATTGCTATCACTACTACATGCGCTCATCTAGCTCCACTTCGTAAGTGAATTCATGAGATTTGCAAAGAAAGTTGTAAAAACTCTAAATTGGCTATCACACTCAATTCACCTCCCTCTTGGGTGACCTTCACGAGTAATATATTATTTTTGAGTGATGTTTGCCTAGTGTGATGTATGTGTGTACATTATACCCTGGGATAATCATTTAGGTTTGTGTTTAGTAAGTTTGGCGCGCAAGCGAAGACACACCTCGAGATGTGTGTTGACATGAGATCGAGGTAGAAAGTGATGTGATAGGTCATAATTTAGTTAATTATGATTAATAAAATCAATCTAATGTGCCTATAGTTGAATGTATATAAATGTGGCCTAAGATAAGAAAATAAAACAAGGAACATTGATGTGCCTTGAGATGCGTGTTATCACCATCATGAAGTAACTTAAGTCAATCTATATCAATGGAGTTAGTGGAGATTTTATGTAAAATCAATTCATTTTCATTCAAAAAGAGGGAGAGAGATTTGGAGAGAAAAATCAACAACTTGCTGAAGAAAGTTTGTGACTTAGGAGGAGTTTGATCAAATTAAGGAAGCTTCACAACTAGGTAAGCTAATCTACAACTACACTTTGTTAAATTCAACAAAGAATTATAAGTTTTGGTTCAATTTTTGTTTTCAAAATCTAATTCCATATTTAGATTCTTTGTGAAATTCTACTAAGTCTTCTATAAATAAGTTTTGTATTTGGATTTGTTTTCATTAAGTTATGAATATTTGAAGATCATGAAGTTGTAAAACAAAATTGGAAATTTTACATGTTTTTGTTATGAACTAGCCTCTGTAATTTAGTCATAACTTCCTCATTTTAAATTGAAATGGACCCATTCTACCGTCATTTGAAAGATAACTCAAAGAGGAACAACTTTTGCCTACTGAAAGATTTTGAAATTCGAATGTTTTCATGTCGAAAAACCCTCTGTAACTTCGGTGATGAATTTACAATTTATAGGTTCATAGTTTTGCTAATTTGCAGCTGTTTTGAGCATAACTCCCTCATTTTTTATTTGATTGAGCTTATCTTTTAGTATGATATTATAAGATATGTTTTTAGGCTTCAATAAAAAAATCATGAGTTTTAAAGCTATGGTTTAAGAGAAATGAAATTTACAAAGTTGTTGGTTAGAATCTAAAACTGTTTTGAGTTATTGTGGTAAGACTTTCGTATCTCGATCCTTCAATTCTTATCGAAATCGTGCAAACCTTATAGTTATGGAAAGCTAAGAAATAGCTCTAAAAAGTTTTCTTTATACTACAATATATAATTTTAACGTGTTGGTAATTGAAATAAACTCATAAGTTGCACCAAAACTTTCTTTATTTATTAAAGTAGATTTCAACATAAACAAAGTATTAAAGAGGTTGATTGTGAAACATGAAAATTTAAAACCAATTAACCAACCTAAAACAAGTTGATTAAATTTGTTAGCACACCTCACGAGCTTATAGAGGACTTACAGGATGTGGAACACAAGTTTGAAGTGGTCGAGAGCCGATATAGGCTAGGTATTGCATGCATTTAAGGTAACTCAATCTATCGAGGAAATTCTACTCATTTCATTTCCATTTTTGAGTTGATATTTAGTCATTTTGACTATTTTACTGCTGATCTTATACTCTTAATGTCATGCCTTGTGTATACTTTTGTGTCTATGATTTCTTTGGCTAAAATCGTGTAATAAATTGTCGCATAACATTCATTGCCTTGACTTTGTTATATGATTGGATTCCTTTAATGTTATTGATCTCTGAGCTATTGATTATTTTCTAAATAGCACGCTATGATTTGCTTTACTCATTTATTGGTGTATGTACACACCTATGTCAAAATGTTTATTGTGTGATACTTGTTTGTACAATCTACAACATGAATTCTTCGATAGGCATGGCTTGAGAGCCCACCTTTGTAGGTGCCCTTACTTTATGAGTTGCATGATACCTGGGGTTAAAGTCCCTGGAGATGTTGGTACTCCACTTAGCTGATATATTTCCATTATACGAGATGTGCGGCTCATGGGGTCAGAGTCCCTAGGGATTTCGGCACTCCACACAACTGATGTTATTAGTGTGACACATGGGGTTGGAGTCCCTGGGGATGTTGGCTGACCAAACCTAGATTTGCATAATCATTATGTCTATCATTCCTTGCAAATGCTTGGCAACTGTTTGCATATTTTTTGTTCAACTTTTCATTATTCATAGCTATTGTATGTTTTCAGTTACCGTTCTTTGTATTTATTGGAAATGTGGATGAATAGCCTTCAGGTTTTATTTTTTTATTTTATCTTACTCATCGTCCTTTTTTATGACGATAGGTGCAGGTCTATGGAGTAGCAGACCGGGAAAGGGGAAGACCGATTACTACCTTCGAGCCTTCGGTGAGTGGTTTTCATTACTTTTGTAGGTGATCATTTTGTGTATTTATTATTTACGTCTTTACATACTTTTTTGGTTGTATATTTGGTTAAGAGACTAGACTTCTCGACTGATGCATGTATTTCTCTGTTGGGTTTCATGTGATCATTTATTTATCTAGTTTCCACAGTAAGTGTTTTTATAATGCTTGTGCAAATTTTATTAAGTCTTCTGCTGATAATATTAAAATGATTAAAAAGTTTTAATTAACTCTAAAAATCACAATTAACCAGTAATAAATTATACTTATCCTAATCATATATAACGAGGAGTATGAGACAAAAGGCTGACTAATACGTTATTAAGTCCTACGTGACTGAGTATAGCTTAATGACGGGATTAGGGCGGTACCCCATTTAGGAAACAGACCGTTACACACTATCTCCACGTGAATTTTCTCTCCCCTATGTTCTCTTTCTCCTTTCATATTTTTCTCTCATTCTCATTCTCTTTCCTCATCGATTGATTAGACAAATAGTCTACGTTTTGATCTTGTGCTTCCTCGTCCTCTTTGCCGAGATCATGTCTGTACTCTAATGTCACTAGGATTTGTGGAGATCGAGATTTTGTAGCACAACGGAACAAAAATGGAGAAGAATCAAGCAAGTTGGCTTAATATGGAGTATTTTTTTCTTGATGTTTTTCGTTTTGTGGATTGATCTTGTAATAGTGGCATGTGTTTTGTTGGGTTGGGGAAGTTTTTATTTTTTATTTTTTATTTTGATTTGTTGGTGACATTTGGCTGATAAAGTAAGAATTATGCACTTTTGTTGATTGGTGCCGAAGGATTATCTCTATGTGTGCTATATATATATAGGAATTTGTTGGATTGGACTGGTTTGTGATTTTTGTTTGTGATTTAGATGAAAAATCTTAATTTGATTACACCATAATGTTGGGACATATCAAAGCTGCTACATGAAACAATGTTACGAAATAAATTGCAGTTCGAGATGAAGAATGCAAAAGGTTTTGAGGGCCTAATTGGACAATTATGCGAGAGCAAATCATATTCAGTGATGGGGATGGCATTGGAACAAGCTTTGACGCTCTTGACGAGATGAAAATCTCTAAATCATTGAGTGAAAGTGAGGTTTAAGGAAGTGAAGAGCATGAATGCAAGTGTAAGACTCAATTTTATTCCAACTTTGGTTGAAATGTTAAGGGCAATTTTATTTTTATTTTTAAGGTTTCATTTCTGAAATTTTTATTTTATTTCATTTAATTAGATAGGGGTACATTATTTGTTCCTTCCCTTTCCTGAAGCGGGTGACCAGGGATGAAGAAGAATGGACTATAACCCCATACCGTTCTTTTCTATTTTTTTATCAAAAATTTGTTGTTTTTACCAATGGATTTGATCAATTGAAGGAAATGGAGATCTTTTTTTTGACGTACTAAAATTAAGTTTGTGTTTCAAGTATGAAGTAAAAAATACAACTAAGAAGATTTATTGTTTAGAAGGATCAAGATATGTTATTGAGAAAGGGGAAACCAAGATTTCTACCCTAGCTATCATGTATACCCTCCATTATCATGTAAAGCGAGATACAATAATGCAGCTAATTATAATATCAAGTGGACTATTGTTCAACAAATTAACCATCTCTGTCTTTGATTCATTGTGTTCTCGTTTTCACCTTCTTTAGAGGATTGTGATTGAGTAGTAACCACCATTTGCTATTATTTTGTGATGAGTTAAATCATAGACGATAGTGTCACTTGCTTTGACGTGAGAATAATGTTAGTTTCAATACTATACAACTTGTGGAGGATTATTACTCTGTCAAAAAACTAATAGAATATTTTTCCCACTGCTAATCTTACAAAATCAATGTTCATCTTTTCTTCCCTTTGTTGAGAAAGATTTGGTTAAACATTATCCCATTATCGATCAAACCCCTCCTTTAACACTTTTGAGCAAATTAATGTGATTCTTTAGTGGCGATGTTTTTTTTCTCATATTTTTTAAGCTTGTCCCGTGAATTTCCTTATTAATGGATTTGATTGATTTCATGGCGAGTTAGTGGCTACTACTATTAGAGATAAAAAAATAGCATGATTTTAATTGATTTATTCATTTCTTTTTTGTTGACAACTTAGATAAGAAATTGAATTTCCCTTATATCGGTAAAAGGATATGTAACCTTCTACTGATTGACATATTTGAGTTCTTCCTTATTAAGTTATTGCTCTTGAAAGAGGGTTGTAGGTTTGTATAGAGATTGCGAGTAGTAATGGGAACTCTATGTTGGAGGAACTGGGGAGAACCCAACAAATAAAAATAAAAAGAACAAAAAAGTGCAGGCATCTTTTCTAAGACGAAAATCTTGGAGCCAAAACATGTAATCATATTCTTTTTAAGGAAAATGTAATCATACTCTTTTAATTCTATTAAGTTGTCCCTTCAGATAGTGTTAATGTTCTTTAGCTTTGTTCTTTGCTTAGTTTTTGTTCAGTTGCGATTTCGAATCTTAATTTTTGAAGTCTCGAAATCTTAATTTTTGAAGTCTCTAAAATGCTGATGGTAATACATTACATTTTTTATTTTCCAACAGACTGAAGGACTTTTTTAGATGTACACTAACTCATATTTACCTTCAAGCAACAATAGGTAAATTGATAATTTTCAGTTGTTTTTTTAACATGAATCTCTCTTTTCCACATTCATCTGTTTAGTTCTTACCCATGTATTTCATTCTATTGGGCATTTTGGTAGCATGGAGTATTAATGAAGTTGTGATTACACAGTTCTTGTAGTTGTGCATTTTTAACTAAATTACAAGTTACAACTCTCTGAAATTGGTAGTTATTAATTCTCTTATTATAAAGGTGAATCATGAGGTAAATTCTCTTATTAATATTAATTATGATGTAAATTTTATGTTTGTCAATAACAGTTTTGGTACTAGCTAGGGATGATCGTGTATACCTAACCTTAGCGCTTGATTAGTTTTTCTGGTTTATGTTTTGTGGTTGTGGAATCTAGATTGCTGCTCGACTTATTCCTAGCGTCTGCACATGTGGTTACATATTTGACACTTTGTTGTGAGGCTAATAGCTCAATTGTGTTTGGATTTGTTTTGCATTTTGTTTCTTTTAACAAGGCATTCTTCATCTTTTGTTATTGAGTGTACTGATTTTGTGTGTTGTTTTTCATAGATGATATTACTTGCACAAGTGAAACGTCTTTACCCAGTCCTTTAGTATAAATTAATCATCGTAAAGGTTGAGTGGGTAAGGTAAGGATGGTTCATGTATTGGATGTATATTTGAATGGGATATGAATAATGATGTGGTTTATTATAAAAAAAATTTAAGGCCTCGTTTGGTTCGTTTTTGCCAACTTACAGTGCGAGCGGAGTTAACTCAATAGTGAAAGATCAAACTTTCATATTTGGTTCAACTTTAAACTTGCAGAAAGTTACAAATTTTTAAGCAATAAAAGATATAAATTGACATAAAATACCCTTTAAACAAAAGAGATAAATGTGCCCATGTGGGTAATAAAAAGGAAAATTTGACAAAATAGCTTAAAATAGACATCAATAATGAAAACTAATCTATGATTTTCAGAATTTTTTTTAGCCCAAATCTAGGGTTGAAAAGTCATTTCTGCCCTTCACTTAACAACAACTAATTTCCCTCCAATTCCTCATCTCTCCATTGTCCTTTCCATATTTCCATCCATGTACAAGTTGTGAAAAGGGAGCCCATTCTGAAATAGATTCCCCCACCCCATTTCTCTCTCTCTAGATTCTCTCTTCACAATTCTCTCCATCGTCCTTTCCTTCCCTATTTTCTTCCATTAAAGCAAGCTTTTTTATCTTTTCTAGAGAAACAAGTTTCTCATCTCCATTAAAGCAAACCTCATCTCTTCAAACTAGAAGATGCTTCTAAACAAGTCACTCATCGATTTTAGGTATTTTTCATTCATTTAAATCTGTATTTGTTTCAATCTATTCTTTTTATTTTAGGTTTACACATTGTAGTTATGACTAATTTATACTTTTATTTGCTTATGTGTTAGCTTTTTTATTGGTGTCATAGACAAGTTGCTCACTCCTTGCAAGCATCAAAGGCACAAAGTCGAATCTCTCATTATTCAAAAAATCAACTATTGGGTTGTCGACGTTATTGAATCCCTTGTTTCTTGTTAGTTCATCATATATGAATTTTGTTGCATTTATTTGCTTAACATAAACCTTCTCAGAAAACTAATTATTACATACGTTTTACCTACAGTATTATTTGATGGTCTCGGGAGACTTCATTACCATGAATATGAGTTGTCCAACACCTTTCATTGCTGGTAATGATTAAGTGCAGTTCCACAAATCATAATGACAATATCATTCATAACAATAATAATACTAGTTATGAAAATAGATTGCAAATAGTTTAGAATATAACGATTAAGTCTCTATTTACTTAATAGTTATTTTCATTTATTCATTTTAATAATATCTTCTATAATGATAGTCATGCATCTCCAATAATTGTGTTTTATCAATATCATCAATATTGACAATATCGTCAATAATTATAGTAAGTTTATTAATTTCTACAAACTGCAATTAGTTGCACATATATTTTATTCTTATTGACTATAAACTCGATAGACCATCAACTATTTTCTCTGTTTTTATGATTCATGTTAACAGTTTTTTTTCTTAATTTCAGATGTACCACATGTCAAAGTTGTTGTCCAATATGGCAGAGAGTGGGTCACCATTGATGGTGGAAATAAGATGTACAGTGCCAACATTAATGCTGAGATGATATATGTGCCAAGAAATTGCTCATTCCAGCAATTGGTCAAGGTTCTTGCAACTCATTTCAAGATTAACACTACATCTCACTCAATCACATTAAGTTATGGGTGCAAAACAGTTATTGGCATAGTGGTCGTCAAAGTGAACAATGACGCATATGTGCATCATTTTGTTCACGACTTCAACATGTCTACAAACGATATAACTCCATTGTGCTTAAGTGTTGAGCTGATAGATCCACCTAGTGAACATGATTATGAAGACCAACCTGCATAACATTTTAATATGGTACAAGAAAGCATGGAGTTACATATTACAAGCCAATGAGAATATTCTAATAAGAATGCTAATAGGAAAATCAGGTTAGACAATTTGTGCGAATATGCAATCATTCCACTTGATGAAGAAGATGAAACGGGGATTGAAGACAATGTTGGAATTGGCACTATTAATATTAGCATGAAGTATGATGATTAGTGCATAAGTTTCAATAACGACTTCAACATGGACATGTATTCTTGTGAGTATGCTGGGCTTACAGATAAAAACCATGAAAAAAATATTGACAATGATGACATACTAGAAATTCAGGTTGGAGATAAGGAGAGAAGCAGTGTTCGATCATCCATCATGTCTTTTGAATCATTAACATCAGATGCTTTCACAAAGGATCAATTATTTGTCAATAAAAAAGTTGCATCATAGTCTTGGTATCTTAGCATCTTCTAATTACTTTCGATTGAGGAAGATAAACATGAATCATAGTTGTTCGATAGATATTATGAACCATGATCATATGCAAGCAAGTAGTTGGTTGATAGGAGAGTGCATTAAATCTAAACACGAGGGAGTAGGTTGCATCTACAAGCCAAATGACATTGTTAGTGATATACGCATAGAGCATGGTGTGAATATAAGTTACGATAAGGCTTGGAGAGCCAGAGAGCGTGCTCTTGATTCTGTAAGAGGTAGTGCAGAGGAATCATATGCATTATGGAGATAGAGAATTGTGATAAGGATATAGCAACTTACTTTCTAAATGTTGGAGTTGAAAAGTGGAGTTGAGCTTATTCTGACTAGAGGCGCTGCAGTATTAGGACCACAAATATTGTTGATTGTCTTAATGCAGTCATTAAGGAAATTAGAGCTCTTCCTATAACCATGGTGGTTGATCACATACGTGGGGTCTTGCAAGATTGGTATTATGAACGCAAGAACATGGCATCAAACATGAATTGCCACTTGACAAGTTGGTCTGAGTCTGTCATAAGAGAGAAATCAGCAAAGTCAGCATGATCAAGAGTAAAATCAATTGATTGTCATGAGTTTGATGTGTTCGATAATGAAAAAAATGGTCATGTTAATCTTTACACAAATTCATGCATATGCCGTGAGTTTGACTTAGATCGGCTACCTTGTGGTCATGTGATTGCTGAAGCTAGCCTTAGAGGGATTTTATTGAATTCCCTATCATCAAAATATTACACTGTGGATGCTCTTATGGCGGCATATGTGGAATCAGTGTATCCAGTTGGTCGTCTTGCAGAATGGATGTTGCCTATTGAAGCAAGCGATATGATTCTTCCCCCAATTACAAGAAGAGCCCTGGGAAGACGTCGAAAGCAAAATATATCATCATATGGAGAAGAAAGGAAAAGGAAGAAGCGTGGCAGGTGTCATGGATTTGGTCATAACCATCAAACTTGTAAGGAGGCCATCCCACTGCATCCTTGTAGTTCTCCTTTAGAAGTTGATTTCAGTGGATGAGTTTTTTTAGCACCTTTTTTAATTTGATACGATGTCTAATTCTATAAAAGTCTATATTTTGAAACAATACCTACTACATGTTGTCTTTTAATTGATAGTATATTACTTAACTGATATAGTAGTGCATTTGCATTCAATGTCATAAATATTTTTTGAAGTACCTAATGTCATCATTTTGTTTATAGCAATTGTACACACTTTTTGTACGTGTCAATATTGTCAATAGTGTTGATACTGTCAATATTGTTTATACTATCAATATTGTCAATATTGTCAATATTGTCAACATTGCTAATGTATCTTTTGTAGTAGAGTGAGTTTTCATATTTATGTTAGTGGCTATAATTTTTATTGATTGAATTTATCTAACAATTTTTTTTACAGGGTTCTAGTAGATTTGCAGTTGTTAGTCATGCATGTAGTGCACTTTGTAACTATCGTCAATATTGTCAATATTGCTAATATATATCTTTTGGAGTGCGGGGTGTGAGTAGTGGCTATAATTTTTAGTAACTGAAGTATCAAAAAAATAATAATTTGCAGGGTTCTAATAAATTTCCAGTTGTTAGTAGTGCAATTTGTACACAATTGTCAATATTGTTAATATTGTCGATATTGTTGTTGTCAATATTGATAATATTGCTTTGTAGTGTAGGTGTGAGTTAGTGGCTATAATTTTTAATAATTGAAGTTATCTAACAATAAGTTGTTTTGACACTTCTAATATATCTTTGTAGTGTGGGTCTGAGTTAGTGGCTATAATTTTTAATAATTGAAGTTATCTAACAATAAGTTGTTTTGACACTTCTAATATATCTTTGTAGTGTGGGTCTGAGTTAGTGGCTATAATTTTTAATAATTGAAGTTATCTAACAATAGTTGTTTTGACACGTCAAAAAAATGGTCACAACAGTTGTTTGACATTTATAAAATGTGATACACGAAAATGACATCTACAGTGGCATCATCACTATGTATGTAACTTAATTCACTACAAAATGTCCACTATTGATATTAATTCCAAAAAAGTTAATTACAGTTGTTTCACATGAACTATCCAAAAAATACATACAAAAAAAAATTTAGATAACGTCTTCACAAAAATATAATAGTTGTTTCAATCATTTAATCTTCTCATGTTCCTCCGCATCTTTACAACTCGAACATGTTGAAGTCAATGTTCCCCACCGAAAAAAAAATCAACAGCCTTTTTTTTCTAAATTCCGTAATTTTTTATTGAGTCAACAAATTTGGATCATTCCCAAACATCAAGTACTCTAAATGCATGAGAGTGAACATTCTGAAGTCTCCCCTGCCAAACAAGGAACTTGAGAAAATGATTTGAAAACAAAATTATTATATTAATAAAATAATGATTGGTATCAATTACCCCATTTGTTGTGGTATTCTTGAAATAATGATGTTTCATTCCTTGTTAGGCACCTCCTTCCCACGCATACTGAGCATCTTGTCTATTGTGCTAGGGAGATATTCAATTTCTTTTTCCCAATTACTTCTACTAATCATCATAGAATCAAGAACATAAATAACGCGATCATTAACGTCACAATCGAGTGCAACCCAACGACTGTTTCTAACATTGAGTGCGAAGGCAATCTGCACCAAAACATGATATTAACATTATATGTATAAGGTTCTAAGTAGGCATAAAATAACATATAAATTAATTACCTTGTTTCATAAAAAAAAATTACCTTGTCTGCTTCCTTGAATGAAATTGATGGGTTTCGACTGCAGAAACTTCCATCCATATAACTCAATAATATGTCATCAATTGCTATCTTGCTCCCTTGTTTATGAAGCATTGCCTGTAAATCATTCAATATAAAATCAACACATTTCTATTGCATAGATGAAGACAAAAAGAAAACGATATGAAGATAAAGTGCATACAGAAAACATCGTGTCAAGTATAGCCACACGTGATTTGTGATTAGGTAACTTGGGCTTTTTCTTGCACAACCACCATATCCCCGCATCAAGATGCTACTCATATTATTGGAAACAAAAAAAAACAAATTAGTAGCATTCATATTTGATCATCCACAATGAAAATAATATAAAAAGACGGAATTAATATAAGGATGTGAATAGTGTTGTGGAGATATACTAAGAAAATATACCTTGTTGTCCAACCAATTGTCTTTTGTCCATAATATCCAAAACCAGGGGCGGTCTCCAATGCAATAATTCAAATCAACTATCGCATCATCCTTAGATGAAAACCAACATTTGAACTTCATTAAGTCATCATGGGGACACTCTTCATCAGGATCATAAGAATCTTCCTTTTCTCTTAGCTTTTTCCTTTTTGCGGTTGGCTCCACAAATGGTTCAAGGCAAGATCAACCTTCTTCTTTTTCCTTTCATAATGCCAAACTAATAAGGTATACAGTCCAATAAATTTTCTAAAAATTCACCCTCAATTTCATTTTCCTATGCGAACTTCATTACATGAGGAGTGTAATCTTGACTGGCAGCTTGCGTAACTTCGTCAAGAACATCTTTTGTAGGGTCAACTTCCTCATTTGAAGTGGATGTATACTTTGTCGTACAACTTCCATTTCCATTTGTATCACATGAAGTTTGCTTCAACAACAAATCTAGCTTCTTATGCATTGTCTTTATTTCTTTTCCTATATCACACTTGAATGCATTAAAATCACACTTCATTGCCTTAAAATCCACTTGAATACAATTTACTTTATACTCTAAATCCTCCAACAAACTTTCATTTTCTTTATGTTTCTTCTTGGGTATATATTTAAATCCATTTTCATTATTAGACTCTATTCAAACGTCCTTGTTGCCCTCGAAGATCGCGACGTTGTAGTTAGGAATTCCATGAGCAATCCATTTGAAAATTCTAGGAGCTCCTTCGACATATTCTTCCCTAATTGAAGCATATAGCTCACTCAATCCAATCACCACCTCATAAGCCCAAACTTACCAAAAAAAAAAGCAGAAACGTGAATCAAACTCAATCTTTTAACCCAAAAAATATGAAATTGCATATGTTAAGATGTAGTTGAACTACCTGAAATGCGTAGGGAAATCCATCAATACTATAACCCTTTTGCTTAGGTTTTTTCATCGCTATCCACGCCTTGACTCAATAGTCATCTTGTAGATATATAAGCCCCGTGAAAACTTATTAATTTTTTTCAAATTATCCCCATAGCTAGGATATTTGTATTAACATTAGTTTTTTCATCTTTTCCCATCAAACCAAGTTCCAGAAAGTAGACCAAAGTAAGCCTCAAGAATACTTTGTCATTTGTCGTGTTCAACCCCTTATAGACTTCATCAAGCTCCGTCCTCTTAATCATGTGGTTGCCTCCAAACAAACTCTTTTATTATGGAACTTTTATTGATGTCTTGTTTATTTTCAGGAAAGCTCGTGGACCCAATAGTCAACCCGGTTATCTTATGAAACTGGTCTGCATAAGAAATGTTGATATTGTCACCTATTACCACTGTTATTGCATCTGACTTTGATGCAACTCCTTCTTTTAACAACATATTATGAATAATGTGGTCGGATATATGTATTTCAGGAAGCTTGAAAATTGAGTCTCCAAAACAAGATTTCTCTACCATCGCACGACGTGTTGGAGACTCATTTGTTTTCTTTTTTATCTCCAACAAGGTCTCTTATAGTTTTGAACATTGCCAAACATGTGTGGAAGTTCTTTTGTATCGATATAAGAACCTTTCATCCCATTTATAAGAAAGGTCAATTGTAATTAGAATAAAACAAAAATTTAAGTTCAAATTGAGAATCAACAAGGACTAAATATGACAATACAAGGAATAAATACTAGCCTTGCACTCAAGCAAGGCCAATATCTGGATTCGCTAGGTGGTCGGCATGGAGCCTACGATGTACCCACACATGCCCGTCACAACTCTCAGGTAGCCTTATTCACCGAGATGGCACACGTGTTATGGCCGAGTGGACGTACACACAGAAATGACACGAAGGGAGAGCCTCAACGTTCGTCCATCAAAACATACCAGGAATAGAGTAATGAAAGAAAAAATATAAATTCAAAAGCAAAATAAAGTACTGCTAAAGAAATTTCAGTTGGGATAATACACACCTCACACCGCGCCTGTGTTCCGTCACTAACCCCTGATCCGGCTCCGCCTAATCCCGTATATCCCAAATTATAGCCCGTACTGACCTATTTCCATGTATAAGTGTATTGAGTCATTTGTATGTGTGGTAAGTCATTTCACACAAATTATGTCAAAACAGTAGTACATTAACGCGCTAGGTCTGGGCATTAGCACGCTAGATGCCTAGACAGTTATACGTTCTTCGCCCAGCAAAACATTAGCGCGCTAATGTCTGGCCTAGCTCGCTAATTGTAATCTAGCGCGCTAGATCACCATATTAGCGCGCTAATCGCGCTTTGGACAGTAGACAACTGCAAATTTTTTGGGTTTTTCACCACTCCACCAACCCAACAACAGCCACAACACCAACAAGACAACCTCAAAGAACTAGAAACCTATCTAACCAACAACTCAACATCCACCAAAACATCACCAACATCTCTCAAATGAAGATCAAAAGATAGAGAAAGGTGTGATGTTTGTGGTTCTCACCTTGGATTTGATGTTTCACCCCTCCAAGCTCCTTGAATCTCCAAGAGAAATCACCAAAACCCTTGTTTTTCTTCTTCAAATCTCGGATAAAAAATGAGGAGAGGGAAAAGGTGGTGAAAAATGAGTCCACTTTGACTTATATAGGTCAAATGCCATCCAATCTCACTTGTGCATCTCTAGGCCATCAAATGAACCTTATTTGCTCATATTCTAACCCCTCATGACTCCAATTGGGACACCTTTGGCACACTCACCCTTGTGTTTAGCTCAAAAAGTGGTGTTTTGGGTGTTTTGACGCCCGATTTCGCGTCCCGAACCGCGACCTACGCGTCCTACCATGTCCCTAACCACCAAATATACATTTCATATTGATTATTTAGCCAATTTTATTCATTTTGTGTGTATTATTTTCCCGGACTAGTGTTAAGTCGGTTCAACTATCTGGTACCCGCATCGACACGCGTATCAAGGCGAATACTAAACACGCGGTCTCATACGTCAAATGTAATACAATAACACACATTGCGATGCCATTTACGCTATTTTGATATAAACATCGCAAATTAACAATTCAGCACACAAAAATAACCATTTACCTAGCTCTGGGCGCGCACAAGCCTAACTATGGGTCCCACAAGCGTCTGAGCTGTCAGCCACGTCTGCAACCACATCAGAAATAACGGCGAATTAAATTCAGGACGTTACATAGACAACATAAACAATATAGACATTAACAATATAAAATCTCGCATTTCATAGTTCATTAGAAAAAATAATCCTTTTAACACATACAATATATACAAGAAAACTTATTAAATTTCCTATTACATAAAAAAATGATGCTCTTAAATGCAGATGTAAATCGAGATCATTGATTTTAATGTTGTTAAACCTAACTGTCTAATAACCTACATGATTTGATATTATATCACAAGAACAACATGATTGATTAATAATCATAAAACATGTAACGAGGTTTTCTTTTATGGATATAAACAAGTTTTTTAAGCAGGTCATATCAATGCTTATTGTTAATATGGAGGATAAAGACCAGATCTATGAAAAAATAAATTCAACTATAATAATTTAGGTGTCATTAATCATACTAAACCAATAAATAGAACTTACTTGTTGACTTGCAGTCTGTTGAGGTAGATTGCTCATCTTTATTTTGTTAAGCAGAATTTGAGTTGATGGCCTTTTTTCTCTTCCTCGAAGACTTCGATTTGTTCTTCACAACGCCTTCCATTCTTTGGCTCACATGAAATGGGAGGATGATTCTTTACACACCAACATGTGCATTAAATCTCTCAAACACCTTGAAAAGTATGGGTAGATAGATATTGACTATATTGAAAATATTAATAATATTGAAAATATTAATAATATTAACAATATTTTCAATATTTAAAATATTTAAAATATATTATGTCAATATTGACAATATTGAGTCTATTGGATAGGAATTTAGAGTACATGGAAGAGGTTGCTCTAGTTATCAATTCACAACTAAAAGGAAGAGGTGGCTCTTTAGCAAAGTTTATTTTTTAAGAATAATTTTTTGTTGACTTTATAGTTATCAATCCACAACCCTAGAATCACAACTTGTTTAATTGAAACAAACAAACAACATAAAACAAGAATCAACACTAAGAAATCAAACAAAAACCAATCAAGAAGCCACAACTCCTAGGCATCATCTTCCCTTTTGTCGAATCAAAATCACTTGTACATGGAGTGCTCAAAGTGACTAGTGTAACACCAAGAGGGAGAAAAAGAGGACCGTCGAGAGTGCAAAGAGAGAGGATGGAGAGAGTAGAGGAAGCAATAATACCACAACATAATAAGCCGAGTATGAACACATTATGTGTTACAAAAGCCAATACCTCCACATCTAAATAGAGGTGAAGAATGACGGTGCACCTTCACCATACATCAATTTCACTAATCTGTGTTTCTTCTGAAGGTTTGAAGCATGGTCAGTTGAGCTACCAAATATTATCATTTATGGCGTATATTCCGCCGATCAATAAAGAATTCAGGTTCAAATGCGCCAACGAATTGCGAATTCAACGCAATAAACTAATGATAAGTACACAACAAGTATCAAATTCACATGCGCCATTCGCAATCCAAAACGATTAATGAATCAAACTAAACATCAAGACTTCAACACATCGGGCAATTGAATACCGAATCATCAAACTAAGTGATCTCTATGCGAAAAACTAGGTTAACTTACTGAGTCTGGTTCAGCGATTAGTGAGGGAGTGGAAGAGGAAGGCCCGGTCTACGTTTGGCGAGCGATCGGAGGTGGAGACTGGAGATTCTGGAGTAGAGATTCTAGTCGCGAAATGGAAGAAAGCCGATGATTCTTCGCCAGATTTGGTTGGAGTAGAAGTTCCTTCCCTTTTTTTTTGAAATCGAGATTGAGAGAGTTGTTACTAGGAGAAATAAGGGAGAGTCAACATGAAGGGCAACATAGACATTTTTCCACTGATTTTAATTTAATTTTCATTAACTTGGAAAGAGGGGTTAGTTTTCATTAATAGGGTCCATTTTAGGCTATTTTGTCAAAATTCCCTAATAAAAAGGTCCCTAGAGGGTAGAGGAAATATTTCTCACCCATGGGTGTAAGTTGAGAGATAACTTGTAGGAAAGTTGGGGAACCGAACAAGATTAGTTCGAACTCCCTGCAACTTATCTTCAAGGAGTTAACTCCACCCCTAACCAAACAAGGTCTAAAAAGTTATTTTCTTACATCATATATATCTTTGGACATGTAGCAACCAACATATTTCGGTTTTTGCATGCAGGTTGAGTTTTTAGTTTTGAAGTGTAAGTACATAATGGGGCATGAAATTGAAATTTATTCACCAATAACCATGAAAGGGCCGAGAGAGGTTCGCCTGTAAATCATTAATATAAAATATCTGAACTTGTAAAAAATCGACAAGATTGAGAATTCTCCCACCACACCTCTTACGCCTCAGTTCGATATCAGTAGCTTAAGCTTAAGCAGTGTTTAGGAGTACTATATTTTTTGCCTTAATTTTACTCACCTTTGGAGATCATCAGTTATTTTCATGTGATTAAACATTGCCTATGATGGAACTTGTTACATATATTAATATCATATGCAATGTTCAAATGTAATCTTACTAGTATAACACGTTGATTCTTACATATATTTTTACTTTCTTTTTGGTCAAATGATTCTTATATTTTTCACTTGTTTATGCGTTTCATTTTCCTTTATTGAGAAGGAGAAATGAAAGAAGTTTTAAAAATCTTGCTGCGCTCACACGTTCACAAAGCTAATATATATCTACCTATATATTAAAAGCACGAATAACTCGATTTTCCTTTGTGACTTAACATTTCATTTTTATCCTTTGACTCTCTTATTTCATTGGTTACCTATTTCGTTGGTTACGAAATACTGAAAATACCGAAATACCTCAAATTTCGTTCCTCACCTATCTCTCACGCTAGCAAATTCGTCAATATCACTTTTAACCCTTCCTCACCTATTTGTGAATTTCACTTTTATCTCAAACCTTTCCTCACCTATCTCTCACGCTAGCTCTAAAACACTCACAATTTTGGATATTCGATTAAACTAATCGAGCAGATAAAACTTGCTCTGAACGTTTTGTTTGTAGTTTTTGATAATCAAGTACGCAATAATCACCTTCTCTGAATTTTTCATTCTTCTCTTAATCATTTCTTATTTTCTTCCTCCTCCTTTAATTACGCCAAATATCTTCCTCCTACTCGCATTCATCATGAGCAGATTATCTATGTTGCTCTAAAAATTTTTGATAAAATGCTTATGAGAATATTAGTGTGAATGCATTGTCGATATGATGCTTTAATTTTAATAGAATGCATGTGAGATTAGTAAGATTAAGGTACTGAAATGATGCTTTTGAGTGTTTTTTGTGGGTTTGTTTTGAGTAATTAAGATTGAGCTCCAGCTTGGGTTCAGGTGCGTTCTGTTATTGAGAACTGTTATGTTTCCTTTTGTTGGAATTCCCACTACCTAAAAATGCGAGATCATAACAGCTCCTCTTAAGGCGATTCGAAATTCTTTCTCTGTGATTATGGTAATGAAATTTAGTAAATATCTTATAAAGTACTTATTTTTCAAAATTTGGAAAGCATACCATCAATTGTACTGAATCGAGCGCAATGGAGAGTTTGATCCATGTAGCCGACCCCAACTAATTTGGAATTAGGGTTTTGTTGTTTTATTGTTGTTGTTGTTAGTTATTTTTAATGACACGTGGATTGTTGGGAAGTGGATATTGAGTTTGATTCCCTATATGTTTGATCCTCTATTCAGTATGCAATGGTTTTGATTTGCTTTTGAAGTATACTAGCTGCTTTGATGTTCCTTTGAAATTGAATTTAGTATTATTAAATAGTATGTTGGTTGTGTTGTGTATTTGTAAGCTTTTGAGATATTGATGCTCCACGGTGTTGATTTTGAATGTGGATGTGGGTGCAGATTCCAAGTAGAGGAAGAACAGCTCAGTCAAACAAAGTTCAATGCTACGAGCCTGCTACTATGAAATATTTGGGTTTCCTTCGTGCTTTAACTGCTGATAAGGTAGGTAGTGGATTATGTTGATATGGTTGTTACATAAATTACATTGATCTCCTTAGAATTTTGAATGAACACTTGGCCAAACGGACACTATACCAATAAGAAAGTGCTCCCCACAAGTGTATAGCATTCCTATGCTTACAATTTCGAAGTTGTTGTAGTCGATGTGAATGGAGGTGAGAAAACTACTTCTCTTGGTAATGAAAATTAGTGCATTTTCAATTTTTTTGATGAGTTGTGTTTATATAGATTGTAAGAGAGAACTTATTTTTCTTGGACATTTTTTAATCATTGTAGCAAAACTCGCCCATAGACTGAAAAACAAAAGGGTCAAATGTGATACTTTTGTCTAATTGTCTTTTACTCTCTTTTGCCAAATTAATTTTTGCTAGAAAATATATCTTGTGGGATCTGTGATCATTCACAAGCAATATATGTTCAGACCATGACATTAATTTTTGCCAAATGTCAAAAACCAACAATATATCTTGTCGATTACATACTGAAGAATCTCTTTTACGTATTTATATTCCATGCAGGTATACCGACGGTCGTGTAATAACAAGTCCTTACTTCAATCTGCTATTTTGGTGTTAATGATTTTTGTCAAGGTAATGTTGTATATATTTGGTTGCCACACTTTTCCAGTTCTTTTTCAACTTCATTAATGTCTGCCAAGTGGCCTCAGTGATTCAGTCCAACAATTAACATAAATGATGTAACTCGTTAATATAGAATCTAAAACTGTGTAGATCAGCTTAGCGGCTTAGCATATGATGAAAGTATTTGACTGAAGTTTTTGCCATATTCAATTCAAATGATCAAGACTCACCAGTTGCATAAAGTATGCTCTTTGTTGGTTGTATATATAATTGATTTGCCATTTTTTATTGTAAATATCTGAGAAAATATACGCACCTACTCATGTCTAATTGCCTTGTAATAAAATTATTTTTTGCTAGAAACCATTTGTAAATAGATAGAGGACTGCTAGGTTTGTTAAAAATCATTAATTAACCTGTAAGGCACCTTATTTGAGAAAATATGTTCAGAATGTTAAATGCTAAATAGGCTTCTTTTGAAATATATGCTTTGGGATAGGGTACTTAAAAAGACCAAATTTCATTATGTCTAGTTTCGAATGTATACCATTTTTTTTAAAAAAAGTAAATCTATTCTAAATTGCATTGATTTTTTACATTAAGTTGTTGATCATGAATTGATGGTTTGTATTGATAGTTTTATAGGGTGCTCTAATTTTTATTTTGTTTTTTCACAATAGGGTGCTCTAAATTGTTCGATGAAATGTCTATATAATTATTTAACTTTCAGGGATGATGATGATGATGATGATCAGCATTGGCGGGAATATGATTCTTTCATTTAGATTTTTATTAGGATGCATAGTTTTTTTAAAAAAGTTATAAAGTTATTTGAATATTCAATTGCTTACTTTAAAATGTTCATTATCTACTTCATTCATTTATAATTTGATCATTTCGTCGAAATCTTAAATTTAAATTACAATTTCATATTCACTTTAGTAAATTATTAACACGAATGTGTGTAGCACGTATTTGAAACTAGTATATATATATCTTATATATAATGACAATACCCTCTATGATCTTTTTGAAGCCAAAATAGCCTTATTGACAAAAGCACCCATCAATGTTAACATTTGATTAAATGAAATTTTTTTGAAAAAAATAAAAGTAGGGGTGTTTAGGTAAATTCAACTTAATTAACATAAAAGTGAGACTTAAAAGTGGAGAGAGAGAGAGAGAGAGAGAGAGAGAGAGAGAGAGATATAATCGTATAGTAGTTATTTGTTTATGAATATGAGTAGTTATCTTAATTGAATCTTTTGGTTTAATTAGCCAAGTTGCTAGAAACATTAATGTGCATAGCACGTGCCCTCTCACTAGTATATATATATATGTGTGTGTGTGTGTGTATATATATATATATATATACTAGTTATTGATACATGCTCAGCACGTGCGGTGCACGTGCTTCGCACATTATATAAATTAAACTCAGACTGCAATAAAAACATGGTTATAAGATTGAACAAAAGATTGAACAAACAATATAAATATAAAATTAAGTATAAATACTCCTTAAATGTAAAAAAAAAAACATAATAATAAATAAATTTGAGAGATGACAATGGACATGTCGAATGCAAAAAAATAGAAGTATATACTTAAAGCTGAAATAAAAAATCTATCTTCTTTATATTTTGTAAATGATTCTAGAATGTAAAAAAAATCGAAGCACACACCACATAAATTTAGAATTTAAAATATAAATTATAGAATTATAAAAAATCACAAATTTTCTAAAATTTTACTATAACTTTAGAAAGTTGTAACTTGTAATTGAGTTTATTTTTATTTCACTATAATTTTTTATTAAAACTCAACGAATGAACTTTCTTTTGTTCTTTTCTATCAAAACTCAACTATCTTCTTTGTCCACCTCAAAAATGCTTTTTAATTATAGCCGAACTTGTAGTTTCCACTATATTGGTCATCCTCACATAGTTAAAAAAATTAAAGAAGAAATTCTTTGTTCCTCACATAGGGTTATTGTTGGAGTTGGTGTCCAAGCTGAAGATGAAGAATTCAGGATTCGAGTTAAACGTAGCTAAGTTGAATTGGAGTTGGAGTTAAACGCAGTTAGGGCAAGGGCAAATTTGGTATTTCATCACGGTCTACATTCACTCTTTTATTATAGTAGTAGATATGTATATATATATATACTAGTTTTCATAACGTGCTCCGCACGTGCTGCGCACGCTATGTAAATTAAACTCTGACTGAAATAAAAAATAGTTATAATTGAGCAAACAATATAACTATGAACTTTAGTATAAATATATTATACTAAGGCATCCCATTAATAATAGA
The DNA here is from genome assembly GCA_039657325.1 of Stephania cephalantha. Classification (NCBI taxonomy): domain Eukaryota; kingdom Viridiplantae; phylum Streptophyta; class Magnoliopsida; order Ranunculales; family Menispermaceae; genus Stephania; species Stephania cephalantha. The sequence goes on along the minus strand of CM077576.1, from coordinate 5,273,264 downwards.
TAAATTTATATATAACTTTAAAAATAGCTTCTAATAGGATATGAAACGTGCATTAATTACAACAATGTGAATTCAACAAGCAACCGACACTTCTATAGTTTATTCTAACCGAATTTTTATTATAGAAAGTTTCTAAACTAAATGAGCAAATTACTCCCTTTATTAGATCATGAGCGCATTATTTTCGCTTCTTGCAGCTTCTATAATTATATTTCACTAGATCTCAAGCATAAAATAAGTGATATCAGTTAATCAGTATTAATTACAACAATGTAAACTCAATGAGCAACTGGTATTTTTATAATTTCCCCTGACCAAACTTTCATTAAAAGAGAATTTTTAAACTAAATGAGAAAATTATTCCCTTTATTAAATCACTACTGACTGATCCACAATGTAAACTCGATGATCAATTAACTGACACTTTTATAGTTTCCCACGACCAAGTTTTCATTAAAAGAATTTTTGAACTAAATGAGAAAATTATTCCCTTTATTAAATCAATACTGACTGATCTACTCGAACATAACACACTAACAATACTACTTAAAAAGGAGAGGGTATCTTCATTCGCAAAAAAATAAGATGCATTTACAAGAGCTCAATTCACAACTTCATTATACCAACCAATTGGATGGCCCAATGATATGAGATTTGGAAGTAATAAGTCATGGGTTCAAACCTTGGTGGGAGTAAAAGTTGTTTCTTTCCTATAAAAAAAAAAATTCACAACTTCATTATTACAATAATAGGATCAAATAACCATGAGAGATCGAAATTGTAAACAACGAAATAACCATATGACCAGGAGGAAAATCGAAGGAAGCCGAAATTATATATATGAAACTAAACCAACATTCCGACATTACTTATTTGTTGGCATTACATAGACATTATAATACATCCATAAATTAGAATACAATAATCGATTATTCTCAAAAGAGGTGCATAAAGGCAATAACATACAAGTACCACATGTTGATAAGCTCCTCGATGAATGCTAGTACAAAAATTGTTATATAAGTAGTAGGGTATAAAACTGAACTTATTTTAATGAATAAGAAGAAATGATACAAACAATAAATGCATAATCAAGATAAAATAACCATATTAAATGTATTGTTGCTTGTAATAATTCTTTTATGGTGCAAAATAATGATAAGAACAAGATTGCTATCACACAGATACAAGGTATTAACCTTCACGGACCACACAGCTGTCAATATTGATATCCATGAAAAATTTTTGTTTCGTACTTTAGACTACATAGAATTATATTGAAAGTTGACAACCTGTTTGCCAATATTGAGGCACAAATAAGAGTACAAGAGAAAAGATTGTCTCGTTTATCTCTAAGTAGGGAAAGATTTATATTGTTTTATGTGGATTCTCACTATTTCAACATCCAATGATTAGGCAACATTTTCTAGCTAGCTACTTTAAAATGGTTTAAACTCTATATCTGTTAGAAGAATCAGCCACATTGATTCCCTATATTGTTTTTGTGAGTTTGCTTTGCCATGGCAAGCACCTACTAAAACAAAATTCAACAATCGATTACGATATCAACATCAATTCAAATGGCATCAAGGCTGAGCTATTTGAAATTAATCCCTCAAAGACTACTCTTACATTCCTCAAACACAAAATCAGAAATAGTGCAACAAGTTTTCAAAAAAAGAAAGAAATAGGGTTAACAAAACCATTCAAAACAAATTGAAAAATTGTGAAGACAAATATTTGGGATGGAAAAGCGATTGAGAATACAGAGCCTTGGGAGAAAGCAGAGAAAGGGCTTTTGTGTGTGAGAGAAAGAGGGAGATAGATAGAAGAGAACAACTTATAGAAGAATGAGATAATGAAGAGTCTTGCATGAAATAAAACAAGAGTCCTGCACGGGATAAAACGGAGAAGAAGAAATTGAGAACGAGTTGGAAGATAGGCTGGAGACCGAGTTGATTCTCAAAATTCTTCAAATAAGAGCATCCGGATAGATGAACAATCAGCCAGAATAGATGCACCATAAAAAATAATCTAGACGAGATCATGTGTAAAGTCCGAAAGAGATTCAAATTAGTACTTCGGGAGAAATCGATAGACAAGTTAGAAACATAAACTGATTCTAAGAAGACAATGTAAAGGCCGAAAGAAAATTGAGCAAAATGGTAGAAATGGTATTTCCTCACTGTCCATATTCGCTCTTTTGATATAGTATATATATATTGTGGAATATGTATGACCATGCATGTACACCAACATATTGTGTAGTCATGTAACTTGTATTTCTCACTTAATAGTACCTCCACTTGTCTATGTATTGTCATGTAAATTGTAATCCTCTCCAATGTACACCAACTCTTCCATGTATTGTCTATGTTGCTTGTGATGTGTTGTATGACTTGTGGTGTATGTATAACTTGTACACATCGTATAAGTACAATTATTATCATCACCAAATGACCTATATAAAGGGTGCCAACCCCATTGTAATTCACACACCAAGTTGAATGAAAACTTCTCATTCCAACTATCTCATTTCTTCTCTTATCCTTTGTAGTAGTAGTTTGTAGTAGTAGAAGTTCTTAGTCTTCTATTTTCCTTCTCTAGTTCTTAGCAAGTTCCAACTCAATTTACAACACGTTATCAGCACGAGCTTGCTCTAGCATTAAGGAGATCTTGAAGTTCAAGAAGGCTTGTTAAGGAGACAAAGTTAGGAAGGTATAACTTTTGTTATTTAAATAAGTTCAATTTATTTATATATTATCATGGTTGCTTCCTTTTATTACATGCATCACTTCTATATGCATATTTTATTCATATACTATACATTATAACATCACCGATTGCGAAAGTATGCTCTGTAGTTGCGTCTTGTACGATCTTCTACATCAGAAATCAAAAGTCAATATGTGACATAACTAGTTTTCTTGCTATACTACAAACGATTAATTATGTTCTATTCTTGATTTTTTCTATTGCAAATAATGTTATGAGTTTGGGTTGATAGTGGGTAAGCCTTGTCCCCGGTAAAGCTAAACATTGAAAGGGAGACGGGTTATCCCGTTCGAGGTGGCATAGTTTTAAGTAGACTTCGTCTCGCCACCCAACCTAGAGGTTGTCCCACCAACTCATACAAGTAGTACATTTTGCATATTAATAATCAAGTTGTGAACATACATTTAATCGTATATTATTTATTTTATATAAAAGAGAAAAACTATTTACTCAATTTCTTGACATATTTTCAGACTATGGCAAACCTTTAAAAACTTGAATTTGTTGCTCTTGATATCACTGGAAATAATTATTTGTCATGGCAACTTAATGCCGAGATACATCTCCAAGCTAAAGACTTAGGAGAAACTATTATAGAAGGAAATGAAACATCAATGCAAAACCTTGCGAAAACACTGATATTCCTTCACCATCATCTTCATGAAGGCCTGAAAAGTGAGTATCTCACTATAAAATATCCTCTCACCTTGTGGTTAAGCTTGAAAGAGCAATATGATCACCAAAAGACAGTGATATTTCCAAAAGCTCAAAACGACTGGTTGAATCTTAGGCTACAAGATTTCAAAACAGTCAGTGAGTATAACTCCACCATGTTTAATATTACCTCTCATTTGAGGCTGTGTGGAGAAAATATATCTGATGAGGCAATGATGGAAAAAACATTCAGTACTTTTCATGCCTCGAATTTGTTGTTGCAACAGCAATATCGAGCGCGTCAATTTAAAAAGTACTCAGAATTAATTTCTTGTCTCATAGTAGCTAAACAAAATAATGAGCTTCTATTGAAGAACCACAACTCCCGTCCAACTGGTTCCGCCTCAATTAATGAGGCAAATGCATCATCCTATAATGACCATAAAAAGGGTCAAGGAAAGAAAAACCACGGACGTGGAAATGGGAAAGGATCAATCAGCAAAGATCGTGGCAAGCCCTATTCTAAATTTCGTGGCAATACGTTCCAAAATAAATGGAATAAGAATGACGCCGTTCAGAATAAGGGAGAAAATACTGCTGAAAATAGGCATGCTCGTAATCGTGACCAACCATGTCATAGGTGTGCTCTAAAAGGCCATTGGGCACATGTATGTCGCACGCCTAAGCATTTTATCGATCTTTATCAAGCCTCTTTAAAGGAGAAAGGCAAAACAGTTGAAATGAACTTCACTGTCGGAGATGGCTCGTCGGACGTCAATTATATGGATGTCCCCAATTTTCATGATGATCCAAACACTAATCTCGATATTTTTAATGATCATATTTAATGATTTTCAATAATTCTATGTACTAGTTTTTGTTATGCTTCTTAGTTATATGTACTAGTTCGTTATTATGAATGAAATATGACTCTTTTTCTAATTTGTCAAACATTATTTGTCTAGATGGATCAACAAATCATGTGTTCAAATCATGAATCAAATAAGAGTGATATATGTCTTGTTGATTGTGCTACAACGCACACAATCCTTAAAAACATAGAATATTTCTCCAATTTGAACTTAGCTGAGGCTAATGTTCAAACAATATCTCGCATCTCCAATTTGATTAATGGCTCTGGAAGAGCAAATATTATGTTGCATGGGGGAACAACAATTCATGTTGACAATGCCTTATACTCTGAAAAATCTAGAAGAAATTTACTCAGCTTTAAAGATATTCGACAAAATGGATATCACATTGAAACCATGAATGAAAATAATAGAGAATTTCTCAATGTCACATTGGTTTCAAATGGGAAAAAATAAGTGCTATAAAAATTTCCAGCTTTATCATATGGATTATATTTTACTCATATAAGGCATGTCGAAACGAATGTCGTCTTAAATAAGAAAATTAATGATCCAAAGACATTCATTTTATGGCATGACCGGCTTGGTCATCCAGGATCATCAATGATGTGAATAGTAATTAATAATTCACATGGACATCCTTTAAGGAGTCACAAAATATTTTCAGCTGGTGATTATAATTGTGCTAGTTGTTCTCAAGGTAAATTGATAGTTAAACCATCCCCAAGTAAAATTGTTGTGGAATCCCCAGTTTTCTTAGAACGCATTCAAGGAGACATATGTGGACCTATTCATCCTCACTGTGGACCATTTAGATATTTCATGGTTTTGATAGATGCATCAACTAGGTGGTCACATGTTTGTTTGCTTTCGACCCGCAATGTTGCATTTGCTAGACTTTTAGCACAAATCATTAAGTTAAGAGCACAATTCCCTGACAACCCAATCAAGACCATCCGTCTTGATAATGCCGGGGAATTTCAATCTCAAGCATTTAAAAATTATTGCATGTCTATAGGAATTACCATTGAACATTCTGTTACACACGTGCATACCTAGAATGGTTTGGCAGAATCTTTGATCAAACGCATTCAACTAATTACCAGACCTTTAATCATGAGAACTAAGTTATGAACTTCAGTTTGGGGACATGTAGTCCTTCATGCAGCATCTATCATTCGTTATAGGCCTACTGCATACCATGAACATTCCCCCATGCAACTCATTTTAGGTCAACAACCAAATATTTCACACTTGAGAATTTTCGGTTGTGTAGTGTATGTTCCTATACCACCTCCCAATAGAACTAAGATGGGTCCACAACGAAAACTTGAGATTTATGTTGGATTTAACTCATCGTCCATTATAAGATACATTGAGCCCTTAACAGGGGATTTATTTACTGCACGTTTTGCTGATTGTCACTTTGATGAAGCAATTTTCTCATCATTATGGGGAGATAAGAAGCCAATTCAAAAGGAATGGCGCGAAATTGCTTGGAACGCATCAACTTTATCACATTATGATCCACGCACAAATCAGTGTGAACTTGAAGTTCAAAAGATCATTCATTTGCAACAAATCGCAAATCAATTACCTGATGCATTTAACGATGCAAAACAAGTGACAAAATCACATATTCCAACTGTAAATGCTCCTGCGAGAATTGATGTCTCTGTGCAACAAAATGCACAAGAACCAACGAAACGCTTAAAGCCTGGAAGACCAGTTGGTTCAAAGGATATAATTCCTCGAAAGAGGAAAACGGGAGTAAAAATAAATACAAATCAAAATACTCTTGAGAAAGCACAAGAATCATTTGATAAGGATTTGTCAGAACAAGTTGATTCTGACGATGAACAACTGCCTCTAGAAAAAGAGGAAAAAGACGAAAATAATGAGATCTCAATAAATTATTTAAACTCTGGTAAGATTTGGGATCGAAATAAAATTGTTCTTGATGATATATTTGCTTTCAATGTGTCATTTGAAATATGTGAAAATGATGATGATCCAGAACCACGATTAGTGGACGAATGTCGAAAAAGACATGATTGGCAAAAATAGCAAGAGGCTATCCAAGCAGAGCTAAACTCGTTAAGGAAACGAGAGGTTTTTGGACCGATTGTTCAAACGCCAGATGGCGTAAAACCTGTTAAATATAAATGGGTATTTGTACGAAAGAGAAACGAAAAAAATGAAGTTACAAGGTACAAAGCAAGACTTGTAGCTCAAGGTTTCTCACAAAGACCTGGCATCGATTATGATGAGACATATTCTTCTGTTATAGATGCAATCACATTTCGGTTCTTGATAAGCCTTGCAGTTTCTGAAGGGCTTGATATGCATTTAATGGATGTCGTTACAACATATATCCGTACGGATCCCTGACAAAGTGAGATATATATGAAAATCCCTGAAGGATTTGTAATATCCGAAGAAATAAAATCAAAACCTCAAAACATGCATTCTATAAAATTACAAAGGTCTTTGTACGGATTGAAACAATTCGGACGAATGTGGTACAAACGTCTTAGTGATTATTTACTGAAAGAAGGATATGTAAATAATTCGTTTTGTCCATGTGTCTTCATTAAAAGATCATCAACATGATTTGTGATTATTATTGTATATGTTGATGATTTAAATATAGTGGGAAACCACGACGACATCGTTAGAACATCCGAATACTTGAAAAAGGAATTCGAGATGAAAGAACATGGAAAAACAAGACTTTGTCTTGGTTTGCAAATTGAACATTTTTCAAGTGGAGTACTTGTCCATCAATCAAATTATATTGAAAAAATATTAAAAAGATTTTATATGGACAAGACACATCCATTGAGCTCTCTAATGGTTGTCAGATCACATGAAGTTGATAAGGATCCATTTCGACCTCATGAAAGTGATGAAGAGCTAATTGGTCCGGAGGTACCATATTTAAGTGTGATTGGTGCACATATGTATCTTGCAAATTGTACAAGACCTGACATTGCTTTTTCTGTCAACCTACTTGCAAGATAGAGCTCTTCACCAACTCGAAGAGATTGGAATGGTGTTAAACATGTTTTCCGATATCTTCGAGGAACAAGTGACATGAGTTTATTTTACTCGAGAGGGGTAAAATTGAATATCCAAGGTTATGCTGATGCTGGATTTTTATTTGATCCCCACAAGGCCCGTTCTCAAACGGGATATGTATTCACATGTGGTAATATTGTTGTATCATAGAAGTCAGTAAAGTAAACTATGGTTGCTACTTCTTCCAATCATTCTGAAGTACTTGCAATTCATGAAGCAAGTCGTGAATGTGTATGGATGAGAAACATGATTGAACATATTCAAGAATCATGTGGATTGCCTTCAATAAAAGATTATCCAACCATATTATATGAAGATAATGCAGCATGTATTGCACAATTAAGTGAAAGATTCATAAAAGGGGACAGAACAAAACATATTTCACCAAAATTCTTTTATTCTCATGAGCTTCAGAAGAATGGTGAAATTGATGTCAAGCAAATCTGATCGAGTGATAATCTTGCTGATTTATTCACAAAAGCCTTACCAACTACGACATTAAAAAGACTTACATATGGTATTGGCTTGCGTAAAAACTGAACAAGTTTCACCCATGTTCATATGAAGGGGAGTTATTGATTAGTGTATTGCATTCTTTTTCCCTTAGCTATGGTTTTATCCCATTGAGTTTTCCTAGCAAGGTTTTTAATGAGGCAATCTTAACAATATTATACCCATCTTAATATTTATGAGAATAGTGTACTCTTTTTATTTTACTATATTTTTTCCCACAGGATTTTTCTTAGTAGAAGTTTTAACGAGGCACAATCTCTAAGCAAGTGTCATCCAAGGGGGAGTGTTGTGGAATATGGATGACCATGCATGTACACCAACATATTGTGTAGTCATGTAACTTGTATTTCCCACTTAATAGTACCTCCACTTGTTTATGTATTGTCATGTAACTTGTAATCCTCTCCAATGTACACTAACTCTTCCATGTATTGTCTATGTTGCTTGTGATGTGTTGTATGACTTGTGGTGTATGTATAACTTGTACACATTGTATAAGTACAATTATCATCATCACCAAATGACATATATAAAGGGTGTCAACCCCATTGTAATTCACACACCAAGTTGAATGAAAACTTCTCATTCCAACTATCTCATTTCTTCTCTTATCCTTTGTAGTAGTAGTTTGTAGTAGTAGAAGTTTTTAGTCTTCTATTTTCCTTCTCTAGTTCTTAGCAAGTTCCAACTCAATTTACAACAATATGTATATTATATAGGAAAGAAAAATACACTGAAAAGAAAGGGCGGAATAGTGGATAGAAAAAACCATTCTTAACGAACTAGACAAACGGGTGTGCTTCTCGACCGGTCCGACTCGGTCGGTCGAGCCGCCCAATCAATCTTTGGAAAGGCAGACCAAGTTGTGTATCAAACCGTCCAACCATCACCGCCAATAGAAAGATCAAACCCATATTTTTTTCACTTTTTGTTCATGTGTCGTACAAATCTAGGGTTCCCGATCGAGGATTCACAGAGATCGATCGATCAAAATGTGGAGCTGTGCGTGTGCTGGATCTCCGATTTTGGCCAAACCCCATTCGAAGACGCCGAGAAATGATGTCGCTATGATGGAGCCGTGGAGAGGGAGATCTGGGTGGGCTAGGGTTAGGTTTAGGGTTTGTGTTCCCAAAGCTTCAATGGTGGATTCCTATGAGAGCTCTTCGAATTTCGTGAAGCGGATGGAGCAGGCGTGGCTGATTTCTCAGGTGGGGTTTTTTGGTTTTTTCGGGTTCTTTTTGTGCAAGTTTGTGTTTTTAGGGTTTTTGGATGATTGGTTTTGAGAATATTGATTTGGGTTTAGAGATTGTTGTTTGCTTTGTGAAGTACTGATTGTGCTGTTCTGATTTTTGTAGGAAAGTTTGAATTATTAGAGTGATTGCATTTTGAGTGAAAGTTAGCGATAGAGATTTTTTTTTTTTTTTTTTTTTTTTTTTTTGTTTTTGTGGATTGTGATTGTCATTGCATTACTTTGTAATTCATGCATGGAGGACATTTATTTGGCGTCAGCTAGTTCTGTAGCTTTGGATCATTCATGGGTAACCAGCAGATTACTCCGTAGCGGTTTGCGTATTTCCGGATTAGAATTGATTGATTAAGTAGAGAAAACAGGGAGCGAACAGGGCGCTTTTTACGGCATACCCATCATGTCGTTGAAGTATGTGGGCGAGAAAGTGTAGATAAGATAATTAATGTGTGAACAACCATAGACTCCGGAGGGATTAGTCGAGTCCACCAGTCGAGTATCAGAATCAGGGGCGAATCAGTGGCTAATGTGGCTTGAATATCCTCGGCTATCAAAAAAAAAAAAAAAAAAGATAACTAATGTATGAACTGCATAAGTTAGTCAAGATGCTTGCCAGTCGCAAAGTGATTTTTGTGATAATTCCCATCTTTTTAGATCTTGGGAGAGTTTGGTTCATGTAGTCGACTCCAACTAATTTGGGATTGAGGCTATGTTGTTGTCGTTCTGAGAGACATTTAGGTTTCTCTAAACTAGTAAATTGCCTATTTGTACACCTTAGTTTGGTGTCCTTTCCCGAAATCACTGCTGACGGGGAACAATGGCGTGAAAGAAGAATAATAGAAGTGCTCGATTTGGTAATGTCGATGCAAAAGAAAGAAGAATGTTTGATTTGATACCTTTAACCACCCATTGAACTTCCTCATCAGTTTCTAATCTATGACAAAATGTGATTGGTGCTCGGGTACATTTGTTGGTGGAGCATGATCCTTACGTTTCAATTGTTTGTGATGCTCCTTGGATATATTAAAGTCGAGTGCTTTACCCGTTTTGGTGAAGTTTTTCGTGATTGAAATGATGTAACCACTAACCAGTACTGATTTCTTCCCTTTTCATCATGTTGATATCTGCAGCAACCGAGGCCAGTTGCTTGTTCTTCTTGTGAATCAAATGGCCACGTCGAATGCAAATGGTGTGGAGGTACAGGATTCTTTATTCTTGGAGATAACATGCTTTGTCAAGTTCCATCTAGAAACACCAGCTGCGTGATATGTGCTGGAAAGGTAAAAAACTAAAGCCTCATAATCTCAGCCGAATTAGAGCAGTATATCCGCAGTGCTCTTTAACTTGATCAAAACATAACTATTATTTCTTCTTTGTACTTCCTCCAGGGATCTACTTGCTGCTCCGATTGCAAAGGAACAGGCTTTCGCGCCAAGTGGCTGGGGGAACCTCCAATTCCAAAGTCGTAGAGCTGCTTCGCAGAAGTTGCCGAAGAAAAGGGTCATGGACACTTGGATGTGCTCTCTCCAAGAATTCTTTCCGGCTTGGCTGATGGAGGGGCTGTGATTACCCCTCCAGAATAATTATTCACTGCCACATTTTTCAGTTGAATCTTTAATTGTACATTTGAGAAAAACAAATATAAAAGCAGCTCATCGCTCTGTATTTATTACCTTTTGTTACTCCAATTGTGATGGCTAGATTCTTCTTCCAATCAATAATGCAATTAAAAAGTGGGTATGACATCCGAAAAATTGTTAATCTGCTCCTTGAAATATGTTACAAGTTTTGTTCATCTCAGGTTGGTGAACCTTGCAAGATACTTAGTTTTGGGAAGATATTACTCTTCAAGTCAATAAACAAGTGAGTGATCTGTGTAATAAGATGGGTCCTGCCAAAATAAACTTGGACCACTAAAAATGTTTTTCTTTAGAGATGAAAAGAAGGCCAAAAGAGTAGTTAGAGAGTGAGAGAGAGAGCAAGAGATGCTAGCATTAAAGAGCTTCTTCATCCCCTATACCTTCTCTCCCCATTTTTGCACCAGTAGAAACTACATAAAATTAAAACCCATATTTTATGCACAAAAACAAGATTCAACTGAAAGTCCCAAGACCAAGCAAGAGCCAATTATAATTAGTTTGAGAGTCCCAAATGTGTTGCTAGCTCGGTCTGCTGTTGCAATTCTATGTTTGGGGTTCATTGATGCTGGGTACCCTCTCTCACCCTCCCTGTCCATAAATGTGGTTTGGTTTGATCTGAAAACTCAGTAGCTATTTTGGGTTCTCTGTTGTCACAGGTACAGCGGAGATTGGTCGCGAATCGGGGTGATTTCGAGAGAGACAGAGGAGTTGCTGAAGATTACTGCATATGTGGTGGTACCTCTATGCTTCTTTCTCATATTTTCTATCTCAAAGGAGAGTGAGGATGCTTAATGCATTTGATTGCACGACTTTTTCTAAGTAATCTTAAGCATGCCGCTATCGGCTATACCTTTGAATTCCTTCGATTTCTAGTGCATTGTTGCAATTAAATCGCAACTCGCTTCCTTTACTTCCATCTCCATTGACACTCAAATATAGACTATAAGAGCGTCTCCAATGGTAAATATGGATTGTAGGCATGAAATGATGTCACGCCAACAACGTCTAGATGATGTGTCTTGAATAGACATTGAAGTTCAAAAGTGATCTCCATACTCCAATGGTGAATGTGGATTTTCTATTTTAAAAGTTTATTGTTTTTCTATAAATAATGTTTATCTATATCAGCTCGACATTCAAAATGCGAATTCAATTAGAGAGGTTTTCTAACCCCGATGTCTATTTAGTGCTAGGTGGTCTAGGCACACATTGACATCCAATCCACATTCCATTGAAGATGATCTAAAATTGGCCAATGACTGGCAATGCAATTAACAAATTTCACTTGGTTTTACAAATATACAACGACTCAAACCCTTGCAGAAAAAAGGTGCAAAGGAATATGATGATGACCTTGGAATATTGAATGCCAATTTAGTAGCTAGAATAATTTGGTATCAAATGCCTTGTAAATGTGATAGGTTCTTCCCTCTAAACAAGGGTGTCTACAGAGTAGTCTCGCAAACAGGGTGATGAAGACGCCAATCCATGACTACTAGCGTCGAAGCACAGTGCGAAAGTGCACCTGCGACGACGAGGACATGGAAGATCTGGTGGCTGTGCCCTGCAATATCAAACGCACCAGGTTTCCATCTCTCCGGTATCCTACTTACATAGACTGCTGCTCCTGTGGCATAGAACACAGCCATAGCTATCTCATAGGCAAGAGCAACTAAAATCTGTTGGTGAACCCAATTGAGTGCGATTGCATGAGCAGCGGGAATGATACCCGAGAAGCCCATGGCAAGGAAGAGTGAAGCCCTGAAAGGCCGAAAGCGGGGGGCGGAGAGTGCAGGAGCAAGAAGCATGATCACTGCAAGGATGCCCAGGGTGGTGATGGTGGTGAGGTAGAAGAGGCGTGCATTAGGATGGCATAAGAATGCATAGTACAGTGGAGGCACAAAGGAGGAGACAATCATAAGGGATATGCCAGCATAATCAAGGCGCCAAAAGAAAAAATAGAGGCGTCGAGAGTGGCAGGCGAGGAGATGGGACAGTGAGCTGCAAACCAAGCATCCCATGGCACCAACTAAGAATACAAACCATGGCCAGCGAGGAATCTCATCGCTGGCATAAATTCCTCCATTTACAGGGATCGCAGACCCCTGGTGCTCGCGCCATGCTTGAAAATCCTGCAAGAGAATGAAAATAACTTGCTTCAACTACCTTCCAAGTCTCACACAGTAAATAAATCAATACAGTTAAGAACAACAACAACAACAACAACATAGCCTCAGTCCCAAATTAACTGGGGTCGGCTACATGGATCAAACTTTTTCATTGTGCTCGATTAAGTGCAATTGATGGTGAGCTTTCCAAACCATTCAAATCCCTCCTAATTAATGCATCCCATGTTAACTTTGGTCTGCCCCTACCTCGTCGAATTTCTACAGTTTCTATTGAGTCAAGTTTTCTAGTTGGGGCATTTGTAGGCCGTCTTTGCAGGTGACCAAACCACCGCAACCGCCCTTCTCTAATCTTTGTATCAATTGGTGCTACTCCTACTTGTCTTTGAATTTCTATATTTCTTATTCTATCTTTACGAGTTTTACCACACATCCACCTAAGCATCATCATTTCTGCTACGTTCATTTTATGTAATTGTTATTGCTTTACCGTCCAACATTCACTTCCATAGAAAGCATAGTGGCCTTTAATTGCGGTCCTATTATTGGTGTTTTTCTTGACTAATTGAGCATCGTACACTAATTCTTCAGATTAATTTGATGGCGAGGACCACCCTCAAGCAATGGGAATCCAATCCGACTTCAAGTAGGTGAATCCCCATAGTTATGAGGGTAGCGAGACGTCATTACTAGTTCAGACGTCATTACTTGTCCCTCTCAAATTTGTGTTTTCCATTATCAGCAACTTTTTCCTGTTTCAATGAGCATGTACTAGTAAAGGGCATTAATACCAGCAAACATTAAATAACTTTCGACCAAGTAAGGGTCACAATTACATTCAATAGAAGACATTTATAGCAGTCATAGACTGCAGAACAATGGCCGCATTTTGCACTCCATGCTTCATGAATAAGATGGTAAAGAACGTTAAGGAGTTGCAGATTAACCATATCAGTCCGATGTCGTATTTGAACTCAGTACGCAAGCGATGCTTATCCAGGCACCTAATCAGACTGAGCTTTAGCATCATGCCATGTGCACTGCTTTGGATCATATGTAAACTTTTTTATCATGGACACACATTTTCTTTGAAAAATGAAAGCTCTGGGCCCTCAATAAAAGTTTCTTTCTGCCTATACGATTTTTGGTTCTCTCAACAAACAAATCTATACATGTGCATCACTCTACCTCCACATATCTAAACGTGTTAGTTAAAAAAACGCAACTTCAACTTTAAAGTGGTATTTGGTGTACCCTCAAGGAAAAGGTTGGCATTTGGTGTAACAGAATTAGAACTAGTGCTCCAAACATCCCGAAAACGACAACGACAAGGCGACTTTTTACTAGGAGCACACGTGCCAACTACGAATTACTGCAATATTTATCACACTTTACTTAGGCCTTGATATAGCCGACCCCGGGTTAATTTGGGACCAGAGGCATGTTGTTGTTGTTGTTGTACCTAGGCCTTGATTAGGTTGTCATCCAAGCAGTTCTACCTCTAATTGCCAAGGTCATTGGTATTCTCTAAAGGTTTTAAGAATTTGCGTACTACTGAATAAATCGTGAAAAATTAGAATGTATAAAATAAATACAAAACCGAAAAGTTCTTATACAAGTTTCAACAATGCAAAATTACAGGAATTATAGGTCATACAACGTTGCCTTAATGCCTTAACAACACTGGTTTTTCTTTAATTTGAAGTAAAGCTTCAATGACATCTTTTTCTCACATCTAACACGTGTGGAGACTGTATCATACATATCTCGAGGTGCATCGCAGCTTGAGGGACTCAAAAGATGTGAGGAAGAACCTAGTATTTCTATTTAATGTATTCTCTATAATATTCCAGAATGCACATGTGTGGTATGAGCCTAGCTTGAAAATAAGACTTGAAGATTTGTAAGAAAGATGCGTATGCTTTTCAAAAAAAAAAACATCAATTTCGAGATCATTTCGTGTAAAGATGTACAACAATGCAGAAACTCAAAATCAGGAAATAATTTTCTAAAAAGGGTTTTATTTTCACTATAGATAGTAGAATTAAGAAATCTTACTTGCAACTGATCATTGGAGCTGTTCTTCATCATCAAAGAAGCCGAAATCTTAAATCTGTTCATCAAAAACCATTAAACCAATAATAAATCATCAAATTAGTAGAGATCGGCTACATGGATCAAACTCTTTCATTACGCTCAATTTAAAAGTTTTTTTTTTAGAAAAAAACAACCAAACCTTAATCCCAAATTGCTATGGATTAGCTACATGGATTAAACTCTTTCATTACACTTGATTTAGTAAAAATTAAAAAAAAAACAAAACAAAACAAAAACAAAAACAAAGCCTCAATCTCAAATTAGTACACAGATTAGCTACATGGATCAAACTCTTTCATCGGGTTCGATCTAGTAAAAATAATAATAATACAAAAAAAACAAGAAAGCCTCAATCCCAAATTAGTACATATCAGCTACATGGATCAAACTCTTTCATTGCACTCAATTTAGTAAAAAGAAAATAAAATAAAATTAAAAATTAAAACAACAACAACAACATAGCCTCATTCGGAAACTCGTTGGGTAGGCTACATAGATCAAATAAAAAAAAAAAGAAAAAACTCACCTTGAAACACCAATGAAGAAATCTCCAAAATATGAACTGGCATCCATCCAACTCAACACAGTCAATCCAAGAAAAATCAAGAACCCTCCCAAATGGCTGAAAACCAAAGAAACATTAAACACACAAAGATTACTATTGAAAGAAGAGGAGAAAATTAGGGTTAGCGAGTCTCACGTCCACACATTTAGAGTTTCGTTGTGCCAAGTGAACACACTCAGCAGCGCCTCCCTCAAAGGCCACTCGCACCTGTAATAATCCAGAATGAACTCGTTATCCTTCAAATACGCCGGTAATTCGTCGAATCTAAGCAATCTTCGCTCAAATCTCTTCTTTGTGTTCTTGTAGGTATGCGTATCTCGATGACACGAATCGAATTCTTCTTCGCTCTTCTTCGTTACATTGCCGTTTCGCTTCACCACCACAACCACTCCCCCGTCCATCGCCGGAATGTGTACCTCGATTGTGTGGTTTTGTGGTGAGAGTTGGGTGATCGGACGATCAATGTTGCATTTTGAGAGGGATTATACGAAGAGCGAAGTGGGGAAGACGCTGTTTGGGTCACGGGTTTTATCCAAAATTTTAGAGTCAGGCTCTACGCACCCCTGTGTTTACTTAGTGCACCCCCAATTTGAATTTTGATTTATAAGGGCACCCCAACTTTTGGTGTGAAAGCCCTAAAATACCCTCCATCCCTTTCCAACACATTCCATCGCACCCCACAAGCAAAACCAAAGAAATACATATTTCTTAACACCATAATATCTAGATCCGTCCGAAGGCGTCATTCTCGAAGTTGGCATCGTTGTCACCGTCATCGGTTGATTTGATTTTGGTATATTAGTCATGTTTTTGGTGGATCATAACTATCTGAAGAATTGAGTAGCAAGGATCGACTATTACAGTGTGTTTCCCTTAAATTTGATGAAATTGATGTTTATATGGTGGTGGTGTTGTTGTATTTTGCTTATATTGCACTTTCATAGCACTTTCCATCGATTTCTGGGTTAGGTTTTGAGTTCGTCGATGTTCGGTAGTTCAGGGCCGATGGTACACTTTGTTATTATGTGACTAGGTACTGAATTAGAAGGATGAAGTTGCATACATATTGTTCGCGCGTAAGGGTACCAAGTTTGTAGTCTTTCATTTATTTAGTAACCCCCAAGTTTAAGCGATAGGTTCGATTAAACCATTTGTTTCAATTCTTAAACTTATATTTTGGTTTGAGGTAATCGATTATATGATAACACACTCGGTTAATAAACACTGAGGTGTATTCATAAAAGTTGATATTTAAGTCCCAAAGTGATTGGGCAGGTGTAAATGACTTAGTTCGGTAACATGGAACCGAGTCTAAGACCATAAACTCGTCATCATAGTACTGACGTCTAGTGATTTACCTCGGTATTGAATACCGGACATATAATAAAACATAATTTTAATATGTTTTTCATTTAATTTCCACATATATGATGATAAAATTTCACGTGTTTAATCTTTCGGTGAGGTATGACCCTGAATAAAACCACTGTTACACGGGAGCAAGCGGTGCCAGTGAGATTAGATGAGCAGAGGGGGTGCTTCTCGTGAGGGTGGTGGTAGGACCGCCCAAACAACATCTCATATGAAGAGGAAAGCAATAAAGCAACATGTTGTTAAGCATGCTCATAATGTAAGGGCAAAAGAAGTCGATGAGGATAATTCAAGTGTAGGTGAGGCCCTAAAAAGGAACTTACGTTGGCTTGTGTAGAAGATAGAGAGTCTGATTCGAAACGAGCAGAGTTTAGTGGAGAGGAAGACCAAGATTTTGATGGAGTTCAGAGTGAGTCTAGCAGTAGTGTTAGTGGGGAAGATGGTGACGACGACGATGAGGAGGATGATGAGAACGATGGCGATGAGCATGTTGGCGATGATGCCAATAAGGATGGTGACAATGTTGGTGAGTCTAATGGTGAGGGTGATGGCGAGGGTGCTAGTAGGAAAGGTGATCAAACAAATCGTAGCAAGAGAGTCATTGGCGGACGATCAATGCCTGAGACAGACAAGTGTCAACATAGTGAGGGGCAAGACAGTTGGTAGCAAGAGAGTTAGTGCCAAAAAAATCAGTGATAAGATAGTTAGTAAGAAAAAAGGATGTTCCTAAGAAGGTTCGTGGGAAGAAGAAGGTCGCGCCACCACCTAAAGAAGATATGTCAACTCCTTTCCCGAGTGGGCCATCCGACCGATCCATGTTATTAAGCATCAAAGACCATGTGGTTGCGCGATTTGGCGAAACAAGGTAAAACTTTGTTTCCAATTTGGTATTGTATTTATGTTATCGGCGAGTGATCAAATTGTATTACTAATTCATTTAGTTAATGATCTTTCAAAGATTGACCATTGTCGATAAATCATGCGGGATTATAAAAAATAGGAAATAAAGTAAGTGCATGATAAATAGACGGAAATAAAAACGCAAGAAATGAAAGTGTCGTGGAAACAAAATAGAGAAGCCAAGTGGTCTCAAATCCATCGAGTTGCGACTATACAGCCACAAGCTCGACTTTCTAGAATCGCGACAACACTAACAGATTCAAAATTTTCATGAACGTAGGGGTATCAACGGCGCCCTGAATACCTCACCTCCCATCCACGACCCAAATCGAGTAACTCGTGGTATGGCTCCGGTTGCGAGTCGGTCGTCATACCCAAGATATTACCTTACTGACTCACTCAGCCCTCGAACACTCTAACTAGGAGTAGAAGATAACTACTGATAATACTCATACTGGTTTACTTACTAATAACCATGTAAATCACCTAGTCATGTCGGCCACTCAACGTACTCGAAGTCCGTACTATCGTATCGCGTTCAGCTTGTCCAAATTTCCTAAATTATTTCATAATCTTTATTAGACTAAATTCTTACTCGTACTCAAATTACGCACTCATTACGAGGTCTATCTCAATGCGAATCACCTTAGAAATAATTTCGATTGTTACACGTATCTCGAGATAAAATCTCATTTATGGTATCCACGATTGAGCCTCAACACCAATTCGACGAATGTTGCTTCGACAATTTAGGTTCGTAATTTCAGTCCGAAAATTCAATTTAAACATTAATTTATTTGATCTTATTTTCTTTCCATTAATACCACCATTTTTAAAAATATTATGTTTTCAGGTTGCGACCGCATTAGCAGCGTCTTGGGTCGAGCTGCGTTGATTGGATTTCGGCTCAATCAATTCTCTCAAATTTGGCCTTTATTCTTTTTCTTATTGACCAATTAATTATTGTATTATTTTATTTGATTGATAATATATGAAATATCCTAATACATATATACACACATATATAAATGTATTAATATTATATATATACATATCGTATATGCTATACATACACGTTGTGTATATGTGTGTGTATATTTATTATTTACTAATTATTATTTATTTTATTCTTAAATTCAGCATGCATCTCGAGTAACTTGGGATGTGTGCAAAATTGGTGTGCATCTCGAAGCACTCTTGGGATGCATATAATTTCAGCGTCTATCCCAATGCACTCTTGGGATGCTTGAAATTTCAGCACACATCCCAAGACTATCATGTACGTTACGAAATTGACATGAATCTCGAAGTATACATATGCACAGTAAAACATCATTTTCTTCAAGTAAACCCACGCAACCATGACGCTTATCTCGGTCAAGGAGTCCGTCGAGTAGGGGTGGTCACCCGAACCGAGTGGGACAGAGAGCGGCAGCCGAGAGTGGTGGAGGGGTGTCGTCGGCAGTAGTGACCGCCGGAGCCGCAAGGAGACCGACACAGCAGTGGAGAGGCTCGTGAGAGGGTCCAAGAGAGGAGATAAGACTTAGTGAGAGACTGAGCTTGCTAGAATAGGAGAGTAAGAATGAGAGCAAAAATGAGATGAGAGTTCTGGTTGAGAGAGAAGAGAAAGAGAGAGAGAGAGGGGATGGGGTGACTGGGTGAGGTGGGTTGATGGGGGTAGGGTAGCTAGCTAGCTAGGTGTTAAGTTGTGAGAGATTTGTTTATTTATTTATTTTATTTCTTTTGCATGAGCTGTGATCAATTGTCATCTTTGTCTACGTCATTCACTTAACCACTCCGTAGTTTTATTATATTTCTCCCATTTAAATCATCATTATACTTTACTACTTTAAGCCCCAAAATCATATTAATTAATCACTTTATTTAAAATTTTGGTACATTTGAATTTAATTGAACTATATCTTTATAAATTATAGAACACTAATTTGTTATTTATTTGTATTCCTACTATATATAGTTTATCAACTATATAGCTAATTTAATGCGTTGCACTACTATATTTATGCTTCGATGCCCGATGTTTGATGGAGTCTTCTACGTGAAAATTAGATCAAGGGTCAAAACTTATAATTAGCGTGTAATTAAAATTTTAGTTTTTCGAGCCATTACAGTTTATGATTTTGAGCCAAAAGTTAGCTATATTATAGGTGTCAATTAATTTTTTCGAATCTGGACGGGTTCGGGTCCAGGTCTGAGATCGGGTCGCCCGTGATATAAACGAGCATTTGTGTTCTCCAAACCTTATTCAGTTTTAAACTCGGACAAGTGTACCTTGTCCAAACTCGGATTACTTTAAATTCAAGTTGTCGATCCAAGTTTTTTTCAAATCGTATCTGCTATTTTAAATTACAAGACGTACGTAATAATATTTTTTATTAAAAGACGAAACGTATAATATATGTTGTCTCAATTAATTTAGCTAAGCCTCAAAATTAAAATATTGCATTTTTATATAAGCTATGTAGTTTCCTTATTTCTATTGTCATTTTTTTGTGAATTATATAATATATGCAAGTATGCTTTCAAAATAAAATACAATAGGTTTTTAGAAATTTGAGTCGGGTCCTCATCCGGCCCGAATTTTAATTTAGACATCAAAACATTGCCAAAACTCGACGCGAATTTAAAAAATTATCGTCCAAAACTTTTTTTTTTTCGAGCCGAGCAAAATCAGGTCGATGGGCCAATCAAAAAATTGACAACCCTGAAGCTATACCCATCATCATATGTATTTTTTTTATATATAAGACCCATCATTATATGCGATGTCATCTGTGGGTACCTCGAGATATGAGTACACATAGATTTCGATGTATAACATGTGAGTCTAGGGCGCATAGACGGCTCTTATGAGCTAATGTGTGTTGGGGGTATTGTGACTTATATGTTGTCATTCTAGTATTTTCCTCATTACATGTAATATTTATTCCCACTTAACAATCCCACGCTGTGCTCGTGGGTTGATACCTCCAGTTCTCTCTCTACATATATCTTGCACAAGTATTGGCCTACAGTAGTATCATCAATTAATTAATGATGATTTTGGAGGAGAGTAACACGAAAGAGTTTATCGGAGGACAAGCTCAGCTATGGAAGCACATGCACGGGCACCTCGAAACACACCTTCTCAGGTTGGCAGTTGAGCTAGGCATCCCTGACCTTATCCACGACCACGGCAATCCCATAACACTGACCGAGTTGGCCACCAAATTGCCAATCCAAACCTTAAACCTAGACAAGTTCAAGCAAACATTGAAGTTCATGGTTCACATGAATCTCTTCGCCGCCGACGAAACCGATGGCGAGACCAAGTACAGTCTCACTGCGGCGTCAAACCTCCTCCTCCTCAAACCTAACAACAACAACAAGAGCTTGGCCAAGTTTGTGTTGATGAATACAGACCCAATGGAGCTGTCTTGGGTTGGACATCTTCGCGAAAGCCTGGGAGGGACGAAGTCGTGTATCGAGTTGTTTTTCGGAGCCAAGTTTGAGGCGCAGTTGGAGGATGCGGAGTGGAATGCGATGCTTATCGAGGGACTGGACTGCGGCACGTCCATCATGGTTGATGCCCTAGTTGAGGGGCTGAGAAGGGAGAAGGTCATCGATGAAGGTGTCGCGACGACGATGGTGGATGTGGGGGGAAACTCTGGAACCGTAGCGAAGGGGATTGCCAATGCATTCCCACTACTCAAGTGCTATGTGCTGGACATAGCACCGGTTGTCGAAAGGGTCGCAGAGAACCATCCTCAGCTAGAATTTGTTGTTGGTGACATGTTTGTTCTAGTTCCAAATGCAGACCTTGTGTTGCTCAAGGTAATGATCACGAGAATACTAGAATGACAACAGGTAAGTGATCACAGTCCTCCAAGACACATTAACCCTCAAGAGCCGTGCTTTTGGTCTCGATTCACTTGTTATGTATCGAGATCTAAGTGTGTGCCCGCATCTCGAAGTGTGCAAAGAGAGCTCTAATTGAAGGTTGATGTGACTTTCTGGCTGTTTGTCATTCTAGCACTTATATTCTGAAAGGAAAATCATATTTTTAACACCCATATAAATTAAAGTCTCACTCACAATTAGTAACTCTTTGAAAGCCATATGATACATTTTGAGCTGGGTGGGAGCACTTTTTCAAGTGTATATCACACATATTACGTTACAAAGCTTTGTTTGGTAACACTAGCTGATAATATAGCTGATAGCAGATAATCTAACTGAAAGCTGATAGTTTAGCTGATAGCTAAAAAGTTAGTAACTGATAGCTGATAGCTGATAATCTAGCTGATCAATTAAAATTATTTAAAGAAATAGGTGATCAAGTAGCTGATAAATACAAAATGACACAAAAAGACTTTCTTTTTAGTTCTTAAAAAAGATATATTTATATAAACTATTATTTACATTGCATATATAAATAAATTTATTATTATATATGTAAAATAACGTAATATTAATGTTTTTAGATAGTAATCATAACATGTCATGTCCCATATGTTTATATTAAACATTTTTTTGGAATAATAATGTTCCAAATTTCATTTGTAGTAAATTAGTAATATTAATTGATGTTACTTGAATGAGTATCTATATATTATTTTGGCCAATAAATACTAATAATATTGTAAACCATAATAAAGTTAAGTGATGTTATTGTGTAAATGTAATTACCATATTTTTTAACGTAAATGTATTTATTATGTTACGTTGCATATAAGGTATTGTCATTATTGTGTTATCATCGTTGCAGTCGCACTTGCATATTACACGACTTTTTTTATTATATATATTCGCTAATTTGTTTCCAAAAGAACAAATGAAAATCCGTTATTTTTTAGTCAAGAATTGGCTATTTACATGGGCAGAAAAAAAGAGCAAAATTGGAACAAAAACTAAAATGACGTTTTAAAAATGAAACGTTAGTGGGAATAGCGTTTATGATTGAAAATAAGCTGCTAACCAAACACAACTTATTTATTTAAGTAGATTATAAGCTAGTTGATAAACTAGCTAATAAGCTAGTTTGTGCATGTCAAACAGAGTCAAAGTGTATTTCATGGTTCTCAACTAGCTAGGTGAGGGACTTTAAATATGGGGAGTGTCCTAACTTAATCACACATGGGTACAAAACAATCCTAACTAACATATAAAATCCTACACAATCCAAACTAATTAACATATTGATATAAATCCTAACTAATCACACTTGTGATTCTTATGCAAGATATCATGTAATATTTTTTTGGCCACCAATATATAGCGTTTATTTCTGAACTGATTATATTGATTAAATTTGTAACAAGTCAATTGATTTTACAGAGTGTTTTGCATGACTTTCAAGATGACGAGTGCATAAAGATTTTGAAGAATTGCAAGGAAGCAATAAACCCAAAAAATGGAAAGTTGATATTGGTTGACATTGTGATCGACGACCAGATGCCCGAGTTCGGCGATGCGAGATTGGGTATGGCCATGGCCATGACGATTGCGGGTGGGAAAGAAAGGACTAAAAAAGAGTTTGAAAGTCTCATTTATGAAGCTGGTTTCAGTCACTATAAGATAATATCTATTGCAGCCCTTGAATCAATTATAGTCGTTTACCCATGAAATTAATAATTGCTTCCATGCGCTTATGTAAGGAGTACTGATGGATGTAAGAGGGTGTAGGTTGGAATCTTCTATAATCAGGCTTAAATGTCCTATCATAGAAAACAACATCATCAAGTCGACTTTAATTCCCTTAACATGGATTGTTTGGATTTCTAAGTAAGTTATTATTATTATTATTATTTTTGCATCTCTAATGGTAAAATGTAGATTGTAGGTGTGGATTGATGGCACATTTGCAACATGAAGAAATGCAATGGTCAATATGTAGATTGCACTTCTTATTTCAAGATTTTAATTATTATTTTTCTATGTATTTTAGAAAGAATTGCTAACGTGGCAGAGAAGACAATTTAAACATTCGAACAAGGAAAGAAATTAAACACTAGCGATGGGCTATTTCCAGTCGCTAGCGACAGCCCCCGTCGCTAATTGTTGGGCGGGAAAATTCTCGCCCAAATAGAGCCACGTGTCGCTTCCCCACATCACGTGGCCTTGATGGCTTGCACCACGTGGTGGATTAGTGACGGGGGCGACCTCGTGGCTAAAAAAATTAGCGACGACAAGGGTTTCCCGTCGCTAATCCCGTCGCTAACACGGGATAGCAACGGAAAACACCGGATTAGCGACGGCCGGATTTCGCCTTCGCTAATCCAGGATCCTTTTGTAGTGAAACAATTATCTGTAAAAAAAAAAACTTGATGACGAGTATCAACCCCATAAATGATCAAACACCAAAACAACTCTCGCTCTCATTGTCTCTGGTAGCGATCGAACGAAAGCGAAGAGTGCAGGAGCCGAGCCTCTACAAGAGGGACGTAAGGGAGTTTTGCTTCTGTGTTAGATTGATTATGCTCGCGGGTTCAAGCATGCATAGCACTCTCCCCAAATTAGTATGAAATTAGTATATATATGATTGAATACGAAG
The DNA here is from genome assembly GCA_039657325.1 of Stephania cephalantha. Taxonomy (NCBI): domain Eukaryota; kingdom Viridiplantae; phylum Streptophyta; class Magnoliopsida; order Ranunculales; family Menispermaceae; genus Stephania; species Stephania cephalantha. Next base: position 5,248,871 of record CM077576.1, on the reverse strand, counting down.
TAATATTCTGCTTACATTGTTAAATTTGGGCTTATATTTTCTAATTATATGATATATTGTAAAGTTTTAATATAATTCTCTAAGATGACCATTGTATTTTAAAAATTTGTACATTTGAAGACTGAAACTTGTTTTCTAATTTGATCTTACATTTCTTGTGTTAAACGAGTTCAAGCAATTTTTAGGAATTAGGTGAATCTCTGCTTTTCTCTGGATAGTTGATGGAAAAGCATTGTTTGTTAAGAGGTTTGATTGCACTCAATTGGAGAGATTTTGTTGATTTTCTGTGAATGAATTACATGCCAATGTTGGTATACAAGTAAACTAAAGCATTGGGGTGGTTCAATATATAAGTTCATTCTTTCTAATTTGTTATTAATTATTTTTATGACATGGATGAGAGAACAATATATGTAGCATCCCCTATCCCGATTAGGCAATACCTGGCCGAATCCCTAATTAAGCTCACGTACATCTAGCCAGACTTAAATAGAGCCAACCACCTATCTTCATAAATACAACATGTATATCTCGAAAATCGAATAGGGGGAATCATTTTTTTTTCAACAAAACATAATTCATCTAGGAATAACTACACATTAATTCAGAGGGATTTAAAAGATCTGCAAAGCTTACCATCAATTGAACTTAATCGAGCACAACAAAAGAGTTTGATGGATCCATGTTGCCAACCCCAACTAATCTGGGATTGAAGCTATGTTGTTGTTTGCTGTTGAATGACCAAGTTGAGAGTTAATTCAAACATCTTCTTAGCTGCTGCTTATTATAGTGATTAGTGATTGCAACCGATCAACATTACAACTTGCTAATGTTGGTAGATGTTGGATACTACACTAATTTGCAGAGCCCAAAATCATCTTTGAAGAAAATTGTGCATTCTCTTTTCTTTGCTGGTTTTCTAAATCATTTTGAGAAATTCGATGACCCATAAACTACAAGCATCGCAAGCCAATCTAATTCCAGCAAAGCCAGACTTCTTTGCCAAAGCCTCAAACTCTTCTTTAGTTCTCTCCTTTGCTTGTGAGCTAAATGCCATCATCAAAAGGTCATAGGTATATGAGAGTCTTGTAGCATTATTAGGATTCGGAACTGCTGGAACAATCGTCTCCACAACAATCACCTTTCCTTCATCTGGAAGTGCTTCGTAACACTTCTTCAGTAATGTCAAGCATTGCTCGTCACTCCAATTGTGAAGTACCCACTGCAAGTTTCCAAGCAGAAATTTGTTAAACCAATTCTTATTACTTATAAGTACTTTGAGAATAAAAATGTTGATGAACTATACACCCATGCATTATCATGTCCCTGCATGCATGCATGGTTTAATTGTATAGCTTGCAATGAAAAGTTAAAAATCGCGACACAATAATTAGTTATGTACCTTCATGAAAATGGCATCTCCTTTTGGAATACTCACGAACATATCTCCTCCAACATGTTCAACACCTGCAACCGGCCTATGCATCAATCCAAAACATACACATAAAAGATATAGATTTTCATGAAACTAGAATTTTATAACTAAGCGACTTCCTGTTTGAAGGTACACTCAAATTGCTAAAACCATCACTTGTGTGTACAGGGGATCTGCAACATTGGCTTTGTATGCATGTAGATTTGTCTAATGTTTAATAAGTATAGCTAGATATAAGCCGCGACCCCGAATTAGTTCGGAATTTTTTTTTTATTACTATGGGTGTCTGAACCGCCTCGGCCCCTATTAAGGCCCGACTAATCCCATGGGGTTAATAAAGGCGCCCCTACTACTAACCCAGAGGCCGAAAGAGAAATAGTGTAGTTGTTGCGAATCGAACTCATCACATATGCCTTAATCAGAGTACTAAGACCCTCTTTGAAACTACTGCACCACAATTGGGGCAATCAATTAGTTTGAAATTCTTATGTATGGATACTCGCGAATAATTATGCATACCAGGGTACGATGGCGCGGTTTCAATCACATGAGGCAAATCAAAATTGATTCCTCTAATTGTAGGGGACTGGGAAACAATCATGTTAGAGTTGGTTCCCATTCCACCACCTACATCAACCAAAACTTTGAGGCCCTCAAACCCTTTGTAATTCTCAAGAATCTTCTTCATTATAATTGCAGAGTCATCGGACATCGATCTGTTGAATAACTCGTTCATTTCCGGGTGTTTGGCTCCATATTCATATACATTATCCATTCCACAAACCTTAGTAACTGCTGAAAAATCTGGATTTAGAACTGTATCATCAAAGTAATACCTACATCAAATTGATGAAAATCAGAAGTGTTAGAATAAACAACATTTTTAGATATGTTTACTTAATTAATTAATCAATGTTATAAGTAGTACTGGATCATTATCATTTGAAATGCATATTACCAGGTCTCTAATGAAATCTTGTCATTAGTGAACAACAAAGAAGAACAAAGTGAAGCTCCTTCTTCATTTTTGATGAAGTACTTGGAAACCTGTGTCAAGCCATAAAACCTTTCGACTTCACCACCAATATTGTTGATATCATTCTCTTTGATAATGCAAGTGAGCACTGAATGGCTGGCAAGAAGGCGAAGGAGACGATCAAGAACAATGTGAGCATCTGGGTTCTTATTATTAGGCAGTTGAGAGGCAATCTCAGATGCTGAGAGATAAGTTGTTGGTGCTCTACTCATGATCTCAAACACATTGAGCTTGATTGCTGCTCTGATCACCAAAGGTACAAGAGCCCCGTACAGCAGTTGTTCTGCAAACAAGAAGTCCTCGTCTTCCCCTCTGTCGACATTGTTGTTGTTGTTGTTGTTGTTGGGCTTCTGCAGAAAGCAATTCATGGTAGCTTGGCTTTTCTGATCAGCACTTAGAGATATATATATGAGCAAACTAACAAATTAAGTGTTAAAGTGTACGTTTTTACCAATGTTCCCCATGCATGAGCGAGTGGTTACGCGCTACATAGTGGAGCCACATGGGGCAACTCGAGAGACCCTATGTACTTTGGCCTCCCACCCTGCCGTCCGCTTCACCCCATATTCTCCCTTGCCACCTCTATTCACTTACCTCGTTAATTCAGTTCGAATCAAATGAAGAAATTTTAATATTAATTACTTTGGGGTAGTGCAATTGTATATTTATTTTGTATACGTAAAAATATACATAGATAAAATAAGGGTGGAGCTGTGTATTAAAAAAAAAAATGTGGAGCGGATGTAAGATTGACATCCTCCTACCTAGAGGCGGATCTGGGGACGACACACGCTTTCTATATAACAAATGTAGCGTTGTAAATTAAAAAAAAAATGATGTATTTGAAGTGTCTTGAATGTAGTATCGTCAATTTTTTTTTTTTTTTGTTACGCTTAGTTATTCATACTAATATAATTTTTGTTTGAAAAAAAAAAAAGGTTAAGGTTAAATTCACCCCAACAAGATTTTCTTATTCCACCCCCCTTGCGCCACAATTATCGATTGTACAGTCCCTACACTTGTGCAGGTGGCAATTTGTGATTGCGAGCTCCGCGAATCTCCTACTTTAAAGAAAATAAAAAGATGCCTGACTACAATTTTTCTGGACATGATGACAATCTCGTCCTTTGTATTCTTCTTCCCGGAAAAACTACACATGTACGCCATGCTTGCTTGCATTAAAACTGTATTGACCAGGTTAGTAAAGTGTTTAAAAGTATGTAATTTGATACGTTTTTTATTCAATAAGTATGGTGGATACTTTCTCACATGATCAAGTATATATGTATGTATGATAAAACTTAAGGAGATAAATAATCTTTGTATTGGGGAGCAACGACTTGTAAAAACTATATAATTTTTGGTAAATATTAAGATGACTCTTTTTTTGAGAAACCCAATTCAGAGTTGTGACCAAAAAATGATCAACAAAACTTCTATTGATTATATAGTCCTGGTAAGAGCATCAGCTCCAACGCAATGCAACCATGAATTGTGGTGAAAATAGATGCCACTTAATTAGGGTGGATAGAAATTGAACCATATATAAAAAACCTTCTCCAATCCACATGTGGATTGTCAAAGTGGAGCAGATGTGGTAAAAAAATGAGTAGAGTATGTCTAACACAATGTCTAGATCTGGTAAAATAAAAAGTAGAGGATGTTTAACCCAATGTCTAGAAATAGAAATTCGAATAAACATACCCAACTTGCCTCGTCACCCATTGAATATATCTCTAATTGGCCCCCCTCATGTCTTTGATTTTCAATTTGAAAAGTTATTAACAAACAACTTTTTGTTGTAACTTGAGTTGGAACTTGCTAAGAACTAGAGAAGGAAAATAGAAGACTAAGAACTTCTACTTCTACAAACTACTACTACAAGGAGAAGAGAAGAAATGAGATAGTTGGAATGAGAAATTTTCATTCAACATGGTGTGTGAATTACAATGGGGTTGACACCCTTTATATAGGCCATTTGGTGATGATGATAATTGTACTTATACAATGTGTACAAGTTATACATACACCACAAGTCATACAACACATCACAAGCAACATAGACAATACATGGAAGAGTTGGTGTACATTGGAGAGGATTACAAGTAGGGCTGGCAAAAATCCGGGAACGGACATAAACGGGACTGGACACTAATTTTTAAAATTATTAAATTTGGTGCCCGGACCCGGTCCCGTTTTTGAAATGGGCAATTTTTTTTTTGTCCAGTCCCGTATGTTTTACAAACATACGGGACCTGTTTTGTCCGCTTTTTATTGTTAAAAATCTACAACAACAACCTTCGCGAATTCAAACACAATCAAAAACATCATCAGCATCATATAACTAAATCCAAGAACATCAAATAAATCGCAGACCTGGATACTGAAATCACCGCCCATGGAGACAATTGTGCGACTCGTCCGCCGAGGAATTGCTTGGCGCCGTCGGCCGAGCGGGAGAAATGGGAGCCGAAGCGGTGGAGGAGGAGCCGGCGACGCCCTACTTCACATCAGTCGACTCAATGAAATCAACAACACTGATCGATCGAAACTGCAATTCAATCTCAACAGACCTCCAGATCTGACTAGATTTCATCGCTAATGAGGTCGATCGGATCCCGAAGACGAATCCCTCTCTCTCTCGCGCGGATTTCTGCTAGTCGGCGCGGTATGCACGGTCTCAGGTCCGTGATGCTCACTACGAGGTCCGTCGATCCGCCGCTAGGGTTGGGGTTTCCCGATGTTTCAGGCTTGGATGATGAATCTCTCGAGCTCGGAGTGGTTGGGAACCATGGTGAGGCCCTAGCGAGCGAGCCGACGACGAAGAGTACTGCGAAGAGGAGTGGCGGATCGAGTCGTCGTGAGAGAGAGAGAGCGTGAGAGTCTGAGACTGAGAGAGAGCGTGAGAGTGAGAGTGAGAGGTGAGATTTGAGTGTGCTGTGTGAGTGAGTCGAGTGAGGCAGTGACTGTGTGTGTGAAGGGTGAACCAGTGAGGCAGTGAGAGTGAAATTAGCTTTAGGGTACCCCTTTTTTAACAGTGAAATTACCTATATGCCCTTCAAATTAATCATAAACGGGTACCCGTTTTTTTAAAAATTTTGCCCAGACCCGGTCCCGTATTTTTAAACGGACATAAAATATTGTCCGAACCCGTATGTTTGTCAAAAAAATATTGCCCGGTCCCGTTTTAAACGGGACCGGACAAAACGGCCCAAACGGGACTGTGCACATTTTGCCAGCCCTAATTACAAGTTACATGACAATACATAGATAAGTGGAGGTACTATTAAGTGAGAAATACAAGTTACATGACTACACAATATGTTGGTGTACATGCATGGTCATCCATATTCCACAACACTCCCCTTGGATGACACTTGCTTAGAGATTGTGCCTCGTTAAAACTTCTACTAAGAAAAACCCAGTGGGAAAAATATAGTAAAAGAAAAAGAGTACACTATCTCATAAATATTAAGATGGGTATAATATTGTTAAGATTGCCTCATTAAAAACCTTGCTAGGAAAACCCAATGGGATAAAATCACAGCTAAGGGAAAAAGAGTGCAATACACTAATCAATAACTCCCCCTCATGTGAACATGGGTGAAACTTGTTCAGTTTCTTTACTTGCAATGTCTTTAAGTTTACGCAAGCCAATACTATATGTAAGCCTTTTAAATGTCGTAGTTGGTAAGACTTTTGTGAATAAATCAGTAAGATTATCACTCGATCGGATTTGCTTGACATCAATTTCACCATTCTTTTGAAGCTCATGCGCATAAAAGAATTTTGGTGAAATATGTTTTGTTCTGTCCCTTTTTATGAATCCTTCACTTAATTGTGCAATACATGCTGCATTATCTTCATATCATATGGTTGGAGAATCTTTTATTGAAGGCAATCCACATGATTCTTGAATATGTTCAATCATGTTTCTCAACCATACACTCACGACTTGCTTCATGAATTGCAAGTACTTCAGAATGATTGGAAGAAGTAGCAACCATAGTTTGTTTTACTGACTTCCATGATACAACAGTATTACCACAGGTGAATACATATCCCGTTTGAGAACGGGCCTTGTGGGGATCAGATAAAAATCCAGCATCGGCATAACCTTGGAGATTCAATTTTACCCATCTCGAGTAAAACAAACCCATGTCACTTGTTCCTCGAAGATATCGAGAAACATGTTTAACACCATTCCAATGTCTTCGAGTTGGTGAAGAGTTGTATCTTGCAAGTAGGTTGACAGCAAAAGCAATGTCAGGTCTTGTACAATTTGCAAGATACATAAGTGCACCAATTGAACTTAAATATGGTACCTCCGGACCAATTAGCTCTTCATCACTTTCATGAGGTCGAAATGGATCCTTATCCACTTCAAGTGATCTGACAACCATTGGAGAACTCAATGGATGTGCCTTGTCCATATAAAATCTTTTTAATATTTTCTCAATATAATTTGATTGATGGACAAGTACTCCACTTGAAAAATGTTCAATTTGCAAATCAAGACAAAGTCTTGTTTTTCCAAGATCTTTCATATCGAATTCCTTTCTCAAGTATTCGGATGTTCTAACGATGTCGTCGTGGTTTCCCACTATATTTAAATCATCAACATATACAACAATAATCACAAAATCCTGTTGTTGATCTTTTAATGAAGACACATGGGCAAAGCGGATTATTTACATATCATTCTTTCAGTAAATAATCACTAAGACGTTTGTACCACATTCGTTCGGATTGTTTCAATCCGTACAAAGGCCTTTGTAATTTTATAGAATGCATGTTATGAGGTTTTGATTTTATTTCTTCGGATATTACAAATCCTTAAGGGATTTTCATATATATCTCACTGTCTAGGGATCCGTACAGATATGCTATAACGACATCCATTAAATGCATATCAAGCCCTTCAGAAACTGCAAGGCTTATCAAGAGCCGAAATGTGATTGCATCTATAACAGGAGAATAAGTTTCATCATAATCGATGTCAGGTCTTTGTGAGAAACCTTGAGCTACAAGTCTTGCTTTGTACCTTGTAACTTCATTTTTTTTCGTTTCTCTTTCGTACAAATACCCATTTATATCCAACAGGTTTTACGCCATCTGGCGTTTGAACAATCGGTCCAAAAACCTCTCGTTTCCTTAACGAGTTTAGCTCTGCTTGGATAGCATCTTGCCATTTTTACCAATCAGGTCTTTTTCGACATTCGTCCACTGATCGTGGTTCTGGATCATCATCATTTTCACATATTTCAAAGGACACATTGAAAGCAAATATATCATCAGGAACAATTTTATTTCGATCCCAAATCTTACTAGAGTTTAAATAATTTATTGAGATCTCATTATTTTCATCTTTTTCCTCTTTTTCTAGAGGCAGTTGTTCCTCGTAAGAATCAACTTGTTCTGACAAATCCTTATCAAATGATTCTTGTGCTTTCTCAGGAGTATTTTGATTTGTATTTTTTTTTACTCCCGTTTTCCTCTTTCGAGGAATTGTATCATTTGAACCAACTGGTCTTCCACGCTTTAAGCGTTTCGTTGGTTCTTGTGCATTTTGTTGCAAAGAGACATCAATTCTTGCAGGAGCATTTACAGCTAAAATATGTGATTTTGTCACTTGTTTTGCATCATTAAATGCATCAGGTAATTGATTTGCGATTTGTTGCAAATGAATGATCTTTTGAACTTCAAGTTCACACCGATTTGTGCGTGGATCATAATGTGATAAAGTTGATGCATTCCAAGCAATTTCGCGCCATTCCTTTTGAATTGACTTCTTATCTCCCCCTAATGGTGGGAAAATTGCTTAATCAAAGTGACAATCAACAAAACGTGCAGTAAATAAATCTCCTGTTAAGGGCTCAAGGTATCTTATAATGGACGATGAGTTAAATCCAACATAAATCCCAAGTTTTCATTGTGGACCCATCTTAGTTCTATTGGGAGGTGGTATAGGAACATACACTGCACAACCAAAAATTTTCAAGTGTGAAATATTTGGTTGTTGACCTAAAATGAGTTGCATGGGGGAATGTTCATGGTATGCAGTAGGCCTATAACGAATGATAGATGCTGCATGAAGGATTGCATGTCCCCAAACTGAAGTTGATAACTTAGTTTTCATGATTAAAGGTCTGGCAATTAGTTGAATGCGTTTGATCAGAGATTCTGCCAAACCATTCTGGGTATGCACATGTGGAACATAATGTTCAATGGTGATTCCTATAGACATGCAATAATTTTTAAATGATTGAGATTGGAATTCTCCGGCATTGTCAAGACGGATGGTCTTGATTGGGTTGTCAGGGAATTGTGCTTTTAACTTAATGATTTATGCTAAAAGTCTAGCAAATGCAACATTGCGGGTCGAAAGCAAACAAACATGTGACCACCTAGTTGATGCATCTATCAAAACCATGAAATATCTAAATGGTCCACAGTGAGGATGAATAGGTCCACATATGTCTCCCTGAATGCGTTCTAAGAAAACTAGGGATTCCACAACAATTTTACTTGGGGATGGTTTAACTATCAATTTACCTTGAGAACAACTAGCACAATTATAATCACCAGCTGAAAATATTTTGTGACTCCTTAAAGGATGTCCATGCGAATTATTAATTATTCTTCGCATCATTGATGATCCTGGATGACCAAGCCGATCATGCCATAAAATGAATGTCTTTGGATCATTAATTTTCTTATTTAAGACGACATTCGTTTCGACATGCCTTATATGAGTAAAATATAATCCAGATGATAAAGTTGGAAATTTTTCTAACACTTCTTTTTTCCCATTTGAAACCAATGTGACATAGAGAAATTCTCTATTATTTTCATTCATGGTTTCAATGTGATATCCATTTTGTCGAATATCTTTAAAGTTGAGTAAATTTCTTCTAAATTTTTCAGAGTATAAGGCATTGTCAACATGAATTGTTGTTCCCCCAAGCAACATAATATTTGCTATTCTAGAGCCATTAATCAAATTGGAGATGCGAGATATTGTTTGAACATTAGCCTCATCTACATTCAAATTGGAGAAATATTCTATGTTTTTAAGGATTGTGTGCGTTGTAGCACAATCATCAAGTCATATATCGCTCTTATTTGATTCATGATTTGAACACATGATTTGTTGATCCATCTAGACAAATAATGTTTAACAAATCAAAAAAAAGTCATATATCAATGATAAAATTCATAATATTTTGCCTTTGATCTTGAAGGCATGGTAAAGGTCACAAAAATATTCGGGTATATATATGACAATATTTAAGCAAAATAGCCTTTCATATATGTTTAAAAAATGTCACAATTATAAGCGCTCATTGTCAATAATTATTTGCCCTTTGTAGTTGTGCACCACTTTTATTCCAATTTTTGGTGGAATTGTCAATACGACATTTACCTGATATTTTCACATTTTCCACGTCCATAAATTTATTATTGCGATCATGATCATTATATGCAACATATGCTTCTTAATTTGAAGCTGAACTAATTGGACGGGAGAGATATTATATTTATAATATCTCATTATTTTACTCAGCTACCATGAGACAAGAAATCAATCCTTAATATTTATTGGATTGACATGCGCGCTCGATATTTGTTGCAGCAATAAATCGAGGCGGGCCACGTGACCTTATTTTTATCGTCTCATCAGTCATATTTCCACATAGCCTCAACATAGAGGTAATTAAAATTGCGGAATTATAATTAATATTTGACTGATTAAATTTTGTAGCTTGAGACTCAACCGCTCATTTTGAACTTTTGGAGCATTACTTTTTTTTTTGTATTTATATATTTATAACTCCATAAGGTGAAAATATATATAAAGTGAAATATTCACTTTTCAAATCTCTAAAGAGATATTGGCAAATGATTGTGTACAACATACAGCCTTGCATATATGCTAGCTTTATTCATAATTTGTAATATTTAATTATCATGAAAAGAATTATAATATGGTAACAAATTCAAATATGGTTGATTAATATTTTGAAAGTAAATGTAATATAAAATGATTTTCTCTTTTCTTTTATGTAAAAAAACATAACATATGATTAAGTATATGTTCACAACTTGATTCATTAATAATCAAATGTACTATTCGTATGAGTTGGTGGGACAACCTCCAGGTTGGGTGGCGAGACAAAGTCTGCTTAATACCATGCCTCCTCGAACGGGATAACTCATCTCCCTTTCAATGTTTAGCTTTACCGGGGACAAGACTTACCCACTATCAACTCAAACTTATAGCATTATTTGTATTATAAAATCAAGAATATAACAATAACTAATTGTTTGTAATTTTAAGAGAAAAACTATATGTCACACATTGACTTTTGATTTCTGATGTAGAAGATCGTACAAGACGCAACTACAGAGCATACTTTCGCAATCGGTGACGTTATAATGCAAAGTATATGAATAAAGTATGCATATAGAAGTGATGCATGTAATAAAGGAAGCAACCATGATAATATAGAAATAAATTGAACTTATTTAAATAACAAAAGTTATACATTCCTATTTTGTCTCCTTAACAAGCCTTCTTGAACTTCAAGATCTCCTTAATGCTAGAGCAAACTCGTGCTGATAACGTGTTGTAAATTGAGTTGGAACTTGCTAAGAACTAGAGAAGGAAAATAGAAGACTAAGAACTTCTACTTCTACAAACTACTACTACAAGGAGAAGAGAAATGAGATAGTTGGAATGAGAAGTTTTCATTCAACTTGGTGTGTGAATTACAATGGGGTTGACACCCTTTATATAGGCCATTTGGTGATGATGATAATTGTAGTTATACAATGTGTACAAGTTATACATACACCACAAGTCATACAACACATCACAAGCAACATAGACAATACATGGAAGAGTTGGTGTACATTGGAGAGGATTACGAGTTACATCACAATACATAGACAAGTGGAGGTACTATTAAGTGAGAAATACAAGTTACATGACTACACAATATGTTGGTGTACATGCATGGTCATCCATATTCCACAACACTTTTGACACTTATCATTGTAGGTCTTTGGTTTTTGCATTGAGATATGTGCATTCATGTATCGAAATGTATCTAATTAAAGGATAGCAACGATTATGTGTGATAAGTTATCTTAGCATTTTATTACCTAAGCTTTTTTGAGAGAGAAATTTTGGGCCCCTTCAAGTCGGAGGTTGCGTCCGCCCCTGCTCGCGGATACATGATTTTACTTGAAAATTACATCGCTACTAAGTGAGAGAAGATCACAAACTTCAACTCCACATGCCATTTTTGCAAGCACTAATTGGGGGGTCTTTTGCACCTAATGCCAACAATGAGGTTGTATTTAAATGAGTTTTTTGGGCGTTTGCACCTTCTATTATAGGCTTTAGACATTGCAGACCAATTATACAAATTGATGACACGTTCTTGCATGGAAAATACAAACAAAAACTCTTAATAGCCACTGTTGTTGATTGTAATAGTCATATATTTCCCTTAGCATTTGCCATTGTCGATAAGGAAAACCAAGACAGCTGGGGATGGTTTCTAGCTTGTTTGCCACATCATGTGACTGATCGAGATGGTATATGTGTCATTTATGATCGACACCCTGGTATATTGTTGGCAATGAATAATCCTCAAAATGGATGGACCCATGAAAGAGTTCATCATAGATTTTGCCTTCGTCACATATGCAGTAATTTCAACATGAGATTTGGGAGCAAAGAATTGAAGGATATGGTGTACTTAGCCGGTGCACAACATCAACCTCGAAAATTTAAGGCATACATGAAAGAACTTCAACAAATTAATGCGGAAAGTATTGCATGGTTTAATGATCTTGATCGAACACAATGGACCAACGCATACGACAAAGGATTTCGATACGGATGGATGACTACAAATCTAGCGTGTATTAATTGTGTCTATATGTTTATACTATTAATTATTTAATGTGTTTGATTTATATCATGTTTACAAGCAAATACTTACATGGTTTTTTTTCACAAATGTAGAATGCTTTGACGGTGTCCTTTACGATTTTACCCTGACACCGCATTAGTGCAAGTAACATTTTATCATGTCATAGCTTAATTTAACAAAAGACTTGACGAAGTAGGTGCAACCCTAGGAAGGGGCGAAAGGTACACAAAGTACGCACTTGATAAGTTGTCACATTGGGGAAAGGCGGCAGGAGGGCACAATGTTACATTAGAAATCGTGAAAATGGCACATTTGAAGTCATCACTGCAACACGTGGGTATCATTTGAGAAAATGGTCTAACAAGCAAGTGGTGAAATTGGAGGCTCGTAGATGCACTTGTATGAACTGGCAGTGTTTTGGCATTCCATGTTCCCAATTCAGAGTTGTGACCAAAAAATGATCAACGTGTTGTAAACTAAGTTGTAAGCCAACTAGAACTTAAGTTGGACTTGCTAGAGACTTAAGCATAGAAGACATAAACTAAGAACTACTAGAACAAGTAGAGAAGAAGAGACAAGAGAGAAGAGAGCTATAGAAGAAAATATAGAGATTTCATTTCAACATTGGTGTGTCAATTACAATGGGTTTGTCACCCTTTATATAGGCCATTTGGTGATGATGATAATTGTACTTATACAATGTATACAAGTTATGCATACACCACAAGTCATGCAACACATCACAAGCAACATAGACAATACATGGAAGAGTTGGTGTACATTGGAGAAGATTACAAGTTACAAATGCTTGATGTTACAATTCAATGTGAGAACCATGCTTCACATTGTGGTCACATACATGCACAAGTGTCCATCCATTTCATAACACTCCCACTTGGATGACACTTGTTGAAAGAATGTGTCTCGTTAAACTTCTACTAGAAAAAACCATGTGGGAAAAAATCTAGTATAGGAAAAGAGTATAATATTTGTAATGACCCGTAAAGTATACGTGCCACATGTCATGTGGTCCACGTGGGTTTAGGCCAGGCGGGGCCCAGTGTCGTGGGGAACTAGGGTAGTCACAATATTGCTTTGTAGTATAATATTTGTTGATTGCCTCATTAAAACCTTGCTAGGAAAACCCAGTAGGACAAAACCATAACAAATGAAAAGAGTACAACACATTGATACACTTAGAGATAATATAAATGTCTCATTAAAACCTCTACTAGAAAAACCCCGTGGGAAAAATCTGGTATAGGAAAAAGAGTACATTAATTACTCTCATAATTTATTTATTTATTTTTTTATATGAAATATAATATTGTTAGGATTGCTTCATTAAAAATCTTGCTAGGAAAACCCAATGGAATAAAACCATAGCGAAAGGAAAAGAGTGCAATACACTAATCAACCTAGATATAAAGTTTTAATATTGTTAGAATTGCCTCATTAAAAAAACATTTGCAAAGAAAACCCAGTGGGATAAAATCATAGCAAAAGGAAAAAGAGTGCAATACACTAACCAATAACTCATTTTGACTCACCCCCTCATGTTTACATGGGTGAGATATCTTGTGCATTTTGTTGCACATGGGCATCGTTTTCTATATGAACCATTTAATGTTGAAGCATATGATTGCAACTCTTTTGTATATAGTACTTGCATCAAGTAATTGATTCATAACTTGTTGCTACTGAATGATCCTTTGAACTTCGAGTTCATATTAATTTATACATGGATCATAATACAACAAATTTAATGCAATTTGATGTGTTTCAAGCAATTTTACGTTATTCCTTTTGAATTGGCTTATATCTCCCCCTAATGGTGGGAAAACTACTTCATCAAAGTGACAATTAGCAAAACTTGCTATAAATAAATTTCCTATTAGGGATCTAATGCATCTTATAATATGATTAATGGAGAGTTAAATCAATATAAGTCTCATATTGATTTTTCTTGAGATAATCTCAAGCTGATAAAAAAATCTAGTTCGATAAAGGATGTCCGTGCGAATTTACGATATTTTCGCATTAGTAATGATTATGGATAATCAAATAGATCTTTCTACATTATGAATGTCATTTGATTTATGACGACATTCGTTTTAATGTGCCTTATATATTCCAGAAGTTAAAGCCGGGAATATTATACTCAGATTAAATCATATTCATATAGATAATTTTTTTATTATTCTGAGTAGACTTATTCTGAACAAGACATTAACGATAAAATTGTTGTACCAGATATTGCTTGAACATTAGCCTCCGCTAAGTTCGAATTCGAGAAATATTCACTTTTATATTATAATGTACATGCATGTAACACGATACACAAGACATAAACTCATCGCCCATATTTAGGTCACGATTTAAACACCTCTCGATGTGCCTGTTTTATCGAGCCGTTTTCAATGATAAAGGTCACATAAATATTCGGGTATATATATGACAATATTTAGGCAAAATAGCCTTTCATATATGACCAAAAAAATGTCACAATTATGAGTACTCATTGTCAATAATTATTTGCCCTTTGTAGTAATGCACCACTTTTGTTCCAATTTTTGGTGGAATTGTCAATACAACCTTTACCTGATATTTTCACCTTTTCCATGTCCATAAATTTATTATTGCGATCATGATCATTATATGCAACATATGTTTCTTAATTTGAAGCTGAACTAATTGGACGAGAGCGATATTATATTTATAATATCTCATTATTTTACTCAGCTACCATGAGACAAAAAATCAATCCTTAATATTTATTGGATTGACGTGCGCACTCGATATTTGTTGCAGCAATAAATCGAGGCGGACCACGTGACCTTATTTTTATTGTCTCATTAGTCATATTTCCACATAGCCTCAATATAAAGGTAATTAAAATTGCAGAATTATAATTAATATTTGACAGATTAAATTTTGTAGCTTGAGACTCAACCGCTCATTTTGAGCTTATGGAGCATTACCTTTTTTGGTATTTATATATTTATAACTCCATAGGGTGAAAAGATATATAAAGTGAAATATTCACTTTTCAAATCTCTAAAGAGATATTGGCAAATGATTTAAATTTTGTCTAACACAACATAGTCTTGCATATATGTTTTATTCACAAATTATAGTATCTAATTGTCATGACAAGCAATTCTTGTCGGTAATATAATAAGGCAACAAGTTCAACTATGGTTGAATAATATTTTGAAAATAAATTTAATATAAAATAGTTATCCCTTTTTATGTAAAAACATAACATATGATTAAATATATGTTCACAACTTGATTCGTTAATAAACAAAATGTACTATTCGTATGAGTTTGTAGGACAACCTCTAGGTTGGGTGGCGAGACATAGTTTACTTAATACCATGCCTCCTCGAATGGGATAACCTGTCTCCCTTTCATTGTTTAGCTTTACCGGGGACAAGGCTTGCCCACTATCAACTCAAACTTATAGTATTATTTGTATTATAAAATCAAGAATAAAACAATAACTAATCATTTGTAATTTTAAGAGAAAAACTATATGTCACACATTGAATTTTGATTTCTGATGTAGAAGATCGTACAAGACGCAGCTACAGAGCATACTTTCATAGTCGGTAACGTTACAATGCATAATGTATGAATAAAGTACATTTACATAATTAAATATGCATGTAACAAAAAAGAAATTAACCATGACAACATGGAAATAAATTGAACTTATTTAAATTAATAAAAATTATACCTTAGCTTTATATCTTTGAAAAGCTTCTTGATCTTCAAGACCTCCTTTTATAGAGCAACTTCGTGTTGATAACGTGTTGTAAACTAAGTTGTAAGACAACTAGAACTTAAGTTGGACTTGCTAGAGACTTAAGCATAGAAGACATAAACTAAGAACTACTAGAACAAGTAGAGAATAGGAGACAAGAGGGAATAGAGTTAGAGATGAAAATGTAGAGATTTCATTCCAACATTGGTGTGTTAATTACAATGGGGTTGGCACCCTTTATACATGCCATTTGGTGATGATGATAATTATACTTACACAATGTATACAAGTTACGCATACACCACAAGTCATACAACACATCACAAGCAACATAGACAATACATGGAAGAGTTGGTGTACATTGAAGATGATTACAAGTTACATGAAGTGTGAGAGCCATGCTTGATGTTACAATTCAATGTGAGAACCATACTTCACATTGTGGTCACATACATGCACAAGTGTCCATCCATTTCATAACACATCAAAACTTCTATTGATTATATAGTCCTGGTAAGAGCATCAGCTCCAACGCAACGCAACCATAGATTGTGGTGAAAATAGATGCCACTTAGGGTGGATAGACATTGAACCATATATAAAGAACCTTCTCCAATCCACATGTGGATTGTCAAAGTGGAGCAGATGTGGTAAAAAAACGAGTAGAGGATGTCAACCCAATGTCTAGATGTGGTAAAACAAAAAGTAGAGGATGTCTAACCCAATGTCTAGAAATAGAAATTCGAATAAATATACCCAACTTGCCTCGTCACCCATTGAATATATCTCTTATTGGCCCCCTCATGTCTTTGATTTTCAATTTGAAAAGTTATTAACAAACAACTTTTGACACTTATCATTGTAGTTCTTTGGTTTTTGCATCAAGATATGTGCATTCATGTATCGAAATATATCTAATTAAAGGATAGTAATAATTATGTATGATAAGTTATCATAGCATTTTATTACCTAAGCTTTTTTTGAGAGAGAAATTTTGGCCCCCTTAAAGTCGGAGGCTGCGTCCGCCCCTGCTTGTGGATACATGATTTTACTTGAAAATACATCGCTACTAAGTGAGAGAAGATCACAAACTTCAACTTCACATGCCATTTTCGCAAGCACTCATTGGGAGTCCCTTAAATGCTTTATTTATTTTTGTTTTTGGCCTTTCAAGACTCACTCCGGGTTCCCTAATGACTCGAAAGAAACCAACTTATTTAGAGTTTCATGGAAGGATTCAATCTCACCTCATGACGCCGCCGGTGGCAGCGGTTTATGTGCACAATAGGTATTTAGTTTTAAAATTAATTATTAATTAGTAGATCGATTAATTCACTTTATTGTTCACATATCCCATGGTAAACAAACGAAGATGAAATTGATTTTGACCACTTCTTTCTTTGTGTCATCTTTTGCTTTTCTAGTAACTTGTTTCTTTGATTGGCGTATGAATTGAGTTTTGATGAGCATATCTTATTTGATAAAATGCTTTAGCACGTCTATGTTGTTTCAGAAATTGAAATGCATTTCAAATTTTATGTCGTTCATCGTGGATAGCTATTTATTGTTGAGATATATGTCTAGGCAATTCTGTTATTGATTCAACTATTTCAAGTGTTGATTTGAATTGGAAACTGAGTATATATATATATATATATATGCGGCACACATATCAATCAAATCTACATCATTGTGTAGCAAATGTATGTCTTTATCATCTTCCTTTACTAATATCTCATACTTTTTTTCAGTTCTCTCATTTGATTTTAGTGAGTCTGAGGCATAAGTAAATTCTACATGATATGTGTCGTCAATTATTTCCATGATTTTAAATACAATATACATATAGTTAGTTTCAACGCAATGTTTGACTTATTGTGAGTTAACGGCTCACTCATAAGCTTCCATCATATACATTTGATTAAGGGCCTTAACTGAAGTCTAGCACGTAATTCTCCACGAAAGGCGCCTAGTTGCGAATTATACTATAAAAAACAAGAGTTGAAACATCTTCGTAGCTTCTTATTATTGTGATTACAACTGATCGACACTACTGTTAACTCTAACCAATCTGTAATGATATTTTAATACTATAAACAAAACGAAATTATAATAATTTAAAACATAACTAAGTACATAAACAAATTTTAACCAGAGGCTTGCGAATTCCGCAATAACCTAAGACAATTATTTCTGCGATTCGTTGATGAAATCTCTTCAGAAATATGTCCTCAGGATTCAATCAAAGTGCTCTTCCAAATTCAAATATCACCAAATTTGGAAGTCTGCCCTACTACACTCTTCTTCTCTCTTACAATAATTATAATTCGAAAATAAAAATCAAGCAGTTTATCAATGTTTGAGTAAGACTTAAATAGATGTTAAAGAGATGTCTTCAAACAACACATCCCTTTAATTTCGAAATTAATAAATCTATTAAGGTTCAATAATCACAACTGTTAACACACTCCAACTGTATTAAGTTAATGAAAAATGAGAATTAATTACTGCTTAATTAATCTCGAAATTGAAATACTAAGTAGAAGAAAATAAAATCAAGTTTTTTGTAGCCAACCAAGCCAAAGCCCAAAGGCCCCAAGGCCAAAGGCCCCAAGGCCAAAGGCTTAAGGCCCATCTTTGACTTAAAATGTATATGGGTCACCCTATTGCCCATGTGCACCTATTCGCACCCCATTGGGTCACCCACTCTAACCCTTTGCCTTAAAACGAAGTTGGTTGGGTTGCTTTCATATATAAAGAAAGAAAGTGATTTTTGGTTTTCCAATGTAGGACTAATGTTTTCTTTCAAACATACTAGAACAAAGTTGTGCTAACAATACCCCACATTTGAATAGAAAATATTATGTCACCCCACATTTCTATTCAAATTCGGCTTTCAAACATAATTAAAATCATAAAACACAAGAAAGAGAAGTATTATGTCATGTTATTAGGAAAAGTGTCTAAAAGACTTGAACTTTACCTTAGTATAACAAATCAGATTTACTTAGTGACGTAGTGGATATAAAAGATCTTGAACTGTTCACTTTGTGTAGTAAATCGATATAATACGCCTTACGTATGTCATAATAATTAAAGTACGATTTATACGTTTTTGTCTATTTTGCTACTAGACGCATCCCGGTTTCATGATAGCTTTAGGGAGTTTAGCATGTCTCGTTCTCATAAATGCGACCCCACATTTACTATCATATAGGTGTCATTTTTGTTGTCATTAAATGTAAAACATACCCTTAACATCTTCACAACACACATTATATCTTAGAAATGAGTAAAAGTGCATTCTACTTCAAGTCTCATCTAACCAGTTTGCATATTGAACCTAGACCATGAGATCTCCAATCAGCTAGGTCAGGTTTCCACCAAACTTAACTTATTTTATAGGCTTTAGACCTATTCCCCTCGATTACAATATGACTTGATCTCTTGGTAAGCCTTTTGTCATAGGATCGACAATATTATCCTTTGACTTTACATAATCTATACTAATTATTCCAGTTGACAGTAATTGTCTTATAATATTATGTCGGCGCCTTATATTTCTTGACTTACTAATGTATACATTATTTTTGGCTTTAGCTTGTGATTTCATACTATCACAATGTATACATATTGATGAAACTGGTTTTTTTCATAATGAGATATCTTCTAGAAAATTTCTTAGCCATTTTGCTTCTTCAGCAGTTTTATCCAAGGCTATAAAATCAGATTCCATTGTTGAATGTGATTTACACGTCTGATTTTTTGATTTCCATGAAATCGCAGCTCTTCCCAAAGTAAATATATATCCACTAGTTGACTTAGTTTATGTATTATCAGAAACCCAGTTAGCATCATTATAACCTTCAAGTACTGGTGGATATTTTGGATAATGCAATCCATAGTATAAAGTATATTTTAAATACCTTAATACTCTAGTCAATGCTTCCCAATGACCTTCATTTGGGTTGTTTGTGTATCTACTAAGCCTACTAACTGTAAGCAATGTCAAATCTTGTAGAATTCATCAAGTACATCAAACTCCCAATTACTTGAGAATACTCCAATTGAGAAATTGCACTTGAAGTATTTTTCTTAAGTTTACAATTTGCATCAAATGGAATGGGAGCTAGTTTACAATCAAATTGATTGAGCTTCTTTAATATTTTTTCAACATGATGAGATTGAGTAAGGATGTATCCATTATCATTTCTTTGAATTTGAATTCCTAAAATGACATAAGCTTGACCCAAGTCCTTCATGTCAAAATTAATATTCAAAATTCTCTTCGTTGAAATTATTATATCCGTATTAGAATACATATCATCAACATATAAACATATTATAGCACATGAGTTTTTCGTTTCCTAAATGTAAACACATTTGTCACATTCATTTATTTTAAATCCATTTACAATCATAGTATGGTCGAGTTTTTCATGCCACTGTTTTGGTGCTTGTTTTAGTCCATATAAAGACTTAACAAGTTTACAAAATTTATTTTCTTGACCTTTAACTACAAAACCTTCATGTTGTTTCATATAAATTTTTTCATATAATTTTCCATTTAAAAATATTGTTTTTACATCCATTTGAAGTATTTCTATATTATATATGGTCGCAATTGAAATTAGCATCGTGATAGATGTAATTCTTGAAACTAGAGAATAAGTATCAAAATAGTCCAATCCTTCTTTTTGTCGATATCCTTTAGCCACTAAATGCGCTTTATATTTATCAATCGACCCATCAGCTTTCAATTTTTTTTAAATCCATTTATAACCTATTTGTTTATTACCGGGAGGTAAATCGATCAATTCCCAAGTATGGTTACTTAGAATGGATTCTATTTCATTGTTTATGGCTTCTTTCCATAAAATAGTCTTACTTGAAGTCATAGCTTCTTTATATGTTTGTGGTTCAGCTGCAGTCAAAAGACTAATAAAATCAGGTCAAAAACTTGTTAGAACTCTTGTTCTTTTTCCCCATCTTGGTTCCATATTTGATTCGGGAATATTAGAAGTAGATGGTTCATCTCGAACTTTCTTGTTCAATGAACTTATCTTTTCATCTTTATAAGGAGAAATTCCTTCAAAGAATTGCACTATGACGACCCCTTCCCTAATCTAAAGCATCGCCTGGCCTAATCTTGTAATTAAGCCCTAATTCTGTCACATAGGGCTTAACTACGTATTAATCATCATTTTTTGTCCTATTCTCCTCGTTAAACATGTTCAAGATAAATAACATACATGTCACATTTCAATTGGTTTTCATAGTTAATTAAAATATTTTTTAAGAGTTATAAAATTTAGCGGAAGTCTTAACATATTATGCAGAAGCAATATATTCAATTTTTAGTATGGAAATTTGGAAACAATGATCACATGTATATATATAATAAAGTGGCGAAAATAAACAGTGTGATGGTCATCATAAATTGATGAACTAAACGCTTGACCTAACATACGACCCCAAAATGTATCAAAGACATAACTGTATAATACACAAAATATCAAAACCTATAAAATATTGATGCAAAATTACGCCGTTGGATCAAAGGTAGTCGCCAATCTTCTCTTTGCCAGGCCCGCTCGTTGACGGCTTTGCACCCACCATCATAAAAAGGACGGTGAGTACAAAAAGTAGCAGTAACCGCCGTTGACATATTCATTCACATTTCCAAAAGACTAAATGGTATTTAAAAGCACACCCTTGATAAAGAAAGACTGGCACCAGAAATATGCTAAAAAATACCGCAGTTAAGGAAATGAAACTGACACAAGGCTAAATAATAATGATCTTAATCCGGTCAGCCGTGGCATACGTCAGTGAAGCTTTTTAAAACCACTAAAGGACGTGTGTGCCATCGCACAGTCTAATATCAATAGAGACTCTAACCCCATGTGCCGCATAATAGTGGCAAGTGCTGACATCCTCAGGGACTCTAACCTCGTTTGCCGATCAACTTTAACATAGTGCAATGGACTCTAGATTCTATAACTACTTTATAATTCCAAGAAATAGACTCGTTAGGATTCCAAAGCTTGGGTGTGCTACAAAACATAATTCCCAAAGAGTACAAGTCCATGAAGTCACCCACAACTTCACAATTCATAATAGCATGCTATTTACACTATATTCACTGTAAAATAGCAAGAAATGACATAAAGTTCATGGATGGATTCAAAGGAAATCAATTCATCATAATGTCATGAAAGTCAAGCTCAACAAATAAGGAATGTCAAATAAGTTCATGATATAAGAGTACAACAACGCTGACATAGTCAATATAGACTACAACAAACAAGCATAAAGTGGATATAAAATGCAAATAAAACAATTAACGGGTATACTCACATTAAGCAACGTAAAGTCCTAGCTTTATCGGCCTCCTGACACCTTTAATTTTGTATTCGAACCATTGAAACTTTTCCATAGGTTCCTGATATCATTTAACATGCTTTTGAATGTGTTTAGACCTTTAACTAGGGTATTGGACTTGTTTAAAACATTTAAGTTGAAATTAAGAATTTGCTGATTTTTGTATCGTCAGAGCAATTTGCTTGCTGGATAGCCTACTTAGCACGCTAATGACCATATTAGAACGTTACCCAGATCCTCTAGCGTGCTATACTAAGTAAGCGCGCTAGCTGATTACACCTTGGGATCTCTTTTCTACATTTCCAGAGAACTAAAACACCCATTAACGACATGCAAATTGCCACATCTTATATATTTAATAAATTTATCAAATTAACTAAATTTCTAGTGTAAGGAATTACCAAGTTTGATGAAACCTAGCTTGATTATCACCTCCTTGGCCTAATCTTTGCTAATATCCTCTAATTTTTCCTCTCCAACAAGCTTCCTTAACTCTTAAGCTTATGTAATGAAATGGAATTTCTGGTTTGCATGAGTTGATAAATCAATCTTATATATTAAGATAAGGTCGATTGTTAGCCATTGATCTATATGTGATACGTATATCGAGAATAATCTAATGATCTACACCTTGACACATTTCCTACTTACTTTTCACTAACTTCATCCAACTAACACCAATGTCAAACTCAATTAGTTTATAGATGTGTCAACACGTACCTCGAGAATCATCATATGACTATTGTTTTAATTTGCTAACTTATGTTACATTTAATATATAATTAACTATAGCAACATTATTTCAACTATATAAGCTACACTAAGCTGAAACCAACCTACTACATCACTCTCTACCATGGCCCTACGCCGACACGTATCTCGAAGAGCGTCTCTACTCAAGTTTTGACACCTATACACAAGTAGGAGTGACTTAATAGTCTACACAATACATTACACTAAGCATATGCTACAACAAATCTAACATATACATCGGTCATCTTGCCTCAATTAGTGCACATATCAGGGTGTTGGTCCCACGGCACGAGTCGGTAATCCTGATTACATATAATAAATGAGATTAGATATATGGGTCGTGACAAATCTCCCAACTAATAAAAATCTCATCGTCAAAATTGAGATTTAGGTTATGATTAGTACCTGACTCGAAAAGGTACAGAAACATGTCCATCATATGGTCTTCCCACTCCCGAGTAAGCTCCATATTATCATGGAATTGCCACTAGACGAGAACCTTCGAGAAAAACTTGTTCCTCAATCGTCGATCCAAGATCTAAATAGGCTGCTCCTCATAAGTAACATAATCGCTTAGGTCTATCTGACTCAAATCCACAATTGGTCGAAAACCTACTCTCGACTCAGCTAATCGAAACACCGAAATATGAAAGACTGGATGAATCCCTGACATTTGTGGATGTAGCTTGTGACGGCCCCAATTTTCCATAAAATTGGGCCCCGCCCTACCTAAGCCCACGTGGACCCCCCGAGCCAGTCTCGCAAGGTCAACGCAGGCCTAGTCAGCCTTCCAATCCATTATTACAAGAAATTTCCCATAAAATTGAGTTATTAGTATTTTTCAAGATTTAGAAATTTAGCGGAAGCAACTAATACATTAAATAACTCAACAAAAAGATCAGAGAGTTAGGCAACCTAATTGTGGAACCCAGTAAATATTATCAGAGGAGAGTAAATACAAAATATACAAAAATTCACCTAGCTATGAAGCCTTCCCTCCGCTACTCGTCCGCGGCTCTGCACTCAGTCAAACATAAGAATGACGAGCCCAGGTAAGTAAATCCAGTAGGACAAATACACAACATTTCACAATATCCAAAACAACAGTTCACGATATCCAAAGCAGTTGAATTCATGCAAATAGAACGAAAGGAAATAAAGAACGCATGAATATAAAAGACTGTAAACCAATCAATCGATGAGTGAGGCCCGAGACACCCCCCAGCCCAAGCGAGCAAGCTCTGCGACTGGCAAGGCAAGCCCCTCGGTACCTCCAAGGTAGATGTATATGCACCCCAGGCGAGCAAGCTCGGCGACTGCGAATCCATATACATCTTCTATGTCCCCCCCCATATGTGCGTGCGAGCACGCTTCTCGAACTACACATATGGACATAGTACTTTCACCTCCCAATGTAGATGTATATGCACCCCCTGCGAGCACGCTCAGCGACAGCGAAGACATATATATCTTCTTTGTCTCCCACCCATATGTGCAGCGCGAGCAAGCTCTGCGAGCACACACATATGGGCAAAGTACTCATATCGCAGATAAATAGTAACCATGACTCACTTGCCAATGAACTCACTCAATCGACAACAATTTCAACGATAGCTATCATCACAACGCAGTGAACAACAATCAAGCTATCACAAAACAGTAAACAACAACAGCCAATGGAGAGAAATGAAATAATGTATAATTCCCTAGCTAGTTCACTTACCTCGAGAAATCGCGAACATCAAAACGTCTCGCTCGCATCTCGATTTGCGCACCCGACACCCGACTCATAAGTCCCTGGTGTCCATTTAGACATCTTAGGCCTATTTTACTTCAAATCATTCAAATCACAGCCAAATTCCTCAACATAAAACTCACCATGGCCTTTAAAATCAATTTCGAATTCATCGCGTCGTCGCGATTTCGTCGAAATCGCGCATCCGACCGGTCGATAACGCGCCACAAGCGCTGTTCATGCGTTGCTGCATTTCTGCCTTCGCCGGCACGCCGCCACCAGCCGCCGCGGCGCCTGGCTGGCTGAGCCATGGCTTCGCGCCGAGTCGTTCGCCGTTGCGCGCGCCATCGCTGGCGCGCCGCCGCCTTCATGCTCACATCGCGTTGCGCGCATCGCGCGCTCGCGCGCGCTGCCGCGATCGGTCGCCGCCTCGCCGGCGCAGCCTGCTCACTCGGCGTCGCCAAGCCGCGCCTCCTCCCTTGCCCACTGCCACGTTTCTGGCCGCTGTCTCCACCAAGCGCGCCCACCGCTGCGCTGCGGCCTGCTGCTTGCTTCTTGCGCGATCACGCGTCGATCGTGCGGAGGTGATGTGCCGCAGCCGCCTTTCTCCTCGCCGTTTCGCGCCGGGAGCCGCCAGTCGCCGTCCCTCTCCGCGCGCTTCTCGCCATCGCTCTCTCTCCTATGTTTCGTTCTCTTCCTCACGATCTCTCCTGATCTTTTTTTTTTCTTTTCAATCTTATCTCATCCCCCTTTTTTTTATATATATATATATATATATTATTTCTTTTCTCCTTATCCTTATCTCTTTCTCTTTTAATTTCAAATCAAAAGTGTCCTCGACATTCGTGCAACACGAATCTCGAGGCAAACTCAAGAATCGAGCAGCACGCATCTCGATGCACCAACCCGCCTCATTTCAAAAATCTCGATAATCGCGCCACTCGCATCACGATGCGTATCCAATCTACACATTGCAACCACATAGAGCCACTATCTCGGTCCCACGTTAGCACGCGACCCGTGGCACATCCCCGTTCGTGTTTCGGTTCTCCGCATTCCCCGCATTCCCCGCATATACTTTTCTCAACAATTAACATTAAAATCTCAAATTGGATATTACACAGTACCTCGGAGTCTCGACCCGAGATTCGGACATACGCGTTTCGACGAGTAGATCCCACAAACGACTCTGACCTGACACGTGGCACAAGTCTAATTTTCGGGTCGTTACAGTCTTCCCAACGAATTAGAATTTTGTCCTCGAAATTGAAGCAAGTCTCAAAGGACAATGGTGTTTTATGAACGAATACCCAAGGCCATACCCGCCCAAGGCCATACTCGCCAAAGAACACACCATTTGTCTCCTCCCATCAATATATGTCAGGGCAACATCCTCGCAACATATATTGAAATACAAATGAATACAAATGAACAGTTTAATTTCGTGATCCACCGTCACTAACATACGTATATCTGATGTATGCTCGCGAGAATGTAAATCAGTCTCTTTCATCGAGTGAGGTTCAACCCAACTCGTACCCTCTATCAGGTTACGATGGATAGTAGTCGGACCTGACGTGGCAATAGCATGAATGTTTCTGGCTCTGCTGTACCTGGCTGTCCATACGCCCATACAGGTACGTTGAAATCCCAATCCAAATGGAACATGTCAATGTCCTTGTCCCTGTGCATGACTAGATCGTTGTCCCAGTCTGTGCACTCAGCTGAATCTCTGACCTGTCTCTAGCCACTGCTAAGGATCTGACGGTGCTAGCTCTGTACTACACTGGCGTAACTCTGCGCTGGTCCATCTAACACTGGCGCCATACACACCGCATACGGTGGAAACGCAATACGCTATGAGGTTGCTCTCTTTGCCACGACCGTCTAACCCTCGCTTTCCTCTGATCATCTCCAGACCCTCGCACTGACTATAACGATGCCGATAATGCGACTGGTACTCCGGTGTGTATGCTCCCAAAGCTCTCGCCAGCCATAGCCCTCGCTTAAGCCTCCTGTACTGTGCTCAGAGCCGTCGTCACCCAACAAAACCAATAAAATCCAGGAAACCATGCATGACGTAGTAAGCTTGGTCTGCCGCAACCCCAGCATACTTCATCACGCGTATATATCGATCCATACACTGCAACCGACTCCCCGGTCCTCTATCGAATGGTTTAAGAATCAGTTCTCTTCAGGTTACGAACTGTAGGATGAATGTACTTCCCCATCCTTGCACTTAGCCCAATCTTGAGCGTCCCCATCGACGCCACCGTAGTGCGCAACCAAACATCGGCCTCGACGAACAACGAAGCTGATAAGATGCTCGACCTCATATGATCTGGTGTGGCCAAGACGTCATGAACCTTTGCTGCTCCGAGATTCGTACCACCGTGAAAATTTTTCGAGTGATGTCGTTGAAACTCGCGAGACTGCCTTGCCTTAGCCGTCATTCTAATTCCCGTATCAGTTGGGGCGCTCAGCATCTCCTCATGTAAGAGCATGTACTCCTTGCAGTACGTTTCAGAAGGTGAAACTTTTTGAGATGTACAATCTCGTATGATTTATACTTAGGTGGCAACTAACTTTTAGAATGATTTGCAGACTCTACCTCAACACGTAATTCATTTACAAGTCCCTAAAGGTGGTGGTCGACTTCACCAACCCTGAGACTATAAATGCTTAGTGTCACTAAAGTGGAGTTACTTAGGCTTCTGATCCAACACTACTACTCCAAAACTTTCATCAAAGCTAAGGAGTCCGTACATGATGTAATCGTTAGCTCTCAAGTCATCTCAACACTCTGCTCCCTTAGAGTCTACTCTTCGTCATTTTTTCCTTTTTCTTTCTCGCCTCCCAAGTCTCGAACCCGCGTAAATCTTTCTTTTTTTTCAATTTTACTCATCGTGTCTCACGTGATACACAAGAGTAAATACGACTATAAAAGTAGTTATATCGTAACTTCCCAACTCTCCTCACTTCCCAACGAAGACTTAAGTCAGGATCATAGGGTTCCACTCTAAGTTCAACTATTCCTAACTTCCGCTGGTTTTGTGTCTTAATTTATAATCAAGAGTCGAGTCTTTAAAACTTGACTTTGATACCAACTGTGACGGCCCCAATTTCCCATAAAATTGGGCCCCGCCCCGCCTAAGCCCACGTGGACCCCCGAGCCAGTCTCGCAAGGTCAACGCAGGCCTAGTCAGCCTTCCAATCCATTATTACAAGAAATATCCCATAAAATGTAGTTATTAGTATTTTTCAAGATTTAAAAATTTAGCGGAAGCAACTAATGCATTAAATAACTCAACAAAAAGATCAGGGAGTTAGGCAACCTAATTGTGGAGCCCAGTAAATATTATCAGAGGAGAGTAAATACAAAATATACAAAAATTCACCTAGCTATGAAGCCTTCCCTCTCGCTTTCGTCGTCATGACTCTGCACTCAGTCAAACATAAGAATTACGAGCCCAGGTAAGTAAATCCAGTAGGACATATACACAACATTTCACAATATCCAAACAGTTCACGATATCCAAAGCAGTCGAATTCATGCAAATAGAACGAAAGGAAATAAAGAACGCATGAATATAAAAGACTGTAAACCAATCAATCGATGAGTGAGGCCCGAGACACCCCCCCACCCAGGCGAGCAAGCTCTGCGACTGGCAAGGCAAGCCCCTCGGTACCTCCAAGGTAGATGTATATGCACCCCAGGCGAGCAAGCTCGGCGACTGCGAATCCATATACATCTTCTATGCCCCCCCCCCATATGTGCGTGCGAGCACGCTCCGCGAACTACATATATGGGCATAGTACTTTCACCTCCCAATGTAGATGTATATGCACCCCCTGGCAAGCACGCTCAGCGACAGCGAAGCCATATACATCTTCTCTGTCTCCCCCCATATGTGCAGCGCGAGCAAGCTCTGCGAGCACACACATAAGTGCGAAGTACTCATATCGCAGATAAATAGTAACCATGACTCACTTGCCAATGAACTCACTCAATCGACAACAATTTCAACGATAGCTATCATCACAACGCAGTGAACAACAATCAAGCTATCACAAAACAAGAACAACAACAATGACCCGATGGAGAGAAATGAAATAATGTATAATTCTCTAGCTGGTTTACTTACCTCGAGAAATCGCGAACATCAAAACGTCTCGCTCGCGTCTCGATTTGCGCACCCGACACCCGACTCATAAGTCCCTGGTGTCCATTTAGACATTTTAGGCCTATTTTCTTCAAATCATTCAAATCACAGCCAAATTCCTCAACATAAAACTCACCATGGCCTTTAAAATCAATTTCGAATTCATCGCGTCGTCGCGATTTCGTCGAAATCGCGTATCCGACCGGTCGATAACGCGCCACCGCGCCATTCACTGCGTCGCTGCCGCTGCCTCGCCGGCAGCCGCCACCGGCCGCTCGCCGGCGCCGCTGCTGGAGCCACCGCCGACCAACCATTCGCGCCAGAGCCGCCGCTACCGACCGCGCCACGCCGCTGTCGGCCTTCGAGCTGTCTCACCGCGTTGCGTCGCATCGCCGCGCCGCGCGCCATCGCTGCCGATCCGACCCTTTCCCGCGCCGTCGCTGCCTCGCCGGCGCAGCTGCTCACCGGTGTCGCCGAGCTACCGCCCTCCGCGCCGCGCAGCTGCCCAGTTCTTGGCCGCTGTCTCCACCGCGCAGCCACCGCCTGCCGCGGCCCTGCTGCTGCTTCGCGCGATCACCGCCGATCTTGCCGGAGCTGATGTGCCGTAGCTGCCTTTCTCATCGCCGTTGCCGCGCCGGGAGCCGCCGTCGCCGTCCCTCCGCGCCGGCGCTCTCCGCCATCGCTCTCTCTCCTATGTTTCCTTCTCTTCCTCACGATCTCTCCTGATCTTTTTTTTTTCTTTTCAATCTTATCTCATCCCCTTTTTTTTATATATATATATATTATTTCTTTTCTCCTTATCCTTATCTCTTTCTCTTTTAATTTCAAATCAAAAGTGTCATCGACATTCGTGCAACACGAATCTCGAGGCAAACTCAACAACCGAGCAGCACGCATCTCGAGGCACCAACCTGCCTCATTTCACAAATCTCGATACTCGCGCCACTCGCATCACGAGGCGTATCCAATGTACACATTACAACCACATAGGGCCACTATCTCGGTCCCACGTTGGCACGCGACTCGAGGCACGTCCCCGTTCGTGTTTCGGTTCTCCGCATTCCCCGAATATACTTTTCTCAACAATTAACATTAAAATCTCAAATTGGATATTACACAGTACCTCGGAGTCTCGACCCGAGATTCGGACATACGCGTTTCGACGAGTGGATCCCACAAACGACCCTGACCTGACACGTGGCACAATTCAAATTTTCGGGTCGTTACAGTCTTCCCAACGAATTAGAATTTCGTCCTCGAAATTGAAGCAAGTCTCAAAGGACAATGGTGTTTTATGAACGAATACCCAAGGCCATACCCGCCCAAAGCCATACTCGCCAAAGACCATACCCCCATCTTACTCTGTAGGGCTGGGCTCCTCCGCGACAAGTTGGGCTCCTCCGAGACCTCCAAGCAAAGAACACACCATCTGTCTCCTCCCATCAATATATGCCAGGGCAACATCCTCGCAACATATATTGAAATACAAATGAATACAAATGAACAGTTTAATTTCGTGATCCACCGTCACTAACATACGTATATCTGATGTATGTTCGCGAGAATGTAAATCAGTCTCTTTCATCGAGTGAGGTTCAACCCAACTCGTACCCTCTATCAGGTTACGATGGATAGTAGTCGGACCTGACGTGGCAATAACATGAATGTTTCTGGCTCTGCTGTACCTGGCTGTCCATACGCCCATACAGGTACGTTGAAATCCCAATCCAAATGGAACATGTCAATGTCCTTGTCCCTGTGCATGACTAGATCGTTGTCCCTGTCTCTAGCCACTGCTAAGGATCTGACGGTGCTAGCTGCTGTACTACACTAGCGTAACTCTGCGCTGGTCCATCTAACACTGGCGCCATACACACCGCATACGGTGGAAACGCAATACGCTATGAGGTTGCTCTCTTTGCCACGACCGTTTAACCCTCGCTTTCCTTTGATCATCTCCAGACCCTCGCACTGACTATAACGATGCCGATAATGCGACTGGTACTCCGGTGCGTATGCTCCCAAAGCTATCCCCAGACATAGCCCTCGCTTAAGCCTCCTGTACTGTGCTCGGAGCCGTCGTCACCCAAGAAAACCAATAAAATCCAGGAAACCGTGCATGACGTAGTAAGCTTGGTCAGCCGCAACCCCAGCATACTTCATCACGCGTGTATATCGATCCATACACTGCAACCGACTCCCCGGTCCTCTATCGAATGGTTTAAAAATGAGTTCTCTTCAGGTTACGAACTGTAGGATGAATGTACTTCCCCATCCTTGCACTCAGCCCAATCCTTGAGCGTCCCCATCGACGCCACCGTAGTGCGCAACCAGACATCGGCCTCGACGAAAAACGAAGCTGATAAGATGCTCAACCTCATATGATCTGGTGTGGCCAAGACGTCATGAACCTTTGCTGCTCCGAGATTCGTACCACCGTGAAACTTTTTCGAGTGATGTCGTTGAAACTCGCGAGACTGCCTTGCCTTAGCCGTCATTCTAATTCCCGTATCGGTTGGCGCTCGCTCAAGATCTCCTCATGTAAGAGCATGTACTCTTTGCGGTACGTTTTAGCAGGTGAAAGTTTTTGAGATGTACAGTCTCGTATGATTTATACTTAGGTGGCAACTAACTTTTAGAACGATTTGCAGACTCTACCTCAACACGTAATTCATTTACAAGTCCCTAAAGGTGGTGGTCGACATCACCAACCCTGAGACTATAAATGTTTAGTGTCACTAAAGTGGAGTTACTTGGGCTTCTGATCCAACACTACTACTCCAAAACTTTCGTCAAAGCTAAGGAGTCCGTACATGATGTAATCGTTAGCTCTCAAGTCATCTCAACACTCTGCTCCCTTAGAGTCTACTCTTCGTCATTTTTTCCCTTTTCTTTTTCGCCTCCCAAGTCTCGAACCCGCGTAAATCTTTTTTTTTTTTTCAATTTTACTCATCGTGTCTCACGTGATACGCAAGAGTAAATACGACTATAAAAGTAGTTATATCGTAACTTCCCAACTTTCATCACTTCCCAACGAAGACTTAAGTCAGGATCATAGGGTTCCACTCTAAGTTCAACTATTCCTAACTTCCGCTGGTTTTGTGTCTTAATTTATAATCAAGAGTCGAGTCTTTAAAACTTGGCTTTGATACCAACTGTGACGGCCCCAATTTCCCATAAAATTGGGCCCCGCCCGGCCTAAGCCCACGTGGACCCCCGAGCCAATCTCGCAAGGTCAACGCAGGCCTAGTCAGCCTTCCAATCCATTATTACAAGAAATTTCCCATAAAATTGAGTTATTAGTATTTTTCAAGATTTAAAAATTTAGCGGAAGCAACTAATACATTAAATAACTCAACAAAAAGATCAGGGAGTTAGGCAACCTAATTGTGGAACCCAGTAAATATTATCAGAGGAGAGTAAATACAAAATATACAAAATTCACCTAGCTATGAAGCCTTCCCTCTGCTACTCGTCCGCGGCTCTGCACTCAGTCAAACATAAGAATGGCGAGCCCAGGTAAGTAAATCCAGTAGGACATATACACAACATTTCACAATATCCAAAGAGTTCACGATATCCAAAGCAGTCGAATTCATGCAAATAGAACGAAAGGAAATAAAGAACGCATGAATATAAAAGACTGTAAACCAATCAATAGATGAGTGAGGCCCGAGACACCCCCCCAGCCCAGGCGAGCAAGCTCTGCGACTGCGACTGGCAAGGCAAGCCCCTCGGTACCTCCAAGGTAGATTTATATGCACCCCAGGCGAGCAAGCTCGGCGACTGCGAATCCATATACATCTTCTATGTCCCCCCCCATATGTGCGTGCGAGCACGCTCCGCGAACTACACATATGGGCATAGTACTTTCACCACCCAATGTAGATGTATATGCACCCCCTAGCGAGCACGCTCAGCGACAGCGAAGCCATATACACCTTCTCTGTCTCCCCCCCATATGTGCAGCGCGAGCAAGCTCTGCGAGCACACACATAAGGGCAAAGTATGCATATCGCAGATAAATAGTAACCATGACTCACTTGCCAATGAACTCACTCAATCGACAACAATTTCAACGATAACTATCATCACAACGTAGTGAACAACAATCAAGCTATCACAAAACAATAAACAACATCATCAATGGAGAGAAATGAAATAATGTATAATTCTCTAGCTGGTTTACTTACCTCGAGAAATCGTGAACATCAAAACGTCTCGCTCGCGTCTCGATTTGCGCACCCGACACCCGACTCATAAGTCCATGGTGTCCATTTAGACATTTTAGGCCTATTTTACTTCAAATCATTCAAATCACAGCCAAATTCCTCAACATAAAACTCACCATGGCCTTTAAAATCAATTTCGAATCATCGCGTCGTCGCGATTTCGTTGAAATCGCGCATCCGACCGGTCGATAACGCGCCTCCGCGCTTCATCAATCATTGCCATTGCCTTTCGCCGCACTGCCACCGGCCGCTCGCAAGCTTGGTCAGCCGCAACCCCAGCATACTTCATCACGTGTATATATCGATCTATACACTGCAACCGACTCCCCGGTCCTCTATCGAATGGTTTAAAAATGAGTTCTCTTCAGGTTACGAACTGTAGGATGAATGTACTTCCCCATCCTTGCACTCAGCCCAATCCTTGAGGGTCCCCATCGACGCCACCGTAGTGCGCAACCAGACATCGGCCTCGACGAAAAACGAAGCTGATAAGATGCTCAACCTCATATGATCTGGTGTGGCCAAGACGTCATGAACCTTTGCTGCTCCGAGATTCGTACCACCGTGAAACTTTTTCGAGTGATGTCGTTGAAACTCGCGAGACTGCCTTGCCTTAGCCGTCATTCTAATTCCCGTATCAGTTGGCGCGCTCAGCATCTCCTCATGTAAGAGCATGTACTCCTTGCAGTACGTTTCAGCAGGTGAAACTTTTTGAGATGTACAGTCTCGTATGATTTATACTTAGGTGGCAACTAACTTTTAGAACGATTTGCAGACTCTACCTCAACAAGTAATTCATTTACAAGTCCCTAAAGGTGGTGGTCGACATCACCAACCCTGAGACTATAAATGTTTAGTGTCACTAAAGTGGAGTTACTTGGGCTTCTGATCCAACACTACTACTCCAAAACTTTCGTCAAAGCTAAGGAGTCCGTACATGATGTAATCGTTAGCTCTCAAGTCATCTCAACACTCTGCTCCCTTAGAGTCTACTCTTCGTCATTTTTTCCCTTTTCTTTTTCGCCTCCCAAGTCTCGAACCCGCGTAAATCTTTTTTTTTTTTCAATTTTACTCATCGTGTCTCACGTGATACGCAAGAGTAAATACGACTATAAAAGTAGTTATATCGTAACTTCCCAACTCTCCTCACTTCCCAACGAAGACTTAAGTCAGGATCATAGGGTTCCACTCTAAGTTCAACCATTTCTAACTTCCGTTGGTTTTGTGTCTTAGTTTATAATCAAGAGTCGAGTCTTTAAAACTTGGCTTTAATACCAACTGTGACGGCCCCAATTTCCCATAAAATTGGGCCCCGCCCGGCCTAAGCCCACGTGGACCCCCTAGCCAGTCTCTCAAGGTCAAAGCAGGCCTATTCAGCCTTCCAATCCATTATTACAAGAAATTTCCCATAAAATTGAGTTATTAGTATTTTTCAAGATTTAAAAATTTAGCGGAAGCAACTAAAAATTAAATAACTCAACAAAAAGATCAGGGAGTTAGGCAACCTAATTGTGGAACCCAATAAATATTATCAGATGAGAGTAAATACAAAATATACAAAAATTCACCTAGCTATGAAGCCTTCCCTCTGCTACTCGTCCGCAGCTCTGCACTCAGTCAAACATAAGAATGACGAGCCCAGGTAAGTAAATCCAGTAGGACATATACACAACATTTCACAATATCCAAACAGTTCACGATATCCAAAGCAGTCGAATTCATGCAAATAGAACGAAAGGAAATAAAGAACGCATGAATATAAAAGACTGTAAACCAATCAATCGATGAGTGAGTCCCGAGACACCCCCCCCAGCCCAAGCGAGCAAGCTCCGCGACTGCGACTGGCAAGGCAAGCCCCTCGGTACCTCCAAGGTAGATGTATATGCACCCCAGGCGAGCGAGCTCGGCGACTGCGAATCCATATACATCTTCTATGTCCCCCCCCATATGTGCGTGCGAGCATGCTCCGCGAACTACAATATGGGCATAGTACTTTCACCTCCCAATGTAGATGTATATGCACCCCCTGGCGAGCACGCTCAGCGACAGCGAAGCCATATACATCTTCTCTGTCTCCCCCCATATGTGCAGCGCGAGCAAGCTCTGCGAGCACACACATAAGGTCAAAGTACTCATATCGCAGATAAATAGTAACCATGACTCACTTGCCAATGAACTCACTCAATCGACAACAATTTCAACGATAGCTATCATCACAACGCAGTGAACAACAATCAAGCTATCACAAAATAGTAAACAACAACAGCCAATGGAGAGAAATGAAATAATGTATAATTCTCTAGCTGGTTTACTTACCTCGAGAAATCGCGCACATCAAAACGTCTCGCTCGCGTCTCGATTTGCGCACCCGACACCCGACTCATAAGTCCATGGTGTCCATTTAGACATTTTAGGCCTATTTTACTTCAAATCATTCAAATCACAGCCAAATTCCTCAACATAAAACTCACCATGGCCTTTAAAATCAATTTCGAATTCATCGCGTCGTCGCGATTTCGTCGAAATCGCGCATCCAACCGGTCGATAACGCGCCACCACGCTGCTTTCATCAACTGTCGTTGCTGCCGCTACGCTTTCGCCATACATTGCCATCGGCACGCTTGCCGCCGCTGCTGAGCCACCGCGACCAACCATTCGCGCCGAGCCGCCGCTATCGACCGCGCCGACGCTTACGCGCCATTGTCGGCTTCGAGCCGTTTCTCATCACGCGTTGCGTCGCATCGCCGCGCTCGCGCGCTCATCGCTGCCGTTCCGACCCTTTCCCGCGCCGCCGCCGCCTCGCACGGCGCAGCTGCTCACCGGTGTCGCCAAGCCGCTGTCCTCCGCGCCACCCAGTTGCCCGATTCTTGGCTTGCTGCTGTTCCACTGCGCAGCAGCCGCTACCGCCGCTCTGCTGCTCGCTGCTTGCGCGATCACCGCCGATCGTGCCGGAGCCGATGTGCCGTAATCGCTTTTTCTCCTCGCCGTTGCTGCGCCGGAGCCGCCGTCGCCGCCCTCGCGCGGCGCTCTCGCCATCGCTCGCTCTCTCTCCTATGTTTCCTTCTCTTCCTCACGATCTCTCCTGATCTTTTTTTTTTCTTTTCAATCTTATCTCATCCCCCTTTTTTTATATATATATATATTATTTCTTTTCTCCTTATCCTTATCTCTCTCTTATAATTTCAAATCAAAAGTGTCATCGACATTCGTGCAACACGAATCTCGAGGCAAACTCAACAACCGAGCAGCACGCATCTCGAGGCACCAACCCTCCTCATTTCAAAAATCTCGATACTCACGCCACTCGCATCACGAGGCGTATCCAATGTACACATTACAACTACATAGAGCCACTATCTCCGTCCCACGTTGGCACGCGACTCGAGGCACGTCCCCGTTCGTGTTTCGGTTCTCCGCATTCCCCGCATATACTTTTCTCAACAATTAACATTAAAATCTCAAATTGGATATTACACAGTACCTCGGAGTCTCGACCCGAGATTCGGACATACGCGTTTCGACGAATGGATCCCACAAACGACCCTGACCTGACACGTGGCACAAGTCAAATTTTCGGGTCGTTACAGTCTTCCCAACGAATTAGAATTTCGTCCTCGAAATTGAAGCAAGTCTCAAAGGACAATGGTGTTTTATGAACGAATACCCAAGGCCATACCCGCCCAAGGCCATACTCGCCAAAGACCATACCCCCATCTTACTCTGTAGGGCTGGGCTCCTCCGCGACAAGCTGGGCTCCTCCGAGACCTCCAAGCAAAGAACACACCATCTGTCTCCTCTCATCAATATATGCCAGGGCAACATCCTCGCAACATATATTGAAATACAAATGAATACAAATGAACAGTTTAATTTCGTGATCCACCGTCACTAACATACGTATATCTGATGTATGCTCGTGAGAATGTAAATCAGTCTCTTTCATCGAGTGAGGTTCAACCCAACTCCTACCCTCTATCAGGTTACGATGGATAGTAGTCGGACCTGACGTGGCAATAGCATGAATGTTTCGCTCTGCTGTACCTGGCTGTCCATACGCCCATACAGGTACGTTGAAATCCCAATCCAAATGGAACATGTCAATGTCCTTGTCCCTGTGCATGACTAGATCGATGTCCCTGTCTGTGCACTCGACTGAATCTTTGACCCTGTCTCTAGCCACTGCTAAAGATCTGACGGTGCTAGCTGCTGTACTACACTAGCGTAACTCTGCCCTGGTCCATCTAACACTGGCGCCATACACAGCGCATACGGTGGAAACGCAATACGCTATGAGGTTGCTCTCTTTGCCACGACCGTCTAACCCTCGCTTTCCTCTGATCATCTCCAGACCCTCGCACTGACTATAACGATGCCGATAATGCGACTGGTACTCCGGTGCGTATGCGCCCAAAGCTCTCGCCAGCCATAGCCCTCGCTTAAGCCTCCTGTATTGTGCTCGAGGCCGTCGTCACCCAACAAAACCAATAAAATCCAGGAAACCGTGCATGACGTAGTAAGCTTGGTCAGCCGCAACCCCAGCATACTTCATCACGCGTATATATCGATCCATACACTGCAACCGACTCCCCGGTCCTCTATCGAATGGTTTAAGAATCAGTTCTCTTCAGGTTACGAACTGTAGGATGAATGTACTTCCCCATCCTTGCACTCAGCCCAATCCTTGAGCGTCCCCATCGACGCCACCGTAGTGCGCAACCAGACATCGGCATCGACGAACAACGAAGCTGATAAGATGCTCGACCTCATATGATCTGGTGTGGCCAAGACGTCATGAACCTTTGCTGCTCCGAGATTCGTACCACCGTGAAACTTTTTCGAGTGATGTCGTTGAAACTCGCGAGACTGCCTTGCCTTAGCCGTCATTCTAATTCCCGTATCAGTTGGCGCGCTCAGCATCTCCTCATGTAAGAGCATGTACTCCTTGCAGTACGTTTCAGCAGGTGAAACTTTTTGAGATGTACAGTCTCGTATGATTTATACTTAGGTGGCAACTAACTTTTAGAACGATTTGCAGACTCTACCTCAACACGTAAATCATTTACAAGTCCCTAAAGGTGGTGGTCGACTTCACCAACCCTGAGACTATAAATGCTTAGTGTCACTAAAGTGGAGTTACTTGGGCTTCTGATCCAACACTACTACTCCAAAACTTTCGTCAAAGCTAAGGAGTCCGTACATGATGTAATCGTTAGCTCTCAAGTCATCTCAACACTCTGCTCCCTTAGAGTCTACTCTTCGTCCTTTTTTCCCTTTTCTTTTTCGCCTCCAAAGTCTCGAACCCGCGTAAATCTTTCTTTTTTTTCAATTTTACTCATCGTGTCTCACGTGATACACAAGAGTAAATACGACTATAAAAGTAGTTATATCGTAACTTCCTAACTCTCCTCACTTCCCAACGAAGACTTAAGTCAGGATCATAGGGTTCCACTCTAAGTTCAACCATTCATAACTTCCGCTGGTTTTGTGTCTTAATTTATAATCAAGAGTCGAGTCTTTAAAACTTGGCTTTGATACCAACTGTGACGGCCCCAATTTCCCATAAAATTGGGCCCCGCCCGGCCTAAGCCCACGTGGACCCCCAAGCCAGTCTCGCAATGTCAACGCAGGCCTAGTCAGCCTTCCAATCCATTATTACAAGAAATTTCCCATAAAATTAAGTTATTAGTATTTTTCAAGATTTAAAAATTTAGCGGAAGCAACTAATACATTAAATAACTCAACAAAAAGATCAGGGAGTTAGACAACCTAATTGTGGAACCCAGTAAATATTATCAGAGGAGAGTAAATACAAAATATACAAAAATTCACCTAGCTATGATGCCTTCCCTCTGCTACTCGTCCGAGGCTCTGCACTCAGTCAAACATAAGAATGACGAGCCCAGGTAAGTAAATCCAGTAGGACATATACACAACATTTCACAATATCCAAACAGTTCACGATATCCAAAGCAGTCGAATTCATGCAAATAGAACGAAAGGAAATAAAGAACGCATGAATATAAAAGACTGTAAACCAATCAATCGATGAGTGAGGCCCGAGACACCCCCCCCCAGGCGAGCAAGCTCTGCGACTGCGACTGGCAAGGCAAGCCCCTCGGTACCTCCAAGGTAGATGTATATGCACCCCATGCGAGCAAGCTCGGCGACTGCGAATCCATATACATCTTCTATGTCCCCCCCATATGTGCGTGCGAGCACGCTCCGCGAACTACACATATGGGCATAGTACTTTCACCTCCCAATGTAGATGTATATGCACCCCCTGGCGAGCACGCTCAGCGACAGCGAAGCCATATACATCTTCTATGTCCCCCCCATATGTGCAGCGCGAGCAAGCTCTGCGAGCACACACATAAGGGCAAAGTACTCATATCGCAGATAAATAGTAACCATGAATCACTTGCCAATGAACTCACTCAATCGACAACAATTCAACGATAGCTATCATCACAACGCAGTGAACAACAATCAAGCTATCACAAAACAGTAAACAACAACAACCAATGCAGAGAAATGAGATAATGTATAATTCTCTAGCTGGTTTACTTACCTCGAGAAATCGCGAACATCAAAACGTCTCGCTCGCATCTCGATTTGCGCACCCGACACCCGACTCATAAGTCCATGGTGTCCATTTAGACATTTTAGGCCTATTTTACTTCAAATCATTCAAATCACAGCCAAATTCCTCAACATAAAACTCACCATGGCCTTTAAAATCAATTTCGAATTCATCGCGTCGTCGCGATTTCGTCGAAATCGCGCATCCGACCGGTCGATAACGCGCCACCGCGCCGTTCACTACGTCGTCATTGCCGCTGCTTTCGCCAGCATTGCCATCGCCAGCCATCGCCGCGCCGCTGCTGAGCCACCGCCAGACCAACCATTCGCGCCGGAGCCGCCGCTACCGATCCGCGCCACGCCGTGCCGGCCTTCAAGTTCTCATCGCGTTGCGTCTCATCGCATCGCGCTCAAGCGCGCGCTTATCGCTGCCGTCCGACCACTTTCCATGCGCATGTTGCTCGCTCGCCGCGCAGTTGCTCACCGGCGTCGCCGCAGAAAGTAGCGCCGTCCTCTCCACCGCGCGCCACCGCCGCCGCGACCTGCTCTTGCTGCTTTCGCGCGATCACCGCCGATCTTGCGGAGCGATGTGCCGCATATGCCTTTCTCCTCGCCGTTGCCGCACCGGGAGCCGCCGCCGCTGCTCCCTCCGCGCGCGCGCTCTCATCATCGCTCTCTCTCCTATGTTTCCTTCTCTTCCTCACGATCTCTCCTGATCTTTTTTTTTTTCTTTTCAATCTTATCTCATCCCCATTTTTTTATATATATATATTATTTCTTTTCTCCTTATCCTTATCTCTTTCTCTTTTAATTTCAAATCAAAAGTGTCCTCGACATTCGTGCAACACGAATCTCGAGGAAAACTCAACAACCGAGCAGCACGCATCTCGAGGCACTAACCCGCCTCATTTCACAAATCTCGATACTCGCGCCACTCGCATCACGAGGCGTATCCAATGTACACATTGCAACCACATAGAGCCATTATCTCGGTCTAACGTTGGCACGCGACTCGAGGCACGTCCCCGTTCGTGTTTCGGTTCTCCGCATTCCCCGCATATACTTTTCTCAACAATTAACATTAAAATCTCAAATTGGATATTACACAATACCTTGGAGTCTCGACCCGAGATTCGGACATACGCGTTTCGACGAGTGGATCCCACAAACGACCCTGACCTGACACGTGGCACAAGTCAAATTTTTGGGTCGTTACATAGCTCAAGCTTATATGCGAGTTTCCTAACTCGTCTCTTAATCATGAAAGGCCTGATAAATCTCTGTGCAAGCTTACCTTTCACCCCAAATCTTTGAAGACCCTTCTGAGGGAAAACCTTCAAATATAAAAGGCTCTTTCGGTGTATATGAGATCGCCGCAATATTTGTCTGCATATTTCTTTTGTCTATCCTGGGCCCCCTTGAGTCTCTGACAAGTCAGTTTGACCTTCTCCGTGTGGTCAACAACAATATTAGGCCCTACAATATCTTGGTCCTCTGGCTCAGCCGAACATGATGGCAAGTGATACAATATGCCATATAAAGCTTCAAAAGGCGCCATCTCAATACTGACCTAGTAACTATTATTGTAAGCAAACTCACACAATGAGAAATACGCATCCGAACATCTGCCAAACTCCAACATATAAGCTCGTAACATATCATCGACGACCTGAATCAATCTCCCAGTCCGCCCATCAATCTTAGGATGAAAAGCCATGCTGAACTATAGGCGCCTACCATACTACTCCTGCATACTCTGCCACATCCTAGAGGTATACATAACATCTCTGTCAAACATGATAGTTAATGGTACTTCGTGCAGCCTAATAATCTCTATTTCAAATAGTATACTTAGTTGATCAAACGTGTAAAGCGCAACTACTGGTAGAAAATGAGTAGACTTCGTCAGTCTGTTTATGATCACCCAAATAGAATCATGTCTCCTGGCGGTCCTCGACAATCCCCTCACAAAATCCATATAGATCTCCTCCCACATCCATCGTGGAATGGGAAGAGGCTGTAGCAACCCTCCAGGTCTGTGATGTTCAGCCTTGACTTGCTTACAGATCCCAGAGTTCCCGAAGAACTCAGACACATATATTTTCATCCCTGGTCACAAAAGTGTCTCTTTATATCATGGTACATTTTGGTCCTGTCTAGATGTATGGTGAATCGGGAACAGTGTGACTTCTGAAGAATCTCATCTCTCATCTCTGGTACTGACGATATCCACATTGTCTCTGTATCTCAGACACTAATCAAACGTTTATGTCTAGTCAACACAATCTGTACTCTATGCCAACTCACTAAACCTTGGGTATCACCAGTTAGCCCTCTAACCGTCTGACACTCTGTGTAGACATGATCTGTAATCTCAAGTAATGGTACAAATTAATTAAACTAGGATTACCGTTAATCTCGGGGATTAACGGTCGTAATCAGGTGTTACGTGGACAACTAGGTTGAAACGGACATGAGAACTGAGGGAATATATTATTGTAGATGGTAGTTATGTTTATGTGGTATTTAAAATTATTATTATTATATTTCACCGCATGTGTGTACGTTGCTATCGAGCGAGTTAGTGTGACGAGTGTTTGCCTTGAAAGGCGTGTCAATACAGATATTGAGTGGGTAAACTACGAGTAC
Source organism: Stephania cephalantha (assembly GCA_039657325.1). Lineage (NCBI taxonomy): Eukaryota > Viridiplantae > Streptophyta > Magnoliopsida > Ranunculales > Menispermaceae > Stephania > Stephania cephalantha. The sequence goes on along the minus strand of CM077576.1, from coordinate 5,206,186 downwards.
ACTAGGAAACTCAACTAATTCACGTTAGGATGACTAATTAATCAATTAAAATGGGTAATGTAACCATAGGCAAAGTTGATTAAATTAAAAACAATAGGCTATGAGGTTACCTCAAAATGCGTGTCGAGACGTGGGGCACCGGCTACCGGGTAGTCGAAGCTTAGTGAGACCATAAGTTGGTTAAATAGGTCAATATAAACACTAATCACATGGTATATAAGGTACACAAATTATTAATGAAAAGCCTATAGTTTGAATTAAATAATGAGGATCAGAAGATGGACCTCAAGATGATCATAATGAGTAGTACTAGGAGATGAATGTGCTATTGAAGTCATTATGGGATGTGTTACATCATGTTTATGAACCAGAAGATAATCCATGGGATACGTACATACATTTGATCAAGACAACATATAAATAGAAAGTTAGTGGAATTTCATTGAAAACCACTTACAAATCCATGCAAGATCAGAGAAAACCAGGGAAGAAGAAGGCAATTCAAGTTGGAAATTTGGCACTTTGGAGATCAATTCAAGAGATAAAACCAAGGTAATATCATTTTCATCTTCTACACTTGCTAATGAACCCATTTTTGTGAGATTTTGATGAAATACAAGTTTGAAGGTTAGATCCTTGATTTTTAGTGAGAACTTGATAAATTACATGTTTATTGACAATTTTCATAGAGAATTAATAGTTGGGCTTGAATTGGTGTTTCGAAGAATTTGGGAAAACAAGTGAATTTATAGGATTTGAAGAATTTGATCAAATTGTTGTTCTGAGGTTGTTCTAGTTGTTGTTTTGAGTCAATTTGATATGGAGAGGGTGTTAAATGGGTTTACGTAGCTAATTGGAGAGTTTGGGACATAATTATCGAGTTGAGAATTCTGTCATATAGGGTAATTAGTGCGCTAATGATTTCTGGGCACTTAACTATTTTTCAAATGAAGAAGAGTAGCGCGCTAGATGGATTCCCTAGAGAGCTAACTCCACTTAGCGCGCTAGTTAGACCCATTAGCGTGCTAATGCCAGATATAAACTAAATTTAAAGGTCTGTTTTGGGATTTTTGAATTAAATACATACCCAAACACCTATAAATATACTAAACAAGTAAGATTGGACTTCAGGAACTTAGGGGACCGTAGCTCGGATATCGGGGAGCTAGTCGGGTCGTATTTCGGGAGTTCGGGGAAGTCAGAGTGTGGATTGATGTGAGTAAACCCATTGGAATGCCTCGTAGAATTCATGATTTATTTTATCGGTGTTGGATTATATTAGGGGTGGCGCCAATTCGTGTCGGTGAGTCGTAAACGTGTCGTGTCATTAACAGATCATGACCCATATAATGCAAACTCATTACATGACATGTTTATTAATCGTGTTAATCATTTTCGTGTCTAAGTGGGTCGTGTTAAACATGTCGTGTATTCGTGTCACCCATTTATTAAATATTGTATTTAAAAATTTTATTTTATTTAAACTTTTATAATTTGGTTACTACTTTTAAAAATATATCTAAATGATTAAATTCAAACAAACATAAATAGCCAATAAAATTTAATGTGGTTGTATATGGTCGTTAGTTTTACTTTACTTTTTCATTCAAATCTTTATTACTCTTAATAATAAAGCAAAAATGACTCGTAATAATAACATAAACAAAATTATAAGAATCATCTAAAAAATATCTAAATTTTACTTCGGTGAAAAGTTTTATTTTTTCTTAATAAATAATTATTAATAAAATCTAAAACATAAATAATATATTAAAAGTAAAATGAATATTTCCTCTCAAATATAAAATAAAATATGATAAAAGATGTCTATAAATAAAATAAATAAATCATGCTATTAACATGCATTCAAATGGGTAAATTTTGTATCAATCTATTTATTATACCATATTTATTATTTATACATTATTCTTTAGTCGTGTTAAGCGAGTCATAAATGAGTTAAGCAGGTTGACATGTTAATGACTCGTTCATCAACCGTGTATAAACGTGTTAACATGTTTATGACTCAGACCCACATAAGCCAAACCCGCGACATGTTTATTACATGTCGTGTCGTGTCGTGTTAATCGTTTCATGACCCAAATTGTCAGTCCTAGATTATATGCATGACTGCTGGTGGGCACCCATGGGGTTTCACTCCTATTTTGGTTGGCTTATATATTTGGTTGTGGCTAAATTGCTTGCACATGTTACTTGTGCTTAGTGCTCGTGTCGACAACAGTAGGATATACTTATTGTAATGACCCGTAACCTTAAGCTGGTGATTAGTACTAACCCAAATGGTAATTAACTCGAGTTAGGTTTAGGGTTAATATCGGCCTACCTCGATTAGCGTGGGAGTGATTTGGCATGATGTTTGTGTTTGTTTGGTTTGCAAAACTGAAATATAAATAGTTTGTGTATATTAAGGTGGTATATACTAGCCTATACGGGATAAGTACACTATAAATCACGAAATACCGATACACTATGAGTGACGAAGGAGACGTGACAAGGATGTGCACGCTCGTGACTACACATGAACGTAACCGGTGGATTTATTGAAAGCGATAAACACAAGATGGAAATATATAAATATATATATTGAAACTTAAGAAAATAGAAATTATATATATCATTTGATCGTCTCGAACGAAGTGTAAGTCACATATGTGTTAAGTTTCATGTTACGTTAACACGTGTCACTTTGGCACATCGACAATTCGATCGATCTCGACATGACGTGATGCGTATCTCGAGGAATTAATATATATCAATGTTGATATATATCAACTTAGCATTCGATCAATTGAAAGCCAAGTTCGAGGGTTTGATTCCAACGAAAACAAGTCGTCCAAGGTGACAATTTGAGCCAAGTTAAGGAGCTTAACTGGTAGAACGGCTCGCGAGGAAGACATATGTATGTTTAGTTTTAGTGTTTATCAAAGTTTGAATTGGAAGTGATTGTAGGAAATCAAAGTAAAATGAGTTGTTATTGTTCCAATTTAGTCCCTCACCTCATATTTGATGTTTCTAAGCTATTGGGAATGAATTTGTGGATGTTGGTGTTGATTTGGAGGTGTTTTAGTGGGATTGGAGTTGCAACAGTACGCTGTTGTCGTTAGTCTTGCACAATTAGCGCGCTAGATCGGAAAATCAGTGCGTTAAGTGCGTTGAAAACGAAGAACAAGGGGTGCAGGCAGGGAGTAGCGCGCTAATCCTGCTTATTAGCTCGCTAATCCTGCTTATTAGCACACTAATCCATGAACAGAACAATAACGATGCTGTTTTTTAATGAATTTTGAATGAGGGACTTAGGGGCTGACTTTAGGAGATGTTATTAAATTGTAATAGCCCTATATTAATTATAATTGGTCTATGATAGGTGTTGATTAACCGGGAAAGAGTTAGAGACCCAGGAAGTTAGGAATTTGACGTAACTAGACCGAGGTAAGTACGGATTCACTTTATTTATCAATGTTGACTGGCTAATTAGTATATATATCTCATGTAGTCATTGGAATGAATTGGGGGATTGAGTATATCGTGATGGTTTTCAAAAAAAAAAGGAAAATGATGTTCATTGTGATTCACGAGGGTAAAATCCTAAAATTGAGATGAGGTATATGGAGATGGGCTAGCGACCCAACCTATACGTAACATCCTACTCATTTTTATGAGGTGGCGTGGGTTACATTTACACTAGAGGGTTTGGGATAAAACTATTGGGCATTAACGGATGGGCTAGAGATCATATCAGCTAATATGTTGCTTTAGCAATCGCGTTAATGGCGTTAGTGGGTAATCGGCCCTAGTTTTATAAAATAAATGAGGATCACAGTATACTAATCCAAATTATTTGATTTGCATCTGCTGATATATTCGATTGATATGCTTTCTATATTTTTGTTAAATATTGTTGGAACATATTGTTATGCATGATGTCCTTGTTTACTATATAGAATATTGATGTTTAGTGTGGATCCTTACTTATTGCGCAAGTTGGAGCGCTCACCCAAATATAAACTTTTCAAGTTCGCAACTCGACGCTTCAACAAAAGGCAAGGAGAAGATTTAGGAGTTTCGAATCTTCTCTAAGATGTAATGAACAGTTTTGTAACTATATACCTTGTTTGAATGATTTGATTGTATAAAAACCGAGTTGGGGTGTTTTATAAATGGTTTTGTGATTTGATAAACTCGGTATTTCCTTATATTTAGTTATATCGAAAAAGTTTTAAATTTTCCGCTGCGATATACTTTGAATTATTTATTCGATATGAATATATATGTTGAATTTATCGGGTGATGACGGAGAGGTTGTTGGCTCTAGTTAAGTCTACAAGGTTAGTGGCTTAATTAGGGTTTCAGGTCAGACATTTTTTCTAATCGGGATAGGGGATGTCACAGCTTGGTATCAGAGCCTAAAGTGTATAAATTCTAGGTTTTAACACTTTTAGAATAAAGTGGTAATGATTGATACATTAAGGTATCAAGAACAAGGCTCTGCTTCTATATATCACTTTTAAATGGTTTTGAAAGTGAATAATAGTATATTCTGTCATACTGAAACCTTAAAGTTTATTCAATAAGGTTTGATAAACTGTTTTATCGTGTTTTGGGGGGGAAATGAAATTAGGTTAAACTCATATTTAAACTCTAATTTAATCGCCACTGAGTCGTAAGCATCCGTCCTTATGCGATAAGACCACACTAGTGGTAATTGACCCTACTAATTGATTGGCCTCTTTTGGGACTGGTTAAATTCCTTAGGAATCTAGGCTAAATTAGACACACTAGTGATCCGGTTGTCTAGGTGTAGTTCCTTCACAAAACCCATTGTAGTCATCGTGTTAAACCCAATGCGCTTGAGTATGGGGTTATACGATTGGCTAGGGAAATAGTCACCGTCGTACCTTGACTATATTAGAAAGTGCGAAGAACCGCATACGTTACTGAGTCTATAGCTACACTAGGATATTTTGATTTGCATATTTTATATAAATTGATGACCAAATCCAATCTTTTATTCGAATCGAAGTTGTATGTCTTGACCTAAGTGTTTTCCACTAATTGTTTTTAAAGCTATTTTCATTATTTATTTTCCCTGGCATTTAGATAAGTTAATTAAATCACTTTCTTAAATCCCCGATTTCCCTTTTTGTTCTTTTTGACATTAGAAAGAATATCAATCTCTATGAGATCGACCCTTTGCCACTATTCTACAGATAATTAGTTTAGGTAATTTATTTTATTGACGCGTTTGGCACGCGTCATCTAGTAATATAATTAATGGTGTCAGTGGATAATCGACCCTAGTTTAACAAATAAAATGGAAATCACAGTGTAATAGTCATTGACAAATGAACTTGCGCGCATATGTTATTTATTGAAGTATATGTTTTTCATAATCTTGTTAGTTAACATTGATGCAAATTGTTATTGCATAATGTTCTTGATTATTATATGGAATGTCGATGGCTTTGCGAATCCTTACTTACTGAGCAAGTTGGAGCGCTCACCCTAAATCCAATATTTCAGGTTCACAACATAGCGCTTCAGCGAAGGGAAATGAGAAGATTTAGGAGTTTTGTTATTTTATCTTGATGTAATGAACCTTCCTGTATACTTATACACTGTTGAGTTATTTTGTTTTATATAAACTGGGTTGGGAGGTTTATATATGAGGTTTTGGTTTTTCAATAACTTATGTATTTTTGTATATTATTAATTATCGAAAAAGTTTTAAATTTTTCGTTGCGTATATTTTGTATGGTTTATTTGATTTCAATATACAGGTTGAGTTCATCAGGTACAAACGGAGAGGTTGTTGGCTCTAGTTAATTATGTCTGGTTTACCGAGGCTTAATTAAGGTTTTAGGGAAAGGATTGCCCTAATCGAGATAGAGGATGCTACAATAGGGATGGTCACGACACCACCCCTCCCCTCCTCCTTCAAAATGACGGTGGCTACAGCTTGGTGGCGCCCCCATTCTCCCGGCGATGACGACAGTGAGGACGGCGGTGGCGGTGACAGTGAGGCTGTTGTCTACCGCTTTGGTCGCCGCTCGCGTAGTCGAAACCACAAACCATAAACCACAAATCGCTAAACGTGTGGTTTTCCACCATTTTTTCTGTCAATTTCAAATCTACTATTCATCTAAAACAAGATAAAGAGGGTGGAGAAGATGCGTGTACTTTCAATTAGGGTTTTCCTTGAGTTAGATCTCCAACACACTTCAATCTCCCTCTCTCTCTACATGTTTTGTCTTCAAACAAAAAGGGGTCGGGGTTTACAATTTGATTTGTATATTAAGACCAATTTAGCGTAGGGTTTATGAAATCACTAAATTGTCCCAAGGGCGGGTCTTTCGGGTTTTGGGTTGTCACACTATTTAAGACCACGTGATCCAGAACCTCAATGACTATTGTTCTAAGTATAAGTCTGCTACTGATTCTCACAAACGCCATCAAGTCTTTCAACCTGGTGATTTGGTGATGCTTCGACTCAATAAGAAGAGGCTTCAACATTTCCCAAACACCAAGCTCCAACCTCGCAAAATTGGACTTTTTCCTATTAAGAGGAAGATCAATAACAATGCCTATGTCATTGACCAACCTAATGATGTTTCTTTCCATCCTACATTCAATGTGGTTGACATCTTCCCTTTCCATCCTCATGATGCTGCGAATGTATGTTCAAGTTTTATGCTCGAGGTCGAGCTCTTTTAAAATATTAGGCATTGATGCAGGGATCGTGACTTACATATCTCGATATTGATTAGCCAGTACCTTTAAGAAGCCATGATGTGGGATTACTGGATCACTACCAATTGTGCACGACACTCATGTTGATACTCGCGAATTGGTTATTGGCGTAGTATTGGCAAAGCATATTTTCTGTCAAAAGAGACGTTAATTTTAATCCCTTTAATTGTTATCTTGTCATTTACAATTCTAAGAAACTGTATAAATAGCAAGAGCAATTTATGTGCTCCTTAGTTGTAAATCTTGAAATTCCAAATCATCAATCCTGGCCATGATCATGAACAATGCCAAAGCTCATCAATCAGCACATAGAGGTATGTATATATGAGCAAATGTTAACTCCCCATGCATGAGACAGCGGCCACGCACCATATTTATCAATAGTACAGTCTCTACCGTTGTATAGGTGGCAATTTGTGATGAGAAGTGGTAGAATGACAATATCATATCACACCAGACATAGATATATTGGCTCACAAAATTCATCTATGTGTGCATCGAAATGCAGGCATATACAAATTTTAATGTATAACATGTGGGTCGAAGTAGTATGGAAGGCTCTTGCGAGCCAATATATCTTGTGATGTGGCATTGTTGTTTTCATTATAGTATTTTCATTTGTACGATTGCGAGCTCAACGAGTCTCGTACTACTTTAAAGAAAATAAAAAAGATGCGTGACTACAATTTTTCTGGACATGATGACAATCTCGTCCTTCGTACTCTTCTTGCTAGAAAAACTACACATGTTCGCCATGCCTGCTTGCACTAAAACTATATTTGCCAGGTTTGTACAATGTTTAAATGTATGTAATTTGATATGTTTAAGATTAACAATGATCTCAGATCTTTCAAGCCATAAATAAGGAGAAGGAACGAATGTCCGTGGTTACGTTTCATGAAACTCATGATCAAGGTGTATGCTATTAGTGCGCCTCTGCCGCCGAAGCTAATCACTAACGGGGAAATTGAGAGTTACAAGAGCCTGAGTGTTGGTGACGCAGCGGAGATCTTCTAAACCAGTTGAACGAATCCACGAACAACTCGATCTAGGTCAGAACTTAAGCCAAAGTTCGAAAATTCTTTTATTCCAGCCAAAAACTGCGAATTACATCCAATAGGTCGCTTAAATAGCGAAACCCTAAAATTTGCCAAAAATAGTAAAAAAGCCGAAAAGCTCAAAAAGCCCTAAACTGGAAACTAGACAAAAAATAGAAACAAATGCCGCAAACGGCAATAAAAACGGAAATTCCTAATGAAAGTTATAAGCTAAACAAAACTTTCCTAAAATAGCAAAATTGCCGTTTCGGAGGGCGAAACGATGGAATTTGGCCGAAAAACGTCGTAGTCTCGGCATAGCAGTGACCCGTGATCTCCACACCGTTTCCAATCAACCCATGCCCCTGGAACGCCGAAACTCAAACGCCCGAACTTCACCGAAATTACCAAAATGTCATCCTGTCATATCTTTCCATCATATTTTTCCAAGAATTTGCAAGCTAATTCTTGGACTTCATCATTCTCCCCAAGGTGGACGGAATTCGCCCTCGAATTGTCATCATCTTGTTCCCATAATAGGGAACAAGATGCTTGACATTAAATACATCAGCCGTGCGAATGTGACTTGGCAACTTCAATCTGTAAGCATTAGGATTAATTTTCTCAAGAACCTTCATAGGACCAATCTTCCGAACTGACAATTTGTTGTAATAACCCACAGAGAACCGGTCTTTAGTGAGAACTGCCCACACAAAGTCATCCACTTCAAACTCCACGTGACGCTTCTTCCGATCTGCATATTGTTTGTACTTGTCAACAGCCTTCTGCAAGTTATCTTTGATAGATTGATAAATCTCTTGCAGCCCACTAACAAAGTCTTCTGCCTTGCCATGTCATCTAGTCTTACTTGGCACTGGTAACAGATCAAGAGGACATCGAGGTAGTACTGAATACACAACCTGAAAAGGACTAAACCCGGTACTTTGATTAACAACATCGTTGTGTGCAAATTCTGTCTGGCTCAACTTGAAGTCCCAACTCTTGACATTCTCACCCACCAAGCTCCTCAAAAGATTACCTAAAGAACGGTTGACAACTTCAGTCTGCCCATCTATTTGCGGATGATAAGCACTGCTAAATTTCAGCTGCGTGTTCACCATAGCCCACAAACTGCGCCAAAAATGGCTAAGGAATTTGGTGTCCCGATCTGAAACAATCGAGGTAGGAAAGCCATGCAATCTATACACAACCCGAAAGAACAGCTGAGCAACCTTTACAACATATGTGGTCTTCTTGAATGGGATGAAGTGAACCATCTTTGAAAAACGGTCAACCACCACAAAAATAGAGTCATTTCCCCGCTGTGTTCTAGGCAACCCCAGCATGAAATTCATGCTAATATCAACCCATGGCTGTTCTGGAATGGGCAAAGGCATATATAGACCGACATTAGTTGCGGTACCCTTCGAAAGCTGGCAAGTCCGGCACCGCTGCACATATCTGTCCACTTCCTTGCGAATGGTAGGCCAAAAGTAAGAGGCCCGCACCAGCTGCAAAGTGCGATCACGCCCGACATGTCCCTCTCCAAGCAACTCTCTAATAATCAGCAATCTCAGGCTGCAATTAGGAATACAAAGCTGGTTGCCCCGAAATAAGAAACCCTCATGTAGTGTGTAATCGGTACGCTCCCCACTCCGCACCTTCTCCACAATAGTAGCAAAGAAAGGATCAGTAGTAAACAAATCAGAGAAGGAGGAAAACCCAGGTACCTCAATGGTCATGAGACTCAACAAACTTTTTCGTTTGCTCAGGGCATCAGCAACTCTTTTGGTCACGCTAGACTTGTGTTTCACCACAAAACTAAAGAGCTCCAAATAGGCCACCCAAGAAGCATGTCTGGCCGAGACCTTGTTCTGCCCATTTAAGTGTCGCAATGCCTCATGGTCTGTAAACAACACGAACTCTCTGTGGAAAAGATAATGCCGCCAATGCTTCACGACTTGTACCACTGCATAGAACTCCACATCGTATGTGCTATACCTCGACTTCGCCCCAGACAGCTTCTCACTGAAATAGGCAACAGGCCTATTATTCTGACTCAAGACAGCTCCAACGCCTACCTTGGTTGCATTACTATGCAACTCAAAAGGCGGTCTAGGCCGAGTGCGGATGGCTTCTACTTTAGACTCATCAACCTGCAACCCTTCTCCAGAAATGACATAGCCTAAGAAAAGGACATTCGGTGTCAAAAATGAGTACTTCTTCATCGCAGCATAAAACTTCTCCCTTTGCAAGATAGTCAGACAATCTCGCACGTGCTGGAGGTGTTCCTCCTCGTTAGTACTGTATATCAATATATCATCAAAATATACCACAACACATTTTCCTATCAAAGGTCTCAAGCTCTGGTTCATGACTCTCATGAAGGTGCTAGGTGCGTTCGACAGCCCAAACGACATGACTAACCACTCATAAAACCCCTCCCTGGTTTTAAAAGCAGTCTTCCACTCATCCTCAACTCTAATGCGAATCTGGTGGTAACCACTCTTCAAATCCAGTTCTGTAAAAATTTTTGCTCCACTCAATTGGTCAAGTAAATCATCCAAGCGAGGGATAGGAAAGCGATACCTGACAGTAATCTTGTTGATTGCTCTACTTTCCACACACATCCGCCAGGAGCCATCTTTCTTTGGTGTAAGGAGGGCTGGTACTGCACACAGACTCAAACTTTCACGGATGAATCCCTTCGCCAATAACTCTTCAACCTGTATGCGCAACTCCTCATGCTCACTAGGACTCATTCGGTAGTGTGGTCTATTAGGTAGTGACGCACCAGGTTCAAGGTCAATCTGATGCTGAATATCACGCAATGGTGGCAGTCCTTCTGGCATCTCATCAGGGAAAACATCACAAAACTCCTTCACAATAGGAATTGCAGCTCAAGGAACATCAACATCTCTATCTACCTCATTTCCCATCAAAATGTAAACTACCTCAGAATCCTGTAATTCATCTTCAAATCTTGCTAAAGACAGCAAGCTGCTAGATTCTTTAGTAGGCTTAACTTCCTCCGGATCCTTGGCGGGTACTAGCACAATCTTCACTCCCTTGAACATAAGGGTGTATTTATTGGTTCTGCCGTCATGCACAACTCCCCTATCAAACTGTCAAGGACGTCCCAGTAACAAGTGGCAAGCATCCATAGCCACAACATCACACCAGACTGAATCATTGTAGTTAGCACCAATAGAAAAAGTCACCAAGGCGCGCTTCGACACCTTCACCTCACCACCCTTCTTCAGCCAAGCTAGCTTGTAGGGCCTGAGCTGTTGTTCAGTTGCAAGGCCCAGGCCCAACTTCGAACCGCTTCAATCGAGACGATATTCTCGCAACTGCCTGCATCAATCATGAACCTGCACACTTTGCCTAAGATGGTACACTTGGACTGAAAGATGTTATTCCGCAGCCACTCATCATCAGCGACAGCTCTATGAGTCATACAAGAACGCCTCACAACCAAGGCGATACCACATTTCCGATCCACGATTTCCTCTTCTGTATTGTCAGAAGTATCAAAGGCTGGTTCTGCAGTGATGTTGGCCTCTTCCCCTTCGTCTTCCTCTTCGTTCTCAATAAAGAAAGTCTTCTTCCCTTTACATTCTGACTTCTTGTGACCAACTTCGCCACAACCGAAGCATTTAATCCCACTAGTGCTAGGTCTGTTCGTGCGACTAGCAGGGTTAATTGCAGCGGTATTACCTCCAATATTGGTTGTCCCAACATTAACATTACTGGAAGCATTACTCACCCCCGACGCTGTTGTTTCTCCACTAACAATGCTCGCAGGTGCGCTGCATATAAGGAAGCCGGATCAAACATTTTGACGACATCTTGGACCTGTACCCTCAGTCCACCAATATACCGCGCCACTAATTGGTCGTTAGTCTCCTGCGGTTCGTTTATAACGACTAACTGATAAAACTCAGTAGTGTAATCATCTACTGACTTTGCCCCTTGTCTCAGATTCTGCAACCTCTGATACATAAGGCGTTGGAAGTTGTAAGGCAAGAACTCAACCCGTAAGTGTTTTTTCATCTTCTCCTATGAGGTGATCTTCGTCTTTCCATTCCTATTTCGCATCAACTTCTGCTGTTGCCACCAAGTCGTGGCCCTGTTGCGGAATCTGGTCGCAACCAGTTGCACATGCTTGCCTTCGGGCACACCTTTGAATTCTAGGACTTCTTCAACTGACGCCAGCCAGTCCAAGAATTCTTCCGGTTGAAGGGTGTCATGGTATTCTGGGACCTCCGTCTTCATCCCAGACTCCCACCGCCTACGATCATCCTCAACTGCACGCGGCCTGTAACGCCTCCTCGGTGCCTCAACATACTCGTCCTCCCATTCGGTAGAAGAATCTCCTACTGGTTCATCACCAACAGGTTCCCTTCGATGGTTACGGACATGATCCATATTCTGACCCAACAACAACTTATCGATTCTGGCAGTTAATTGTTCTAACACCGCGCCCATGCGTTGGTCAATTATTTGGCCAATTTGTCGATTCAGATTGTCACGGTCATACACCTCCTCGATACGCTGCTGGTTCCTCTTCGGCGGCATGATTTCTCCAATCACGCCGGCTTGTGCTCGATACCAACCGACGCGGCGGAGATCTTCTAAACCAGGTTGAACGAATCCACGAACAACTCGAGCTAGGTCAGAACTTAAGCCAAAGTTCGAAAATTCTTTTATTCCAGCAAAAACTGCGAATTACATCCAATAGGTCGCTTAAATAGCGAAACCCTAAAATTTGCCAAAAATAGTAAAAAGTCCAAAAAGCCCTAAAAACCCTAAACTGAAAACTAGACGAAAAATAGAAACAAATGTCGCAAACGGCAATAAAAACGGAAATTCCTAATGAAAGTTATAAGCTAAACAAAACTTTCCTAAAATAGCAAAATTGTCGTTTCGGATGGCGAAATGATGGAATTTGGCCGAAAAATGTCGTAGCCACAGCATAGCTGTGACCCGTGATCTCCACGCCGTTTCCAATCAACCCATGCCCCCGGAACGCCGAAACTCAAACGCCCAAACTTCACCGAAATTACCAAAATAACATCCTGTTATATCTTTCCATCATATTTTTCCAAGAATTTGCAAGCTAATTCTTGGACTTCATCAGTTGGTGAATTCAAGGAGGTAATTTTTTCTCGTAAGCTATATGGAAAGAGTCTTTTAGATACCTTGAAGTTGAATTAATGCACAGGTTTTAGTAACAATAACATGCTGGAAAATGCTAGAATTACAACCCAAGTGACACCCTGTGACCTGGCACACGACCCCACCTAAAAATGGGTGTGCACAAAATAGTTTGTAGTGCATAACACGCGTGGTTTGTATCTCGAGGCTTGCATGACGGTTTTCATGGATGCGGGCCCACATGCCACGTCACAAGAGTGTCACTTGGGATGTCATTCTAGTATTTTCCTAACATGTTAGCAAAGGAAGTGTTTGTTTATATATATATATATATATATATTTGTGTTTAAATTTGCCAAAAACTTCTTTTATAATCCCCCTTCTTCCCATATGCGCACCTCTAAGGATCAACACCCCTCCTATAGCTATGCTGTAAGAATATGTTTTAATATATGTTTTTAGAGTGTCCGTGGGGGATACTTTCTCACATGATCAAAGTATGTATGTATGATAAAACTTAGGGAAATAAATCATCTTTGTATTAGGGAGCAAGGACTTGTAAAAACTATATAATTTTTTGGAAAATGCTAGGATGATCATTTCTGAGAAGCCCAATTCAGAGTTGTGACTAAAAAGTGAACAAAACTTAAGGCATTGCTACTAACTGAGGGAAGAACACAAACTTCAATTTCACGTGACATTTTTTCAGCACCGATATTGTCCCCAAATTAATCACTTTTCAACTCATAGGTATGGAGTTTTATCTCAAAAGGTCGTTGTGCAGTTTGTGCTATTAGGAGGTAGAAAAACACTTGCATTCTTTTTTATGAAGTCTTATTTAATTTATGTGAAATTAATTTTCGGTCCACACATCTCAACACAATTTCCGAAGCACTCATGGAGTCGAGTCCCTTAGGTACTTTTTCTTTGTTTTTGGCCTTTCACGACTCATCGATCTCGGGTTCCCCAATGACTCAAAAGAAACCAGCTTATTTGGAGTTGTATGGAAGGATTTGGAAGGATTCAATTTCATGACCTCATGATGCAGTCGGACCGATGGTGGGGCAGAGATATGCACAATAGGTATTTAGTTTTAAAATTATTAATAGGTAGATCAAATAAGTTTATTGACCATTGCATTGTAAACAAACGAAGATTAAATTGATTTTGACCAGTACTTGCCTTGTGAAATATTTTGTTTTTTTAGCAACTTGTTTCTTTGATTGGTTTATGAATTTTTGATGAGCATCTCTTATTTGATAAAGGGTAGTGCTATTTGGACTCGTGAGTCCGGACTCAAAACTTTTTTTTTAATTTAAAACACATCCTCGAGCAATTAATGAAACAACCATAATCACTTGTAAAATTCATTTGATACCCCTTAAATATTTATAAAAATTTTAAAAACCTCCCTATAAGTCCCGACTCATGAGTCCAAGTAGATTTATTGTTTGATAAAATGCTTGTTAGAATGATACAACAATATTTATGCATGATATGTGACTTTCGGATGTCATTCTAGTACTTCTCTTATGCTAATATCTCATACTTTTTTCAGTTCTCTCCTTTAATTTTGGCAAGTCCAAGGCATAAGTAATTGTGCATGATATGTGTGTCAATTATTATTTCCTTGTTTTGAAACACGATAGCTAGTTTCAACGTAATGTTAGACTTTATTGTGAGTTAATTAATGGCTCACTCGTAAACTTCCATCATATATATATTGATCGACTCAAGAAAAGGAAAGCAGAGTTTTATTTATCATCAAAAAAGTAAAAACATTACGCACATGACTCACCTTATATACTGGTGTGTGTGTGCACAACACATAACAGTCACAGCTCACTCATATGGTCACACACAACATGTGACCACATGTAAACTATATTATGCACTAACTAAGAAAGAACCACATACAAACAAACCAATACACATAACATCCCCCCTCAAGATGAAACATGTCACGACCCAATAATTAATACACATTTAATTTGTTAAGCAGGACAAAATGACCCGTGACGTGAGACCCGCAGCGAGATACGTGTCACTATCGAGGCACGGTGGCCGATGTAAATGTTATATTTGTTGTGTTGTTTGCCTAGTGTAATGTATATGTGTAGACTACTGGGACGAGCGGGGACGCGTCTCGAGTCGCGTGCCGACGTGGGTCCGAGGCAGCAGCTCGTGGGGTAAGTGTAATTAGTTGAATTTCATTTTATTAAAAAAAAAGAAAGGAAATGAGATAAATATATATAAACATATATATATATATATCAATGGGCCAAAGTAAAAAAAATAAAAATAAATATGTATCATTTGATATACATCTTGATACACACACACATCTCAAGGAAGGGTGTCAAGGAGTATTGGTTTCACTTGTATGTGACTTGAGGGACAAGTGTGGTGTTGAAGACCACCCGATATACCTCGAGATACGTGTGCGGGTTGAGATGTGTGGCTCACATTCAAGCCACCCAAATCATATAGATATGTATATATATAAATTTAGTCAAATGAAACAAAAAAGGTCTAACCTTATCTTATCTCATTCTATCTCTCCAAACCAAAAACTACACAAACCGCACAGAGAGAAAAAAAAAACGCAGTAAGGAAGAAGGAGAAGGGAAGGAGGGAGAGAGAAAGAGATAGAGAGAGAGACCGAGACCGAGCTCGACGTTGACGCAAGGTGAGTTGATTTCACGTTGTTGTTGTTGATTTGTGTTGTCGCTGTGGTGGTTCGAGGTGCCGAACTCGGACGAACTGCCATGGCAGTTCATTCGAGCTCAAGGAGGGCAGGGGAGTGGTCTCCCCTGCAGGAAACCCAACCTGGGGTTGGGGATGGACACCAACCCCAGTAAAAAAAAAATTGCAGAGCAGCAGGAAGAAGATGGGAGTCGGGGTCGGGTCAACCCGAACTCGTATGGCCGGGTCGGGCCGACCTTGACCCAATGGGGGAGCGGTTAGACCGACCCGGGTCCGGCTGAACCGGGTCGGGTCGATCCGGATCAGTTGGACCGGGTCGGGTTGACTCGGACTCGTCCCAATAAAAAATAATAAAATAATATATATTTAATTATTTAATTAAATTAAACTATTTTTTAATAAAAGAAATTCCAGAAAAATAGATAAAATGCTGGAAATTCAGGAAAATTCCAGAAAAATTAGGAAAAATCTCGAAAAATTATATTTCGACAAAATAAATTGAAATTAATAAATTTCTATGGAAAATACAATATTTGAAATTTCGGACGCGACTTTTACGTGGTTTTTACCTCAAAAAACGCGAAATTTGCAAATTGGTCTCGAATTCGATTTCGACCAATTTGGGAATTTGAAATAATTAAGCTTGAATATAAAATTGATAACTTGTCAAATGTTATGATAGTAAAGGAGCTATTACGGGGTTCGGGTGCGTACATCGACGCGACGGAAGCCGGATAGCTTAGGAATTGCTCTGTGTAAGTAAGTAAACTGATTTGAGACATTTATTTACATTTCATTCCATTTATTTATTTATTCTCTGTTATTCGAACTGAATTGCCTTTGAAATCCATTTGTTATGACTTGTTCAGTTCTCATTTTGTGATGTTGTTCATAGCATACTCTGTTGTGTATATTATTGATTCCAATTCCTATACTTTGTCATGTTGATTGTTGTGTTTGTCATTGTTCAGTGATATAGCATGCTATGAGGATAGTTTGTTTATTTTGACTCTAATCCTTTATGCATTAGTATGCAGTTACATCTCTTGGCTTTCATTACCGAGTCATTATTGAAAATGAAAGTGGTTCTTGTGGTTAGGGTCATTTGATGATAGAAATTCAGCTTTCATACGAGGGTCACTAGACTTGTCGGGATGTTAGAGAATTTCTCCACTAGCTTGCATGACACATGAGGTAACGTGCCTCGAACGGGGTAACCGAACCTCGGGGTTTGTTGGCGCAAGAATAACTTGGGTGAACATGACGAGTTTTAAAACTCGGGTATGTTAGCAAGTATACATTCCGGTGACGACTAATTCACGTAGAATAGAAAAGGCGTAATCGTAAGTACAACATTTTGAAATTATGACATAGAGCTCAATTTGTAATGAAATGATATAGAGCAGAGCTCAAATTGTAGTGGAAAGGCAGATGTGACGTAGCTCACGGCCGACCGACCTTAATCCATTACTACTTAGCCTTAAGTCAGCTTCATATTTGGTTAACTCAAGTATCTCTTTGCATGGTGTTTCTTTCAGCATAGTTTCTATTTCAATTATGCCATTTGATACTTGTTGCCTATTTGGGAAAGTGGATCGATGTCTCTCGGTATTACTTAAATACTTTCATGTACTCACCGTCTAGCTTGCGACTGTGGGTGCAGATCAGCCAAGTAGCAGACTAGGCGAAGAGAAGATTGGTGACTACCTCTGAGCCGGTGGAGGACTGCTACGACATACTTTTGTACGTTTTGTATTGTTTTGTATTACACATTTTATGTACAAGCTATTTTGCCTTTTGGGTTGAGTGATAGGAATATAGGACTAGACACATGTTATATATATCACCATTTTTGTTTATATATGCATGTGATCAATATTTCCTGGTTTTTCCACAATAAGTTAGGCCTTAGAATCTCATTTCCACTAGTAACTTAATAAGACTTCCGCTGAATAACTTGTTAGATAAAAAAAAATTAACTGAACTCTGATTTATAGACAACAATGGTTAGTCAGTAGAACTAATTTGTTAACTGTAGGTGGTATCATAATTGGTAGGTGTTTAGGTGTTTAAATAAGGCTAACTAGTTCCTTGTTAGGTCTTATAGGGGAGATTATGGCTTAATTAAGGGATTAGGCCGGGCGGTGCCCTTATTTGTAGTTGGGGCCGTCACAAAACATCTATGTGCCAATCACAGAGATTCATCTTGGACAAAAAAAAGAGAACTATGGAGCGGCTAAACTCTTGGTAAACAAATCAGCCAGCTACTGCTTCGAAGGAATAAAATGAAGAGCAACAAAACCTTCCTTGTACTTATCACGCACCAAGTGACAATCAATATCAAGGTGTTTGGTACGCTCATGAATTACATGATAAGCAGTAACATGCAAAGCAGCCTGATTATCACACCATAGAGGAATAGGGAGAGAAATAGGTAAAGAAGTAAGTTCCCAAGTATGATTGGCCTCTAGGGCCCGCAACTCGTTGTTCATCGCATCAACCCAATGAGGATCATTCCATGCATGTTTATAAGAAGATGGTTCTTTAATGATTGATACACCAGCCAAAAAATCTTTATACTTATCACTCAGGTTAGGAGAAATGAGATAAGGAAAAGTAGGAGGAAGTGAATCATAAACAGAAGAAGAAGAAGAAGAAGAAGAAGAAAAAAGAAGAAAAAGAACAAGAAGATGAAGATGAAGAAAAAAAAGGAAGATGAATAAGAAGTAACATTATAGGAAACAAAATCATTAAACCAACTAGGTTTGTGCAGAAGTCTATCACTTCTACGAAGAGGAACGTAAATAAGAGTAGGAGAAAAAGAAGGAACAGAAGACTCAACAGGAGTAAGAGAAGGATAAAAAATAGCATCTTCAATGACAGGAAAAGGTAGGACAGGAGAAGTATCAGAAGAAGAAAGATGCTGATAAGGAAAAAACATTTTCATAGAATACAACATCACGAGAAACAAAGACAGACTGTGTTAGGAAGCTTATAAGTCTTTTTCCCTGGAGAGTACCTAAGGAAAATAGACTTGAAAGCTCTGGGATCAAACTATCCTTAGAGGGAAAAGTATTAGCAGCAAAATACAGACAACCAAAAGTTTTGAGAAAATTGTAATCAGGCTCCTTATAAAAAAGAACTTGATAAGGAAATTTCCAATGAAGCAAAGAAGTGGGCATTCGATTGAAAAGAAAAGTGGAAGACAAAATAGAATATCCCCAAAATTTCATTGGAAGAGAAGATTGAAACATAATAGCTCTAGCAACTTGAAGAAGATGACGATGTTTCCTCTTTACAACACCATTTTGTTGAGGCGAATAAAGAGTAGATCGTTGATAAATGATACCCAGTTTAGAAAATAAACTAGAGCATTGTTGATTAATGAATTTAGTTCCATTATCGTTCTAACAATTTGAACAGACTTATGAAAATGAGTATGAATAAAATGCAGAAAACTGTCAATAGTGGATGCAGTAATTAATTTACACTTCAAAAGATATGTCCATGTAAATCGACTAAAATCATTAACTATAGTAAGAAAATAAGAACATCCTTGATAAGGACTCTTGTTTATAAGGTCCCTACAAGTCCATATGAAGCAATTGAAAAGAAGTGGAAGTTTTTATTGAACTCATGGGAAAAGGCAATCTACATTGTTTAGACAAATGACAAACATCACAAGGTAAACCCTGTGTATCCAATGTAGAAGCAGGAGTTAACAAAGGAAAATGTTTAATAATATGTGAAGAAGGATGACCCAAACGATGATGCCATGAGAAAACATTATTTGCAACATTACAAGAAATAAATTTTGACAAAACAGTGTTGGAAGTAGAAGTAAAAAATTGTATAACCTCTTGGTTAAATGACTCTAGATCTAGAATGTATAAACCTCCTAACACCTTTCCAATTCCAAGAATTTGAGTAGACTCAATGTCCTGTAGCAAACAAAAAAGAGGAAAGAAAACAAATTTAATATGGACTGTGGTGGTAAGTTTACTAACAGAAAGTAAATTGTATTTAAAAGATGGAACATGAAAGCGGGAATGAAGAATCAGTTTAGAGGTAAGGTTTATATCCCCAATGGCATCAACAAATTTAACAGTACCATCAGGAAGATAAACTGGAGCAGAAATAGAAGGTGGAGTATAAGAAGAGAATAAAAAGATATCATAACACATATGATTTGATGCTCCTGTATCAATGATCCAAGAACCATGTTTTAAATAAACATGAGCACATGAATTAGGAGAATATAGGCTACCCGCGAATTCTCCAGCATGAGCCAGATTTCCATAGGAAGGATTCTTTGTACCAACAACTGCTTTCCCTTTCATATATTTTTTGATTCCCAGTTGAATCATAATGGCCATATTCACTTGAAACTCCTCAAAGCTAGGAGAGCTTCCATTGTCAAAATCAAGTGAGGATCCCAGCATATTAACTAGATTTTTGTTCTGTTCAAGAACAAGTTTTTTGTCACCATTCACTACAAAAATCGACCAGAATAGCAACGGGAAATCCCGTCGCTATAACAGAATAGCGACGGGGATGCCCGTCGCTAATTGTCTCGTCGCTATTTCGAAATAGCGATGGGTGTCAGAATTAGCGACGGATTAGCGACGGGACCCCATCGCTAAGTCCCGTCGCTATTTTCTTACGGTTTAACAAAAAAAATATTTGTTTTTTTTAAAAACAGTGATGTTTTTACTCAAAAAAGTGATGTTTAAAAAAACTTGAAAAAATAAATCTAAATAAAAAACAACAACAACAAATACAGCAAAACAAAACAAATATAAATCAAAAGTAAAATAAATTTATTCATCTTCAAAACAACAACAACAACAACAAATACAATAAAAAAATCTAAATCAAAACTTTAAAAAAAATTTTCAAAACTACAAATCTTAAATTTACAAAAAAATAAAAATAAAAACCTAACATCTAGCAGAGATGCGTTGACCGGCGTGACGGTGGCCAGAGTCGGAGGCATTGAGGTAGAAGGTAGAGTGGTAAAGAGAGCAGGGGCGATAGGGCAACATGAGCGAGGACTGCAGTGGTGGCAGCGACACCGGCGAGGAGATCTAGCGAGAGGCAAGAGAGGGACGCGGATGGAAGTGAGAGAGAGGGGAGGAGAGTAAGTGGCACATCAGCGAGGTGAGTGGGAGGCGGCAGCGGCAGTAGAGAAAGGAGAGAGGGAGGCGGCAGCAGCAGCGGAGCGGAAAGAGGGAGGCGACAGCGGAGAAATGAGGCGGCAATGGAGAGGAGAATAGAGTGTAGGGGCGGATGGAAGTGGGATAGGGGAGGAGGCTGTGAGTTAGATGGGAGAAAAATGTGAGGTAGTTTATATATGGGAGAGGTTAGGACTTGGTTTTAGTGCAAGAGAGAGAAAGTGGGCCCCACTGCCACGTAAGCAACAATTAGTGACGGAGCCCTGTCGCTAACCCGTCGCTAAATTGGTCAATGGGTCCATTTAGGCTCCCGTCGCAAATCCGTCACTATTTAGCGATGGGAAATAGCCCGTCGCTATTTGGTCCCTTTTTTATAGTGATTATTTCTCTGATTCTTAAACCAATCAGAATAACCATGTAACTTGAAACAATTTTCTTTGGTGAGGCGTTTAGCCTTCCAGTGATCACAAAATAGATCATCTTTGTTGATGAACCTTTTTGTGTTATTTTTAGTACCAAAGGATGAGAAATGCAGTCCTTGACCAACATTTCCATAAGAACTATTTAGTGAACCAGGTCCACCATGTGAACCAAAACCTCCATGCATTGTAGTAACTCTGCTATTAAAACCTTTCACCAACATAGCAGAATCCATATCTGGTGTAAAACTCACGTGTACTTGTTTTTGCTTCTCAACACGTTGAATCATAGAATAAGCCTTGTTAAAATTTGGAAGTGGATCCATAACAAGGATCTTATTGCGGACGTGATTATATATGTCACTCAGTTCCATTAGAAACCGAATCAAACGATCATTGGAGTCCAACTCCATCAATTTTGAGTAATTTCCATAGTCGCAGTGAGGGATTGGAGCTAAACACATCAACTCATCCCATAACTTCTTCAGTTTGGTATAATACTTAGCTACTGACTGATCTCCTTGAGTAAGAGAACAAGTCTCACGTTTTAGCTGATAGAAGATAGGTCCGTTACAATCTCCATAACGTTCTTTCAGATCCAGCCACATAGTACGAGCATCAAAATCAACTTTACACCACTTTACACCACTTTTCATAAATCAACTTTACACCACTTTTCATAATCTTGATCATCTTCTGCAGGTTGTTCACAACTGCCATTGATGAATCCAAGCTTCATCTTAGCCCCTAGAGCAATCCTCATTGCACGACTCCATGATAGATAGTTAGTAAGTGGATTCGAGACAAGTACCATGCTTGGATGATTTGAGTTAGACAAATGCAATGGACCTTCAACACTGTATCCGTGTGAATTGTTTACATTTGAGATTACGGCATGCTAGAAGATCTTGCATGCATTGCTTCAGCTGCACAAGTAACAGCCATGATCGTATCTACAACAAATCAACAAAAGAACTTCAAAAGTTAGCTCACGATCCGGATCGCTAGAGCCTTAAGAATAAATTTGATACTCAGATCTACAAATTTCAGTAAAACAACTGAAATTTCTTCAATCTGTGAAGAAAACGACACACCACAACCTCAAATGCACACTCGCGTTCTTGAACGTCGTAGTGTCTCAAAATATCAAACTCTCTGATTTATAACACAAACACACTTGGAAAAGCATATCGAACTTGTGATCTCGACCAGCAAAGCTTAAATCATAGAGTAATCACTCAGATCTACAGCTTCGCAACAACTCGAAAGCTAGGATTTTGACCAAAACTGCTCTGATACCATGATCGACTCAAGAAAGGGAAAGCAGAGTTTTATTGATCATCAAAAAAGTAAATACGTTACACACATGACTAACCTTATATACGTGTGTGTGCATAACACTCAACACTCATAGCTCACTCATATGGTCACACACAACACGTGATCACATGTAAACTATACTATGCACTAACTAAGAAAGAACCACATGCAAACAAACCAATATACATAACACATATACATTTGATTAAGGGAAAAGCCTAACACGTAATTCTCTAAGAAAGGCCTAGCTAGTTGGGAATTATACTATCAAAAACAAGAGTTGAAACATATTCTTAGCTTCTTATTATTGTGATTACTGCTTGCTAGTACGTACTAGTAGATCCATGGGGATCAATTTAAGAGTCAAAATGCAAGTTACACTTATTTCAAAGCCCAAAGCAATCTTTGAAGAAATTGTCATATCTAAGATGTGCATTAATTCTTCTTCCCTAGTATTCAAAATCATTTGAGAAATTCAATGACCCAAAAATTAAAAGCGTTGCACTCCAATCTTATACCAGCAAAACCAGACTTCTTTGCCAAACAATCGCCTTTCTTTCATCTGGAAGTGCTTCGTAACACTTCTTTTCTCTGTATGTACTCTGATCAAACAACGCCTCTACATGTTTCATTTGTAAAGCTCACAATGAAAAGTTAATAATTGCTCGACAATAATTAGTTATGTACATTCATGAAAATGGCATCTCCTTTTGGAATACTCACAAACATATCTCCTCCAACATGTTCAACACCTGTAACCGGCCCATCAATCCAAAACACACAAAAGATTTATTATGCACACAGATTTTCATGAAACCAGAGTTTAAGTGACTTCCTTTTTGAAGGTACACTACAAGCAAATTGCTAAAACCATCACTTATGTGCACAGGGGATCTGTAACATTGGCTATATATGTATGTGTATATGTGTCTAATGATTATTAAGTATCGATATAAGCCTCAATTCCAAATTAGTTCGGAATTCTTAAGTGTGGATACACGTGAATAATTCAACTAATTTTGTTAAAGCATACATACCAAGGTACGATGGTGCGGTTTCAATCACATGAGGCAAATCGAAATTGATTCTCCTTATTGTAGGGAACTTGGAAACAATCATGTTAGTGTTGGTTCCCACTCCACCACCTACATCAACCAAAACTAAATTTGAGGCCCTCAAACTCTTTGTAATTCTCAAGAATCTTCATTATAATTGAAGAGTCACCGGGCATCGATCTGTTGAATAACTCATTCAATTCCCGGTGTTTGGCTCCAAATTCATATGCATCCATTCCATAAACCTTAGTAACTGCTGAAAAATCTGGATCTAGAACTGTATTGTAAAAGTACGACCTGCGTAAGTCAATGAAGATCAATATTATGTAGTACAGCACTATTTTGCAGGCATAAACTTAATTAAAGGCAAGATCAGTTTTTTTTTTTTTTGAAGGATATGTTGTTGATCAATGGCAAGCTTATCGATTGATGCTAGTAGTGTTCAAGATCTTGTGTCGAAGAACCTCGAAACAATCCCTTCAAGATACATTCGAAAAGATGTCTCGAAATCTTCCGCATCTTGAAAACAATGTCCCTAAATCTTCCAGGCCATTAGTGGTCTCTTTATGCAATACTAGGGCTCATGAGACTAGTCAGACAAGTATTGGTTACCCATGGTTAATTAAAAAAAAAATTGTGGAGGTGCATGCGCCCAAAGTAATTCGCACCCACATGGTCATTTATTAGGTCATAGCATAGAAGGAGCTGCACTGCACTTTGTCACCCTGAAAGATAAACGTTAGGTGTACACAAATTTTAAATGTATGTTGAATATAGATTAAATAATTCTGTAGCGCATGACTGTATCCGGAAAACAATATATGCTCTGAAATCTTTCAAAGTCATTAAAAAACTGTATTAAGAATTCAATAAATCTACTTGGACTCATGAGTCCGGACTCATAGAGAGGTTTTTCAAATTTTTACAAATATTTAAGAGATAACAAAAGAACTTTACAAGTGATTGTGTGTGCTTCATTAATTACTTGAGGATGATTTTGTAATAAAAAATTTTTTTGAGTCCGGACTCTTGAGTTCAAATAGCACTACCCGAAAGAATTATATCTTGATTGATGATCCATTTACTTCTAAATTTGAATGTGTGCAGCCAACAATTTTTTATGTTATAGAGAAAAGATGAAGATCATTAATCGATTCTCATCATTATTAATTAGCTTACCTGCAGAGTCCCAACAACATTGTATTAGAGGAAGCAAATTAAAGGCAAGATCAGTTTTTTTTTTTTTTGAATGATGTGCTGCTGTTGATAAATGGCAAGCTTATCGATTGATGCTAGTAGTGTTCAAGATCTTGTGTCGAAGAACCTCGAAACAATCCCTTCAAGGTACATTCGAAAAGATATCCCCAAATTTTCTGCATCTTGAAAACAATGTCCATAAATCTTCCAGGCCATTAGTGGTCTCTTTCTGCAATACTAGGGCTCATGGGATTAGTCAGACAAGTATCTGGTTACCCATGGTTAATTAAAAAAAAAAAAAAAAATTGTAGAGGTGCATGCGCCCAAAGTTTCGCACCCACATGGTCATTTATTAGGTCATAGCATAGAAGGAGCTGCACTCCACTTTGTCACACTGAAAAATAAACGTTAGGTGTACACAAATTTTAAATGTATGTTGAATATAGATTAAATAATTCTGTAGCGCATGCATGACTGTATCCGGAAAACAATATATGCTCTCAAATCTTTCAAAGTCATTAAAAAACTGTATTAAGAATTATATCTTGATTGATGATCCATTGACTTCTAAAAATATTATAAACAATATATGCTCTTAAAATTGTCATTTTTCAAATTATACGTAGAAATATTAGAACCGTTTTTTTTTTTTTTTTGGTTCAGTTCTGAGTTTCATTAATTGTTTCGGCTGATGATGATTAAATTGCAAGCAGATACTGAGCAATGGGATATACAAGAGCATAGAGCACAGAGTGGTTATAAACAAGGAGAATGAACAAATTTCTGTGGCTACATTTCATGAAGCACATAAGAGTGTGCTAGTTGGGCCGCTGCCGGAGCTAATTGTCGATGGAGAAACCGAGATGTACCGGAGTGTGACCTCGGATGAATTTTTGAAGTTAATTCTTTCTCAGAAGCTTGATATTGGAAAGAGCCTCTTGGATAAGTTAAAGTTGAAGAATGAATAGCTGATCAGTATGTTGTTTCCATGCATGCACAACGAATAAAACTCAAGTTTGTTTGTTTGTTTGTTTTGAATAAAACTCTGGTTGGGATATTTCTTCTCATTCTAGAAAATCTATCTGCAATTTAATCTATACACTAAAAAAAGAATAAATTTTTTTGTCAAAAAAAATAATGATTCACTTAAAATTTAGTCATTGGGATTATATTCCCCTTTAGTATATATTAGATAAAATATGATATATGAATTTGATAAGAAAAAAAAAATTGGGAAAAGATCTTACATGTAACTCGTCATTGTCCCGCGCTTCGCGCATAAAAGAAGCCAAGTATTAGTATTAGTTCAAAATACATCAATATATAACTCAACGAAAATAACTTTGATAAGAAAAGGAAAGTAAAATACATCAATGATTGATGTAGTGCATTTAATGCAAAACACATTAAATGCGCAATAAATGCTATGTAATTGGGTTCTATTGTAGAAGCACCCTATATATATACATACATACCCTACACACATACATACTGACGCAGCGGAGATCTTATAAACCAGTTGAACGAATCCACGAACAACTCGATTTAGGTCAGGACTTAAGAAAAAGTTCGAAAATTCTTTTAATTCAGCCAAAAACTACGAATTACATCCAATAGGTCGCTTAAATAGCGAAACCCTAAAATTTGCCAAAAATAGTAAAAAATCCAAAAAGCCCTAAAAGCCCTAAACTGAAAACTAGACGAAAAATAGAAATAAATGCCGCAAATGGCAATAAAAACGGAAATTCCTAATGAAAGTTATAAGCTAAACAAAACTTTCCTAAGATAGCAAAATTGCCGTTTCGGAGAGCGAAACGATGGAATTTCGCCAAAAAACGTCGTAGTCACGGCGCAGCCGTGACCCGTGATCTCCACGCCGTTTCCAATCAACCCATGCCCCGGAACGCCGAAACTCAAACGCCCGAACTTCACCGAAATTACCAAAATGTCATCCTGTCATATCTTTCCATCATATTTTTTCAAGAATTTGCAAGCTAATTCTTGGACTTCATCATTCTCCCCTGGGTGGACAGAATTCGCCCTCGAATTGTCATCATCAGACGTATCCCCATAATAGGGAACAAGATGCTTGACATTAAATACATCAGTCGTGCGAATGTGACTTGGCAACTTCAATCTGTAAGCATTAGGATTAATTTTCTCAAGAACCTCCACAAGACCAATCTTCCGAACTGACAATTTGTTGTAATCACCCAAAGAGAATCAATCTTTAGTGAGAACTGCCCACGCAAAGTCACCCACTTCAAACTCCACGTGACGCTTCTTCCGATCTGCATATTGTTTGTACTTGTCAGCAGCCTTCTGCAAGTTATCTTTGACAGATTGATGAATCTCTTGAAGCCCACTAACAAAGTCTTCTGCCTTGCCATGCCATCTAGTCTTACTTGGCACTGGTAACAGATCAAGAGGACCTCGAGGTAGTACTGAATACACAACCTGAAAAGGATTAAACCCGGAACTTTGATTAACAGCATGGTTGTGTGCAAATTTTGCCTAGCTCAACTTGAAGTCCCAACTCCTGACATTCTCACCCACTAAGCTCCTCAAAAGATTGCCTAACGAACGGTTGACAACTTCAGTTTGCCCATCTGTTTGCGGATTAGAGACGGAATTGAGACGGACTAATTCAGAGACAGAAATAGAGACGGAATTAAATTTTGTCTCTAAATAATGGCGCCAACATTCCCACCAAAACTTTCTTTTTTTTATAACCGTTCATCAAATCTCGAGATTTGTGCGTGCTTCGATCTAGGCCCCCCAACCCCCAACAAGTCGATCGTCTTCGTCCAAACATTCCGTCTCTTGCTCTCAACTCTCTTTCTCTCTGGTCTCTCTCTCTCACCGCATTCCGTCTCTTGCTCACGGCTTTCTGCTCTCTCTCCGGTCACCGCTCACCGCTCTCTGCTCTCACCGGTCACCGCTCTCTCATCGGTCATCTCGGCTCACCGCTCTCTGCTCTTTCTGATCTCTGCTCGCTCTGTGCTCACCGCTCTCTGCTCGTCGAGGACGTTCTCTCCCTGTCTCACCGCTCTCGGACCGACGTTTCCCAGCTCTCTCTCTCTCTCACCGCTCTCTCTCACCGAAATCTTTCTCCCAAACCCTAAATCTCTGTCGTCGCTGCGATTGTGGGCTGCGACGAGACGTCGGCTCTGCCGTCGCCGGCCGCCGGAGATTGGAGCCTCCGAAGCCCTAAGCCGTCGCCGACCTACGCCCCACCCTGCGTCGCCGAACTAGTCAAGGTAACACCCTAAGCTGTTAGTTTTTTTTTTTTTTTTTTTTTTTGAATGGGTGTTACAATTTGGATTGAATGATATGTTAAGGAAACTCAGTTGGTTCTCAAGTCTTGCCTTCACATATCTTCTTTCAAGTCGTCGCCGACTACTTCCAATGTTAAATTCACCTTCCTTACCAATTTCTATCTATTACAGGACCTTGAGAGTACTTAAGTTCTTGCTGTTGGGAGAGTCATAGCTGGCTTGTACATCATTGATTTAGTTTCCTTTACTTTAGAGCTTCCTCAGTCATTTACTGATTTCTCTCATTTTGTCTCACAATAAACTCAATACTTGTACTCTCAGTAATCATAGTTTTTCATGGCATCATAGACTTGGTCATCCTTCAGTTGTTGTAACTAAACAGTTAATTCCATTGATTCCAGGTCATGTTCCTATTAGTTCAGATTTTGATACTATGTAGGAATAGGACTGATTGAAGAAAAAAAAAACCATTTTTTGTTCATTGGGTTTCTATGTGATTACCTTGTTTTCTTTTTCTTTTCTTTTTTCTGAAGATTGGTCTTACATTATTAAATTGGTTTGATATGATTTGAAATGTAGATCGTTTAGCGGAGTTTGTTTGCAACTGTGCACAATTTTAGATGTCATGCTGGATATGGGTTTTGAAAATTGTTTAGGGAGCTTTGGTTGCCATTAAGCAACAGGCATTCACTGGTTTTCAAGCTGCCAATACTGTAAGCGGCCGCAATGTGTTTTTAGTTCATTTTCGCGTGTTTTTTATTCTCATAATTCATTTATCTTGGCAATTCCGGGAGGAGTTTGGAGGCACGTATCGGAGGTGATGACTGTGGGGGCGATTTGCACAACCACATGAGGTCGAAGGAGTTTCATCAACGAAAACTTTATAAAAAAAAATGAAAATAGAGTAAAAAAGAACGAAACGAAAATATAAAAATGCATGATAGGGAAATATGATTGAAAAGGGGGTTGCTCTTGTGCCTTTCAATTCTCGGTTTTTTGTATCTCAGCTTGAAGAGAAGATAAATTTTTGTTTCCCATTGTGATTAGGATAACTCATTTGTGAGTCTATGCCTGATTGCTTTGTCTTAAAACGTTTATAAGAAAGACACTTGATGCCACTGGTATCCCGGAATCTGTGTGGTCTATCATTCATGAGTAGAACTTTCAATTTCACTTGTTTTTTTATGTGCTGGTCGTCCTCAATTTCAATCTCTGAATTGCCGATGCCATTATTTGTCCATCAAGAAATCATATATTCTAGATTTCAATTTCTTGAAGTACCTGAATTTTCTCAGTTTTTCTACGTTTCTGTTGTTTAGCTATATTTGAATAACAGAAGGATGGTAGTGATAGGCTGACATACTTTTTGATATATGCATTCGCTAGACAATTGTTGGAGCCCTTCAGCTAGGAATTAAGATATACGCGGGCGCATCACAATGCGTTAAAAAATCGAAGAGTGATATCAATATTTGTATATGTTGGAACATGTGATCTGATTGAGCATTTATTCTATGCTTATGAGGTTATATGTTTCCTGAAATGCATATATATTTTTTTTTGGCTGTGTGTTCTCGAAATTTAATTTTAGTGCAATAATGGGCACATAGCATGCTATTTCTGTTGCGCCAAGGACGTTGAATTGTTTTGGTTTTGGGTTTTGGTTTTGATGCAGAATAGCGTTAAGGAAGTGGCTGAGCTATACGGAAGCGAGAAATCCTTCGTAGTCGAAGTGCAACGTGTTTTGTCTGGATTGCGTTATACTGCTCTTATTGCTCTGGAGAGGTAAGGTTTTGTGCTATATTTTATTTTTTAATTTACATTCTTTGATATTGTTATGCCACATTTTTTCATGTATTTCCTACTATATTTGATTCACTTGTGTGTATATGCATGCTTGTAGATAAAGCTACCAATAGAGTAGGTATAGATGAATAGTACCTATAATTATATATTTTCTACTACTAGGTAGGGTTCAAAAAACTATGATTACTCTTTGAGTTAATGTTGCTATTTCACATAAAATTTCAAGAGAATTGAATAAACCTCTAACCTTAAGGAGGTACGAGTGAACAAGTACTAGGAGCTTTGATACTATGTGGTATTTGTATGCCTCTTATAACTTATGATATATTTAATTTTTTGAACTCCTTGTTGCTTTTATTTTTACGACCAAGTATCATACTCTGTTTGGTATCAGTAATGTACCGAGCTAGGCATTAAGAAAGTTGTTTCCAACCACATTTATTCAATGCATAAAAGCAAAGCTTTTTGTTCATGTAGTTAGGTAGGTTCTCATATTCCCCCTTCTAATAAATTGTGTTAGTTGGACACACAAGTAGCCATGTACCGTCGGAAATTATGAAACTAGTTGACTAATTTAATTGCACAATTACAATAGGAATGTCGTCTACAAGTCGAGACTGGATGTACAACCGTCTCGACAACGGCTTCGTTCGAATTGAATTCGCGGCGAAGGTTAAAGAATTCATAGCATTTGCTAAGCAACATTGTCCTACATACCAAAGTGAAAGGAAGATTAGATGTCCGTGTAATTATAAGAAACGTCGACTTGTACCGTACCTGGACGTCGAAACGGTTGAGTACCACATATGTAGGTATGGATTTGTTTCGGGATATCACTGTTGGTACGAACATGGTGAGAACGGAGATGAAGGCCCGCAAAACTTCTACCAAATGGATAACCATATTGATGATGCTGATGTGGGAGGTTTTGATCCGACAACTTACCGCGAGATGGTACACAACGTGGCAGGTCCAAGTTTCAATTGGAATCACGTGGAAGAATCACCAAGCCCCCAAGCACGCCAACTATATGACATGATAGAGGCTATTAGCGAACAATTGTGGTCGGGTTGCAAAACCATGACAACGTTGTCCGCAATGGCAAGATTACTTGGGATCAAGTCAGAACATCATATATCTGAACGAGGGGTATAATGAAATCATAAAATTCATGAAGGATTGTTTGCCAAATGACAATTCATTGGTTGAAAATTTTTATGCCACTAAAAGACTAATGCGAGGTCTAGGTCTACCTGTTGAGAAAATAGATTGTTGCGATGACCAATGTATGATTTATTGGGGAGTGGACTCTGAGTTGACATCATGTAAATTGTGTGGGAAATCACGCTACATTGCACAGCGACGAGGTTGTGGCCGGAACACCAAAAACGCCCTTGCAAAAAAATGTATTACTTCCATTTGGGCCCTCGATTGCAACGATTGTATGCGTCTGAGTCAACGACAAAACATATGCGATGGCATGGAGAACATTCCTCGCCTGAAGACATTTTAATGATGTCAACAGAGACTTCGCCGCCGAGGTTCGGAATGTTCGTTTAGGATTGTGCACTGATGGTTTTCAAGTATTTGGGATTTCAGGAAAATCGTACTCTTCATGGCCTGTAATTTTGACTCCGTACAAACCTTCCACCGTCGATGTGCATGAAATCTGAGTTTATGTTCTTAACGGTTATCGTTCCTGGACCGACCAACCCAAAACAGAAAATCGACGTGTTCCTTCAGCCGCTTGTGAAAGAGTTGCAAGATTTATGGAACAATGGGGTGATTACATACGACGTGTCCACAAATACGAATTTTCTTATGCGAGTGGCCCTTTTATGGACTGTTAGTGATTTCCCTGCGTATAGCATGTTGTCTGGTTGGAGCACACACGGTAAGATGGCTTGTCCATATTGTTTGGAGGATACAAATGCATTTCAATTGCGAAATGGTGGAAAGACATCGTGGTTCAACTGTCACCGTCGTTTCTTGGCGAAGGCATCACCATTCAGGAAAGACAAAAAAAAATTCTTTGAGGCAAAATGGTTTTAAATGACGAACCGCCCGCTTTGCGTTCTGGTGAAGAAATTTTGCATTTCCTTCTTTTCTTATTTGGTTTGGGAGGTGAAGCTTTAAGGTTTAATTGATGAAATGTTGCATTTCCTTCTTTTCTTATTTGATTTGGTGTTGTTGTTGTTGTAGGGATCAGACTGTGTGCACCCATTCGTGGCTTTGCAGAAGTGCATTAAAGCAAATCCGAACTGGCCACCATTAGTGCATATATCTCATTGTAAAGCTGCACCCGACTTGATATATGGTTGTGTTCCTCTTTTGCTATCCCTTTTGAGTTAACTGAGTAGTTATGTACATGATCTATTTACTTATCTATGATGTTGAATGTCATGTAAATGTGCTGTCCTGGCACTGTTGCTATAGATTGTATAAGGCCTTTCTGTGCATATTTAGAGGATTGGAAGTTTTTTTTGGTGGTTGTTAAACAATAGGATTGGTGGTTTTTGTGCATACTTAGAAATTTGGAACATTTATTAAACTTGACAAGCTTTCGTGGATATATAAATCTTTTTCAATGTCGAATTGTACATTTTTTTCTCTCATTTGAATATTTGTTGTTGATATATATTGTCAATGTATGTATGTCAAATTCTGCTTTTTTGGGGGATGTTAGCACCCCCAAGGAGTTGTTGGAGGGGGTGCAGGCGATGGAGTAGGTCTTATGGTTGTATTTTCAGGTTTAGAGGTTATGGAGAACCAATTGGATTAAGCTTAGGTTTGAAAACTAAACAAAGCGGAATTGAGACGGATTAGCAACGGAATTCAGAGATTCCGTTGCTATTCCGTCTCTAATTTTTGAGGAATAGATGCATGAATCAGCAACGGATCAGAGACGGAATTATTTCATTCCGTCTCTGATCCGTTGCTAATCAGAGACGGATCAGAGACGGAATATAATAATTCCGTCTCTAATCCGTTGCTAATCAGAGACGGATCAGAGATGGAATACAATAATTTCGTCTCTGATCCGTTGCTAATCGAGAGACGATCGAGAGAGCAGAATTATTGCATTCGTCTGATCCGTCTCTGATTAGCAACGGATCAGAGACGGAATGCAATTACAATTGTACCCTTTAGAAGAATTTCCATTTCTGTTTCGTCTTTGTTCCGTTTCTAAATTCCGTCTCTAATCAGCAACTGAAACACATTTCCGTTGCTGATTGAATCAGTGAAGACGATTTTAGAGACGGAATAGATTCCGTCTCTCGTTCGTTGCGTAAATTGAATTAGAGACAGAATTTATGCTAATCAGAGACGAAAATTTCCGTTTATGATCGGCTGTTTTTTTGTAGTGTGATAAAGACAAGGTCGTTTTCGATTATAATGATTTGGATAATGATAAAAGTTTTTTTAGTTATAATATTAACAGGTCATTGTCGATCATAATGTAAATGAAACTTCTTATTTGTTTCATAAGAATAAAACATCGTTTTCAATCATAAACTTTTAGATAAGAATTGAAGAACCTTATATTTTTTCTTAACGACGAAGTTAAGACATAAGTTTATGGGTCGTTATCAACCATAATATCTAAGAGGCTTCTCGTTCCCTATCTGTTATTAATCAAGTTTAGGGAGATTTTATTTGTGTTTTTTTAGGCGTGAAGTATTTGGGGTGTCATGCTTATGAATTTTATACCAAAAGAGGTTTTGGTTCACTGCCAACATTGCGTGAACATATTGGGTCGCAAATAAAGAACAACTTTGCATGCTTTCTAGTGGTTCGGATTAATGAATTTTTTGGGATAAAATTCATATCAGAGAAGCTTTTACGTTTTACTATATTACTACTTGTTTAAACAGGGGCATATATGTCATTCACTTGAAAAACCTTAAATACAATAGTTGTATAAATATGTGTTTAAGTGAAAGCATAAAAATGTACAAAAGAAGCTAAAACCCAAAAAATGAATTATGTTTTCTTTCTTGGCTTTTTGTGAGTTTTCTGAACTTTAAGGAGAAAAGAAAAAAAAAAATTAGGTTTCCGAGCTAGCACTTCAACTCGTGGTCACCGTTCGCGCGTAGATTGCTGATAGAGGACGTGTGAGTGAATGTCTTGAAGATCGATCAACACAAATAGAAAACCAACGTTCAAGGCATGATTTCAATTATGATAAACATATCAATAGATTTTGTTTGATCCTGTTGGGATTTTGAAAATAAAATTTAAAATCCCGCTGCTTTTTCGAACCCCAAAACCCAATAGTCCCCTAACCAAATAAGGTATCATTAATTAGATTTATGTGACGGCTCCAATTCTCACAACCGGGCTCGCACTAGCTTAGACCTACGTGGACCTCCAGTCAATTCTCGCAAGGTCAACACAAGCTAGTAAGCCTTCTTATACCATTTCATTATTAGTTCGACGTTTTGATATTGAGTTATTAATTTTGCAAGATTTAAATTAGTAAGCAGTGGAAAGAAAATAAACAAAACAATTGAAATAACTCTAAAACATGTAAAATGGGGAAACATATATGTGAAACCCCGTAATGTATAACATGTATACATACGGAGGCAAAATGAGCATATACATGTATCAAAATGTCGTTCAATCCCAATATCCCAAAGTCTTACAAAAACATCAAAATGTATATATAATACAAAAAAAAACCTACAGTCTCATAAAAGTGTGAGCTGCTCCATGAGCCCTCAAAGGTAGTCATCAATTACAAGCTCTTTGCCCTTGCTAGATGAGGGGCCTGCAATTGTCACCGAAAAGGAGACAATTTCAGTGAGTAAATCCAGAGGAGTCTTAACAGTACTTCAAGAATTAAATAAATAGTCGATAAATCATGCGGTAAGATAAAAGAATAGAAAATAAAGTAAGTGCATGATAAATAGACTGGAAATAAAAGCAATGAAATGAAAGTGTCGTGGAAACAAAATAGAGAAGCCAAGTTGTCTCAAATCCATCGAGTTGTGACTATATAGCCACAAGCTCGACTTTCTAGAATCGCGACATCGCCAACAGATTCAAAATTTTCATGAACGTAGGGGTATCAACGGTGCCCCGAATACCCCACCTCCCATCCACGACCCAAATCGAGTAACTTGTGGTATGGCTCCGGTTGCGAGTCAGTCGTCATACCCAAGATATTACCTTCCAGACTCACTCAACACTCGAACACTCTAACTAGGAGTAGAAGATAACTACTGATAATACTCATACTAGTTTACTTACTAATAACCATGTAAATAGCCTAGTCATGTCGGTCACTCGACGTACTCGAAGTCCGTACTATCGTCTTGCGTTCAGCTTGTCCGAATTTCCTAAATTATTTCATAATCTTTATTAGATTAAATTCTTACTCGTACTCAAATTACGCATGCATTACGAGGTCTATCTCAATGCGAATCACCTTAGAAATAATTTTCGATTGTTGCACGTATCTCGAGATGAAATCTCAATTATGGAATCCATGATTGGACCTCAACACCAATTCAACAAATGTTGCTTCGACAGTTTAGCTTCGTAATTTCAGTCCGAAAATCTAATTTAAACATTAATTTATTTGATCCTATTTTCTTTCCATTAATACCACATTTTCTAAAAATATTAGGTTTTCGTTGCATTGCATTAGCGAGCGTCTTGGGTCGAGCTGTTGGTTGGATTTATGCTCAACCAATTCTTTCAAATTTGGCCTTTATTCTTTTTCTTATTGACTAATTAATTATTGTA
This sequence comes from Stephania cephalantha, assembly GCA_039657325.1. Lineage (NCBI taxonomy): Eukaryota > Viridiplantae > Streptophyta > Magnoliopsida > Ranunculales > Menispermaceae > Stephania > Stephania cephalantha. The sequence continues at coordinate 5,170,512 of CM077576.1, read as the reverse complement.
TTAATTTATTTTATTGATTATATATGAAATATCCTAATACATATATATACACACATATATAAACGTATTAATATTATAAATACATATCGTATATGCTATACATACACGTTGTGTATGTGTATATATATTTATTATTTTTTAATTATTATTTAATTTATTCTTAAATTCGGCATGCATCTCGAGTAACTTGGGATGTGTTCAAAATTAGTGTGCATCTCGAGGCGCTCTCGGGATGAATACAATTTTAGCACGTATCTGGAGGCACTCTTGGGATGCATATAATTTCAGCATCTATCCCGATGCACTCTTGGGTTGCGTGAAATTTCAGCACACATCCCAAGACTACCGTGTACGTTGCGAAATCGACATGAATCTCGAGGTATACACACGCACAGTAAATAACAATGGCGCTTATCTCGGTCAAGGAGTCCGTCGAGTGGGGGTGGTCACCCAAACCGAGTGGGACAGAGAGCGGCAGCTGAGAGTGGTGGAGGGGTGTCGTCGGCGGTAGTGACCACCGGAGCCGCAAGGAGACCGAGACAGCAGTGGAGAGGCTCGTGAGAGGGTCCAAGAGAGGAGAGAAGACTTAGTGAGAGACAAAGCTTGCTAGAATAGAAGAGTAAGAATGAGAGCAAAAATGAGATGAGAGTTCTGGTAGAGAGAGAACAGAGAGAGAGAGAGAGGGGATGGGGTGAGGTGGGTTGATGGGGGTAGGGTAGCTAGCTAGCTAGGTTTGAGTTGTCAATTGTCATTGTGACAGTTGTCATGAATCTATTTGTCCACATCATTCACTTAACCAATCCCTACTTGCATTATATCTCTCACATTTAAATCATCATCATACTTTACTATTTTAACCTCCAAAATTATGTTAATTAATCACTTTATTTAAATTATGATACAATTGAATTTAATTGAACTATGTCTTTATAAATTATAGAACACTAATTTGTTATTTATTTGTATTCCTACTATATAGTTTATCAACTATATAGCTAATTTAATGCGTTGCACTACTATATTTCGGCCTCGATGCCCAATGTTTGATCGAGTCTCCTACGTGGGAATTAGATCAATGGTCAAAATTTATAATTAGCGTGTAATTAAAATTTTTGTTTTTCGAGCCATTACAATTTATGATTCTGAGCCAAAAGTTAGCTATATTATAGGTGTCAATTAATTTTTTCGAATCTGGACGGGTTCGGGTTCATGTCTGAGTTCGGGTCGCCCTCGATATAAACGAGCATTTGTGTTCTCCAAACCTTATTCAGTTTTAAACTCGAACAAGTGTACCTTGTCCAAACTCGGATTACTTTAAATTCAAGTTGTCGATCCAAGTTTTTTTTCAAATCGTATCTGCTATTTTAAATTACAAGATGTACATAATAATATTTTTATTAAAAGACGAAACGTATAATATATGTTGTCTCAAGTAATTTAGCTAAGCCTCAAAATTAAAATATTGTATTTTTATATAAGCTACGTAGTTTCCTTATTTCTATTGTCATTTTTTTGTGAATTATATAATATACGCAAGTATGTTTTCAAAATAAAATAAGTTTTTTGAAATTTGAGTCGGGTCCTCATCCAGCCCAAATTTTAATTTGGATATCAAAGCTTTGCCCAAACTCGACTCGAATTTAAAAAAATTATTGTCCAAAACTTTTTTTTTTTCCGAGCCGAGCAAAACCAGGTCGGTGGGCCAAACAAAAAATTGACAACCCCTGAAGCTATACCCATCATCATATATATATTTTTTTTTAATATAAGACCCATCATTATATGAGATGCGCTGGCAAAAGGAAGTCGCACCCTAACACACATTGGCCTACAAGAGCCGTCTGTGGGTACCTCGAGATATAAGTACACATAGATTTCGATGCGTAACACGTGAGTCTAGGACGCATAGACGGCTCTTGTGAGCCAATGTGTGTTGGGGGTATTGTGACTTATCCGTTGTCATTCTAGTATTTTCCTCATTACATGTAGTATTTATATTCCCTCCTAACAATCCCATGCCGTGCGCGTGGGTTGAGAATCTTGAGATCATTGTACACATTGATGATTGATACCTCCAGTTCTCTCTCTATATATATCTTGCACAAGTATTGGCATGCAGTAGTATCATCAATTAATTAACGATGATTGTGGAGGAGAGTGACACGAAAGAGTTTATCGCAGGACAAGCTCAGCTATGGAAGCACATGCACGGGCACCTCGAAACACACCTTCTCAGGTTGGCAGTTGAGCTAGGCATCCCTGACCTTATCCACGACCACGGCAATCCCATAACACTGACCGAGTTGGCCACCAAATTGCCAATCCAAACCTTAAACCTAGACAAGTTCAAGCAAACATTGAAGTTCATGGTTCACATGAATCTCTTCGCCGCCGACGAAACCGATGGCGAGACCAAGTACAGTCTCACTCCGGCGTCAAACCTCCTCCTCCTCAAACCTAACAACAACAACAAGAGCTTGGCCAAGTTGGTGTTGATGAATACAGACCCAATGGAGCTGTCTTGGGTTGGACATCTTCGCGAAAGCCTGGGAGGGACGAAGTCGTGTATCGAGTTGTTTTTCGGAGCCAAGTTTGGGGCGCAGTTGGAGGATGCGGAGTGGAATGCGATGCTTATCGAGGGACTGGACTGCGGCACGTCCATCATGGTTGATGCCCTAGTTGAGGGGCTGAGAAGGGAGAAGGTCATCGATGAAGGTGTCGCGACGACGATGGTGGATGTGGGGGGAAACTCTGGAACCGTAGCGAAGGGGATTGCCAATGCATTCCCACTACTCAAGTGCTATGTGCTGGACATAGCACCGGTTGTCGAAAGGGTCGCAGAGAAACATCCTCAGCTAGAATTTGTTGTTGGTGACATGTTTGTTCTAGTTCCAAATGCAGACCTTGTGTTGCTCAAGGTAATGATCACGAGAATACTAGAATGACAACAGGTAAGTGATCACAGTCCTCCAAGACACATTAACCCTCAAGAGCCGTGCTTGTGGTCTCGATTCACTTGCTATGTATCGAGATCTAAGCGTGTGCCCGCATCTCAAAGTGTGCAAAGAGAGCTCTAATTGAAGGTTGATGTGACTTTCTGGCCGTTTGTCATTCTAGCACTTATGTTCTCAAAGGAAAATCATATTTTTAACACCCTTATAAATTAAAATCACACTCACAATTAGTAACTCTTTGAAAGCCATACGATACATTTTGAGATGGGTGGGCGCACTTTTTCAAGTGTATATCACACATATTACGTTACAAAGCTCTGTTTGGTAACACTAGTTGATAATATAGCTGATAGCAGATAATATAACTGAAAGCTGATAGTCTAGCTGATAAATTGAAAAAGCTAAACGATAGCTAATAGCTGAGAATCTAGCTGATCAATTAAATTTTTTTAAAAGAAATTGGTGATCAAGTAGCTGATAAATACAAAATGACACAAAAGGACTTTCCTTTTAGTTCTTAAAAAATACATATTTATATAAACTATTATTTACATTGCATATACAAATAAATTTATTATTATATATGTAGAATAACATAATATTAATGTTTTTAGATAGTAATCATAACATATCATGTCTCATATGTTTATATTAAATATTTTTTTGGAATAATAATGTTTCAAATTTCATTTGTAGTAAATTAGTAATATTAATTGATGTTACTTGAATGAGTATCTATATATTATTTTGGCCAATAAATACTAATAATATTGTAAACCATAATAATGTTAAGTGATGTTATTGTGTAAATGTAATTACCATATTTTTTAACATAAACGTATTTATCATGTTACGTTGCATATAGGGTATCGTCATTATTGTGTTATCATCGTTGCACAATCGCACTTGCATATTACATGTGTTTTTTTTATTATATATATTCGCTAATTTGTTTCCAAAAGAATAAATGAAAATCCGTTATTTTTTAGTCAAGAATTGGCTATTTACATGGGCAGAAAAAAAGGGCAAAATTGGAACAAAAAACTAAAATGACGTTTTAAAAATGAAACGCTAGTGGGAATAGTGTTTATGATTGGAGCTTTATCATCTAGCTTATTTTGAAAATAAGCTGCTAACCAAACACAACTTATTTATTTAAGTAGATTATAAGCTAGTTGATAAGTTAGCTAATAAGCTAGTTTGTCCATGTCAAACAGAGCCAAAGTGTATCTCATGGTTCTCAACTAGCTAGGTGATAACCAATATATAGCGTTTATTTCTGAACTGATTATATTACTTAAATTTGTAACAAGTCAATTGATTTTACAGAGTGTTTTGCATGACTTTCAAGATGACGAGTGCATAAAAATTTTGAAGAATTGCAAGGAAGCAATAAACCCAAAAAAAGGAAAGTTGATATTGGTTGACATTCTGATCGACGACCAGATGCCCGAGTTCGGCCATGCGAGATTGGGTATGGCCATGGTCATGACGATTGCGGGTGGGAAAGAAAGGACTAAAAAAGAGTTTGAAAGTCTCATTTATGAATCTGGTTTCAGTCACTATAAGATAATATCTATTGCAGCCCTTGAATCAATTATAGTCGTTTACCCATGAAATTAATAATTGCTTCCATGTACTTATGTAAGGAGTACTGATGGATGTAAGAAAGTGTAGGTTGGAATCTTCTATAATGAGGCTTGAATGTCCTATCATGGAAAACAACATCATCAAGTCGACTTTAATTCCCTTTAACATGGATTGTTTGGATTTCTAAGTTATTATTATTATTATTTCTGCATCTCTAATGGTAAAATGTGGATTGTAGGTGTGGATTGATGACACGTCTGCAACATGAAAAAATGCAATGGTCAATATGTGGATTGCACTTCTTATTTCAAGATTTTAATTATTATTTTTTTATGTGTTTTAGAAAGGGAGTTTTGCTTCTGTGTTAGATTGATTACGCTCGCGGGTTCAAGCATGCATAGCACTCTCCCGAAATTAGTATGAAATTAGTATATATATGATTGAATACGAAGTAATATTCTGCTTACATTGTTAAATTTGGGCTTATATTTTCTAATTATATGATATATTGTAAAGTTTTAATATAATTCTCTAAGATGACCATTGTATTTTAAAAATTTGTACATTTGAAGACTGAAACTTGTTTTCTAATTTGATCTTACATTTCTTGTGTTAAACGAGTTCAAGCAATTTTTAGCAATTAGGTGAATCTCTGCTTTTCTCTTGATACTTGATGGAAAAGCATTGTTTGTTAAGAGGTTTGATTGCACTCAATTGGAGAGATTTTGTTGATTTTCTGTGAATGAATTACATGCCAATGTTGGTATACAAGTAAACTAAAGCATTGGGGTGGTTCAATATGTAAGTTCATTCTTTCTAATTTGTTATTAATTATTTTCATGACATGGATGAGAGAACAATATATGTAGCATCCCCTATTCCGATTAGGCAATACCTGGCTTAATCCCTAATTAAGCCCATGTACATCTAGCCAGACTTAAATAGAGCCAACCACCTATCTTCAGTAAATACTGTTAGACCATACAATCTATAATAAACATAAATCTGAACATGGCACTGTTATCACAAGCAACTAAACATGCTGATGTAAACAATAAAGAAGATTAATAAACAAAGTGTACCAGAGGCTTGCAAAGAGCAATGTCCTAAGACAGAATAATTTCCTCCAACTCGGTGCAGAATTCAACTAGGAGTTCTGTCCCCAGGATACAACTGGCCTATTCTTTGATTAAAGCACCAATCAAAGAACCTTCAAACTGCAATCGTCTCTCTCTAATAAAACACAAAACACATGAATTTTGATTTCCGAAAAAGCTTGTTTTTTCTATCAAAAGACTCCTCTATTATAGATAAACATCTAACTGTCCAATTAGTGGACAGTTTTTCCATAACTATCTAATTAGTGGTCTTAATTAGTGTGCCACTAATTGATAGTTATTTAACTCCTAATTCGAACTTAGCAACTGTTGGTGCTCTTTTGTATTATTTCAAAAAACGAAAATAAAAATAAAAAACGAAAAATAAAAACTATGTTTATGAATGGCTAAGTCTTGAACAAACCAAAGCCCCAAAGGCCCAAGGTCATTGTCAAAGATTATTTAATTTGGGTGATTTCCTAGTGAACCCCATGGTCCACTCATTCTAACTCACTTCTCACTTAAACAATAGTGAAGTGAGTTGGAACATATATTAAGTGAGGAAACCAAACCTTTCTCTCCTATGTGGGACTAAAGGTTTTGTTCTTTTCCAATACAAAACTTGAACTTCAATGTTCAACAAATACAACATGTATATCTCGAAAATCGAATAGGAGGAATCATTTTTTTTTTCAACAAAACATAATTCATCTAGGAATAACTACACATTAATTCAGAGGGATTTAAAAGATCTGCAAAGCTTACCATCAATTGAACTTAATCGAGCACAACAAAAGAGTTTGATGGATCCATGTTGCCAACCTCAACTAATCTGGGATTGAAACTATGTTGCTGTTGAATGACCAAGTTGAGAGTTAATTCAAACATCTTCTTAGCTGCTGCTTATTATAGTGATTAGTGATTGCAACCGATCAACATTACAACTTGCTAATGTTGGTAGATGTTGGATACTACACTAATTTGCAGAGCCCAAAATCATCTTTGAAGAAAATTGTGCATTCTGTTTTCTTTGCTGGTTTTCTAAATCATTTTGAGAAATTCGATGACCCATAAACTACAAGCATCGCAAGCCAATCTAATTCCAGCAAAGCCAGACTTCTTTGCCAAAGCCTCAAACTCTTCTTTAGTTCTCTCCTTTGCTTGTGAGCTAAATGCCATCATCAAAAGGTCATAGGTATATGAAAGTCTTGTAGCATTATTAGGATTCGGAACTGCTGGAACAATTGTCTCCACAACAATCACCTTTCCTTCATCTGGAAGTGCTTGGTAACACTTCTTCAGTAATGTCAAGCATTGCTCGTCACTCCAATTGTGAAGTACCCACTGCAAGTTTCCAAGCAGAAATTTGTTAAACCAATTCTTATTACTTATAAGTACTTTGAGAATAAAAATGTTGATGAACTATACACCTATGCATTATCATGTCCCTGCATGCATGCATGGTTTAATTGTATAGCTTGCAATGAAAAGTTAAAAATCTCGACACAATAATTAGTTCTGTACCTTCATGAAAATGGCATCTCCTTTTGGAATACTCACGAACATATCTCCTCCAACATGTTCAACACCTGCAACCGGCCTATGCATCAATCCAAAACATACACATAAAAGATATAGATTTTCATGAAACTAGAATTTTATAACTAAGCGACTTCCTGTTTGAAGGTACACTCAAATTGCTAAAACCATCACTTGTGTGTACAGGGGATCTGCAACATTGGCTTTGTATGCATGTAGATGTGTCTAATGTTTAATAAGTATAGCTAGATATAAGCCTCGACCCCAAATTAGTTCGGAATTTTTTTTTTATTACTATGGGTGTTTGAACCGCCTCAGCCCCTATTAAAGCCCGACTAATCCCATGGGGTTAATAGAGCGCCCCTACTACTAACCCAGAGGCCGAAAGAGAAATAATGTAGTTTTTGCGAATCGAACTCATCACATATGCCTTAATCAGAGTACTAAGACCCTCTTCGAAACTACTGCACCACAATTGGGGCAATCAATTAGTTCGAAATTCTTATGTGTGGATACTCGCGAATAATTATGCATACCAGGGTACGATGGCGCGGTTTCAATCACATGAGGCAAATCAAAATTGATTCCTCTAATTGTAGGGGACTGGGAAACAATCATGTTAGAGTTGGTTCCCACTCCACCACCTACATCAACCAAAACTTTGAGGCCCTCAAACCCTTTATAATTCTCAAGAATCTTCTTCATTATAATTGCAGAGTCATCGGACATCGATCTGTTGAATAACTCGTTCATTTCCGGGTGTTTGGCTCCATATTCATATACATTATCCATTCCACAAACCTTAGTAACTGCTGAAAAATCTGGATTTAGAACTGTATCATCAAAGTAATACCTACATCAAATTGATGAAAATCAGAAGTATTAGAATAAACAACATTTTTAGATATGTTTACTTAATTAATTGATCAATGTTATAAGTAGTACTGGATCATTATCATTTGAAATGCATATTACCAGGTCTCTAATGAAATCTTGTCATTAGTGAACAACAAAGAAGAACAAAGTGAAGCTCCTTCTTCATTTTTGATGAAGTACTTGGAAACCTGTGTCAAGCCATAAAACCTTTCGACTTCACCACCAATATTGTTGATATCATTCTCTTTGATAATGCAAGTGAGCACTGAATGGCTGGCAAGAAGGCGAAGGAGACGATCAAGAATAATGTGAGCATCTGGGTTCTTATTATTAGGCAGTTGAGAGGCAATCTCAGATGCTGAGAGATAATTAGTTGTTGGTGCTCTACTCATGATCTCAAACACATTGAGCTTGATTGCTGCTCTCATCACCAAAGGTACAAGAGCCCCGTACACCAGTTGTTCTGCAAACAAGAAGTCCTCGTCTTCCTCTCTGTCGACATTGTTGTTGTTGTTGTTGTTGTTGGGCTTCTGCAGAAAGCAATTCATGGTAGCTTGGCTTTTCTGATCAGCACTTAGAGATATATATATATGAGCAAACTAACAAATTAAGTGTTTAAGTGTACGTTTTTACAAATGTTCCCCATGCATGAACGAGTGGTTACGCGCTACATAGTGGAGCCACATGGGGCAACTCGAGAGACCCTATGTACTTTGGCCTCCCACCCTGCCGTCCGCTTCACCCCCATATTCTCCCTTGCCACCTCTATTCACTCACCTCGTTAATTAAGTTCGAATCAAATGAAGAAGTTTTAATATTAATTACTTTGGGGTGGTGCAATTGTATATTTATTTTGTATACGTAAAAATATAAATAGATAAAAAAAGGGTGGAGCCGACCTAAGATTGACATCCTACCTAGAGATGGATCTGGGGACGACACACGCTTTCTATATAACAAATGTAGTGTTGTAAATTAAAAAAAAAAATGATGTATTTGAAGTGTCTTGAATGTAGTATTGTCAATTTTTTTTTTTTGTTATGCTTAATTTTTCATACTAATATATTTTTGTTCGAAAAAAAAAAGTTAAAGGTTAAATTTACCCCAACAAGATTTTCTTATTCCACCCCTGGCGCAACAATTATCAATTGTACAGTCCCTACACTTGTGCAGGTGGCAATTTGATTGCGAGCTCCACGCATCTCCTACTTTAAAGAAAATAAAAAGATGCCTGACTACAATTTTTCTGGACATGATGACAATCTCGTCCTTTGTATTCTTCTTCCCGAAAAAACTACACATGTACGCCATGCTTGCTTGCACTAAAACTATATTGACCAGGTTAGTAAAATGTTTAAAAGTATGTAATTTGATACGTTTTTTATTCAATAAGTATGGTGGATACTTTCTCACATGATCAAGTATATATGTATGTATGATAAAACTTAAGGAGATAAATAATCTTTGTATTGGGGAGCAACGACTTGTAAAAACTACATAATTTTTGGTAAATATTAAGATGACTCTTTTTTGAGAAACCCAATTCAGAGTTGTGACTAAAAAATGATCAACAAAACTTCTATTGATTATATAGTCCTGGTAAGAGCTTCAGCTCCAACGCAATGCAACCATGGATTGTGGTGAAAATATATGCCACTTAGGGTGGATAGACATTGAACCATATATAAAAAACCTTCTCCAATCCACATGTGGATTGTCAAAGTGGAGCAGATGTGGTAAAAAAACGAGTAGAGTATGTCTAACACAATGTCTAGATGTGGTAAAATAAAAAGTAGAGGATGTTTAACCCAATGTCTAGAAATAGAAATTCGAATAAACATACCCAACTTGCCTCGTCACCCATTGAATATATCTCTAATTGGCCCCCCTCATGTCTTTGATTTTCAATTTGAAAAGTTATTAACAAACAACTTTTTGTTGTAAATTGAGTTGGAACTTGCTAAGAACTAGAGAAGGAAAATAGAAGACTAAGAACTTCTACTTCTACAAACTATTACTACAAGGAGAAGAGAAGAAATGAGATAGTTGGAATGAGAAATTTTCATTCAACTTGGTGTGAATTACAATGGGGTTGACACCCTTTATATAGGCCATTTGGTGATGATGATAATTGTACTTATACAATGTGTACAAGTTATACATACACCACAAGTCATACAACACATCACAATCAACATAGACAATACATGGAAGAGTTGGTGTACATTGGAGAGGATTACAAGTTACATGACAATACATAGATAAGTGGAGGTACTATTATATAAGTGAGAAATACAAATTACATGACTACACAATATGTTGGTGTACATGCATGGTCATCCATATTCCACAACACTCCTCCTTGGATGACACTTGCTTAGAGATTGTGCCTCGTTAAAACTTCTACTAAGAAAAACCCTGCGGGAAAAATATAGTAAAAGAAAAAGAGTACACTATCTCATAAATATTAAGATGGGTATAATATTGTTAAGATTGCCTCATTAAAAACCTTGCTAGGAAAACCCAATGGGATAAAACCATAGCTAAGGGAAAAAAAGTGCAATACACTAATCAATAACTCCCCCTCATGTGAACATGGGTGAAACTTGTTCAGTTTATTTACTTGCAATGTCTTTAAGTTTACGCAAGCCAATACCATATGTAAGCCTTTTAAATGTCGTAGTTGGTAAGGCTTTTGTGAATAAATCAGCAAGATTATCACTCGATCGGATTTGCTTGACATCAATTTCACCATTCTTCTGAAGCTCATGCGCATAAAAGAATTTTGGTGAAATATGTTTTGTTCTGTCCCCTTTTATGAATCCTTCACTTAATTGTGCAATACATGCTACATTATCTTCATATAATATGGTTGTAGAATCTTTTATTGAAGGCAATCCACATGATTCTTGAATATGTTCAATCATGTTTCTCAACCATACACATTCACGACTTGCTTCATGAATTGCAAGTACTTCAGAATGATTGGAAGAAGTAGCAACCATAGTTTGTTTTACTGACTTCCATGATACAGCAATATTACCACATGTGAATACATATCCCGTTTGAGAACGTGCCTTGTGGGGATCAGATAAAAATCCAGCATCAACATAACCTTGGAGATTCAATTTTACCACTCTCGAGTAAAACAAACTCATGTCACTTGTTCCTCGAAGATATCGAGAAACATGTTTAACACCATTCCAATGTCTTCGAGTTGGTGAAGAGCTGTATCTTGCAAGTATGTTGACAGCAAAAGCAATGTCAGGTCTTGTACAATTTGCAAGATACATAAGTGCACCAATTGCACTTAAATATGGTACATCCGGACCAATTAGCTCTTCATCACTTTCATGAGGTCGAAATGGATCCTTATCCACTTCAAGTGATCTGACAACCATTGGAGAGCTCAATGGATGTGCCTTGTCCATATAAAATCTTTTTAATATTTTTTCAATATAATTTGATTGATGGACAAGTACTCCACTTGAAAAATGTTCAATTTGCAAACCAAGACAAAGTCTTGTTTTTTCAAGATCTTTCATCTCGAATTCCTTTCTCAAGTATTCGGATGTTCTAACGATGTCGTCGTGGTTCACTATATTTAAATCATCAACATATACATCAATAATCACAAATCCTGCTGATGATATTTTAATGAAGACACATGGGCAAAGCGGATTATTTACATATCATTCTTTCAGTAAATAATCACTAAGACGTTTGTACCACATTCGTCCGGATTGTTTCAATCCGTACAAAGACCTTTGTAATTTTATAGAATGCATATTATGAGGTTTTGATTTTATTTCTTCGGATATTACAAATTCTTCAGGGATTTTCATATATATCTCACTCATCGAGGATCCGTACGTACGATATCTTTATGTAACGACATTCATTAAATGCATATCAAGCCCTTCAGAAACTGCAAGGCTTATCAAGAACCGAAATGTGATTGCATATATATCAGGAGAATAAATTTCCTTATAATCGATGTCAGGTCTTTGTGAGAAACCTTGAGCTACAAGTCTTGCTTTGTACCTTGTAACTTCATTTTTTTCGTTTCTCTTTCGTATAAATACCCATTTATATCCAACAGGTTTTACGCCATCTGGCGTTTGAACAATCGGTCCAAAAACCTCTCGTTTTCTTAACGAGTTTAGCTATGCTTGGATAGCATCTTGCCATTTTTACCAATCAGGTCTTTTTCGACATTCGTCCACTGATCGTGGTTCTGGATCATCATCATTTTCACATATTTCAAAGGACACATTGAAAGCAAATATATCATCAGGACCAATTTTATTTCGATCCCAAATCTTACCAGAGTTTAAATAATTTATTGAGATCTCATTATTTTCATCTTTTTCCTCTTTTTTTAGAGGCAGTTGTTCCTCGTCAGAATCAACTTGTTCTGACAAATCCTTATCAAAGGATTCTTGTGCTTTCTCATGAGTATTTTGATTTGTATTTATTTTTACTCCCGTTTTCCTCTTTCGAGGAATTGTATCATTTGAACCAACTGGTCTTCTACGCTTTAAGCGTTTCGTTGGTTCTTGTGCATTTTGTTGCAAAGAGACATCAATTCTTGCAGGAGCATTTACAGCTGGAATATGTGATTTTGTCACTTGTTTTGCATCATTAAATGCATCAGGTAATTGATTTGCGATTTGTTGCAAATGAATGATCTTTTGAACTTCAAGTTCACACTGATTTGTGCGTGGATCATAATGTGATAAAGTTGATGCATTCCAAGCAATTTCGCGCCATTCCTTTTGAATTGGCTTCTTATCTCCCCCTAATGGTGGGAAAATTGCTTAATCAAAGTGACAATCAGCAAAACGTGCAGTAAATAAACCCCCTGTTAAGGGCTCAAGGTATCTTATAATGGACGATGAGTTAAATCCAACATAAATCCCAAGTTTTCGTTGTGCACCCATCTTAGTTCTATTGGGAGGTGGTATAGGAACATACACTGCACAACCAAAAATTCTCAAGTGTGAAATATTTGGTTGTTGACCTAAAACGAGTTGCATGGGAGAATGTTCATGGTATGCAGTAGGCCTATAAGGAATGATAGATGCTGCATGTCCCCAAACTGAAGTTGATAACTTAGTTTTCATGATTAAAGGTCTGGCAATTAGTTGAATGCGTTTGATCAGAGATTCTGCCAAACCATTCTGGGTATGCACATGTGGAACAGAATGTTCAATGGTGATTCCTATAGACATGCAATAATTTTTAAATGCTTGAGATTGAAATTCCCCGGCATTATCAAGACGGATGGTCTTGATTGGGTTGTCAGGGAATTGTGCTTTTAACTTAATGATTTGTGCTAAAAGTCTAGCAAATGCAACATTGCGCGTCGAAAGCAAACAAACATGTGACCACATAGTTGATGCATCTATCAAAATCGTGAAATATCTAAATGGTCCACAGTGAGGATCAATAAGTCCACATATATCTCCCTGAATGCGTTCTAAGAAAACTGAGGATTCCACAACAATTTTACTTGGGGATGGTTTAACTATCAATTTACCTTGAGAACAACTAGCACAATTATAATCACCAGCTGAAAAATATTTTGTGACTCCTTAAAGGATGTCCATGCGAATTATTAATTATTCTTCGCATCATTGATGATCCTGGATGACCAAGCCGGTCATGCCATAAAATGAATGTCTTTGGATCATTAATTTTCTTATTTAAGACGACATTCGTTTCGACATGCCTTATATGAGTAAAATATAATCCAGAGGATAAAGCTGAGAATTTTTCTAACACTTCTTTTTTCCCATTTGAAACCAATGTGACATAGATAAATTCTCTATTATTTTCGTTCATGGTTTCAATGTGATATCCATTTTGTCGAATATCTTTAAAGCTGAGTAAATTTCTTCTGAATTTTTCAGAGTATAAGTCATTGTCAACATGAATTGTTGTTCCCCCAGGCAACATAATATTTGCTCTTCCAGAGCCATTAATTAAATTTGAGATGCCAGATATTGTTTGAACATTAGCCTCAGCTACATTCAAATTGGAGAAATATTCTCTGTTTTTAAGGATTTTGTGCGTTGTAGCACAATCAGCAAGACATATATCGTTTTTATTTGATTCATGATTTGAACACATGATTTGTTGATCCATCTAGACAAATAATGTTTAACAAATAAGAAAAAAGTCATATTTCAATGATAAAATTCATAATATTTTGCCTTTGATCTTGAAGGCATGGTAAAGGTCACAAAAATATTCGGGTATATATATGACAATATTTAGACAAAATAGCCTTTCATATATGACCAAAAAATGTCACAATTATGAGTGCTCATTGTCAATAATTATTTGCCCTTTGTAGTGGTGCACCACTTTTATTCCAATTTTTGGTGGAATTGTCAATACGACATTTACCTGATATTTTCATATTTTCCATGTCCATAAATTTATTATTGCGATCATGATCATTATATGCAACATATGCTTCTTAATTTGAAGCTGAACTAATTGGACGGGAGTGATATTATATTTATAATAACTCATTATTTTACTCAGCTACCATGAGACAAGAAATCAATCCTTAATATTTATTGGATTGACATGGACGCTCGATATTTGTTGCAGCAATAAATCGAGGCGGGCCACGTGACCTTATTTTTATTGTCTCATCAGTCATATTTCCACATAGCCTCAACATAGAGGTAATTAAAATTGCGGAATTATAATTAATATTTGACTGATTAAATTTTGTAGCTTGAGACTCAACCGCTCATTTTGAACTTTTCGAGCATTACCTTTTTTTTGGTATTTATATATTTATAACTCCATAAGGTGAAAATATATATAAAGTGAAATATTCACTTTTCAAATCTCTAAAGAGATATTGGCAAATGATTGTGTACAACATACAGCCTTGCATAGATGCTAGCTTTATTCATAATTTGTAATATCTAATTATCATGACAAGAATTATAATAAGGTAACAAATTCAAATATGGTTGATTAATATTTTGAAAGTAAATGTAATATAAAATGATTTTCTCTTTTCTTTTATGTAAAAAACATAACATATGATTAAGTATATGTTCACAACTTGATTCATTAATAATCAAATGTACTATTCGTATGAGTTGGTGGGACAACCTCCAGGTTGGGTGGCGAGACAAAGTCTGCTTAATACCATGCCTCCTCGAACGGGATAACCCGTCTCCCTTTCAATGTTTAGCTTTACCGGGGACAAGGCTTACCAACTATCAACTCAAACTTATAGCATTATTTGTATTATAAAATCAAGAATAGAACAATAACTAATCGTTTGTAGTTTTAAGAGAAAAACTATATGTCACACATTGACTTTTGATTTCTGATGTAGAAGATCGTACTAGACGCAACTACAGAGCATACTTTCGCAATCGGTGACGTTATAATGTATAGTATATGAATAAAGTATGCATATAGAAGTGATGCATGTAATAAAGGAAGCAACCATGATAATATAGAAATAAATTGAACTTATTTAAATAACAAAATTTATACCTTCCTAGCTTTGTCTCCTTAACAAGCCTTCTTGAACTTCAAGATCTCCTTAATGCTAGAGCAAACTCATGCTGATAACGTGTTGTAAATTGAGTTGGAACTTGCTAAGAACTAGAGAAGGAAAATTGAAGACTAAGAACTTCTACTTCTACAAACTACTACTACAAGGAGAAGAGAAGAAATGTGATAGTTGGAATGAGAAGTTTTCATTCAACTTGGTGTGTGAATTACAGTGGGGTTGGCACCCTTTATATAGGCCATTTGGTGATGATGATAATTGTACTTATACAATGTGTACAATTTATACATACACCACAAGTCATACCACACATCACAAGCAACATAGACAATACATGGAAGAGTTGGTGTACATTGGAGAGGATTACAAGTTACATCACAATACATAGACAAGTGGATGTACTATTAAGTGAGAAATACAAGTTACATGACTACACAATATGTTGGTGTACATGCATGGTCATCCATATTCCACAACACTTTTGACACTTATCATTGTAGTTCTTTGGTTTTTGCATCGAGATATGTGCATTCATGTATCGAAATGTATCTAATTAAAGGATAGCAACGATTATGTGTGATAAGTTATCTTAGCATTTTATTACCTAAGCTTTTTTGAGAGAGAAATTTTGGCCCCCTTCAAGTCGGAGGTTGCGTCCGCCCCTGCTCGCGGATACATTATTTTACTTGAAAATTACATCGCTACTATGTGAGAGAAGATCACAAACTTCGACTCCACATGCCATTTTCGCAAGCACTAATTGGGGGGTCTTTTGCACCTAATGCCAACAATGAGGTTGTATTCAAATGAGTTTTTTGGGCGTTTGCACCTTCTATTGTAGGCTTTAGACATTGCAAACCAATTATACAAATTGATGACACGTTCTTGTATGGAAAATACAAACAAAAATTCTTAATAGCCACTGTTGTTGATTGTAATAGTCATATATTTCCCTTAGCATTTGCCATTGTCGATGAGGAAAACCAAGACAACTGGAGATGGTTTCTAGCTTGTTTGCCACATCATGTGACTGATCGAGATGGTATATGTGTCATTTCTGATCGACACCATGGTATATTGTTGGCAATGAATAATCCTCAAAATGGATGGACCCATGAAAGAGTTCATCATAGATTTTGCCTTCGTCACATATGCAGTAATTTCAACATGAGATTTGGGAGCAAAGAATTGAAGGATATGGTGTACTTAGCCGGTGCACAACATCAACCTCGAAAATTTAAGGCATACATGAAAGAACTTCAACAAATTAATGCGGAAAGTATTGCATGGTTTAATGATCTTGATCGAACACAATGGACCAACGCATACGACAAAGGATTTCGATACGGATGGATGACTACAAATCTAGCGTGTATTAATTGTGTCTATATGTTTATACTATTAATTATTTAATGTTTTTGATTTATATATTTTTTACAAGCAAATACTTACATGGTTTTTTTTCACAAATGTAGAATGCTTTGACGGTGTCCTTTACGATTTTACCCTGACACCACATTAGTGCAAGTAACATTTTATCATGTCATGGCTTACTTTAACAAAAGACTTGACGAAGTAGGTGCAGCCCTAGGAAGGGGCGAAAGGTACACAAAGTACGCACTTGATAAGTTGTCACATTGGGGAAAGGCGGCAGGAGGGCACAATGTTACATTAGTGAATCGTGAAAATGGCACATTTGAAGTCATCACTGCAACACGTGGGTATCATTTGAGAAAATGGTCTAACAAGCAAGTGGTGAAATTGGAGGCTCGTAGATGCACTTGTATGAACTGGCAGTGTTTTGGCATTCCATGTTCCCAATTCAGAGTTGTGACCAAAAAATGATCAACGTGTTGTAAACTAAGTTGTAAGCCAACTAGAACTTAAGTTGGACTTGCTAGAGACTTAAGCATAGAAGACATAAACTAAGAACTACTAGAACAAGTAGAGAAGAAGAGACAAGAGAGAAGAAAGCTATAGAAGAAAATATAGAGATTTCATTTCAACATTGGTGTGTCAATTATAATGGGTTTGTCACCCTTTATATAGGCCATTTGGTGATGATGATAATTGTACTTATACAATGTATACAAGTTATGCATACACCACAAGTCATGCAACACATCACAAGCAACATAGACAATACATGGAAGAGTTGGTGTACATTGGAGAAGATTACAAGTTACATGAAGTGTGAGAGCCATGCTTGATGTTACAATTCAATGTGAGAACTATGCTTCACAATGTGGTCACATACATGCACAAGTGTCCATCCATTTCATAACACTCCCCCTTGGATGACACTTGTTGAAAGAATGTGTCTCGTTAAACTTCTACTAGAAAAAACCATGTGAGAAAAAATCTAGTATAGGAAAAGAGTATAATATTTGTAATGATCCGTAAAATATACGTGCCACATGTCATGTGGTCCACGTGGGTTTAGGCTGGGCGGGGCCCAGTGTCGTGGGGAATTAGGGTAGTCACAATATTGCTTTGTAGTATAATATTTGTTGATGGCCTCATTAAAACCTTGCTAGGAAAACCCAGTAGGACAAAACCATAGCAAAGGAAAAGAGTACAACACATTGATACACTTAGAGATAATATAAATGTCTCATTAAAATCTCTACTAGAAAAACCCCGTGGGAAAAATCTAGTATAGGAAAAAGAGTACATTAATTGCTCTCATAATTTATTTATTTATTTTTTTATATGAAATATAATAATGTTAGGATTGCTTCATTAAAAATCTTGCTAGGAAAACCCAATGGAATAAAACTATAGCGAAAGGAAAAGAGTGCAATACACTAATCAACCTAGATATAGAATTTTAATATTGTTAGAATTGCCTCATTAAAAAAACCTTTGCAAAGAAAACCCAGTGGGATAAAACCATAGCAAAAGGAAAAAGAGTGCAATACACTAACTAATAACTCATTTTGACTCACGCCCTCATGTTTACATGGGTGAGATATCTTGTGCATTTTGTTGCACATGGGCATCGTTTTCTATATGAACCATTTAATGTTGAAGCATATGATTGCAACTCTTTTGTATATAGTACTTGCATCAAGTAATTGATTCATAACTTGTTGCTACTGAATGATCCTTTGAACTTCGAGTTCATATTAATTTATACATGGATCATAATACAACAAATTTAATGCAATTTGATGTGTTTCAAGGAATTTCACGTTATTCCTTTTGAATTGGCTTATATCTCCCCATAATGGTGGGAAAACTACTTCATCAAAGTGACAATTAGAAAAACTTGCTATAAATAAATTTCCTATTAGGGATCTAATGCATCTTATAATATGATTAATGGAGAGTTAAATCAATATAAGTCTCATATTGATTTTCCTTGAGATAATCTCCAGCGGATAAAAAAAATCTAGTTCGATAAAGGATGCCCGTGCGAATTTACGATATTTTCGCATTATTAATGATTATGGATAATCAAATAGATCTTTCCACATTATGAATGTCATTTGATTTATGACTACATTCGTTTTAATGTGCCTTATATATTCCAGAAGTTAAAGCCGGGAATATTATATTCAGATTAAATCATATTCATATAGATAATTTTTTTATTATTCTGAGTAGACTTATTCTGAACAAGACATTAACGATAAAATTGTTGTACCAGATATTGCTTGAACATTAGCCTCCGCTAAGTCCGAATTCGAGAAATATTCACTTTTATATTATAATGTACATGCATGTAACACGATACACAAGACATAAACTCATCGCCCATATTTAGGTCACGATTTAAACACCTCTCGATGTGCCTGTTTTATCGAGCCATTTTCAATGATAAAGGTCACATAAATATTCGGGTATATATATGACAATGTTTAGGCAAAATAGCCTTTCATATATGACCAAAAAAATGTCACAATTATGAGTGCTCATTGTCAATAATTATTTGCCCTTTGTAGTGATGCACCACTTTTGTTCCAATTTTTGGTGGAATTGTCAATACGACATTTACCTGATATTTTCACCTTTTCCATGTCCATAAATTTATTATTGCGATCATGATCATTATATGCAACATATGTTTCTTAATTTGAAGCTGAACTAATTGGACGAGAGCGATATTATATTTATAATATCTCATTATTTTACTCAGCTACCATGAGACAAAAAATCAATCCTTAATATTTATTGGATTGACGTGCGCACTCGATATTTGTTGCAGCAATAAATCGAGGCGGACCACGTGACCTTATTTTTATTGTCTCATTAGTCATATTTCCACATAGCCTCAATATAAAGGTAATTAAAATTGCATAATTATAATTAATATTTGACTGATTAAATTTTGTAGCTTGAGACTCAACCGCTCATTTTGAGCTTATGGAGCATTACCTTTTTTGGTATTTATATATTTATAACTCCATAGGGTGAAAAGATATATAAAGTGAAATATTCACTTTTCAAATCTCTAAAGAGATATTGGCGAATGATTTAAATTTTGTCTAACACAACATAGTCTTGCATATATGTTTTATTCACAAATTATAGTATCTAATTGTCATGACAAGCAATTCTTGTCGGTAATATAATAATGCAACAAGTTCAACTATGGTTGAATAATATTTTGAAAATAAATTTCATATAAAATAGTTATCCATTTTTTATGTAAAAACATAACATATGATTAAATATATGTTCACAACTTGATTCGTTAATAAACAAAATGTACTATTCGTATGAGTTTGTAGGACAACCTCCAGGTTGGGTGGCGAGACATAGTCTACTTAATACCATGCCTCCTCGAACGGGATAACCTGTCTCCCTTTCAATGTTTAGCTTTACCGGGGACAAGGCTTGCCCACTATCAACTCAAACTTATAGTATTATTTATATTATAAAATCAAGAATAAAACAATAACTAATCATTTGTAGTTTTAAGAGAAAAACTATATGTCACACATTGACTTTTGATTTATGATGTAGAAGATCGTACAAGACGCAGCTACAGAGCATACTTTCGTAGTCGGTAACGTTACAATGCATAATGTATGAATAAAGTACATTTACATAATTAAATATGCATGTAACAAAAAAGAAATTAACCATGACAACATGGAAATAAATTGAACTTATTTAAATTAATAAAAATTATACCTTAGCTTTATATCTTTGAAAAGCTTCTTGATCTTCAAGACCTCCTTTTATAGAGCAACTTCGTGCTGATAACGTGTTGTAAACTAAGTTGTAAGCCAACTAGAACTTAAGTTGGACTTGCTAGAGACTTAAGCATAGAAGACATAAACTAAGAACTACTAGAACAAGTAGAGAATAGGAGACAAGAGGGAAGAGAGCTAGAGATGAAAATGTAGAGATTTCATTCAAACATTGGTGTGTTAATTACAATGGGGTTGGCACCCTTTATACATGCCATTTGGTGATGATGATAATTGTACTTACACAATGTATACAAGTTACGCATACACCACAAGTCATACAACACATCACAAGCAACATAGACAATACATGGAAGAGTTGGTGTACATTGAAGATGATTACAAGTTACTTGAAGTGTGAGAGCCATGTTTGATGTTACAATTCAATGAGAGAACCATACTTCACATTGTGGTCACATACATGCACAAGTGTCCATCCATTTCATAGCACAACAAAACTTCTATTGATTATATAGTCCTGGTAAAAGCATCAGCTCCAACGCAATGCAACTATGGATTGTGGTGAAAATAGATGCCACTTAGGGTGGATAGACATTGAACCATATATAAAGAACCTTCTCCAATCCACATGTGGATTGTCAAAGTGGAGCAGATGTGGTAAAAAAAATGAGTAGAGGATGTCTAACCCAATGTCTAGATGTGGTAAAACAAAAAGTAGAGGATGTCTAACCCAATGTCTAGAAATAGAAATTCGAATAAATATACCCAACTTGCTTCGTCACCCATTGAATATATCTCTAATTGGCCCCCTCATGTCTTTGATTTTCAGTTTGAAAAGTTATTAACAAACAACTTTTGACACTTATCATTGTAGTTCTTTGGTTTTTGCATCAAGATATGTGCATTCATGTATCGAAATATATCTAATTAAAGGATAGCAATAATTATGTATGATAAGTTATCCTAGCATTTTATTACCTAAGCTTTTTTTGAGAGACATTTTGGCCCCCTTAAAGTCGGAGGCTGCGTCCGCCCCTGCTTGTGGATACATGATTTTACTTGAAAATACATCGCTACTAAGTGAGAGAAGATCACAAACTTCAACTTCACATGCCATTTTCGCAAGCACTCATTGGGAGTCCCTTAAATGCTTTATTTATTTTTGTTTTTGGCCTTTCAAGACTCACTCCGGGTTCCCCAATGACTCGAAAGAAACCAACTTATTTAGAGTTTCATGGAAGGATTCAATCTCACCTCATGACGCCGCCGGTGGCAGCGGTTTATGTGCACAATAGGTATTTAGTTTTAAAATTAATTATTAATTAGTAGATCAATTAATTCACTTTATTGTTCACATATCCCATGGTAAACAAACGAAGATGAAATTGATTTTGACCACTTCTTTCTTTGTGTCATCTTTTGCTTTTCTAGTAACTTGTTTCTTTGATTGACGTACGAATTGAGTTTTGATGAGCATATCTTATTTGATAAAATGCTTTAGCACATCTATGTTGTTTCAGAAATTGAAATGCATTTCAAATTTTATGTCGTTCATCATGGATAGCTATTTATTGTTGAGATATATGTCTAGGCAATTATGTTATTGATTCAACTATTTCAAGTGTTGATTTGAATTGGAAACTGAGTATATATATATAATGCGGCACACATTTCAATCAAATCTACATCATTGTGTAGCAAATGTATGTATTTATCATCTTCCTTTGCTAATATCTCATACTTTTTTTTTCAGTTCTCTCATTTGATTTTAGTGAGTCTGAGGCATAAGTAAATTTTACATGATATGTGTCGTCAATTATTTCCATGATTTTAAATACAATATACATATAGCTAGTTTCAACGCAATGTTTGACTTATTATGAGTTAACGACTCACTCATAAGCTTCCATCATATACATTTGATTAAGGGTCTTAACTGAAGTCTAACACGTAATTCTCCACGAAAGGCTCCTAGTTGCGAATTATACTATAAAAATAAGAGTTGAAACATCTTCGTAGCTTCTTATTATTGTGATTACAACTGATCGACATTACTGTTAACTCTAACCAATCTGTAATGATATCTTAATACTATAAACAAAACGAAATTATAATAATTTAAAACATAACTAAGTACATAAACAAATTTTAACCGGAGGCTTGCGAATTCCGCAATAATCTAAGACAGAATTGTTTCTGCGATTCATTGATGAAATCTCTTCAGAAATCTGTCCCCAGGATTCAATCAAAGTGCTCTTCCAAATTCAAATATCACCAAATTTGGAAGTCTGCCTTACTACACTCTTCTTCTCTCTTACAATAATTATAATTCGAAAATAAAAATTAAGCAGTTTATCAATGTTTGAGTAAGACTTAAATAGATGTTAAAGAGATGTCTTCAAACAACACATCCCTTTAATTTCGAAATTAATAAATCTATTAAGGTTCAATAATCACAACTGCTAACACACTCCAACTGTATTAAGTTAATGAAAAATGAGAATTAATTACTGCTTAATTAATCTCGAAATTGAAATACTAAGTAGAAGAAAATAAAATCAAGTTTTTTGTAGCCAACCAAGCCAAAGCCCAAAGGCCCCAAGGCCAAAGGCCTAAGGCCCATCTTTGACTTAAAATGTATATGGGTCACCCTATTGCCCATGTGCACCTATTTGCACCCCATTGGGTCACCCACTCCAACCCTTTGCCTTAAAACGAAGTTGGTTGGGTTGCTTTCATATATAAAGAAAGAAAGTGATTTTTGGTTTTCCAATGTAGGACTAATGTTTTCTTTCAAACATACTAGAACAAAGTTGTGCTAACAATACCCCACATTTGAATAGAAAATATTATGTCACCCCACATTTCTATTCAAATTCGGCTTTCAAACATAATTAAAATCATAAAACACAAGAAAGAGAAGTATTATGTCATGTTATTAGGAAAAGTGTCTAAAAGACTTGAACTTTACTTTAGTATAACATATCGGACTTACTTAGTGACGTAGTGGGTATAGAAGATCTTGAACAGTCCACTTTGTGTAGTAAATCGATACAATACGCCTTATGTATGTCATAATAATTAAAGTACAATTTATACGTTTTTTTCTATTTTGCTACTGGACGCATCCCGGTTTCATGATAGCTTTAGGGAGTTTAGCCTGTCTCGTTCTCATAAATGCGACCCACATTTACTATCATATAGGTGTCATTTTTGTTGTCATTAAATGTAAAACATATAACATCTTCACAATACACATTATATCTTAGAAATGAGTAAAAGTGCATTCTACTTCAAGTCTCATCTAACCAGTTTGCCTATTGAACCTAGACCATGAGATCTCCAATCAGCTAGGTCAGGTTTCCACCAAACTTAACTCATTTTATAGGCTTTAGACCTATTCCCCTCGATTACAATATGACTTGATCTCTTGGTAAGCCTTTTGTCATAGGATCGATAATATTATCCTTTGACTTTACATAATCTATACTAATTACTCCAGTTGACAGTAATTGTCTTATAATATTATGTCGGCGCCTTATATTTCTTGACTTACTAATGTATACATTATTTTTGGCCTTAGCTTGTGGTTTCATACTATCACAATGTATACATATTGATGAAACTGGTTTTTGTCATAATGGGATATCTTCTAGAAAATTTCTTAGCCATTTTGCTTCTTCAGCAGTTTTATCCAATGCTATAAAATCAGATTCCATTGCCGAATGTGCTTTACACGTCTGATTTGTTGATTTCCATGAAATCGCAGCTCTTCCCAAAGTAAATATATATCCAATAGTTGACTTAGTTTCTGTATTATCAAAAACTCGGTTACCATCATTATAACCTTCAAATACTGGCGGATATTTTGGATAATGCAATCCATAGTATAAAGTATATTTTAAATACCTTAATACTCTAGTCAATGCTTCCCAATGACCTTCGTTTGGGTTACTTGTGTATCTACTAAGCCTACTAACTATAAGCAATGTCATATCTTGTAGAATTCATCAAGTACATCAAACTCCCAATTACTTGAGAATACTCCAATTGAGAAATTGCACTTGAAGTATTTTTCTTAAGTTTACAATTTGCATCAAATGGAGTGGGAGCTGGTTTACAATCAAATTGATTGAGCTTCTTTAATATTTTTTCAACATAATGAGATTGAGTAAGGATGTATCCATTATCATTTCTTTGAATTTGAATTCCTAAAATGACATAAGCTTGACCCAAGTCCTTCATGTCAAAATTAATATTCAAAATTCTCTTCGTTGAAATTATTATATCCGTATTAGAATACATGATAAACATATCATCAACATATAAACATATTATAGCACATGAGTTTTTCGTTTCCTAAATGTAAACACATTTGTCACATTCATTTATTTTAAATCCATTTACAATCATAGTATGGTCGAGTTTTTCATGCCACTGTTTTGGTGCTTGTTTTAGTCCATATAAAGACTTAACAAGTTTACAAAATTTATTTTCTTGACCTTTAACTACAAAACCTTAATGTACGTTGTTCCATATAAATTTTTTCATATAATTTTCCATTTAAAAATATTGTTTTTACATCCATTTGAAGTATTTCTATATTATATATGGTCGCAATTGAAATTAGCATCCTGATAGATGTAATTCTTGAAACTAGAGAATAAGTATCAAAATAGTCCAATCCTTCTTTTTGTCGATATCCTTTAGCCACTAAATGTGCTTTATATTTATCAATCGACCCATCAGCTTTCAATTTTTTTTAAATCCATTTATAACCTATTTGTTTATTACCGGGAGGTAAATAGATCAATTCCCAAGTATGGTTACTTAGAATGGATTCTATTTCATTGTTTATGGCTTCTTTCCATAAAACAGTCTTACTTGAAGTCATAGCTTCTTTATATGTTTGTGGTTCAGCTGCAGTCAAAAGACTAATAAAATATGGTCAAAAACTTGTTAGAACTCTTGTTCTTTTTCCCCATCTTGGTTCCATATTTGATTCGGGAATATTAGAAGTAGATGGTTCATCTCGAACTTTCTTGTTCAATGAACTTATCTTTTCATCTTTATAAGGAGAAATTCCTTCAAGAATTGCACTATGACGACCCATTCCCTAATCTAAAGCATCGCTTTGGCCTAATCCTGTAATTAAGCCCTAATTCTGTCACATAGGGCTTAACTACGTATTAATCATAATTTTTTGTCCTATTCTCGTCGTTAAACATGTTCAAGATAAATAACATACATGTCACATTTCAATTGATTTTCATAGTTAATTAAAATATTTTTTAAGAGTTATAAAATTTAGTGGAAGTCTTAACATATTATGCAGAAGCAATATATTCAATTTTTAGTATGGAAATTTGGAAACAATGATCACATGTATATATATAATAAAGTGGCGAAAATAAACAGTGTGATGGTCATCATAAATTGATGAACTAAACGCTTGACCTAACATACGACCCCAAAATGTATCAAAGACATAACTGTATAATACACAAAATATCAAAACCTATAAAATATCGATGCAAAATTACGCCGTTGGATCAAAGGTAGTCGCCAATCTTCACTTTGCCAGGCCCGCTCGTTGACGGCTTTGCACCCACCATCATAAAAAAGGACGGTGAGTACAAAAAGTAGCAGTAACCACCGTTGACATATTCATTCACATTTCCAAAAGACTAAATGGTATTTAAAAGCACACCCTTGATAAAGAAAGACTGGCACCAGAAATATGACCGCAGTTAAGGAAATGAAACTGACACAAGGCTAAATAATAATGATCTTGATCCGCTCAGCCGTGGCATACGTCAGTGAAGCTTTTTAAAACCACTAAAGGACGTGTGTGCCATCGCACAGTCTAATATCAATAGGGACTCTAACCCCATGTGCCGCATAATAGTGGCAAGTGCTGACATCCTCAGGGACTCTAACCTCGTTTGCCGATCAACTTTAACATAGTGCAATTGACTCTAGATTCTATAACTACTTTATAATTCCAAGAAATAGACTCGTTAAGGATTCCAAAGCTTGGGTGTGCTACAAAACATAATTCCCAAATAGTACAAGTCCATGAAGTCACCCACAACTTCACAATTCATAATAGCATGCTATTTACACTCTATTCACTGTAAAATAGCAAGAAATGACAAAGTTCATGGATGGATTCAAAGGAAATCAATTCATCATAATGTCATGAAAGTCAAGCTCAACAAATAAGGAATGTCAAATAAGTTCATGATATAAGAGTACAACGCTGGACATAGTCAATATAGACTACAACAAACAAGCATAAAGTGGATATAAAATGCAAATAAAACAATTAACGGGTATACTCACATTAAGCAACGTAAAGTCCCAGCTTTATCGGCCTCCTGACACCTTTAATTTTGTATTCGAACCCTTGAAACTTTTCCATAGGTTCCTGATATCATTTAACATGCTTTTGAATGTGTTTAGACCTTTAACTAGGGTATTGGACTTGTTTAAAGCATTTAAGTTGAAATTAAGAAATTGCTGATTTTTGTATCGTTAGAGCAATTTGCTTGCTGGATAGCCTACTTAGCACGCTAATGACCATATTAGAACGTTACCCAGATCCTCTAGCGTGCTATACTAAGTAAGCGCGCTAGCTGGTTACACCTTGGGATCTCTTTTCTACATTTCCAGAGAACTAAGACACCCATTAACGACATGCAAATTGCCACATCTTATATATTTAATAAATTTATCAAATTAACTAAATTTCTAGTGTAAGGAATTACCAAGTTTGATGAAACCTAGCTTGATTATCACCTCCTTGGCCTAATCCTTGCTAATATCCTCTAATTTTTCCTCTCCAACAAGCTTCCTTAACTCTTAAGCTTATGTAATGAAATGAAATTTCTGGTTTGCATGAGTTGATAAATCAATCTTATATATTAAGATAAGGTTGATTGTTAGCCATTGATCTATATGTGCATACGTATATCGAGAATAATCTAATGATCTACACCTTGGCACATTTCCTACTTACTTTCCACTAACTTCATCCAACTAACACCAATGTCAAACTCAATTAGTTTATAGATGTGTCAACACGTACCTCGAGAATCATCATATGACTATTGTTTTAATTTGCTAACTTAGGTTACATTTAATATATAATTAACTATAGCAACATTATTTCAACTATATAAGCTACACTAAGCTGAAACCAACCTACTACATCACTCTCTACCATGGCCCTACGCCGACACGTATCTCGAAGCGCGTCTCTACTCACGTTTTGACACCTATACACAAGTAGGAGTGACTTAATAGTCTACACAATACATTACACTAAGCATATGCTACAACAAATCTAACATATACATCGGTCATCTTGCCTCAGTTAGTGCACGTATCACGGTGTGGGTCCCACGGCACGAGTCGGTAATCCCGATTACATATAGTAAATGAGATTAGAAATATGGGTCGTGACAAATCTCCCAACTAATAAAAGTCTCATCGTCAAAATGGAGATTTAGGTTATGATTAGTACCTGACTCGAAAATGTACGGAAACCTGTCCATCATATGGTCTTCCCACTCCCGAGTAAGTTCCATATTATCATGGAACTGCCACTAGACGAGAACTTTCGAGAAAAACTTGTTCCTCAATCGTTGTACCCTCCGATCCAAGATCTGAATAGGCTGCTCTTCATAAGTAACATAATCGCTTAGGTCTATCTGACGCAAATCCACAATTGGTCGAAAACCTACTCTCGACTCAGCTAATCGAAACACCGAAATATGAAAGACTGGATGAATCCCTGACATTTGTGGAGGTAGCTCAAGCTTATACGCGAGTTTCCTAACTCGTCTCTTAATCATGAAAGGCCCGATAAATCTTAGTGCAAGCTTACCTTTCACCCCAAATCTTTGAAGACCCTTCTGAGGGAAAACCTTCAAATATAAAAAGCTCTTTCGGTGTATATGAGATCGCCGCAATATTTGTCTGCATATTTCTTTTGTCTATCATGGGCCCCTTGAGTCTCTGACAAGTCAGTTTGACCTTCTCCATGTGGTCAACAACAATATTAGGCCCTACAATATCTTGGTCCTCTGGCTCAGCCGAACATGATGGCAAGTGATACAATATGCCATATAAAGCTTCAAAAGGCGCCATCTCAATACTGACCTGGTAACTATTATTGTAAGTAAACTCACACAATGAGAAATACTCATCCCAACATCTGCCAAACTCCAACATATAAGCTCGTAACATATCATCGACGACCTGAATCAATCTCTCAGTCTGCCCATCAATCTTAGGATGAAAAGCCATGTTGAACTATAGGCGCCTACCATACTACTCCTGCATACTCTGCCACATCTTAGAGGTATACATAACATCTCTGTCAAACATGATAGTTAATGGTACTCCGTGCAGCCTGATAATCTCTATCTCAAATAGTATACTTAGCTGATCAAACGTGTAAAGCGCAACTACTGGTAGAAAATGAGTAGACTTCGTCAGTCTGTTTATGATCACCTAAATAGAATCATGTCTCCTGGCGGTCCTCGATAATCCCCTCACAAAATCCATATAGATCTCCTCCCACATCCATCGTGGAATGGGAAGAGGCTGTAGCAACCCTCCAAGTCTGTGATGTTCAGCCTTCACTTGCTTACAGATCCCAGAGTTCCCGAAGAACTCAGACACATATATTTTCATCCCAGGTCACAAAAGTGTCTTTTATATCATGGTACATTTTGGTCCTGTCTAGATGTATGGTGAATCGGGAACAATGTGACTTCTGAAGAATCTCATCTCTCATCTCTGGTACTGACGATATCCACATTGTCTTTGTATCTCAGACACTAATCAAACGTTTATGTCTAGTCAACATAATCTGTACTCTATGCCAACTCACTAAACCTTGGGTATCACCAGTCAGCCCTCTAACCGTCTGACACTCTGTGTAGACATGATCTGTAATCTCAAGTAATGGTACAAATTAATTAAACTAGGACTAACGTTAATCTCGGGGATTAACGGTCGTAATTCGGGTGTTACATGGACAACTAGGTTGAAACGAACATGAGAACTGAGGGAATATATTATTTGTAGATGGTAGTTATGTTTATGTGGTATTTAAAATTATTATTATATTTCACCGCATGTGTGTACGTTGCTATCGTGCGAGTTAGTGTGACGAGTGTTTGCCTTGAAAGGCGTGTCAATACAGATATTGAGTGGGTAAACAACAAGTACACTAGGAAACTCAACTAATTCACGTTAGGATGACTAGTTAATCAATTAAAATGGGTAATGTAACCATAGGCAAAGTTGATTAAATTAAAAATAATAGGCTATGAGGTTACCTCAAAATGCGTGTCGAGACGTGGGGCACCGGGTACCTGGTAGTCGAGCTTAGTGAGACCATAAGTTGGTTAAATAGGTCAATAGAAACACTAATCACATGGTATGTAAGGTACACAAATTAATAATGAAAAGCCTATAGTTTGAATTAAATAATGAGGATCAGAAGACGGACCTCAAGATGATCATAATGAGTAGTACTAGGAGATGAATGTGCTATTGAAGTCATTATGGGATGTGTTACATCATGTTTATGAACCAGAAGATAATCCATGGGATACGTACATACATTTGATCAAGACAACATATAAATAGAAAGTTAGTGGAATTTCATTGAAAACCACTTACAAATCCATGCAAGATCAGAGAAAACCAGGGAAGAAGAAGGCAATTCAAGTTGGAAATTTGGCACTTTGGAGATCAATTCAAGATATAAAACCAAGGTAATATCATCTTCATCTTCTACACTTGCTAATGAACCCATTTTTGTGAGATTTTGATGAAATACAAGTTTGAAGGTTAGATCCCTGATTTTTAGTGAGAACTTGATAAATTACATGTTTATTGACAATTTTCATAGAGAATTAATAGTTGGTTTAGCTTGAATTGGTGTTTCAAAGAATTTGGGAAAACAAGTGAATTTATAGGATTTGAAGAATTTGATCAAATTGTTGTTCTGAGGTTGTTCTAGTTGTTGTTTTGAGTCAATTTGATATGGAGAGGGTGTTAAATGGGTCTACGTAGCTAATTGGGGAGTTTGGGACATAATTATCGAGTTGAGAATTCTGTCATATAGGGTAATTAGCGCGCTAATGATTTCTGGGCACTTAACTATTTTTCAAATGAAGAAGAGTAGCGCGCTAGATGGATCCCCTAGAGCGCTAACTCCACTTAGCGCGCTAGGTAGACGCATTAGCGTGCTAATGCCAGATAGAAACTAAATTTAAAGGACTGTTTTGAGATTTTTGAATTAAATACATACCCAAACACCTATAAATATACTAAACAAGTAAGATTAGACTTCATGAACTTAGGGGACCGTAGCTCGGATATCGGGGAGCTAGTCGGGTCGTATTTCGGGAGTTCGGGGAAGTCAGAGTGTGGATTGATGTGAGTAAACCCATTGGAATGCCTCGTAGAATTCATGGTTTATTTTATCGGTGTTGAATTATATTAGGGGTGGCGCCAATTCGTGTCGGTGAGTCGTAAACGTATCGTGTCATAAACAGATCATGACCCATATAATGCAAACTCATTACATGACATGTTTATTAATCGTGTTAATCGTTTTCGTGTCTAAGTGGGTCGTGTTAAACATGTCGTGTATTCGTGTCACCCATTTATTAAATATTGTATTTAAAATTTATATTTTATTTAAACTTTTATAATTTGGTTACTACTTTTAAAAATATATCTAAATGATTAAATTCAAACAAACATACTAAAATAGCCAATAAAATTTAATGTGGTTGTATATAGTCGTTAGTTTTACTTTACTTTTTCATTCAAATCTTTATTACTCTTAATAATAAAGCAAAAATGACTCGTAATAATAACATAAACAAAATTATAAGAATCATCTAAAAAATATCTAAATTTTACTTCGGTGAAAAGTTTTATTTTTTCTTAATAAATAATTATTAATAAAATCTAAAACATAAATAATATATTATAAGTAAAATGAATATTTTCTCTCAAATATAAAATAAAATATGATAAAAGATGTCTATAAATAAAATAAATAAATCATGCTATTAACATGCATTCAAATGGGTAAATTTTGTACCAATCTATTTATTATACCATATTTATTATTTATACATTATTCTTTAGTCGTGTTAAGCGAGTCATAAACGAGTTAAGCTGGTTGACATGTTAATGACTCGTTTATTAACCGTGTATAAACGTGTTAACATGTTTATGACTCAGACCCACATAAGCCAAACCCGCGACATGTTTATTACATGTCGTGTCGTGTCGTGTTAATCGTTTCATGACCCAAATTGTCGGTCTAGATTATATGCATGATTTGTGGTGGGCACCCATATGGTTTCACTCCTATTTTGGTTGGCTTATATATTTGGTTGTGGCTAAATTGCTTGCACAGGTTACTTGTGCTTAGTGCTCGTGTCGACAACAGTAGGATATACTTATTGTAATGACCCGTAATCTTAAGCTGGTGATTAGTACTAACCCAAATGGTAATTAACTCGAGTTAGGTTTAGGGTTAAGATCGGCGTACCTCGATTAGCGTGGGAGTGATTTGACATGATGTTTGTGTTTGTTTGGTTTGCAAAACTGAAATATAAATAGTTTGTGTATATTAAGGTGGTATATACTAGCCTATACGGGATAAGTACACTATAAATCACGAAATACCGATACACTATGAGTGACGAAGGAGACGTGACAAGGATGTGCACGCTCGTGACTACACATGAACGTAACCGGTGGATTTATTGAAAGCGATAAACACAAGATGGAAATATATAAATATATATATTGAAACTTAAGAAAATAGAAATTATATATATCATTTGATCGTCTCGAACGAAGTGTAAGTCACAGATGTGTTAAGTTTCATGTTACGTTAACACGTGTCACTTTAGCACATCGACAATTCGATCGATCTCGACATGACGTGATGCGTATCTCGAGGAATTTATATATATCAATGTTGATATATATCAACTTAACATTCGATCAATTGAAAGCCAAGGGTTCGAGGGTTTGATTCCAACGAAAACAAGTCGTCCAAGGTGACAATTTGAGCCAAGTTGAGGAGCTTAACTGGTAGAACGGCTCGCGAGGAACACATAGGTATGTTTAGTTTTAGTGTTTATCAAAGTTTGAATTGGAGGTGATTGTAGGAAATCAAAGTAAAATGAGTTGTTATTGTTCCAATTTAGTCCCTCACCTCATATTTGATGTTTCTAAGCTATTGGGAATGAATTTGTGGATGTTGGTGTTGATTTGGAGGTGTTTTAGTGGGATTGGAGTTGCAACAGTACGCTGTTGTCGTTAGTCTTGCACAATTAGCGCGCTAGATCAGAAAATCAGTGCGTTAAGTGCGTTGAAAACGAAGAACAAGGGGTGCATGCAGGGAGTAGCGTGCTAATCCTGCTTATTAGCTCGCTAATCCTGCTTATTAGCACACTAATCCATTACCAGAACAACAACGATGCTGTTTTTTCATGAATTTTGAATGAGGGACTTAGGGGCTGACTTTAGGAGATGTTATTAAATTGTAATAGCCCTATATTAATTATAATTGGTCTATGATAGGTGTTGATTAACCGAGAAAGAGTTAGAGACCCAGGAAGTTAGGAATTTGACGTAACTAGACCGAGGTAAGTACGGATTCACTTTATATATCAATGTTGACTGGCTAATTAGTATATATATCTCATGTAGTCATTGGAATGAATTGGGGGATTGAGTATATTGTGATGGTTTTCAAAAAAAAAAAGGAAAATGATGTTCATTGTGATTCACGAGGGTAAAATCCTAAAATTGAGATGAGGTGTATGGAGATGGGCTAGCGACCCAACCTATACGTAACATCCTACTCATTTTTATGAGGTGGCGTGGGTTACATTTACACTAGAGGGTTTAGGATAAAACCATTGGGCATTAACGGATAGGCTAGAGATCATATCAGCTAATATGTTGCTTTAGCAATCGCGTTAATGGTGTCAGTGGGTAATCAGCCATAGTTTTATAAAATAAATGAGGATCACAGTATACTAATCCAAATTATTTGATTTGCATCTGCTGATATATTCAATTGATATGCTTTCTATATTTTTGTTAAATATTGTTGGAACATATTTTTATGCATGATGTCCTTGTTTACTATATGGAATATTGATGTTTAGTGTGGATCCTTACTTACTGAGCAAGTTGGAGCGCTCACCCAAATATAAACTTTTGAAGTTCGCAACTCGACGCTTTAACAAAAGGCAAGGAGAAGATTTAGGAGTTTCGAATCTTCTCTAAGATGTAATGAACATTTTTGTAACTATATACCTTGTTTGAATGATTTGATTGTATATAAACCGAGTTGGGGTGTTTTATAAATGGTTTTGTGATTTGATAAACTCGGTATTTCCTTATATTTAGTTATATCGAAAAAGTTTTAAATTTTCCGCTCCGATATACTTTGAATTATTTATTCGATATGAATATATATGTTGAATTTATCGGGTGATGACGGAGAGGTTGTTGGCTCTAGTTAAGTCTACAAGGTTAGTGGCTTAATTAGGGTTTCAGGTCAGACATTTTTTCTAATCGGGATAGGGGATGTCGCATATCGAGCCTAAAGTGTATAAAGTTCTAGGTTTTATCACTTTTAGAATAAAGTGGTAATGATTGATACATCGAGGTATATATATATCACTTTTAAATGGTTTTGAAAGTGAATAATAGTATATTCTCATACAGATTTTTGAAACCTTAAAGTTTATTAATAAGGTTTGATAAACTGCTTTATCGCGTTTTGGGGGAAAATGAAATTAGAGTTAAATTCATATTTAAACT
Source organism: Stephania cephalantha (assembly GCA_039657325.1). NCBI lineage: Eukaryota > Viridiplantae > Streptophyta > Magnoliopsida > Ranunculales > Menispermaceae > Stephania > Stephania cephalantha. Next base: position 5,135,849 of record CM077576.1, on the reverse strand, counting down.
TTTAATCGCCATGAACATGCCTTAAAACGAGTTTTAGGCACGATGGCACATCCGATATGAGGAGCCAAAGCGCTATACTAATCACTCAACACCCGTGGATCGACACAGGGCACGAAGAGTACCGTCAGTCGACGATATACTTTGAATTATTTATTCGTTTTTTATCACTTTTAGTGGCTTAATTAGGGTTTCGAGGTCGAGAATAAAGTGGTAATGATTGATACATTGAGGTATTAAGAACAAGGCTCTGCTTCTATATATCACTTTTTAAATGGTTTTGAAAGTGAATAATAGTATATTCTGTCATACTGAAACCTTAAAGTTTATTCAATAAGGTTTGATAAACGGTTTTATCGTGTTTTGGGGGGAAAATGAAATTAGAGTTAAACTCATATTTAAACTCTAATTTAATCACCAGTGAGTCGTAAGCATCCGTCCTTATGCGATAAGACCACACTGGTGGCAATTGACCCTACTAATTGATTGGCCTCTTTTGGGACTGGTTAAATTCCTTAGGAATCTAGGCTAAATTAGACACACTAGTGATCCGGTTGTCTAGGTGTAGTGCCTTCACAAAACCCATTGTAGTCATCGTGTTAAACTCAATGCGCTTGAGTATGGGGTTATACGATTGGCTAGGGAAATAGTCACCGTCGTACTTTGACTATATTAGAAAGTGCGAAGAACCGCATACGTTACTGAGTCTATAGCTACACTAGGATATTTTGATTTGCATATTTTATATAAATTGATGACCAAATCCAATCTTTTATTCGAATCGAACTTGTATGTTTTGACCTAAGTGTTTTCCACTAATTGTTTTTAAAGCTATTTTCATTATTTATTTTCCCTGGCATTTAGATAAGTTAATTAAATCACTTTCTTAAATCCCCAATTTCCCTTTTTGTTCTTTTTGACCTTAGAAAGAATATCAATCTCTATGAGATCGACCCTTTGCCACTATTCTACAGATAATTAGTTTAGGTAATTTATTTTATTGACGCGTTTGGCGCACGTCATCTAGTAATATAATTAATGGTGTCAGTGGATAATCGACCATAGTTTAACAAATAAAATGGAAATCACAGTGTAATAGTCATTGACAAATGAACTTGCGCGCATATGTTATTTATTGAAGTATATGTTCTTCATAATCTTGTTAGTTAACATTGATGCAAATTGTTATTGCATAATGTTCTTGATTATTATATGAAATGTTGATGGCTTTGCGAATCCTTACTTACTCGCAAGTTGGAGCGCTCACCCTAAATCCAATATTTCAGGTTCACAACATAGCGCTTCAGCGAAGGGAAATGAGAAGATTTAGGAGTTTTGTTATTTTATCTTGATGTAATGAACCTTCCTGTATACTTATACACTGTTGAGTTATTTTGTTTTATATAAACTGGGTTGGGAGGTTTATAAATGAGGTTTTAGCTTTTCAATAACCTCTGTATTTTTGTATATTATTAATTATCGAAAAAGTTATAAATTTTTCGTTGCGTATATTTTGTATGGTTTATTTGATTTCAATATACAGGTTGAGTTCATCAGGTACAAACGGAGAGGTTGTTGGCTCTAGTTAATTATGTCTGGTTTACCGAGGCTTAATTAAGGTTTTAGGGTGAGGATTGCCCTAATCGGGATAGAGGATGCTACAATAGGGATGGTCACGACACCACCCCTCCCCTCCTCCTTCAAAATGACGGTGGCTACAACTTGGTGGCGCCCCCATTCTCCCGGCGATGACGACAGTGAGGCCGGCGGTGGCGGTGACGGTGAGGCTGTTGTCTACCGCTTTGGTCGTCGCTCGCGTAGTCGAAACCACAAACCACAAACCACAAATCGCTAAACGTGTGGTTTTCCACCATTTTTTCTGTCAATTTCAAATCTACTATTCATCTAAAACAAGATAAAGAGGGTGGAGAAGATGCGTGTACTTTCAATTGGGGTTTTCCTTGAGTTAGATCTCCAACACACTTCAATCTCCCTATCTCTCTACATGTTTTGTCTTCAAACAAAAAGGGGTTGGGGTTTACAATTTGATTTGTATATTAAGACCAATTTAGTGTAGGGTTTATGAAATCACTAAATTGTCCCAAGGGCGAGTCTTTCGGGTTTTGGGTTGTCACACTATTTAAGACCACGTGATCCAGAACCTCAATGACTCTTGTTCTAAGTATAAGTCTGCTACTGATTCTCACAAACGCCATCAAGTCTTTCAACCTGGTGATTTGGTGATGCTTCGACTCAATAAGAAAGGCTTCAACATTTCCCAAACACCAAGCTCAACCCAGCAAAATTGGACTTTTTCCTATTAAGAGGAAGATCAATAACAATGCCTATGTCAATGACCTACCTAATGATGTTTCTTTCCATCCTACCTTCAATGTGGTTGACATCTTCCCTTTCCATCCTCATGATGTGCGAATGTTCAAGTTTTATGCTCGAGGTCGAGCTCTTTTAAAATAGAAGGCACGATGCAGGGATCGTGACTTACATATCTCGAGATTGATTAGCCAGTACCTTTAAGAAGCCATGATGTGGGATTACTGGATCACTACCAATTGTGCACGACACTCATGTTGATACTCTGCCAGAAATTGGTTATTGGCGAGTATTGGCAAAGCATATTTTCTGTCAAAAGAGACGTTAATTTTAATCCCTTTAATTGGTATCTTGTCTTTTACAATTCTAAGAAACTGTATAAATAGCAAGAGCAATTTATGTGCTCCTTAGTTGTAAATCTTGAAATCCCAAATCATCAATCTTGGCCATGATCATGAACAATGCCAAAACTCATCAATCAGCACATAGAGGTATGTATATATGAGCAAACTAGCTAGCTTGACTTTAAGTACAAATGTTAACTCCCCATGCATGAGACAGCGGCCACGCGCCACATTTATCAATAGTAAAGTCTCTACCGTTGTGTAGGTGGCAATTTGTATTGAGAAGTGGTAGAATGAGAATATCATATCACACCACACATAGATACATTGGCTCACAAGATTCATCTATATGTGCCTCGAAATGCAGGCATATACAGATTTCGATGTATAACATGTGGGTCGAAATAGTATGGAAGGATCTTGCGAGCCAATGTATCTTGTGGTGTGACATTGTTGTTGTCATTCTAGTATTTTTTATTTGTACGATTGCGAACTCAACGCGTCTCGTACTACTTTAAAGAAAATAAAAAAGATGCGTGACTACAATTTTTCTGGACATGATGACAATCTCGTCCTTGGTACTCTTCTTGCTAAAAAAACTACACATGTTCGCCATGCCTGCTTGCACTAAAACTATATTTGCCAGGTTTGTACAATGTTTAAATGTATGTAATTTGATATGTTTCAGATTAACAATGATCTCAGATCTTTCAAGTCATAAATAAGGAGAAGGAACGAATGTCCGTAGTTACGTTTCATGAAACTCATGATCAAGGTGTATGCTATTAGAGCGCCTCTGCCGCCGAAGCTAATCAATAACGGGGAAATCGAGAATTACAAGAGCCTGAGTGTTGATGAATTCAAGGAGGTAATTGTTTCTCGTAAGCTATATGGAAAGAGTCTTTTAGATACCTTGAAGTTGAATTAATGCACAGGTTTTAGTAACAATAACATGCTGGAAAATGCTAGAATTACACTCCAAGTGACACCTCTGTGATGTGGCACACGGCTCCACCTAAAAATGGGTGTGCACAAAATAGTTCGTAGTGCATAACACGCGTGGTTTGTATCTCGAGGCTTGCACGACGGTTTTCATGGATGCGGGTCCGCATGTCACGTCACAAGAGTGTCACTTGGGATGTCATTCTAGTATTTTCCTAACATGTTATATATATATATATATATTTGTGTTTAAATTTGCCAAAAACTTCTTTTATAATCCCCCTTCTTCCCATCTGCGCACCTCTAAGGATCAACACCCCTCCTATAGCTACGCTGTAAGAATATGTGTTAATATATGTTTTTAGAGTGTCTATGGGGGATACTTTCTCACATGATCAAAGTATGTACGTATGATAAAACTTAGGGAAATAAATAATCTTTGTATTAGGGAGCAAGTACTTGTAAAAACTATATAATTTTTTGGAAAATACTAGGATGGCCATTTCTGAGAAGCCCAATTCAGAGTTGTGACTAAAAAGTGAACAACAAAACTTAAGGCATTGCTACTAACTGAGGGAAGAACACAAACTTCAATTTCACGTGACATTTTTCCAGCACCGATATTGTCCCCAACTTAATCACTTTTCAACTCATAGGTATGGAGTTTTATCTCAAAAGGCCGTTGTGCAGTTTGTGCTATTAGGAGGTAGAAAAACACTTTCATACTTTTTTATGAAGTATTATTTAATCTATGTGGAACTAATTTTCGGTCCACACATCTCAACACAATTTCCCAAGCACTCGTTGGGAGTCGAGTCCCTTAGGTACTTTTTCTTTTGTTTTTGGCCTTTCACGACTCCTGGGTTCCCCAATGACTCAGAAGAAACCAGCTTATTTGGAGTTGTATGGAAGGATTTGGAAGGATTCAATTTCATGACCTCATGATGCCGTCGGACCGGCGGTGGGGCAGAGATATGCACAATAGGTATTTAGTATTAAAATTATTAATAGGTAGATCAAATAAGTTTATCGACCATTGCATTGTAAACAAACGAAGATGAAATTGATTTTGACCACTACTTGCCTTGTGAAATATTTTGCTTTGTTAGCAACTTGTTTCTTTGATTGGTTTATGAATTTTTGATGAGCATCTCTTATTTGATAAAATGCTTGTTAAAATGATACAGTAATATTTTTGCATGATATGTGACTTTCGGATGTCATTCTAGCACTTCTCTTATGCTAATATCTCATACTCTTTTTCGCTTCTCCTTTGATTTTGACAAGTCCAAGGCATAAGTAATTGTGCATGATATGTGTGTCAATTATTATTTCCTTGTTTTGAAACACGATAGCTAGTTTCAACGTAATGTTAGACTTTATTGTGAGTTAATTAATGGCTCACTCGTAAACTTCCATCATATATATATATTGATCAACTCAAGAAAAGGAAAGCAAAGTATTATTCATCAAAAAAATAAACACATTACGCACATGACTCACCTTATATACTGGTGTGTGTGGTGCACAACACTTAACACCAGCTCACTCATATGGTCACACACAACATGTGACCACATGTAAACTATACTATGCACTAATTAAGAAAGAACCACATACAAACAAACCAATACACATAACATCCCCCCTCAAGATGAAACATGTCACCGCCCAATAATTAATACACGTTTAATTCGTTAAGCAGGACGAAATGACCCGTGACGTGGGACCCGCAGCGAGATACGTGTCACTACCGAGGCACGGTGGCGAAATAAATGTTATATTTGTTGTGTTGTTTGCCTAGTGTAATGTATATGTGTAGACTACTAAGTCATTTACGGGTATGCAGATACCGGGACGAGCGGGGATGCGTCTCGAGTCGCGTGCCGACATGGGCCCGAGGCCGCAGCTCGTGGGGTAAGTGTAACTAGTTGAATTTCATTTTATTAAAAAAAAAGAGATAAATATATATAAATATATATATATATATATATATATATATCAATGGGCCAAAGTAAAAATAAAAATAAAAATAAATATGTATCACTAGATATACATCTTGACACACACACATTTCAAGGAAGGGTGTCAAGTATTGGTATCACTTATATGTGACTTGAGGGACAAGTGTGGTGTTGAAGACCACCCGATGTGCCTCGAGATACATGTATGGGTTGAGATGTGTGGCTCACATTCAAGCCACCCAAATCATATAGATATGTATATATATAAATTTAGTCAAATGAAACAAAAAAAGTCTACCCTTATCTTATTTCATTCCATAAATCCAAACCAAAAAATACCCAAAACGCACAGAGAGAAAAAAAAACGCAGTGAGGAAGATGGAGAAGGGAAAGAGGGAGAGAGAAAGAGACCGAGAGAGAGACCGAGACCGAGCTCGACGTTGACGCAAGGTGAGTTGATTTCGCGTTGTTGTTGTTGATTTGTGTTGTCGCTGTGGTGGTTCGAGGTGCCGAACTCGGACGAACTGCCATGGCAGTTCGTCCGAGCTCAAGTAGGGCAGGGGAGCGGTCTCTCCTGCAGGAAACCCAACCTGGGGTTGGGGATGAACGCCCAACCCCAGTGAACAAAAAAAAAAAAAAAAAATTTGCAGAGCAGCAGCTCTGGTGCGATGAGGAAGAAGATGGGAGTCGGGTCGGGTTGACCCGAATCCATATGGGCCGCGTCGGTCCGACCTTGACCCAATGGGGGAGCGGTTAGACCGACCCGGGTCCGGCTGGACCGGGTCGGGTGGGTCCCGGGTCCGTTGGACCGGGTCGGGTTGACTCGGACCCGCCTCAATAAAAAATAATAAAATAATATATATTTAATTATTTAATTAAATTAAACTGATTTTTAATAAAAGAAAATCCAGAAAAATAGATAAAATGCTGGAAATTCAGGAAAATTTCAAAAAAATTAGGAAAAATTCCGAAAAATTATATTTCGACAAAATAAATAGAAATTAATAAATTTCTATGAAAAATACAAGATTTGAAATTTCGGACGCGACTTTTACGAGGTTTTTACCTCGAAAAACGCGAAATTTGCAAATTGGTCTCGAATTCGATTGCGACCAATTTGTGAATTTGAAATAATTAAGCTTGAATCTAAAATTGATAACTTGTCAAATGTTAGGACAGTAAAGGAGCTATTACGGGGTTTGGGTGCGTACATCGACGCGACGGAAGCCGGATAGCTTAGGAATTGCTCTGTGTAAGTAAGTAAACTGATTTGAGACATTTATTTACATTTCATTCCATTTATTTATTTATTCTCAGTTATTCGAACTGAATTGCCTTTGAAATCCATATGATATGACTTGTTCAGTTCTCATTTTGTGATGTTGTTCATAGCATACTCTGTTGTATATATCATTGATTCCAATTCCTATACTTTGTCATGTTGATTGTTGTGTTTGTCATTGTTCAGTGATATAGCATGCTATTAGGATAGTTTGTTTATTTGACTCTAATCCTTTGTGCATTAGTATGCAGTTACATCTCTTGGCTTTCATTACCGAGTCATTATTGAAAATGAAAGTGGTTCTTGTGGTTAGGGTCATTTGATGATAGAAATTCAGCTTTCATACGAGGGTCACTAGACTTGTCGGGATGTTAGGGAATTTCTCCACTAGCTTGCATGACACATGAGGTAACGTGACTCAAACGGGGTAACCGGACCTCGGGGTTTGTTGGCGCAAGAATAACTTGGGTAAACATGACGAGTTTTAAAACTCGGGTATGTTAGCAAGTATACATTCCAGTGACGACTAATTCACGTGGAATAGAAAAGGCGTAATCGTAAGTAAGTACGACCTTTTGAAATTATGATATAGAGCTCAATTTGTAATGAAATGATATAGAGCGAGCTCAAATTGTAGTGGACAAAGTTGATGTGATGAAGATCACTGGACCGACCCTAATCCATTACTACTTAGCCTTGAGTCAGTTTCATATTTGGTTAACTCAAGTATCTCTTTGCATGGTGTTTCTTTCAGCATAGTTTCTATTTCAATTATGCCATTTGATACTTGTTGCCTATTTGGGAATGTGGATCGATGTCTCTCGGTATTACTTAAATACTTTCATGTACTCACCGTCTAGTTTGTGACGGTGGGTGCAGATCAGCCAAGTAGCAGACCAGGCAAAGAGAAGATTGGTGACTACCTCTGAGCCGGTGGAGGACTGCTACGACATACTTTTGTACGTTTTGTGTTCTTTTGTATTACATTTTTTATGTACATGCTATTTTGCCTTTTGGGTTGAGTGATAGGAATATAGGACTAGACACATGTTATATATATCACCATTTTTGTTTATATATGCATGTGATCACTATTTCCTGGTTTTTCCACAATAAGTTAGGCCTTAAGATCTCATTTCCACTAGTAACTTAATAAGACTTCCGCTGAATAACTTGTTAGATAAAAAAAAATTTAACTGAACTCTGATTTATAGACAACAATGGTTAGTCAGTAGAACTAGTTTGTTAACTGTAGGTGGTATCATAATTGGTAGGTGTTTAGGTGTTTAAATAAGGCTGACTAGTTCCTTGTTAGGTCCTATAGGGGAGATTAGGGCTTAATTAAGGGATTAGGCCGGGGCGGTGTCCTTCTTTGTAGTTGGGGCCGTCATAAAACATCTATGTGCCAATCACAGAGATTCATCTTGGACAAAAAAAGAGAACTATGGAGCAGCTAAACTCTTGGTAAACAAATCAGCCAGCTGCTGCTTCGAAGGAATAAAATGAAGAGCAACAAAGCCTTCCTTATACTTATCACGCACCAAGTGACAATCAATATCAAGGTGTTTGGTACGCTCATGAATTACATGATTAGCAGTAACATGCAAAGCGACTTTGATTATCACACCACGAGAGGAATATGGAGAGAAATAGGTAAAGAAGTAAGTTCCCAAGTATGATTGGCCTCTAGGGCTGCAACTCATTGTTCATCGCATCAACCCAATGAGGATCATTCCATGCATGTTTATAAGAAGATGGTTCTTTAATGATTGATACACCAGCCAAAAAATCTTTATACTTATCACTCAGGTTAGGAGAAATGAGATAAGGAAAAGTAGGAGGAAGTGAATCAAAAGCAGAAGAAGAAGAAGAAGAAGAAGAAGAAGAAGAAGAAGAAGAAAAAAAAGTAGAAAAAGAAAAAAAAGAACAAGAAGATGAAGATGAAGAAAAAAAGGAAGATGAAGAAGAAGTAACATTATAGGAAACAAAATCATTAAACCAACTAGGTTTGTGCACAAGTCTATCACTTCTACGAAGAGGAACGGAAATAAGAGTAGGAGAAAAAAAGGAACAGAAGACTCAACAGAGTAAGAGAAGGATAAAAAGTAGCATCTTCAGTGTCAGGAAAAGGTAGGACAGGAGAAGTATCGAAGAAGAAGAAAGATGCTGATAAGGAAAAAACATTTTCATAGAAAACAACATGACGAGAAACAAAGACAGACTGTGTTAAGAAGCTTATAAGCCTTTTGCCCTGGAGAGTACCTAAGGAAAATAGACTTGAAAGCTCTAGGATCAAACTTATCCTTAGAGGGAAAAGTATTAGCAGCAAAATAGAGACAACCAAAAGTTTTGAGAAAATTGTAATCAGGCTCCTTATAAAAAAGAACTTGATAAGGAAATTCCCAATGAAGCAAAGAAGTGGGCATTCGATTGAAAAGAAAAGTGGAAGACTGTGACGGCCCCTCTCCTAATCTAGGGCACCGCCCGGCCTAATCCCGTAATTAAGCCATAATCATATCCACGCAGGACTTAACTACGTACTAGTCAGCCTTTACAACCTAGACGCCTCTTTTCTCGTGTTCAGGATAAGTAATACACTTAATTAATTAGCGGAAGTCTTATTGATTATGTGGAAGCAATTAGTAACTTATGCGGAAGCCATTTATAAAATCCTAAGTGTGGAAAACCAAGAAATGACATCACATATATAAAGTCCTCAAAATGCAGTGAAACAACAAAATAGTCTAAGTCAAGTCGGGGAATAACGCTCAACCCAATATACCACCCCAAATAGTATCTTGAAAGACGTATATAACATATACAATCAAAATATCAAAAGAAGACCTACAATCGATGCAGTGACGCGCGCGCGGCTCAGGGATAATCGCCGATCTTCTCTTTGCCCGGCCTGCTGGTAGACGGCTCTGCACCCACCGTCATAAAAAGGACGGTGAGTACAAGAATAAAACAGTAATCCCCGATGACAAGTTTAAGTTGCATTTCCAAATATTCAAATGGTATTTAAAAGCATATAAACGGGAAAACTGGAAAATAAACCATATGCGAGTAAATACCAGAGTTAAACAAGTGATACTGACACTAGGCTAAGTAGTGGTGATTTAGGTTTGGTCGGCAGTGAAACGTGTCACTCCGACTCAATAATCATATAGCACGAGAGACTCTAACCCAAGTGTTACCAGGGACTCTAACCCCGGTGTCAGGGACTCTAACCCCGGTGCGTAGACCACCTCAGGGACCCCGAGTGTCATACAGTGTCAAGTAACATGTGCCGACATCCCCAGGGACTCTAACCCCGTGATTCGCGCACACCTCGATCGAGTACGGGACCTAAATGCAAAAACTACTTTTTAAATTTCAAGAAATACCAGGTATGGATTGTCAAGGCATAGTCACATCTACACACCTAAACAAAATAAGGAATACAAGTCCTCTTAAACATTTATAAGATATTCACTAGCCTAATAGCATGCTATTTATCATTCAAATCACATTTAAAACAACAAGAATAGACATAGCATGGGATAGAATCAATGAACTAAATTAATGAATGGATATCATGCAAACTAGACTCATCAAGTGAGCATAGACACAAAGAACACATGATATAAGAGTACAAAGGCAAAATAGTCAAAAGGACTATGCAAGAACAACAATTAATATGAATGAAATGCCAAGTAAAATTGTCATTGGGTATACTCACAACAACAAAGTAAACTCCTAGCTTTACTGGCCTCCCGTAACTCCAAATCTTGTATTCGCTCTCTCGTACCCTTTTTCCTAGGTTCCTGAGTTTGGTGTCTCATTAGTTCAAGTAAAGTGGATTTTAGCTCAATTTATCGAAATATATTTTTTTCCAATTTTTTTCCAATTTTTTCGGAATTTTTTTCCAATTTTTCTTTCATTTTTCTTCCCTTTTCCTCTTCTTTCTGTTTTTTTTTTTTAAATTTCTGTTTGGGTCGGGTCGACCCAAACGGGTCGGACCCGACCCGGCCTGGACCAGAACAGGTCTAGGCTCGGCCCAGTAAGGGGGTGCACACGCGCGCGCGCGTGTGGACCTCCTTCCTCCCGATCGATCAGGAGGAAGGAAAATATATATATATATATATATATATATATATTTTTTTTTTTTTTTGTTCTCTCCTCTGGTGATGGGTTGGGGTGGTTCTCCACCCCAACCCCGGTGGAACCGATGGCAGGGGAGGCACCCCTGCCATCACCACCGCGGTCATGGTGGCCGAACCCCCATTCTCGGCTACCCAAACAACAACAACAGTAACGACTCACCTTACTCTCCTTCCCGGCGCATCACTTCTCCTCCTCCTCCTCTCCTTTTCTTCTTCTTCCTCTCTCGGTTTTCTTCCTCTTCTTCGGCCCGATCATTGATCGTTTGTGTTTGCATGTGTGTTGTGTGTGTATGGTGTGTAGGTGGGAGTATTTGGTGGGCACGTGGTGTGGCATTGGACAAGTGTAGTGTATTTTAAGACAAGTGTGTGTGTTGTTGTATTTGTATAAGTGACATCTAACTGTGACACCACTAAGACACTTGTCTGTGTTTTCGGGCGTTTCGACGCCCGGTTTCGCGTCCGAACCGTGATATCCACGTACCATCGCGTCGTTAGTCACCCAATATCTATTTCATATGAGTTACTTGACATATTTTTATTCAATTTGTGTGTTTTCGTTTCCCCGACCTAATATTCGGTCCCGTCAACTACCCGGTACCCGCGTCGACACGCATATCGAGGCGTGTCTCCGCTCTCGTCTCGACGCCTACAACCGTACAAAATGACTTAGTAAGTCTACACAATACATAACACTAGGCACACATCAATACAAAAATACGATATACCTCGGCCACGTGCCTCGGTCGGTGCACGTATCACAGTGTAGGTCCCACGTCAAGGGTCGGTGATCCTGATTAAGGAATTAAAACGGGGTTAGAGATTTGGGCCGTGACAAAGACAAAATAGAATATCCCCAAAATTTCATTGGAAGAGAAGATTGAAACATAATAGCTCTAGCAACTTGAAGAAGATGACGATGTTTCCTCTCAAATACACCATTTTGTTGAGGGGAATAAGGAGTAGATCGTTGATAAATGATACCCAGCTTTAGAAAATAAACTAGAGCATTGTTGATTAATGAATTTAGTTCCATTATCTCTGCTTCTAACAGTTTGAACAAACTTATGAAAATGAGTATGAATAAAATGCAGAAAACTATTAATAGTGGATGCAGTAATTGATTTACACTTCAAAAGATATGTCCATGTAAATCGACTAAAATCATCAACTATAGTAAGAAAATAAGAACATCCTTGAAATGACTCTTGTTTATAAGGTCCCTACAAGTCCATATGAAGCAATTGAAAAGAAGTTGGAGTTTTTATTGAACTCATGGGAAAAGGCAATCTACATTGTTTAGACAAATGACAAACATCACAAGGTAAACCCTGTGTATCCAATGTAGAAGCAGGAGTTAACAAAGGCAAATGTTTAATAATATGTGAAGAAGGATGACCCAAACGATGATGCCATGAGAAAACATTATTTGCAACATTACAAGAAATAAATTTTGACAAAACAGTGTTGGAAGTATAAGTAAAAAATTGTATAACCTCTTGGTTAAATGACTCTAGATCTAGAATGTATAAACCTCCTAACACCTTTCCAATTCCAAGAATTTGAGTAGACTCAATGTCCTGTAGCAAACAAAAAAGAGGAAAGAAAACAAATTTAATATGGACTGTGGTGGTAAGTTTACTAACAAAAAGTAAATTGTATTTAAAAGATGGAACATGAAAGCAGGAATGAAGAATCAGTTTAGAGGTAAGGTTTATATCCCCAATGGCATCAACAAATTTAACAGTACCATCAGGAAGATAAACTGGAGTAGAAATAGAAGGTGGAGTATAAGAAGAGAATAAAGAGATATCATAACACATATGATTTGATGCTCCTGTATCAATGATCCAAGAACCATGTTTTAAATAAACATGAGCACATGAATTAGGAGAATATAGGCTACCTGCGAATTCTCCAGCATGAGCCAGATTTCCATAGGAAGGATTCTTTATACCAACAACTGCTTTCCCTTTCATATATTTTTCGATTCCCTGTTGAATCATAATGACCATATTCACTTGAAACTCCTCAAAGCTAGGAGAGCTTCCATTGTCAAAATCAAGTGGGGATCCCAGCATATTAACTAGATTTTTGTTCTGTTCAAGAACAAGTTTTTTGTCACCATTCACTACAAAAATCGACTAGAATAGCGACGGGAAATCTCGTCGCTATTCTGGTACGATCCGTCGCTATAACAGAATAGCGATGGGGATGCCCGTCGCTAATTGCCTCGTCGCTATTTCGAAATAGCGATGGGTGTCATAATTAGCGACGGATTAGCGACGGGACCCATCGCTAAATCCCGTCGCTATTTTCTTACCGTTTAACAAAAAAAATATTTGTTTTTTAAAAAAACAGTGATGTTTTTACTCAAAAAAGTGATGTTTAAAAAAACTTGAAAAAATAAATCTAAATAAAAAACAACAACAACAAATACAGCAAAACAAAACAAATATAAATCAAAACTAAAATAAATTTATTCATCTTCAAAACAACAACAACAACAAATACAATAAAAATATCTAAATCAAAACTTAAAAAAAAAAATTCAAAACTACAAATCTTAAATTTACAAAAAAATAAAAATAAAAACCTAACATCTAGCAGGGATGCGTTGACCAGCGTGACGGTGGCCAGAGTCGAAGGCATTGAGGCGGAAGGTAGAGTGGTAAAGAGAGCAGGGGCGATAGGGCAACAGGAGCGAGGACCGCAGCTAAGGGGTGGCGCGACACCGGCGAGGAGATCTAGCGAGAGGCAAGAGAGGGACGCGGATGGAAGTGAGAGAGAGGGGAGGAGAGTAAGGGTTGCACATCAGCGAGGTGAGTGGGAGGCGGCAGCGGCGCAAGAGAGAGAGAGAGAGGGAGGCGGCAACAAAGAGCGGGAGCGGAAAGAGGGAGGCGGCGAATGAGAAAGGGAGGCGACAAGAGAGGAGAAGAGAGTGTAGGGGCGGATGGAAGTGGGATAGGGGAGGAGGCGGTGAGTTAGAGGAGAGAAAAATGTGAGGTAGTTTATATATGGGAGAGGTTAGGATTTGGTTTTAGTGCGAGAGAGAGAAAGTGGGCCCCACTGCCACGTAAGCAACAATTAGTGACGGAGCCCCGTCGCTAACCCGTCGCTAAATTGGTCAATGGGTCCATTTAGGCTCCCGTCGCAAATCCGTCACTATTTAACGACGGGAAATAGCCCGTCGCTATTTCCCGTCGCTATTTGGTCCCTTTTTTATAGTGATTATTTCTCTGATTCTTAAACCAATCAGAATAACCATGTACTTGAAACAATTTTCTTTGGTGTGGCGTTTAGCCTTCCAGTGATCACAAAATAGATCATCTTTGTTGATGAACCTTTTTGTGTTATTTTTAGTACCAGAGGATGAGAAATGCAGTCCTTGACCAACATTTCCATGAGAACTATTTAGTGAACCAGGTCCACCAAGTGAACGAAAACCTCCATGCATTGTAGTAACTCGCTATTAAAACCTTTCACCAACATAGCGAGAATCCATATATGGTGTAAAACTCACGTGTACTTGTTTTTGCTTCTCAACACGTTGAATCATAGAATAAACCTTGTTAAAATTTGGAAGTGGATCCATAACAAGGATCTTATTGCGAACATGATCATATATGTCACTCAGTTCCATTAGAAACTGAATCAAACGATCATTGGAGTCCAACTCCATCAATTTTGAGTAATTTCCATAGTCGCAGTGAGGGGTTGGAGCTAAACACATCAACTCATCCCATAACTTCTTCGGTTTGGTATAATGCTTAGCTACTGACTGATCTCCTTGAGTAAGAGAACAAGTCTCACGTTTTAGCTGATACAAGATAGGTCCGTTACAATCTCCATAACGTTCTTTCAGATCCAGCCACAAAGTACGAGCATCAAAATCAACTTTACACCACTTTACACCACTTTACACCACTTTTCATAAATCAACTTTACACCACTTTTCATAATCTTGATCATCTTCTGCAGGTTGTTCACAACTGCCATTAATGAATCCAAGCTTCATCTTAGCCCCTAGAGCAATCCTCATTGCACGACTGCATGAGAGATAATTAAGATCAGTAAGTGGATTCGAGACAAGTACCATGCTTGGATGATTTGAGTTAGACAATGCAATGGACCTTCAATACTGTATCCGTGTGAATTGTTTACATTTGAGGATTCCGGCAGTGCTTCAGCTGCACAAGTAACATCCATGATCGTATCTTCAACAAATCAACAAGAGAACTTTAAAAGTTAGCTCACGATCCGGATCACTAGAGCCTTAACAATAAATCTGATACTCAGATCTACAAATTTCAGTAAAACAATTGAAATTTCTTCAATCTGTGAAGAAAACGACACACCACAACCTCAAATGCACACTGGCGTTCTTGAACGCCAGAGTGTCTCAATAGATCAAACTCTCTGATTTATAACACAAACACACTTGGAAAAGCAGATCGAACTTGTAATCTCGACCATCAAAGCACAAATCATAGAGTAATCACTCAGATCTACAGCTTCGCAATAACTCGAAAGCTAGGATTTTGACCAAAACTGCTTTGATACCATGATCGACTCAAGAAAGGGAAAGCAGAGTTTTATTGATCATCAAAAAAGTAAATACGTTACACACATGACTAACCTTATATACTGGTGTGTGTGCACAACACTCAACACTCATAGCTCACTCATATGGTCACACACAACACGTGACCACATGTAAACTATACTATGCACTAACTGAGAAAGAACCACATGCAAACAAACCAATATACATAACACATATACATTTGATTAATGGTCTTAAATAAAGCCTAACACGTAATTCTTTATGAAAGGCCTAGCTATATAGTTGGGAATTATACTATCAAAAACAAGAGTTGAAACATATTCTTAGCTTCTTATTATTGTGATTACTACTTGCTAGTACGTACTAGTAGATCCATGGGGATCAATTTAAGAGTCAAAATGCAAGTTACACTTATTTCAAAGCCCAAAGCAATCTTTGAAGAAATTGTCATATCTAAGATGTGCATTAATTCTTCTTCCCTAGTATTCAAAATCATTTGAGAAATTCGATGACCCAAAAATTAAAAGCGTTGCACTCCAATCTTATACCAGCAAAACCAGAGTTCTTTGCCAAACAATCGCCTTTCTTTCATCTGGAAGTGCTTCATAACACTTCTTTTGTAATGTCAAGCATTGTTCATCGCTCCAATTATGAAGTACCCACTGCAAGTTTCGTAGCAGAAATTTATTAAACCAGCTCAGTATCTCTGTATTTACTCTCAAACAACGTTGGCCTACCCATGCATTTCACGTCCCTACATGTTTCATTTGTAAAGCTCACAATGAAAAGTTAATAATTGCTCGACAATAATAATTAGTTATGTACATTCATGAAATTGGCATCTCCTTTTGGAATACTCACAAATATATCTCCTCCAACATGTTCAACACATGTAACCGGCCCATCAATCCAAAACACACACAAAATATTTATTATGCACACAGATTTTCATGAAACCAGAGTTTAAGTGACTTCCTTTTTGAAGGTACACTACAAGCAAATTGCTAAAACCATCACTTATGTGCACAGGGGATCTGTAACATTGGCTGTATATGTATGTATATATGTGTCTAATGATTATTAAGTATCGATATAAGCCTCAATTCCAAATTAGTTCGGAATTCTTAAGTGTGGATAAACATGAATAATTCAACTAATTTTGTTAAAGCATACATACCAAGGTACGATGGTGCGGTTTCAATCACATGAGGCAAATCGAAATTGATTCTCCTAATTGTAGGGAACTTGGAAACAATCTTGTTAGTGTTGGTTCCCACTCCACCACCTACATCAACCAAAACTAAATTTGAGGCCCTCAAACTCTTTGTAATTCTCAAGAATCTTCATTATAATTGAAAAGTCACCGGGCATCGATCTGTTGAGTAACTGCTGAAAAATCTGGATCTAGAACTGTATTGTCAAAGTACGACCTGCGTAAGTCAATGAAGATCAATATTATGTAGTACAGCACTATTTTGCAGGCATAAACTTAATTAAAGGCAAGATCAGTTTTTTTTTTTTTTCGAAGGATGTGCTGCTGTTGATGAATGGCAAGCTTATCGATTGATGCTAGTAGTGTTCAAGATCTTGTGTCGAAGAACCTCGAAACCATCCCTTCAAGATACATTCGACCGGAAATTGATGGTGAAATCGTTGTGACTTCCATTGATAATGAGGTACCAGTAATTGACTTGAGCAAGCTCATCCTAGATGGTAACAAGGGCGGGTTTTCTAACGAAGAGATGAAGAAGTTACATCTTGCGTGTCAAGAATGGGGCTTCTTCCAGGTAATCAATCGACTTAATTAAGCAACAAAAATATTTTCTTCGTATTAATTAGTTCTTTACTCGATCTGCAAACTATCGATCGTAGTGGATTTGGAAGTGTTGAATTGAATGATGAACTAATAATTAATTATTGACACATGCAGCTGGTGAACCATGGAGTTGACGAGGAGGCAATGAAGAAAATGGTTGAAGATGTGATGGAGTTCTTCGAGTTGCCAGTCGAGCTGAAGAAAGAGTGTTCATCAGAGATTGAAGGATACGGTCAAGCATTTGTGTTATCCGAAGAACAAAAGCTAGATTGGGGAGATATGCTTTATTTTTCCACTCGACCTGATAGCGCAAGAAACTATAAGGTCTGGCCTGCTCATCGTCCCCTAACTTTCAGGTACATACATCAACCAATAATTCATAGCAAGTGACATTGAAAGAAAAAATTATTACTACTAATTAATCAAGTTGAGTTAATATTAGCATGAATAATTAATCAAGTTGATGTCCTTTGATGATGATAGTAATCTGTTAGATTACAGAATAGCACGTACAGTTGCACTACATCGAGCACAATTAATGGATGAGTTTGAACCATGTAGTCGACCCCAATTAATTTGGGACTGAGGTTATGTTGTTGTTGTTGTTGTTTGATGTGCAGGGAAACTGTCAACAAGTATTCATCGGAGATGGAAAGAATGAAAACCATCTTGGTTGGTCTAATGGCTAAGAACTTGGGAATTGATCAAGGCAAGTTCATAGACTTGTTTAAAGATGGGCTTCAATCAATGAGGTTGAACTACTACCCGCCATGTCCTGATCCATCCAAGGTGTTGGGAATTTCTCCCCATTCCGACGCCACTGGCATTACTATTCTTCTTCAACTCAATGAAGTCGATGGACTGCAAATCCGTCATGATGGAAACTGGGTCCCCGTCAAAATGCTTCCTGGTGCCCTGCTTGTCAACATCGGAGATGTCATTGAGGTTAATCCCTCTTAAAATTGTCATTTTTCAAATTATACGTAGAAATATTACAACTGTTTTTTTTTTTTTTTAATTAATTGTTTGGGCTGATGATGATTAAATTGCAAGCAGATACTGAGCAATGGGATATACAAGAGCATAGAGCACAGAGTGGTTATAAACAAGGAGAAGGAACGAATTTCTGTGGCTACATTTCATGAAGCACATAAGAGTGTGCTAGTTGGGCCGCTGCCGGAGCTAATTGTCGATGGAGAAACCGAGATGTACCGGAGTGTGACCTCGGATGAATTTTTGAAGTTACTTCTTTCTCAGAAGCTTGATGGAAAGAGCCTCTTGGATGTCTTAAAGTTGAAGAATGAATAGCTGATCAGTATGTTGTTTCCATGCATGCACAATGAATAAAACTCAAGTTTGTTTGTTTTGAATAAAACTCTGGTTGGGATATTTCTTCTCATTCTAGAAAATCTATCTGCCATTTAATCTATACACAAAAAAGAGAATAAATTTTTATGTCAAAAAAATAATGATTCACTTAAAATTTAGTCATTGGGATTACATTCCCCTTTAGTATATATTAGATAAAATATGATATATGAATTTGATGAGAAAAAAAAATTGGGAAAATATCTTACATGTAACTAGTCGTTGTCCCGCGCTTCGCGCGCAAAAGAAACCAAGTATTAGCATTAATTCAAAATACATCATTGTATAACTCAACGAAAATAACTTTGATAAGAAAAGGAAAGTAAAATACCTTAATGATTGTTGTAGTGCATTTAATGCAAAACACATTAAATGCGCAATAACTGATATGTAATTGGGTTCTATTGTAGAAGCACCTTATATATATATATATTAGAATTGTAGTTGATGATGTGACGGAAGAGTGGATGATGTGGCGAGAATGAAGCTTAATAAGAAGCCACATGACGTCCAACTCAAGGTGTAGGCTCATAAATGTGTCACGTGACAATGCAAGTTGTTATTTTATTCCTATTAGAGTTGAAGTTGAGGATGTAGCGAAAGAGTTGATGGTGTGGGACGGGGATGTCATATATGTGTAAGATGTATGTAACTTTATTCGCAAAAGAGTTGGAGTTGATGACATGGCGAAAGAGGTGATGATGTAATATTTTAATTTTTATATTTAATGATGTTTAATGGGATTTAAAAAATGAAGGTAATGAGGTTAAAAATAAATATACATATTGGACATGTCACGTGACTTGTCGAGAAGGCTCGAAAATGTCACATGACACACCCAAGATACAACTTTAATATATATATATATATATATATATATATATATATATATGATGAGAAAAAAATTAGGAAAAGAACTTACATGTAACTAGTCGTTGTCCCGTGCTTCGCGCGCGGAAGAAACCAAGTATTATTATTAGTTCAAAATACATCAATATATAACTCAGCGAAAGTAACTTCGATGAGAAAAGGAAAATAAACACAAGATGTATGCCTTAATAAATATATATTAGAATTGGAGTTGATTACGTGGTGGAAGAGTGGATGATGGGGTGAGAAGGAAGCTTGATAAGAAGCCATATGACAACTCAAGATGCAGGTTCGTAAATGTGTCACGTGACAATGCAAGATGTTATTTTATTCCCATTAGAATTGGAGTTTATGATGTAGCGAAAAAGTTGATGGTGTGACGACGGAGATGTCACGTTTAAGATGTAACTTTATTCCCATTAGAGTTTGAGTTGTTGACGAGGCGAAAGAAGTGATGATGTAGTGGATTAATTTCTATATTTAGTGGTGTTTAATAAGATTTTAAAAAAGAAGGTAATGAGGTTTTGAATAAAGCTACAAATTGGGCATGCCACGTGTCTTGTCGAGAAAGCTCGAAAATGCCACGTGGCACACCTAAGATACAACTTTAATATATATAGATTAGAGTTGGAGTAGATGACGTAGCGAAAGAGGTGAAGATGTGATGATTTAATTTCTATATTTAGTGATGTTTAATAAGATTTTTTTTAAAAAAAGGAAAGTAATGAGGTTTTGAATAAAGCTGCAAACTGGGCATGCCACGTGGCTCGTCGAGAATGCTCGAAAATGTCACGTGGCACACCTAAGATACAACTTTAATATACATAGATTATAGTTAGAGTTGATGATGTGGCAAAAGAGGTTATGATGTGGTGATTTAATTTTTTATTTAGTGATGTTTAATGAGATTTTTAAAAAATGAAGGTAATGAGGTTTTGAATAAAGTTACATATTGTGCATGCCACGTGGCTCGATGAGAAGACTCGGAGATTCCATGTAGCACACCCAAGATACAACTTTATTATATATATAATATAATTAAAGATAGATTGGAGTTGAAGGCTCGTCGAGAAGGCTTGAAAATACCACGTGGCCCACCCAAGATATAACTGTAATATATATTTACATATATTGATTGATTAGAGTTGAAGTTGACGACTTGATGAAAGAGGTGATGATATGGTGATTTAATTACTATATTTCGTGATATAGATTGATGTATTAGAGTTGGAGTTAATGATATGGCGAAAGAGGTGATGATGTGGTGATTTAACTTTTTTATTTAGTGATATTTAATGGGATTTTTAAAAAATGAAGGTAATGATGTTTTGAATAAAGTTACATATTGTGTATGCCACGTGGCTCGTCGAGAAGACTCGAAAATGTCACGTGGGACACACAAGATACAACTTTAATATATATAGATAGATAGATAGATATAATTACATGTATATTTATTAGAGTTGGAGTTGATGCCGTGGCGGAAGAGGTGATGATGTGGTATTTAAATTTCTATACTTAATTATGTTTAATGGGATTTTTTTAAAAAAATGAAGGTAATGAGGTTTTGAATAAAGCTACATTTTGTCCATGCCATGTGGCTCGTCGTCAAAAATATCATGTGCCACATCCAAGATAAAACTTTTATATATACATAGATTGATTGATTAAAGTTGGAGTTGATGACATGGTGAAAGAGGTGATGATGTGGCGATTTAGATAATATATTTAGTGATGTTCAATGAGACTTTAAAAAGGGAAGATAATGAGGTTTTGAATAAAACTACATATTGGGCATGCCACGTGGCTCATCGAGAAGGCTCGAAAATGTCACGTACACTTAAGATACAACTTTAATATATATAGATTAGAGTTGGAGTTGATGATGTGGCGACAGAGCTGATGATGATGTGATTTAATTTCTATATTTTGTGATGTATAATGTGATTTTAAAAAAGGAAGGTAATGAGGTTTTGAATAAAGCTACGTATTGCGCATGTCACGCGGCTCGTCGAGAAGGCTCGAAAATGCCACATGACGCACCCAATATAAAACTTTAATATATATATATATATATTAATTATATTTGAGTTGGAGTTGATGACGCGGTAAAAGAGGTGATGATATGGTGATTTAATTTCTATATTTAATGATGTTTAATGAGATCTTAAAAAAAGAAGATAATGAGGTTTTGAATAAAACTATGTTTTAGGCATGCTACGTGGCTCGTCGAGAAAACTCGAAAATGTCATGTGGCCCACCCAAGATACAACTGTAATATATATATTGATTGATTAGAGTTGAAGTTGATGACGTGATGAAAGAGGTGATGATGTGCTGATTTAATTACTATATTTCGTGATATTTAATGAGATTTAAAAAAAAAGGTAATGAAGTTTTGAATAAAGCTACATATTGGGCATGTCAAGTGGCTCGTCGAGAAGGCTCGAAAATGTCACGTGGTACACCCAATATAGAACTTTAATATATACTCTCTCCGGTCATTTCTAAAATTCGTTTAAGGTAAGGAAACAAAAATTAAAGGAGTTTTAATTACAAGTATAATTTACATATATGTACTACTTGACATTAAATGAATTGAATAATTGAATAATCATAAATATTTGAATTGTATAAAGGTAAAATAGGTAAAAATGTGATAAATACACTCTTGAATTCCAAAAATGATTTACATTTCATGAAGCACATAAGAGTGTGCTAGTTGGGCCGCTGCTGGAGCTAATTGTCGATGGAGAAACCGAGATGTACCGGAGTGTGACCTCGGATGAATTTTTGAAGTTAATTCTTTCTCAGAAGCTTGATGGAAAGAGCCTCTTGGATAACTTAAAGTTGAAGAATGAATAGCTGATCAGTATGTTGTTTCCATGCATGCACAAAGAATAAAACTCAAGTTTGTTTGTTTGTTTGTTTTGAATAAACTCTGGTTGGGATATTTCTTCTCATTCTACAAAATCTATCTGCAATTTAATCTATACACTAAAAAAAGAATAAATTTTTTTGTCAAAAAAAAATAATGATTCACTTAAAATTTAGTCATTGGGATTACATTCCCTTTAGTATAAATTAGATAAAATATGATATATGAATTTGATGAGAAAAAAAAAATTGGGAAAAGATCTTACATGTAACTCGTCATTGTCCCGCGCTTCGAGCATAAAAGAAACCAAATATTAATATTAGTTCAAAATACATCAATATATAACTCAACGAAAATAACTTTGATAAGAAAAGGAAAGTAAAATACATCAATGATTGATGTAGTGCATTTAATGCAAAACATATTAAATGCGCAATAAATGCTATGTAATTGGGTTCTATTGGAGAAGCACCCTATATATATATACCCTACATAAATACATACATACATATATATATATATATATATATATATATATATATATATATATATATATATATATATCATATCATATATATAAAAGCACGAATAACAAATTTTTGAGTAGTAATGAAATTTACTTCTTTGCCCATATATATCTATCATATTTACTTCTTTCCCCATATATATTTATCATATATATAAAAGCAACTATATATCTATCTATATACGCTACCTCTTCAACGTCTTGAACACTGCCTCTTCAAATCGATCAACAACTCAACTACTCTCCCACCTCTTCAAATCGATCAACAACTCAACTGATCAACGACTTTCCTTCCTCTTCAAATTATTCATTCACAACTTTCCATCATCGACTCATTCGTTGCTTTCCTTTGCTCTTCGATTCAAATGTGAGTTAATCCACCTTTCTTCTCCAATTCTTTTTTTTTTTTTTTCAGAGAGTTCGATTCAAATGTGAGTTAATCATCTGGTCTATATGGTTCAATTTGATTCATGATTTTTGAAAGAAATTTGGGTATAATCCACCATTGATTCAATGTTGAATTTAACACAAAAGCCCTCTTTTCATCTGGTCTATATGGTTCGATTTGATTCATGATTTTTGAAACAATACATTGGAAGCTAATATGATCAACCTCTCTTTCATTGTATTGTTATTAGAATTCATGGGATACATATATGTTTGACTATTTGTAGTGAGCGATTTTTTGAAGACAATAAGCCGAAACTGAATTGGGCTTTAAGATCTTGAATACTAGGTGTTTGTTGAAATGCCAAAATAATCTTCATCTTCTTCCTTTATATAAGAAATATATAGATGTTTGATTTGTATGTCTTTTTACAAGTTGAAATTAAAAAATTGCATCTTTATATTAGCATACTTGGAAAAAAAAAGGACATGAAGTAATTTGAATCTTTGTTTGTTGAACTTGTTGTGTTGTTGGTGACGAACTAATCTCTTGGTTCATTAATTCCTACACAAATGAATGTAAAGTTTTTGTGCACATTTGAGATAAATGAAAGCCTCCAATAAAAGCATGTAGGAGATGGAAAGTAAGCAATGAAATTCTTGTGTCTTTTTATCTATATCAAACTTGCGGTCGATATTTTTTAATTTTTCTGCTAAATTATGTCTTTTATGTCTTGTTGAACAAGCTCTTCGAAGTAATCTTTGTTGAACAAGATGTTTTTCATGAATCTAATAGTTTCTGTTGTTCAAACGGTCAAGTAACCCTCGTTCCTAATGTTGTCCATGAAGAAATGTTCGACCTATTCACTTCAAACACTAAAGAGACATGTGAGTTTTTGATGTACATCCGTACTTATAACACCAATTTTGGTTTTACATCTTTTGGTGTAAAGTGCGAGAGAGAGTATGCCAAAAGTAATGTGGGTGTATATACATTTAGAGTGCATTGCCAAATTCATCATTTTATAAATAATTTATTTCCTGACAAGGAGCATCCTTCTTTTTTGCAACTGTACTTTTATGATACTGATCATGAAGTGCAAAACCGAATGCATTGCTCTGATAGGATGAAAGAGACAATTTTGGCAAGGTTAATTACTATGCTTATGAAAAATCCATATGCAAGTTTTTTCTGCACTCTACAAAATAAGGAAGATTTAGAAGATCATGTTGTTCAATTAGTTTCAAGTGTTAGTCGCCTTCTACTTATTGTTTTTCATGTTTTCTATTAATTGTAGTGGTTCTTTTCAATTCTGGTTGATTAACTAGAAATTAATTCCCGCGAGCGAAGCGAGCGGGTCAATCGTGCGTAGCACGTCTTGAAACTAGTATATATATATATATATTAGAGTTGGAGTTGATGATGTGATGGAAGAGTGGATGATGTGGCGAGAAGGAAGCTTAATAAGAAGCCACATGACAACTCAAGATGTAGGCTCATAAACGTGTCACGTGATAATGCAAGATGTTATTTTATTCCTATTAGAGTTGAAGCTGAGGACGTAGCGAAAGAGTTGATGGTGTGGCGACGGGGACGCCATATATGTGTAAGATGTAACTTTATTCGCAATAGAGTTAGAGTTGATGACGTGGCGAAATAGGTGATGATGTAGTGATTTAATTTTTATATTTAGTTATGTTTAATGAGATTTAAGGTAATGAGTTTTTGAATAAAGCTACATATTGGACATGCTACGTGGCTCGTCAAGAAGGCTCGAAAATGTCACATGACACACCCAAGATACAACTTTAATATATATATATTTGATGAGAAAAAAAATTGGGAAAAGAACTTACATGTAACTAGTCGTTGTCCCTTGCTTCGCGCGCGAAAGAAACCAAGTATTAGTATTAGTTCAAAATATATACATCAATATATAACTAAGTGAAATTGCATTTCCAAATAATCAATAAAATATATGTGTTAACATGACATGCAATCCACTCCGTCGCTATATCCTAACTATAATCAGACGTTGACTTCTAAAAAATAGTACATAGACAGTATTAAGAGATCATGAAATGCAGAGATAACTTGTCGGCATTAGACTCCACTAGTCTCACTAGACGGCGTAGTGGTAGGATTGAAACCAAGTTTCAAGCAAACCAGACTCCGAAACAAGCTTATCCACCTCACTCACTCTATCTATGCATGATCAAGAATGAGAAAATGCAATGCAAATTATGATACAATCAAGGTACAAAGATAAATTTCATAAATAATAAAGATCACTATAGGGTTTACTTACCACCGAACCAACTCAAAGTTGGTTACGAAGCCTCACACATTGTTTCCCCGACTTTCACGTACTTCATTAAGTCCTCTTAAAGCACAAATTCACATTTTAAGAGTTACAACTCTATTTCATCATCAATCAATACAATTCATTTCATTAACTTATTAATTTAGTTCATTGGTTTTTGCCATTTTCGCAACTATTTTTTCACCAATTTAAAAGTTGTGCCAAAGTTCGAGCTTAAATGCTACTCAAAGTACGATATATAGGGATTTCAAAAATTTCAACCTTAGTTAATTTGGACAACAAATACCCATTTAAATCATTACCCAAAGTTGCTAAGTTGCAACTGTCATAAGTGGACAGTTTTGGACCATATCAACATGCTATGTTCTACCTTGTTTTTCATTGATTAAACAAATTCCAATTGCCACAATCTTTATTGACCATCAAAGTAGGTTATACTAAGATTCAAATGAACCTATTCGAAAGTCAATTGGACCCCATTTGATGTCTCAAATCAATTCACCAACATGCCTACTCAAAACAGTAAAAAAAATAACAGTGCAGTCCTATGTTTTGTGCCTCCTTTTCGGCCTCCAAAACCTTTCAAAACCTACTCGGAAATCAAATCTGATTAGCAGGGGTTAAGTTTGATATATAAACATGAAAACTCATAAAATATTTCGCACAAAAACCTTCATTTGATTGCTCGGATCATTACCCCAAAGTAGCCCAAAAATTGGACTGCAGTACTAGTTCTACAAAATTAGTTTTTGTGCAATCATTTTGACTCCAATTAATACACGAAACTTCCTCGAAACTTCAAACTGATTCTAAGGAATCCAATTTGTTATACAAGAATTATAACCACCAAAAATCTCGATCAAAATCTTTCAATTAATTGCCCAAATCATCAATCAAATATCGCATAAAAATAAGACTGCATAATATAAAACATATGAACTAATTTTTCTAAACCTTCTCAAATCCCTCAAAAAAAGATGATAACATGCATATACAGTTGTAAACGATGAATGAAAATGCGCGCACCCAATTAAATAATTTATTATGGGTGTATATTCCTATTTAATTTGCAGTTAATTAATAATTAAGATGCTGAAATAGATGCTCTTAAATTTCAAGAGCTAAGTTTTTGTTTTAGTCAATTGATAAATGGGGGGAATGAATATATTTCTTGAAACAACCAAACACCTTAAATAACTTAAATAAATAAATACTTTAAAATAAAAAAATGAAAAATTAGAAAATTAAATTGCTGAAAGGAGGATGCATGTGAACTTTCTCTCAGCTCCAACTTATATAGATATATAGATATAGATATATAGATATAGATAGATAGAATATAGATATAGATAGATTTGATTAAGGGTCTCCAGTAAAGTCTAACACGTACGTAATTCTCTACGAAAGGCGTAGTTGAGAATTATACTATCAAAAACATCTTATTCTTAGCTTCTTATTATTGTGATTACAATTGATCGAGATTACTATTTGCTAGCACTAGTAGATCCATGGGAATCAATTTAAGAGTCAAAATCATTACACTTATTTCAAAGCCCAAAGCAATCTTTGAAGAAACTGTCATATCTATAGATATGCATTCACTTCTTCCCTAGCTAGTATTCAAAATCATTTGATAAATTCGATGACCCAAAAATTAAAAGCGTTGCACGCCAATCGTATACGAGTAAAGCCAGATTTCTTCGCCAAAGCCTTGAACTCTTCTTCAGTTCTCTCCTTTACTTTTGAGTTAAATGTCATCATCATAAGGTCATAGATATATGAAAGTCTTGTAGCGTTATTAGGATGGGGAACTGCTGGAACAATCGTATCCACAACAATCACCTTTCCTTCATCTGGAAGTACTTCGTAACACTTCTTCAGTAATGCCAAGCATTGTTCGTCGCTCCAATTGTGAAGTACCCACTACAAGTTTCGAAGCAGAAATTAATTAAACCAGATCACTTTCTCTGTATGTACTCTCAAACAATGTTGGCCTACCCATGCATTTTCACGTCCCTGCATATATAGTTCATTTGTAAAGCTCGCAATGAAAAGTTGAAAATTAGTTATGTATATACCTTCATGAAAATAGCATCTCCTTTTGGAATACTCACAAACATATCTCCTCCAACATGTTCAACACCTGCAACCGGCTGATTAATCCAAAACACACACATAAAAGATATACAAGCACAGACAAATTTTCATGAATTAAACCAGAGTTTTAAGTGACTTCATGTTTGAAGCTACACCCAAATTGCTAAAAATATCACTTTTGTGTGCAAAGGAGATCTGCAACATTGGCTATTTATGTGTATATATATATATATATATATATATATATATATATATATATATATATGTGTGTGTGTCTAATAATTATTAAGTATAGATATAAGCCTCAATCCCAAATTAGTTCGGAATTCAATCTTAATTGTGGATACTCTTGAATAGCTAAAAACTTATTATGTTAAGACATACATACCAGGGTACGATGGTGCGGTTTCAATCACATGAGGCAAATCAAAATTGATTCCCCTAATTGTAGGGAACTTGGAAACAATTATGTTAGTGTTGGTTCCCACTCCACCACCTACATCAACCAAAACTTTGAGGCCCTCAAACCCTTTGTAGTTCTCAAGAATCTTCTTCATTATAATTGAAGAGTCATCGGACATCGATCTGTTGAATAACTCGTTCATTTCCGGGTGTTTGGCTCCATATTCATATGCATCCATTCCACAAACCTTAGTAACTGCTGAAAAATCTGGATTTAGAACTGTATCATCAAAGTAATACCTACATCAAATTGATGAAAATCAAAAGTGTTAGAATAAACAACATTTTTAGATATGTTTACTTAATTAATTGATCAATGTTATAAGTAGTACTGGATCATTATCATTTGAAATGCATATTACCAGGTCTCTAATGAAATCTTGTCATTAGTGAACAACAAAGAAGAACAAAGTGAAGCTCCTTCTTCATTTTTGATGAAGTACTTGGAAACCTGTGTCAAGCCATAAAACCTTTCGACTTCACCACCAATATTGTTGATATCATTCTCTTTGATAATGCAAGTGAGCACTGAATGGCTGGCAAGAAGGCGAAGGAGACGATCAAGAATAATGTGAGCATCTGGGTTCTTATTATTAGGCAGTTGAGAGGCAATCTCAGATGCTGAGAGATAATTAGTTGTTGGTGCTCTACTCATGATCTCAAACACATTGAGCTTGATTGCTGCTCTCATCACCAAAGGTACAAGAGCCCCGTACACCAGTTGTTCTGCAAACAAGAAGTCCTCGTCTTCCTCTCTGTCGACATTATTGTTGTTGTTGTTGTTTGGCTTCTGCAGAAAGCAATCCATGGTAGCTTGGCTTTTCCGATCAGCACTTAGATATATATATATATATATATGAGCAAACTAACAAATTAAGTGTTAAAGTGTACGTTTTTACCAATGTTCCCCATGCATGAGCGAGTGGTTACGCGCTACATAGTGGAGCTACATGGGGCAACTCGAGAGACCCTATGTAATTTCGTCTCCCACCCTGCCGTCCGCTTCACCCCATATTCTCCCTCGCCACCTCTATTCCACTACAACAAAGTGGGTCTATAGCAACACTTTTTTGCCAACACTAATAAAAAATGTCTTCGAATTTTAATTTTAGAGACACATGATATATAAACGTTGTCAAGTTTAAAATTTTGAGACGCTTAACATACAAGTGTCTCCAAATTAAGGACACTTGATATTAAAAAGGTCGTCAAATTCGGAATCTCGAGACGTATAATGTACAAGTGTCTCAAAATTAAGGACACTTGTTAAAAAAGTGTTGCCAAATTTAAAATTTGGAGACACTAATTTAAAAGTGTTGTCAAGTTTTAATTTTAAAGACACATAGTTTATAAGTGTTGCTAAAATTAAAAATGAGGACACAAACAATAAGTGTTGTCAATTTCGATATTTAAAGACACATAATTTATAAGTGTCTCCTATATTAGAGACACTTGGTAAATTAGTGACACCAAATTTAAAATTTGGGGACCCTAATTTACATGTGTTGTTAAGTTTTAAATTTAAAGACACATAATTTACAAGTGTTGTTAAATTTCAAATCTAAGGACACATAATTTACAAGTGTTGTTAGACTTTAAATATAAAGACACATAATTTAGAAGTGTTGTTAGACTTTAAATTTAAGGACATATAATTTACTAGTGTTGTTAAGTTTCAAATTTAAAGACACATAATTTACAAGTGTTGTTAAATTTCAAATTTAAGGACACATCATTTACATGTGTTGTTAAGTTTTAAATTTAAAGACTCATAATTTACAAGTGTTGTTAAATTTCAAATCTAATGACGCATAATTTACAAGTGTTGTTAAATTTCGAATCTAAGGACACATAATTTACAAGTGTTGTTAGACTTTAAATATAAAGACACATAATTTACTAGTGTTGTTAAGTTTTAAATTTAAAGACACATAATTTACAAGTGTTGTTAAGTTTTAAATTTAAAGACACATAATTTACAAGTGTTGTTAAATCTCAAATTTAAGGACACATAATTTACAAGTGTTGTTAGACTTTAAATCTATTGTTAAATTTTAAATCTAAAGACACATAATTTACAAGTGTTGGTAAATTTTAAATCTAAAGACACATAATTTACAAGTGTTGTTAGATTAAAAAATTAAAGACACATAATTTACAAGTGTTGTTAGACTTTAAATCTAAAGACACATAACTTACAAGTGTTGTTAGATTTTAAATCTAAAGACACATAATTTACAAGTGTTGTTAAATTTTAAATCTCAAGACACATAAGTTACAAAGTGTTGTTAAATTTCAAATCTAAAGACACATAATTTACAAGTGTCGTTAGATTTCAAATTTAAGGACATATAATTTACAAGTGTTGTTAGATTTTAAATATATAGACACATAATTTATAAATGTTGTTTGATTTCAAATTTAAGGATACATAATTTACAAGTGTTATTAGATTTTAAATCTAAAGACACATAATTTACAAGTGTTGTTAGACTCTAAATCTAGAGACACATAATTTACAAGTGTTGGTAAATTCTAAATCAAGATTTGTTATTAAAGTTAGGTTAAACATGACTCGAGTTTAAGTTTCGTGAATGAAAAAAATAAAATTGAGAGGGTTGCCTCCCGTACATAACTCGACATCGCCCTAAGCGTGGATTAGTCGATGCAGTTGGTGCGGGACACCACGAAAACAAAAAAAAAAAAAAGTTAATTAAATGTTAAATGTATAACTAAAACAATTAGATTAACTTCTTAAAAAAAAAACTATTAGGCCATATGTGATCCCTAAATATAACCCAGCAGTGGAAACATAAGAAATTTACAGCTCTGCTCATCATATGTAAATATTATATTGATTGTAAAGAAGTTATAATTGTTTAGCCAACCTAGTTGTTAATGGAGATTTAGCAAACATCAACAACAAAGCCTAAATCCCCAAATTAATTAGGCTATATGGATGAAACTCTTCAAACTCTATTATTTGTTTGGTCCATTTTATCTTTAGTTGGATGTTAATTGTTATTAACCGATCCAAATTAATTAGACAGTACTCACTGGCTCTCTCTTTCGACTCTCCTTTCTCGAATCCCTCAAGTTGCTCTCTTTCCCTCTCTGTTCTCTCTCTCTCGGCTCTCCCTCACGGTCGTGCCCTCACTCTCTACCTCCCTTGGTCTCGGCTCTCCACTCTCACCTCTCACCTCTCTGGACAACCTCTCGATTGTGGACTTGAAGAAGAGAAGAAGTGAATCACTTATTAAGGTAGATGTCTCTCTCTCTCTCTCTCTCTCTCTCTCTCGCTCGATCGTTCCGATTTCTCTCTCTCACTCGTTCGATCGTTCCGATTTCTCTCTCTCAGTCGCTCGATCGTTCCGATTTCTCTCTCTCAGTCACTCGATCGTTCCTCTATCTCTCTCGCGGAATCGCGAATTAGGGCAACCAATTCTTCAATTTCTGGACTCACTCGATCTGGTGCCCTGACATGTCTTGGGATGCTCTGAAACCAAGCTGAGGAGCGTTCGAGATTTTGCGATTCTCATGGCGGATGCGCTCTCGGTGATCCCCACGGCCGTGTGGAATCTATCGACAAGTTTGTACGAGAAGCGGAAGAATGCGGCACAGAAGTAAGTTCGTTTCCATTTCCTAAAATTTGAAATTTTGAATTTTGATGTGGTTTCAAGGAATTTTGATAGGTCCGAGGATTTCGAACTGTTCATGAATCGGATCGTGGGGTTTCGTTGTGCGAGATTGAAGAAATCGTCAAGCGACTCGCCATGGTGGTGATCATGACAAGATTACGGCGATGATCAATCTGTTGACCAATGAGTTCACTAGCTTACCACGGCGAATCATCGGAAGGTGATTTTGGTTTTGGTTTTTGTTTCATTGATTGTATTGGTGGATTGGATTGTGAAGTTTGTTGTTTTGGTGTAGGGAGGATTGATTGGGCTTGCGGCGGCTACCGTTGAAACTATTTCCAAGCCCTACAGCGACATTCGAACTCTCTCGTGACGCACTCGAGAGCCGATTGGAGAAGAACCCCAGCGATTCGCAATCAACTCCACATTTGGATTCTCGTTAATGGTACAGATCTTATCTCTGCAGCTGTCTCTGCTTCTAAATCGAGCCTTCTAGTTGATCTTCCTGAGTATTCATCGAAATTTCTCGTGCGATTTGTGTTTCGTTCCTGGTTTTTGATCGTGATCTTGAGCTTATTAGGTTTTGTTTTGGTGATTTTTTGTTGTTAATTAGGTTTTTGATAGATCAAGAGTAAGTGAAGTACATTCTTTATTATACGTAGAATTGATAGCGGTGGCGTATTCTTTATATAGCTAACTTGAGCTTTATATGTACATTCTTTATCATACATTTAGCAAGCATGAACTGACCAATTGAAAACCTTTGTAGTTTCTATAAAGTTATTAAGCCAAATAGTAGCCTCCATTTTGAGAAGGAATGATATGTGAATCCTATAAGTTCTCATTGTAGGGTTTAAATTACAAATTGTATGCTCTTAGTTTTTAAGGCCGGTTTCCTAATTTTGGATTTCGATTGGTGAATACTTATATTTAATTTTGTGTGTAAAACAATGATTGGAAGAGTTTTTGACTGATTGCATGTGTTTGTTATGAGTTAAGGTTTCGATTTGGTCAATACTTGGGGTTGGGGAAGAGGAGCATTTGATAATGAATTGAGTGTTTCTTTGGTTTTGATATGCTTAGGAATATTTTTTTCGCGTAGATTAGCGTTTGAAGTCGACTCCAACTGTTTTGGGATTGAGGCTATGTTGTTGTAGATATTTAAGTAATCTTTTTAGGTGTTCAAGATTGTATTCTTCAATTGATTAATGGAAATGCATAGAATTTCATGAGTAATAATACAAGTATAACAAAATACAAGTAACTAAAAAACTTGTCAGAGAGAACTTATTAGAGAATTTCATGAGTAATAATAAAAGTAATTTTTTTTTAAACAAAAGTTTAGTGCCTCTAGCATTGTGGGGCTCTTTTATATTTCATCTCCTATAATAACCATCTTTGTTAAGCTATATAGCTATTGTTTCTTAGTTTCTGATTTTGTTTTTTGAGAGAGTTCAGAAAGAGAGATATATAAAAGCAATGAGAGGAGAGGAAGATTATATATATATAAATGAACAGAGAAACTTAGGCACTGAAGATTATAAATGGAATGAGATGTTTTATAGGTGAGAACTACTTTATAAGCATTGGCATGAGCAATTGAAAAGGGAAAAAATACTTTGAAAGAATGATTTTACTATTTTGAAAATGTTTCCAAGGATTGACTGAAAATGTTTGGATGAATTGGAGCAATGCATTGTGCAGAAGAAAAAAATAATTATACAGTATAGTGCCACGGAAAGCCAACATCACAGATGTACTGATGATTCCATGTATGCAATATTCTTGAAACTTAAAGGATAACTCATTTACCTTGAACTTAAATTACTTTTTTCAACTTGCAGATATGGTGGGGACATGAGTTCAACTTAAAGCTACTTTAGAAAGTGAAACACGTGTAAGTTTCTCATCCGAGCTGGCCAAGTTAGCATTATGTACATATGATTTTTCACCTAAAATCCTTGCTAAGTGTATCAAGTAAAACTAATCGATTCTTCTACTTGATGAGGAAGCTACTGCTAGCATATGTTGTGTTTTTATTTCTAACAAAGCAAACATTGAACCATGTTAGCTACATCTTCTTTTTTACCATCTAATAAAAAGGAATCATGCCTCATCATTCCCTATAGATCTCTTTTTCTACTTTATTTACTTATTTTTCTACTTCATTTACTTATTTAGCTAAGGGAAATGTTTTCTATGTGTAGGTAGCTAAATGTGTGGAAGTTGGGCTTCCATAACTCATTATCTTGTTGATATTTGCACAAGTAATACTTTTGTTTCTCTGACAATGCATTGCCTAAAATGATTCTGAAGCTTTCAATTTCAAAAGTTGGTGTCTTTGCAATGGAAAATGCCAGATGAATTCCTGCTAAACAAGGCAGTTAGAACAATATCAATAAAAAAAGCCTCTGTTGATACAAGTATTTATTTTTCTTTTCATTGCTCTTGATTTAATTTACTTAATGTTGTGCTTTTTGGACCTTTTAAATCCTTTCTAATTAGTGCATCTTAAGTTATCTCAACAGGGCTTGTACTTACGGAGTGCTTGGGCTGCCACTATATCACATTCTCAGTTTCGAAGATATCGAAGAAACGTCTTTTCACATATTTGTTGGTCTCTTAAGGAATTGTTGGGAGACCTTGTGTAATCGTTGTGTAATCGTTATAGTTTAAAGATTTCATTTAACAAGGAAATTCAACTGTATATTGTTTAAGAAGGAAATTCTACTGTATATTGTTTATTTTTTCACATTAAATTTGTACATTTGTTAATTTGATTTTTGTTCAAATAAAATAAATAAAAATTTCATTTTTATTGATAAATAATATTCTTGTAAATAGAACTAGAAACATCTTTAATTTATATATAAAATCTTCTTTTCAATTATATTAATATTAATTATTTTTTTGATATATATATATATACATGACGACTAGGGGTGGGCAAACCGCGGTTTGGTGGTGAAAACCACCAAACCGCGACCAAACCGAAGGTCTACGGTTTGGTGATTTTCCAAACCACCACCAAACCGCGAACCACTAAAACCGCAACCAAACCGAACCGCGGTTTGCGCGGTTTGCGGTTTGGTTTCGCGGTTTTGGTGCGAGGCGGCGGTGGACGTTCGCGCGGTGGAAGGCGACGACGATGGCGATGGATTCGGCGGCGGCTGTGAGACGAAGATTGAGGAGGATGAAGGAGACGGCTGGGGTGAGAGGAGCGCCGCGGGAGTGAGGAGAGAGGAGCGCCGCGGGAGTGAGAGCGGGGAGAGGAGCGCCGCGGAAGTGAGAGCGGGGAGAGGAGCGTCGGCGGGAGTGAGAGGAGAGGAGAGGAGCGCCGCTGGAGTGAGAGCGGAGAGACGAGGCAGGCGCCGCGGGAGTGAGTGACCCGCGGGAGTGAGATGAGAGAGGAGCGCCGGCGGGAGTGAGAGCGGAGAGAGGAGCGCAGGCGCCGCGGGAGTGAGAGCGGAGAGACGAGCGCAGCGCCGCGGGAGTGAGCACAGAGACGAGCGGGAGTGAGAGCGCAGAGAGGAGAGAGGAGTGAGAGCGCAGAGGAGAGTGAGAGCGGCGCAGAGAGGAGAGTGAGAGCGGCGCGGCGAGAGAGAGTGAGAGAGCGCGAGAGAGAGAGTGAGAGCGGCGCAGAGAGAGAGAGTGAGAGAGAGAGAGTGAGAGCGGCGCAGAGAGGAGAGAGGTGAGGAATTTTTTTGTTTTTTGTTATGTTTTAGGGTTTTTGATATATGGTGGTTATTTACCAAAATGCCATCGGTTTGGTTAAACCGCGGTTTTTCTAAAATTAAAACCGCGACCAAACCGCGGAATCGCGGTTTGGTCATTTTCCAAACCGCGACCAAACCGCGAGGTTTAAAAACTAAACCAAACCGTGCGGTTTGGTCGGTTTGGGCGGTTTGAGCGGTTTTTCGAAAACCGCTGCCCACCCCTAATGACGACACTAAATATGAATGCGTTGTCTACTTAGAGACACTAGTGTATATGTGTTGTCAACTTAGAGACACAAAGTGCACATGCGTTGTTAATTTAAAGACATTAAGTGCACGTGCGTTGTTAATTTAGAGACACTATGTGCACATGCGTTGTTAATTTGGAGACACTAAGTGTACACGCGTTGTCAATTTAGAGACACTAAGTGTACATGAGTTGTCAACTTAGAGACATTAAGTGCACAAGTGTTGTCAATTTAAGGACGCTAAACTTACAAGTGTCCTTAATTTAGGGATGCATATATAAATAGTGTCTCTAAATTGGAGACACATAAAAAATAAATGTCCTAAAATTAAAGACACATGAACAACAAGCGTCCCTAGTTTAACGACGCTTATAGCAAAAGTGTCTTAAATAAATGTTACCAACGCATACATTTTGTGTCGTAAAAAAATGGGGCGACATCACTTTTACCAACACAAGTGGCAACACTTTATGATGCGTCGGTAAAATTTTTAGAGACACTAATTAATGTCGTTAAATGAGTAAATTAATGTCGCTAAACGCAAAATGTTTTGTAGTGTTCACTCACCTCGTCAATTAAGTTCGAATCAAATGAAGAAATTTCAATATTAATTACTTTGGGGTAGTGCAATTGTATATTTATTTTGTATACGTAAAAATATACATAGATAAAATAAGGGTGGAGCTGTATACTAAAAAAAAAAATGTGGAGCCGACCTAAGATTGACATCCTCTTACCTAGAGGCGGATCGGGACACGACACACGCTTTTTATATAACAAATGTAGCGTTGTAAATAAAAAAAAAAAATGTATTTGAAGTGTCTTGAATGTAGTATTGTCAATTTTTTTTTTTGTTACGCTTAATTTTTTATACTAATATATTTTTATTTGAAAAAAAAAAGTTAAAGTTATATAAATTCACCCCAACAAGATTTTCTTATTCTGCCCCTGGCGCCACAGTTATCAATTGTATAGTCCCTACACTTGTGCAGGTGGCAATTTGTGATTGCGAGCTCCACGCATCTCCTACTTTAAAGAAAATAAAAAGATGTCTGACTACATGTATTCTTCTTCCCGGAAAAACTGCACATGTACGGCATGCGTGCTTGCACTAAAACTATATTGACCAGGTTAGTAAAATGTTTAAAAGTATGTAATTTGATACGTTTTTGATTCATTAAGTATTGTGGATACTTTCTCACATGATCAAGTATATATGTATGTATGATAAAACTTAAGGAGATAAATAATCTTTGTATTGGGGAGCAACGACTTGTAAAAACTATATAATTTTTGGTAAATATTAAGATGACTATTTTTTGAGAAACCCAATTCAGAGTTGTGACTAAAAAATGATCAACAAAACTTCTATTGATTATATAGTCCTGGTAAGAGCATCAACTCCAACGCAATGCAACCATGTATTGTGGTGAAAATAGATGCCACTTAGGGTGGATAGACATTGAACCATATATAAAGAACCTTCTCCAATCCACATGTGGATTGTCAAAGTGGAGCAGATGTGGTAAAAAAACGAGTAGAGGATGTCTAACCCAATGTCTAGATGTGGTAAAATAAAAAGTAGAGGATGTTTAACCCAATGTCTAGAAATAGAAATTCGAATAAACATACCCAACTTGCCTCGTCACCCATTGAATATATCTCTAATTGGCCTCCCTCATGTCTTTGATTTTCAATTTGAAAAGTTATTAACAAACAACTTTTGACACTTATCATTGTAGTTCTTTGGTTTTTGCATCGAGATATGTGCATTCATGTATCGAAATGTATCTAATTAAAGGATAGCAACAATTATGTGTGATAAGTTATCCTAGCATTTTATTACCTAAGCTTTTTTGAGAGAGAAATTTTGGCCCCCTTCAAGTCGGAGGCTGCGTCCGCCCCTGCTTGCGGATACATGATTTTACTTGAAAATTACATCGCTACTAAGTGAGAGAAGATCACAAACTTCAACTCCACATGCCAACATTTTCGCAAGCACTCATTGGGGGGTCTTTTGCTTGATTAACATATTTGGGAAGAATATTTAACAAAGTAACACACCCTCAAAAATATTTTCCAATCTAACTCATTTAGAGCCATGTTACTTCCACGTCACCGTTTGGTTAGAAACCGTTTGTTATTTTTTTGCATACAAAACGTGATCCGAGACCACGTTTTGGCATTTTTCTTTTATAAAAAGTCCACAAAAAACTAAAACGAAACAAAAATAAAATAAAATAAAGAAGTTGTGACCCGCGGTCACGACTTCCTTCCAATTTAATGAAAAAATGGGTTTTCTTTCACGGAGCTCTCTATGCATCTCTATTTCTCACCATCCGAGCTCTCTATGCATCTCTTTCTCATCGAGCTCTCTGTGTCTTAACCGCAGGCACGCCTCCGCCTCCGCTGTCTGCCGCAAGCACCCTTCGTCGTCCGCCGCGGGAAGCCTTTCGTCCGCCGTAGGCACGCCTCCCACCAGCTGCTGGCTGCACTCAGTGCCTCCTTGTGTACTAGCGCCGGTCGTTGCTCGCCTTCCCGTCGGTCTCTTTTGTGTTGGTAAATTTCTTCCCCCAAATGTGTTAATTGCTTAATTTAGTCCGCATTGTTCTTCTTTGGGTCCTATTCTTATGTTCCAACATTAGAAGAGTATGCTTAATTGATGAATAAAATGTGCATTGGTCTTGTGTTAGTTTTTAATTTCCTTGATTTAAAAACTTATATCAGACTCTGCTTACATGGATTAAAAAACTTATTTGTTGTTGTTTGAGTGAATTTTTCACATATCATTATCAGTTCTAACTAGTATATATAAAACCCTAAGTTAGCCGATGCCTCTCCAAACTACAGTTTGTAATTATAGTCAATCAGCTGGAATATGTACCATTGTAGTGGATAAAATGGCTTAGTGATCATGGGAAGCAAAATTTAAGTTGCCATGATTTTATTTTAGTTCACCTTTTGATTTGTGCGTTACATCTTAAATAGCAAAATGGAATTTAGGACAATAATCTCTTCAATGACATGTTAGACTTCAAGAAGCAAAGACATTACATTTTGCGACTTAGTTTATTCAGACATAAAAGTTGTCTCGTTTTGTAGCTCAATGAGAAAGC
Source organism: Stephania cephalantha (assembly GCA_039657325.1). Lineage (NCBI taxonomy): Eukaryota > Viridiplantae > Streptophyta > Magnoliopsida > Ranunculales > Menispermaceae > Stephania > Stephania cephalantha. Next base: position 5,096,834 of record CM077576.1, on the reverse strand, counting down.
ATAGAAACCACGTTCTAATCTCACATATTTGCTTAAACTAACATCTTGTTTGTCACATATTTTATCATCATTCAAGGAGCATAGAGAACTAAGTGATCACGATTTGTTAGCACATATTCGCTAGGGATATTAGAGAGAATGTAACCCATTTTCATAGCCATAAATTTTTTCATCACTTAGCTAGGTACATATACCAACAACAAATGTTTTTAAATACACGATGGAGGGATACGTTGGAGCTTGTTAAGTTTATATGTGTTAAGTGAGTGTATTAATTATCATCACATCTATTGACTAACAATTATATTCTATATATATATTATATAGATTCCATAATGGTTGATCGAAGAGTAACTTTGGTGTGCTATATGAATGGTGTCATGGTTGATGGACCATTTGGGATTTCTTACACAACACCGCCTATTCGACATCTCAGATCCAAGTTGAGTTTAGGTTACGAGGAACTTGTGAGTTTTATTTGTAATTCTTTGGAGATAGACAATGAAAAAATGATATTAAATATGATATATCAATATCCTGTGTACATTGGAACTGGAACGTACAACTATGTCCCTTTGCGAATAGTTGATGAATCAACTCTAAAAGATGTTTGGGAGATTGTGGCAGAATTTCCACCACCAAATTGTATGGAGCTATTTTTAGATTTATTTCCGAGGCAATCTTATACTAGTTCCAATTGTAACAGAGTGGTAAGTGCAGAAGAGCCTAGTACTCAACCAATATTTGAAGATAATCATTGTGCATCGCCTTTAATGACTTCAAATTCCGATGTAGACGATGGAGCTCATTCATCTGATGGTGTGAATAGTGAGGGCAATGATGACTATTATGGTAGTGATGAAAATAGTGATGAACAGAGTAGCGATGATGATGTTGATGATGTAGGAGTTGATGCTCATCATGTTCATGATAGCATAATTCGAGATACATTAAATCGAGTCATAGCCGATGATGGCTCATTATCTTGTCCTCCAATCTTGAACAAAGTTGGAAATGATGATTTCGTCGATCAAGAGGCTGCTGGAATTGATGATGCGTCTGTGGGTGTTGGCGAATTTGTCATACCTTCATCTGTGTTTATGGAATTGAGTAGTGAGGAAATGCGACCTATTCATGAGAATGCAATGATTCCTTATAAGACTGTATGGAATGAGGTGTCAGAATTTCATGCAGGCATGCGGTTCTTTTCTAAGGTAGATATACAACATTCCATGAAATTATACAATATTAAAGGACACATAAAATTTGTGGTAACTTATTCAACACCCAATGTGTGGGTTGTCTGTTGTAAGAAACATTCAGATGAATGTGATTGGAGGTTGCGGTGTTCAAAAAGAAAAACACATGGAATGTTTGAGATAAGTAAATATGCAGGACCGCATACATGTATCTATGCAAAATTGTCCAAAGATCATGCTCATTTGGACTCCACCGTTATATGCCGTGAAATTGAAAATGTGGTGAGAAGAGATTCGTCTATCTCAGTTTCAGTTCTTCATCAAATTATCAAGGACAAATTCAGTTATGATGTTCATTATAAGAAAGTTTGGTTGGGGAAAAAAAGGCAATTGCTAAAATCTTTGGAGATTGGGAAGAATCATATAAAATGTTGCCGCGGTGGATGGCCGCTCTTCAAGAAAGCAATCCAGGGACACGTGTCGATAGGAGGCATGGTGAGCCTAATGCCAACAATGAGGTTGTATTCAAATGGGTTTTTTGGGCATTTGCACCTTCTATTGTAGGCTTTAGACATTACAGACCAATTATACAAATTGATGACACATTCTTGTATGGAAAATACAAACAAAAACTCTTAATAGCCACTGTTGTTGATTGTAATAGTCATATATTTCCCTTAGCATTTGCCATTGTCGATGAGGAAAACCAAGACAGCTGGGGATGGTTTCTGGCTTGTTAGCGACATCATGTGACTGATCGAGATGGTATATGTGTCATTTCTTATCGACACCCTGATATATTGTTGGCAATGAATAATCCTCAAAATGGATGGACCCATGAAAGAGCTCATTATAGATTTTGCATTCGTCAAATATGCAGTAATTTCAACATGAGATTTGGGAGCAAAGAATTGAAGGATATGGTGTACTTAGCCGGTGCACAACATCAACCTCAAAAATTTAAGGCATACATGAAAGAACTTCAACAAATTAATGCAGAAATTATTGCATGGTTTAATGATCTTGATCGAACACAATGGACCAACGCATACGACAAATGATTTTGATACGGATGGATGACTACAAATCTAGCGGGTATTAATTGTGTCTATATGTTTATACTATTAATTATTTAATGTGTTTGATTTATATCATGTTTACAAGCAAATACTTACATGGTTTTTTTTTCACAAATGTAGAATGCTTTGACGATGTCCTTTAAGGGGCACGATTTTACCCTGACACCGCATTAGTGCAAGTAACATTTTATCATGTCATGGCTTACTTTAACAAAAGACGTGATGAAGTAGGTGCAGCCCTAGGAAGGGGCGAAAGGTATACAAAGTACGCACTTGATAAGTTGTCACATTGGGGAAAGGCGGCAGGAGGGCACAATGTTACATTAGTGAATCATGAAAATGGCACATTTGAAGTCATCACTGCAACACATGGGTATCATTTGAGAAAATGGTCTAACAAGCAAGTGGTGAAATTGGAGGCTCGTAGATACACTTGTATGAAGTGGCAGTGTTTGGCATTTCATGTTCCCATGTCCAAGCCGTTTGCGCAAGTGTTGCCATAGATCACTGTCAGTACATTGAGTCATACTACAGATTGTCTACATACAGTCAATGTTATGCTACGAATTTCCAACCCATTCCTCACGAAGATTATTGGCCTAACTCTAGAGTTCCACACACCTTGTTGCTGATCCATCTCGAAAGCGAGTCAAAAGAGGTCATCCTCAAACAAGACGTTTGCGAACTGAGATGGATTGGAGAGGCAATCAGAAACAACCACGTCATATGCAGCGAGATAAGGAATGGAGAGAAGCACCAATAACGTTGCGATGTAGTAAGTGTAAGCAAGATGGACGCGATAGGTGCACTTGCTCTCGTCATCAGCTAGAACAACCACCTAATTGTTCATAGTGAAAGGCGTGTCAAGGCTTATCATTCGCATTCACTCATATTTTTCTTATATTAGTTCACTTTCTTATGACTATGTGGTGCATGTACTTTGTTTCAATTAAAACATGTTTTTATATTAATCACCCACTTTTGTTTTAATTTTATTATTCTTGAATGAACTTTATCACTGACATTTTCATCATTAGTTTTTTGTATTAATGACAACATTGTTAATGAATTAGGGTTCAAGCACGATATAGATCCTGGACCTATATATGATTTAGTGTTGACTATGCAGGCTCTACATAGATCTACTCGCATTTGGAATGGACCGGTAGTACTTCTTTTTGCATGTTTGCATATTTTAGAGCTTTGTAGCTAAATTTGAACTAATGTAACTTATATGTTATTTGCATAGGAGGATCCTGGTATATTGACTATCAGGCGTAATTCAGCGGCATTACATCGATTGGTCGCACTTGATGAACGCATAGTTGGGTATCTTGAGGAAGCTGGATTTTACAGAAGGACGCGAATATGTTTCATAGGAATTGATTGAAATCTCATTACTGCACTTGTTGAGAGGTGGAGGCCAGAAACTCACACGTTTCATTTTCCAGTTGGCGAGATGACTATTACCCTAAAAGATGTACAAATAATTTTAGGGTTCCCTGTCGATGGATTACCAATCACTGGTCGTGTAGAACAAGATTATGATGCCTTATGTTTGACACTACTAGGCTTTCCATTCCCTGAAAACAACAAAACTGGAGGTCGGACCCAAATTCGAAAACTTTCAAGATGGTTTCCAAACCTTCCAAATAATGCTGGTGACGTGGAAGTGCAACGCTATGCAAGAGCGTATATCTTACAACTTCTTAGAGGAACTTTATTTGCAGACAAGTCTAACAATCTTGTTCACATAACGTATTTACAATTTTTGGAGGATTTTGAGGCGACAGGAAAATACAATTGGGGTAGTGCAACTTTGGCCCACCTATATAGACAATTGTGTCTTGCCACTGGCATTGATTGAGCAGAGATTGCAGGTCTAGTAATATTATTGCAACTATGGGCATGAGACAGGTTGCCTTTTCTTGCACCAATAATGTGAAATGTTTTTCGAAACGACATCATACCAAATGAAGATTTATTTCCGCCTCCTCCATTTGGTCATAGGTAATTAAAATTTTTTAACATAGTCAAAAAACTTGAGTTTATTTATCTACATGTAAATTCATGCATGCATTGTGTTATTCTTCACATTTTTATAGGTAGAGACATGCCTTAGAGACCACAGGAACATCAATGCACGTGCTAACAAAATACAGAGAAATGATTGACATGCAAACACCCGATGAAGTAAGAAATACACTTAATCAAAATTTTCAAATACCCTTTTGTAAAATGGTGAAATGTGAATTTTATTCATTTCAAGTTGTTTTCCATGACTTCAAGTAATTTGGGAACCGTATCCTGAGACAGTGATAAGGGACTTGCCTATGTATTGTACCAGTGGTCGTGCTATTTGGCGAACGAGGGCACCTTTACTTTTCTTCTGTGTTGTTGAAATGTATAATCCTGATAGAGTCATGCGATAATTCGGTTTGAAACAAAAGATAACACCTTTAAATAGCACAAGCATGGGGCTACATTGAGAGGGAAAACAAATAAAGATTGGAGTGCAGAACATAGTGCTTGTGTCTGCATGTGGAACGAACGTGCTTCTAATATTGCGAATGATGAATTATTAGAGGAGCCATTGGAATTTTACCACCCGTATATGCAATGGTATCGTCGCATTACACGACGATTCATGTCTCATCGTGGAGCTATTGTTGAGGCATTGGTAAGTACAAATTTTTATTATTCAATCATGAAGTCTTTTAAATAGTTGTTTTGATTTTATTTTTGCATACAACTTCATAAATATTTTATATGTAGGCACATGGAACGACATCAATTCATCAGTTGACATTAGGTGATGATGTGTCTATTCTACGTATTAGAGATGTAGCTGCATCGACTTTGATTGCAATACATGCAGATTATCGCATCCATAATATGCCCACTTCTTTTGAAGCATCTCATCAATCTTCTCATGAAGATACATGTTCGAGGCATGACACTCCAGTGTATACTCCATCCATACCTCTCAACGAGTTCGAGACTATATATACTCCATCAGTACATCTCAATGAGTTAGAGACTCCACATACTCCATCAGTACCTCCCAACATGACATTCGAGACTACGGAAACCTGTCGATTTGATAGGATACCTACATTTTCACGTCATTTTAATGCAAGTCCAATAATGATGAATTTATCTGGGACTACAAGTACTCATGATGGTGGAAGGCATGATATAGATGAAATTCAACGAGAAGATGTTCAAAATCCGTTGCGTGCTGATGTGGGCCCTTCGAATGTGCCATTAGCTTTAAATCGTAATGTGCGAGTCGTAAAGAGAACACGTTGTGAGACTAAAAGTCATTATTTTGGGTCAGACTATGACTTTTTTTTGACTATAATAAGACATCTTTTTGTTTATATAAATGCTTTGTAGTTGGTTACGGTATTACTAATGTGATAATGATCAATGTGAAAGAACAATATAGTATCTTTACGAACTTATAACTTAATTAACAATGTATTTACAACCTTATGAAGATAAATGGTGAAACTCTTGTTCATAAACTTAAGGGTTATTGTAGCATTTGATTGACTTCCAAGTTCTTCATTTATAGCAAATGAAATTTCCTGCATGACTAACGTGAATTTTATGAATTTTGCAAATTACTCGAGTTTCAAAGCTTTTGTTGTACGAGATCAAGGTCATAAGCCTATTGTAACTTCAAATTTTGGATTAGTTTGTATTGAGAGAAAAATAAATAATACGAATATACTAGTGGACTAGTTTGAAAGCTTCTGTTTAAGCTAATGTGGGCATGCATCGGAACCCAAAAGATATATAAGATTTTATTTTTTATTGAAAAAAATAAAAACACATAGATGCTAGAGATTCTACTTGTTTAATAGATGAGGTATAATATGATAGATTAAAACTTTGTCAAGATCATTTTCATTCTCTTCATAAAAATAAATCAGACTTAAGACATTAGAGTATAAATATCTTAGAAGTTAATGTAAACTACCAAAAGCATAAAGGAAAAAAAAATAACACTAAATAAAATTTTTTTTTTGGAACAAATGAAAGTCGTGACTGCAAGTCACGATTTCTTCGAAAAGGAAGTCGTGACTTGCAGTCACGACTTTCTTCAAAAAAAAGTCGTGACCGCAAGTCACGTCTTACAATTTTTTTTTTCGAGTAACAAAAAAAAAATCAAAACAAATGATTAACCAAAACGTGATCTTCAGTCACGTTTTGTATTTGACAAAAAAATGAGGTGGCAGTGATGTGGCAGTGACGTGGCAGTAAATGAGTTAGATTGGTAAATATTTATATGGGTGTGTTAAATTAATAAATATTTTCTCCAAAAGTTTTAATCAAGCAAAAAATCCATGGCAAGTCCCTTAAATGCTTTTTTTTTTGGCATTTCAAGACTCACCCCGGGTTCCCAATTACTCAAAAGAAACCAACTTATTTAGAGTTTCATGGAAGGATTCAATCTTACCTCATGACGTCGCCGGTGGCAGCGGTTTATGTGCACAATAGGTATTTAGTTTTAAAATTAATTATTAATTGGTAGATCAATTAATTCACTTTATTGTTCACATATCCAATGGTAAACAAACGAAGATGAAATTGATTTTGGCCACTTCTTTCTTTGCGTCATTTTTTGCTTTTCTAGCAACTTGTTTCTTTGATTGGCGTATGAATTGAGTTTTGATGAGCATCTCTTATTTGATAAAATGCTTCTAAGAATGCTTTAGCACGTCTGCGTTGTTTCAGAAATTGAAATGCATTTCAAATTTGATGTCGTTTATCGTAGATAGCCATTTATTGTTGAGATATATGTCTAGGCAATTCTGTTATTGATTGAACTAGTTCAAGTGTTGATTTGAATTGGAAACTGAAATATATATATATATATATATATATATATATAATGCGACACACATCTCAATCAAATCTACACTATTGTGTAGCAAATGTATGTCTTTATCATTTTCCTTTGCTAATATCTCATGCTCTTTTTCAGTTCTCTCATTTGATTTTCGTGAGTCTGAGGCATAAGTAAATTCTACATGATATGTGCCGTCAATAATTTCCTTGATTTTAAATACAATATACATATAGCTAGTTTCAACGCAATGTTTGACTTATTGTGAGTTAACGGCTCACTCGTAAGCTTCCATCATATACATTTGATTAAGGGTCTTAAATGAAGTCTAACACATAATTCTCTATGAAAGGCGCCTAGTTGCGAATTATACTATAAAAAACAAGAGTTGAAACATCTTCTTAGCTTCTTATTATTGTGATTACAAATGATCGACATTACTGTTAACTCTAACCAATCTGTAATGATATCTTAATACTATAAACAAAACGAAATTATAATAATTTAAAACATAACTAAATACATAAACAAATTTTAACCGGAGGCTTGTGAATTTTGCGATAACATAAGAAAAAATTGTTTCTGCGATTCGTTGATGAAATCTCTTCAGAAATCTATCCCCAGGATTCAATCAAAGTGCTCTTCGAAATTTAAATATCACCAAATTTAGAAGTCTGCCCTACTATACTCTTCTTCTCTCTTATAATAATCATAATTCGAAAATAAAAATTAAGCAGTTTATCATTGTTTGAGTAAGACTTAAATAGATGTTAAAGATATGTCTTCAAACAACACACCCCTTAAATTTCGAAATTAATAAATCTATTAAGGTTTAATAGTCACAACTGTTAACACACTCCAACTGTAATAACTGTAAAACAGTTAATTAAAAAAAAATTAATTACTGCTTAATTAATCTCGAAATTGAAATACTAAGTAGTAGAAAATAAAATTAAGTTTTTTCTAGCCAACCAAGCCAAAGCCCAAAGGCCCCAAGGCCCATCTCTTACTTAAAATGTATATGAGTCACCCTATTGCCCATGTGCGCCTATTTACACCCCATTGGGTCACCAACTCCAACCCTTTGCCTTAAAATGAAGTTGGTTGTGTTGCTTTCATATATAAAGAAAGAAAGTGATTTTTGGTTTTGCAATGTAGAACTAATGTTTTCTTTCAAACATACTAGAACAAAGTTGTTCTAACAATACCCCACATTTGAATATAAAATATTACGTCACCCCACATTTCTATTCAAATTCGGCTTTCAAACATAATTAAAATCATAAAACACAAGAAAGAGAAGTATTATGTCATGTTATTAGGAAAAGTGTCTAAAAGACTTGAAGTTTACCTTAGTATAACATATCGGACTTACTTAGTGACGTAGTGGATATAGAAGATCTTGAACTGTTCACTATGTGTAGTAAATCGATACAATACGCCTTACGTATGTCATAATAATAAAAGTACAATTTATACCTTTTTGTCTATTTTGGTACTGGACGCATCCCGGTTTCATGATAGCTTTAGGGAATTTAGCCTGTCTCGTTCTCATAAATGCGACCCCACATTTACTATCATATAGGTGTCATTTTTGTTGTCATTAAATGTAAAAAATACCCTTAACATCGTCACAACACACATTATATCTTAGAAATGAGTAAAAATGCATTCTACTTCAAGTCTTATCTAACCAGTTTGTCTATTGAACCTAGAACATGAGATCTCCAATCAGCTAGGTCAGGTTTCCACCAAACTTAACTCATTTTATAGGCTTTAGATCTATTCCCCTCGATTACAATATGACTTGATCTCTTGGTAAGCTTTTTGTCATAAGATCGACAATATTATCCTTTGACTTTACATAATCTATACTAATTACTCCAGTTGACAGTAATTGTCTTATAATATTATGTCGTCGCCTTATATTTCTTGACTTACTAATGTATACATTATTTTTGGATTTAGCTTTTGATTTCATACTATCACAATGTATACATATTGATGAAACTGGTTTTGGTCATAATGGGGTATCTTCTAGAAAATTTCTTAGCCATTTTGCTTCTTCAAATTTTTTTTTTAAGGCTATAAAATCAGATTCCATTGCCGAATGTGCTTTAACGTCTGATTTGTTGATTTCCATGAAATCACAGCTCTTCCCAAAGTAAATATATATCCACTAGTTGACTTAGTTTCTGTATTATCAGAAACCCAGTTAGCATCATTATAACCTTCAAGTACTGGTGGATATTTTGGATAATGCAATCCATAGTATAAAATATATTTTAAATACCTTAATACTCTAGTCAATGCATCCCAATGACCTTCATTTGGGTTGCTTGTGTATCTACTAAGCCTACTAACTGTAAGCAATGTCAGATCTTGTAGAATTTATCAAGTACATCAAACTTCTGATTACTTGGGAATACTCCAATTGGAAAATTGCACTTGAAGTATTTTTCTTAAGTTTACAATTTGCATCAAATGGAGTGGGAGCTGGTTTACAATCAAATTGATTGAACTTCTTTAATATTTTCTCAACATAATGAGATTGAGTAAGGATATATCCATTATCATTTCTTTTAATTTGAATTCCTAAAATGACATATGCTTGACATAAGTCCTTCATGTCAAAATTAATATTCAAAATTCTCTTCGTTGAAATGATTATATCCGTATTAGAAGACATGATCAACATATCATCAACATATAAACATACTATGACACATGAGTTTTTTGTTTCCTAAATGTAAACACATTTGTCAAATTCATTTATTTTAATCCATTTACAATCATAGTATGGTAGAGTTTTTCATGCCATTATTTTGGTGCTTGTTTTAGTCCATATAAAGACTTAACAAGTTTACAAAATTTATTTTCTTGACCTTTAACTACAAAACCTTCATGTTGTTCCATATAAATTTTTTCATCTAACTTTCCATTTAAAAATATTGTGTTTACATCCATTTAATGTATTTCCATATTGTATATGGCCGCAATTGAAATTAGCACCCTGATATATGTAATTCTTGAAACTAGAGAATAAGTATCAAAATAGTCCAATCCTTCTTTTTGTCGATATCCTTTAGCCACTAAATGTGCTTTATATTTATCAATCGACCCATCAGCTTTCAATTTTTTTTTAAATCCATTTATAACCTATTTGTTTATTACCGGGAGGTAAATCGACCAATTCCCAAGTATGGTTACTTAGAATGGATTCTATTTCACTGTTTATGGCTTCTTTCCATAAAACAGTCTTACTTGAAGTCATAGCTTCTTTATATGTTTGTGGTTCAGCTTCAGTCAAAAGACTAATAAAATCTGGTCAAAAACTTGTTGAAACTCTTGTTCTTTTTCCCCTTCTTGGTTCCATATTTGATTCGGGAATATTAAAAGTGGATGGTTCCTCTCGAACTCTCTTGTTCGATGAACTTATCTTTTCATCTTTATAAGGAAAAATTCCTTCAAAAAATTGCACTATGACGGCCCCTTCCCTAATCTAAAGCACCGCCTGGCCTAATCCCGTAATTAAGCCATAATTCAGTCACGTAGGACTTAACTACGTATTAATCATCATTTTTTGTCATATTCTCCTCGTTAAACATGTTCAAGATAAATAACATAATGTCACATTTCAATTGATTTTCATAGTTAATTAAAATATTTTTTAAGAGTTATAAAATTTAGCGAAAGTCTTAACATATTATGTGGAAGCAATATATATTAAATTTTTGGTATGGAAATATGGAAACAATGATCACATGTATATATATAATAAAATGGCGAATATAAACAGTGTGATGGTCATCATAAATGGGTGAACTAAACGCTTGACCTAATATACAACCCCAAAATGTATCAAAGACATAATTGTATAATACACAAAATATCAAAACCAATCTAATATCGATGCAGAATTACGCCGTTGGATCAAAGGTAGTCGCCAATTTTCTCTTTGCCAGGCCCGCTCGTTGACGGCTCTGCACCCACCATCATAAAAATGGACGGTGAGTACAAAAAGTAGTAGTAACCCCCATTGACATATTCATTCACATTTCCAAAAGACTAAATGGTATTTAAAAGCATACGTTTGATAAAGAAAGACTGACACAAAAAATATGCTAAGAAATACTGCAGTTAAGCAGATGAAACTGACACAAGGCTAAATAATAATGATCTTGATCCGGTCAGCCGTGACATGCGTCAGTGAAGCTTTTTAAAACCACTAAAGGACGTGTGTGCCAGCACACAGTCTAATATCACTAGGGACTCTAACCCCAGTGTTACTAGTGACTTTATCCTTGATTTATCGACAACCCCATGGACTCTAACCCCATGTGCCGCATCATAGTGGCAAATGCCGACATCCTCAGGGACAAATGGACTCTGGGTTCTATAACTACTTTATAATTCCAAGAAATAGACTCGTTAAGGATTTCAAAGCTCGGGTGTGCTACAAAACACAATTCCCAAATAGTACAAGTCCATAAAGTCACCCACAACTTGACAATTCCTAATAGCATGCTATTTACACTATATTCACTGTAAAATAGCAAGAAATGACATAAAGCTCATGGATGGACTCAAAGGAAATCAATTCATCATAATGTCATGAAAGTCAAGTTCAACAAATGAGGAATGTCAAATAAGTTCATGATATAAGAGTACAACGCTGGACATAGTCAATATAGACTACAACAAACAAGCATAAAGTGGATATAAAATGCAAATAAAACAATTAACGGGTATACTCATATCAAGCAACGTAAAGTCCTAGCTTTACCGGCCTCCTGACACCCCAAATTTCGTATTCGAACCCTTGAAACTTTTCCATAGGTTCCTGATATCATTTAACATGTTTTTGAATATGTTTAGACCTTTAACTAGGGTATTGGACTTGTTCAAAGCATTTAAGTTGAAATTAAGAAATTGCTGATTTTTGTATCGTCAGAGCAATTAACGTGTTGGATAGCCTACTTAGCACGCTAATAACTATATTAGCACGCTACCCAGATCCTCTAGCGTGCTATACTATGTTTGCGCGCTAGCTGATTACACCTTGGGATCTCTTTTTTACATTTCCAGAGAACTAAGACACCCATTAACAACATGCAAATTGCCACATCTTATATATTTAATAAATTTATCAAATTAACTAAATTTCTAGTGTAGGGAATTACCAAGTTTGATGAAAGCTAGCTTGATTATCACCTCCTTGGCCAAATCCTTGCTAATATCATGTAATGAAATGAAATGTTTGGTTTACATGAGTTGATAAATCAATCTTATGTATTAAAATAAGGTTGATTGTTAGCCATTGGTTTTTAGGTGCATACGTATCTCGAGAATAATCTAATAATCTACACCTTGGCACATTTCCTACTTACTTTCCACTAACTTGATCCAACTAACACCAATGTCAAACTCAATTGGTTTATAGATGTGTCAACACATACCTCGAGAATCATCATATGACTATTGTTTTAATTTGCTAACTTAGGTTACATTTAATATATAATCAACTATAGCAACATTATTTCAATTATATAAGCTACACTAAGCTTAAACCAACCTGCCACATCACTTTCTACCCTGGCCCTACGCCGGCACGTATCTCAAAGCGCGTCTCTACTCACGTCTTGACACCTATACACAAGTAGGAGTGACTTAGTAGTCTACACAATACATTACACTAAGCATACGCTACAACAAATCTAACATATACCTCGACCATCTTGCCTCAGTTAGTGCACGTATCACGGTGTGGGTCCCACGTCACGAATCGGTAATCCTGATTACATATAATAAATGAGATTAAAAATATGGGTCGTGACAAATCTTCCCAACTAATGAAAACTTCATCGCCGAAATTGAGATTTAGGTTATGATTAATACCTTACTCGAAAAGGTACGAAAACCTGTCCATCATATGGTCTTCCCACTCCCAAGTAAGTTCCGTATTATCATGGAACTGCTACTTGATAAGAACCTTCGTGACAAACTTGTCCCTCAATTGTTATACCCTAAGATCCAGGATCTGGATAGGCTGCTCCTCATAAGTAAAATAATCGCTCAGATCTATCTGACTCAAATCCACAATCGGTCAAAAACTTGCTCTCGACTCAGCTAATGAAGCATCAAAATATGAAAGACTGGATGAATCCCTAACATTTGTAGAGGTAGCTCAAGCTCATACGTGACTTTCCTAAATCGTCTTTTAATCATGAAAGGCCCGATAAATCTCAGTGCAAGCTTACCTTTCACCTCAAATCTTTGAAGACGAAAACTTTTAAATATACAAAAGCTCATTCGGTTAATGTGAGATCGCCGTAATATTTGTCTGCATATTTCTTCTATCTATCTTGGCCCCCCTTGAGTATTTAACGGATTAGTTTGATCTTCTCCATGTGGTCAACAACAATCTTAGGCCCCACAATCTCTTGGTCCTTTGGCTCAACCAAACATGATGGCAAGTGACACAGTATGCCATATAAAGCTTCAAAAGGCGCCATCTCAATACTGACCTGGTAACTATTATTGTAAGCAAACTCACACAATGACAAGTACTCCTCCCAACATCCGCCAAACTCCAACACATAAGCTTGTAACATATCCTCGACGACCTGAATCAATCTCCCAGTCTGCCCGTCAATCTGAGGATGAAAAGCCATGCTGAACCGTAGGCGCGTACCATACTGCTCCTGCATACTCCGCCACATCCTAAAGGTATACATAACATCTCTATCAAACATGATAGTTAATGGTACTCCATGCAGCCTGATAATCTTTATCTCAAATAGTATACTCAGCTGATCAAACGTGTAAAGCGCGACTACTGGTAGAAAATGAGTATACTTCGTCAGTCTGTTTATGATCACCCTAATAGAATCATGTCTCCTGGCGGTCTTTGACAATCCCCTCACAAAATTCGTATAGATGTCCTCCCACATCCATCGTGGAATGGGAAGAGGCTGTAGCAACCCTTCAGGTCTGTGATGTTCAGCCTTCACTTGCTTACAAATCCCAGAGTTCTTGAGGAACTCAGACGCATCTGTTTTCACTTGCTTACAAATTAATTAAACTAGGATTAGCGTTAATCTCATGGATTAACGATCGTAATTCGGGCGTTACGTGGACAACTTGGTTGACACGGACGCGAGAACTGATGGAATATATTATTTGTGGATGGTAGTTGTGTATATGTGGTGTTTAAAATTATTATTATTATATTTCACTGCATGTGTCTACATTGCTATCGTGCGAGTTAGTGTGACGAGTGTTCGCCTTGAAAGGCGTGTCAATGCGGATATTGAGTGGGTAAACTACAGGTACACTAGGAAACTCAACTAATTCACGTTAGAATGACTAGTTAATTAATTAAAATGGGTAATGTAACCATAGGCCAAGTTGAATAAATTAAAAACAATAGGCTATGGGGTTACCTTAAAATGCGTGTCAAGACGCAGGGCACCGGGTACCGAGTAGTCGAAGGTTAGTGAGACCATAAGTTGGTTAAATTGGTCAATAGAAACACTAATCACATGGTATGATAAGGCTTAATGTAAGGTACACAATTTAATAATGAAAAGCCTATAGTTTGAATTAAATAATGAGGATCAGACGATGGACCTCAAGATGATCATAATGAGTAATACTAGGAGATTAATATGCTATTGGAGTCATTAAGGGATGTGTTACAGCATGTTTATGAACCAGAAGATAATCCATGGGATACGTACACACATTTGATCAAGACAACATATAAATTGAAAGTTAGTGGAATTTCATTGAAAACCACTTACAAATCCATGCAAGATCAAAGAAAACCAGGGAAGAAGAAGGCAATTCAAGTTGGAAATTTGGCACTTTGAAGATCAATTCAAGAGATCAAACCAAGGTGATATCATCTTCATCTTCTACACTTGCTAATGAACCCATTTTTGTGCAATTTTGATGAAATGCAAGTTTGAAGGTTAGATCCTTGATTTTTAGTGAAAACTTGATAAATTACATGTTTATTGACCGTTTTCATAGAGAATTCATAGTTGGTTTAGCTTGAATTAGTGTTTCGAAGAATTTGGGAAAACAAGTGAATTTATAGGATTTGAAGAATTTGATCAAATTGTTGTTTTGAGGTTGTTCTAGTTGTTGTTTTAAGTCAATTTGATATGGAGAGGGTGTTAAATGGGTCTAGGTAGCTAATTGGGGAGTTTGGGACATAATTATCGAGTTGAGAATTCTGTAACATAGGGTAATTAGCGCGCTAACTAGACCAATTAGCGCACTAATGGTTTCAAGGCACTTAACTATTGATTTTTCAAATGAAGAATAGTGGCGCGCTAGATAGATCCCCTAGCGCGTTAACTCCACCTAGTGCACTAGGTAGACCCATTAACGTGTTCATGCCAGATAGAAACTAAATTTAACGGATTATTTTTGGATTTTTGAATTAAATATATACCAAAACACCTATAAATATACTAAACATGTAAGATTGGACTTCAGGAACTTAGGGGATCGTAGCTCGGATATCGGGGAGCTAGTCGGGTCGAATTTCGAGAGTCCGGGGAAGTTAGAGCGTAGATTAAGGTGAGTAAACCCATTGGAATGCCTCGTAGAATTCGTGATTTATTTTATCAATGTTGGATTATATGTGTGACTACTTGTGGGCACACATGGGGTTTCACTCCTATTTTGCTTGGCGTATATATTGGTTGTGGCTAAATCACTTGCATGGGTTACTTGTGTTTAATGCTCGTGTCGACGGCAGTAGGATATACTTATTGTAACGACCCGTTACCTTAAGCTGGTGATTAGTACTAACCCAAATGGTAATTAACTCGAGTTAGGTTTAGGGTTAAGATCGACGTACCTCGATTAGCGTGGGAGTGATTTGGCATTATGTTTGTGTTTGTTTGGTTTGCAAAACTGAAATATAAATAGGTTGTGTATATTAAGGTGGTATATACCAGCCTATACAGGATAAGTATACTATAAATTACAAAATATCGGTACACTACGAGCGACGAGGGAGACATGGCAAGGATGTGCACGCTCGTGGCTACACGTGAACATAATAGGTGGATTTATCGACAACGATAAACACAAGATGGATATATATATATATATATATAATAAATATATATATTGAAACTTAAGAAAATAGAAATTATATATATCATTTAATCATCTCGAACGAAGCATAAGTTACTGATGTGTTAAGTTTTGTGTCACGTTAGCACGTGTCATTTTAGCACATCAATGATTCGATCGATCTTGACATGATGCGATGCGAATCTCGAGGAATCTATATATATCAATGTTGATATATATCAACTTAACATTTGATCAATTGAAAGCCGAGGGTTCGAGGGTTTGATTCCAACGAAAACAAGTCGTCCGAGGTGACGATTCGAGCCAAGTTTAGGAGCTTAACTCGTAGAACGGCTCAGGAGGAACACATAGGTATGTTTAGTTTTAGTGTTTATCAAAGTTTGAATTGAAGGTGATTGTAGGAAATCAAAGTAAAATGAGTTGTTGTTGTTCCAATTCAGTCTCTCACCTCATAATTGATGTTTCTAAGCTATTGGGAATGAATTTGTGGATGTTGGTGTTGATTTGGAGGTGTTTTGGTGGGATTTGTGTTGCAGCAGTACGCTACTGTTGTTGGTCTTGCGCAATTAGCGCGCTAGATCAGAAAATTAGTGCGCTAGGTGCGTTGAAAACGAAGAACAAGGGGTGCAGGCAGGGATCAACGCGTTAATCCTGCCTATTAGCACACTAATCCATGACCAGAACAACAAAAATGTTGTTTTTTCATGAATTTTGAACGAGGGACTTAGGGACTGACTTAGGAGATGTTATTAAATTGTAATAGTCCTATATTAATTATAATTGTTCTATGATAGGTGTTGATTAACTGGGAAAGATCTAGGGACCCGAGAAATTAGGAATTTGACGTAACAAGACCGAAGTAAGTACATATTCTTTTTATTTATCAATGTTGTCTGGCTAATTAGTATATATAGCTCATGTAGTCATTGGAATGAATTGGGGGATTGAGTATATTGTGATGGTTTTCAAAAAAAAAAAGGAAAATGGAGTTCATTGTGATTGACGAAGGTAAAATCCTAGAATTGAGAAAAGGTGGTATATGGAGATGGGCTAGTGACTCAACCTATACGTAACATCCTACTCATTTTTATGAGGTGGCGTGGGTTACATTTACACTATAGGGTTTGTGATAGAACCATTGGGCATTAACGAATGGGCTAAAGATCATATCGACTAATATGTTGCTTTAGCAATCGCGTTAATGGCATCAGTGGGTAATCGACCCTAGTTTTATAAAATAAATAGGGATCACAGTATACTAATCCAAATTATTTGATTTGCATATGTTGATATATTCAATTGATATGCTTTCGATATTCTTGGTAGATATTGTTGGAACATAGTGTTATGCATGATGTCCTTCTTTACTATATGGAATATTGATGGTTAGTGTGGATCCTTACTTACTGAGCAAGTTGGAGCGCTCACCCAAATATAAAATTTTCATGTTCGCAACTCGGCGCTTCAACTAAAGGCAATGAGGAGATTTAGGAGCTTCAAATCTTCTTTAAGATGTAATGAACAGTTTTGTAACTATATACGTTGTTTGAATGATTTGATTGTATATAAACCGGGTTGGGGTGTTTTATAAATGGTTTTGTGATTTGATAAACTCGGTATTTCCTTATATTTAGTTATATAGAAAAAGTTTTAAATTTTCCGCTGCGATATAATTTGAATTATTTATTCGATATGAATATATAGGTTGAGTTTATCAGGTGATGACGGAGAGGTTGCTGGCTCTAGTTAAGTCTACAGGGTTAGTGGGCTTAATTAGGGTTACAAGCCGGGCATTTATCCAAATCAGGATAGGGGATGTCACAGCTTGGTATCAGAGCCTAAAGTTTATAAAGTCTAGGTTTTATCACTTTTAGAATAAAGTGGTAATGATTGATACATTGAGGTATCAAGAACAAGGCTCTGCTTCTATGTCACTTTTAAATGGTTTTGAAAGTGAATAATAACATATTCTGTCATACTGAAACCTTAAAATTTATCCAATAAGGTTTGATAAACAGTTTTATCGTGTTTTCGGGGGAAAATGAAATTGAAAACACTATTATATGTTATTTGCTGCACTTATGGCTATATATGTTATATATATGGTTTTCATGAGTTCTCTGAATGTTACCTGATGATCTTATCTTCCAGAATCTAATGGCAGATCAAGGAGAGGGTTCTATGAAGCTTGGATCTCAAGGTAACAGGGAGACATAGGACCAATGGAAATCAAGAATGGAGCAGAAAATACAGCAATTAATGGAGTTTCAGGCCAAATAATGGCAATGATGATGGCTTAGATGGGACCACCAGCGCAATGACCTGAGGCACAGCCTACAACCATTCCCGAGGTTAGCAGAGCTGAGGGAAGAGTTGAAACAATAGCAGCTCCAGTACAACCAGTGATTCCACAAGTTCAGGTGCCGGAGAAAGCTGCCAAAGTACTAGAGGATTCCGAGAAGGCTGCATTTCTCAGAACTCGGAAGGAGTTTATGAAATATGACATCATGAGATTTGATGGTACTATGGAGGAAGGGGTAGCTGAGACCTGGATTTTGGAAATGGAGCAACGCTTTGTTGCTATTGACGTGGAGGACCGGTTTAAGGTTAAACTAGTTACCTTTTTGCAGATTGATTCTGCTAGGAAGTGGAATTCCCTATAGAGAGGGGAAGACGATCACCATATGACCCCAATTTTGGACAGTCTTTTACAGGCAGTATTTTCCCAAATCAGTCAAGAACAAGAAGAAGACTGAAATTACTCAATTGAAGCAAGGAACGATGACTATCACGGAATATGAACGGAGGTTTACAGAGCTGAGTGAATTTACTCCAGAGATGGTTAAGATGGAGGAGAACAAGATTGACTTGTTTCTTGGTGGGCTGAACTACGAGATCAGAGTTGTGGTTTCTTCTCATCCTCGCACTAGTTATGCATTCATATTTGAGAGTGCGATGGAGGTAGAGGCATCTATGCTAGCCAGACCTTCTAGTGCGGTTGCTGCATCACCATTACCACCACCAGCTCCACAGTTCTCTTGGAGTCAGAAAACCCCGAGATTTATTCCTTTTCGACCTAGTAAGAGAAGGAGGGGTGTAGGGAGTACAACTACACCATCAGGTGCTGCGGGGACGACATTTGTTAGTGCACCGATTATAGTAGTCTCTCAAGCTTCAGTGGCTAAACCACCTTTACCATTTTCACAGTTTAGAGGTAGAGGCAGGGGTGGTGCATAGTCATCACAGAGACCGAGTGGGTTGGAGCAGGCGTCATAGGCTAATGGTTTACCCGCAGAAACCACTAATGATTTGCTATCAATATGGGTAGACAGGACACATTTCGAGGGATTGTTCTATGCCTCCAGCCACATCCATAGGCAGTAATATTCCACCTATACAAGGACAGGCTCGTGTAATGGCGGAGGCAGATCCGAAGGCCAATCGGAGGCTAGTTGAAGGTATATTAAATATTTGTGGTCGAGATATGCATACATTGATTGATGCTAGTTTTACAGTTTCATTTATAGCTGGAGCTATGGTTGATAAGTTGAAATTGACACCTGTTAGAGCCGATACAATTTTAACTCTAAGCACAGCAGTGAGCGAGAAGGTTTATCCTAACCTAATTTGTGAGAAATGTATAGTTAAAATTGGGGAGAATGAACTTCCCATTAATCTGAGGGTGATGGAGTTCCTGGAGTTGGATGCATTATTGGGGATGGATTGGTTATCAGCATATCATGCTAGCATTGATTGTTTCCATAAGACGGTGATATTTCATATTCCTAACCTTTCTGAAATTATAGTCTATAAGGGCTATAATCCTTCACGAATTGCAACTTGTGGAAGGGAAGCTACACCTCAGGAGCTTGAGGTATTGGCGAGAGTTATTTCTTTTGGAAAGCCTGGATAGGAACTTAAAGTTAATGAAATACTAGTGGTTTGTCAGTTCCCAAAAGTCTTTCCATCTGACTTGTCTGGATTACTACCACCACGTGCGATTGATTTCATCATTGATCTTATACCTAGTACTAAACCTATATATATTCCTCCACACTGAAGGAGTTACCTGAGTTACAGATTCAACTTGAGGAGTTGCTTCAGAAAGGGTTTATACATCCTAGCATGTCACCGTCGGGAGCACCAATTCTTTTTGTGAAAAGAAGAACGGAACCCTACGAATATGCATCGATTATAGGCAATTGAATAGGGTGACTATCAAGAACAAATATCCATTGCCTAGGATCGATGATTTGTTTGATCAGTTGAAGGGTGTCGGATACTTCTCGAATATTGATTTGAGGTCTGGCTATTATCAATTAAGGATCACGGATGAGGATATCTAGAAGACAGCTTTTAGTACTCGCTACGGGTACTTCGAGTTCACAGTGATGATGTTTGGGCTCACAAATGCTCCTACTATGTTCATGGATTTGATGCATAGGGTGTTTAAAACCTATCTTGACTAGTTTATCATCGTGTTTATCAATGATATTTTGATTTATTCGAAGACTGAAGAAGAGTATTCGCATCACCTCAGGGTTACATTGCAGAATCTGAAGGATAATAGGTTGTATGCCAAGTTTAGTAAGCGCGAATTCTGGTCTTCAGAGGTCTAATTTTTAGGACACATGGTTAATGCTGAGGGGATATCAGTTGATCAAGCTAAGGTTGAAGCAATCAGGGAGTGGCCCACACCTATCACAATGTCAAAGGTTCGAAGTTTTCTAGGGTTAGCAGGTTATTACAAACGATTTGTCAAGGGATTTTCCCATATTGCTCTGCCAATGACTCGGCTAACACAGAAAGATGTTGATTTTGTGTGGTCAGATGAGTGCAAATCTACTTTCAGGGAGTTGAAAGACAGATTGACTACGACACCTGTTCTTACATTACCTGAATCAGGGAAGGAATTGGTGATTTATATTGTTGCTTCTCATTCAGGCTTAGGCTGTCTGCTGATGCGGGAAGGCAAGGTTGTAGCTTATGCTTCGAGTCAACTCAAGGTTCATGAAAGAAATTGCCCAGTTCATGATCTTGAACTAGCTGCGGTGGTTTTTGCCTTGAAGATTTGGAAGCACTATATATACGGTGAAAAGTTTACAATATTTTCATATCATAAGAGTCTAAAATACTTGTTTACTCAGAGTGAATTGAATATGAGACAACGTAGATGGGTTAAGTTTCTTAAGGATTATGATTTCACTTTGGAGTACCATCCATGCAAAGCAAATTTGGTTGTTGATGCCTTAAGCAGGAGAAAAATAGGCGGAGAGAATGTAGCTACTCCCAGAGCTTCTCAGTTCAGACTTCTTAAGGAAGCTTCGATGATGATGATTCGTGAAAGTCCAGCTAGCACATCATCAACTGAGAGAGCTAGTTCTAATATGTCCATCTGTGCTCATATTCGAGCTGAACCGGAGATGATTCAGAAGGTAGTTGATAATCTGAAAGCTGATCAGGAATATGTAACTTGAAAAGAGTTAGCAGCTAGTATAGAGCATCCTAATTGGTCAGTTTCTAATAATGGGGCTTTGCGATTCAGGGATAGACTGTGGATTCCAGCTCAGGAATAGTTGAGGCATCAATTGTTACGGGAATCTCATCGATCTTTTTACTCTATCCATCCAGGTAACACCAAGATGTATCGCGATTTGAGGCGTGTTTATTGGTGGCCTGGGATGAAGACTGATATTGTAGAGTTTGTTAAAAGATGTGAAATATGTAAGCAAGTTAAGGCTGGACATTGAAAACCTGAAGGGTTATTGCATTCACTGCCTATTCCTGAGTGTAATGGGAGCATATATCGATGGATTTTGTTTCTGATTTACCTCTGAGTCAGCGTAAACATGATGGAGTCTAGGTTATAGTTGACAGGTTGACGAAATCTGTGCATTTCGTACCAGTTTCTATAAGAGATCTTCTTGACCATTTATGTGAGGTCTACGTACGGTAGGTATTGAGATTTTATGGGGTTCTGGTGTCTATTACTTCGGATAGGGATATGAGATTCACGTCCAGGTTGTGGAGTGAATTGCAAAGACAGCTGGGAACTATGCTTAACCTCAGTACGGCATACCATCTTCACGGACAGACTAAAGGGTTAATATTGGTTCTTGAGGACATGCTTCGAGCTTATGTCTTGGAGTTTGGAGGTAACTAGGAGAAACATGTTCCTCTATGTGAGTTCTTTTATAATAATAGTTATCATGCTAGTATTGGATTGGCTCCATTTGAGGCACTGTATGGTTGTCCTTGTCGATCAACGGCGTGTTGGGTAGAGGTTGGAGATACAGTTTTGTTAGGGTCAGAGCTGATACATGACTACACAAAGAGGATACAGCAGATTCGCCAGCGATTAACTACGGCGTAACTTAGACAGAAGAGATACGCCGATAAGCATCATAGGTTTTTAGAGTTTTCACTAGATGATTTTGTCCTGTTGAAAGTCTCGCCTATAAAGGAATTATACAGATTTGGGTTGCGAGGTAAACTAACTCCAAGGTATATCAGACCATTTAAAGTACAGGAAAGGATTGGTCCAATAGCTTAAAGGTTAGAGTTACCTCCTCAGCTTGCTGGAGTTCATAATGTCTTTCATATATCTATGCTACGCAAGACAGAGACTCCATTCACTCCAAGAATTGATTGGAATGAATTTGATCTTCGGGAAGACTTATCTTACGATGAGCAGCTAATTCAGATACTTGATCGTAAGATTCAGAGGCTGAGAACCAAAGAGATACCTTTGATTAAAGTGAAATGGCAATTTCATGATGATGAGGAGCTAACCTGGGAACGAGTATTTTATATGAAGGAGCAGTTTCTATTTCTTTTCGAGACTATAGGTAACTTTATGTTTGCTTTAATTTCGAGGACGGAATTATCTTAAATTGGGGAGACTGTAACGACCCGTTACCTCAAGCTGGTGATTAGTACTAACCCAAATGGTAATCAACTCGAGTTAGGCTTAGGGTTAAGATCGGCGTACCTCGATTAGCGTGGGAGTGAGTTGGCATGATGTTTGTGTTTGTTTGGTTTGCAAAACTGAAATATAAATAGGTTGTGTATATTAAGGTGGTATATACCAACCTATACAGGATAAGTATACTATAAATTATGAAATACCAGTACACTATGAGCAACGAGGGAGACGTGGCAAGGATGTGCACGCTCATGGCTACACGTGAATGTAGCCGGTGGATTTATCGAAAGCGATAAACACAAGATGGATATATATAAATATATATATTGAAACTTTAGAAAATAGAAATTATATATATCATTTAATTGTCTCGAACGAAGTGTAAGTCACAGATGTGTTAAGTTTCGTGTCATGTTGGCACGTGTCATTTTAGCACATCAATGATTCGATCGAAATTGAGATGACGCGATGCATATCTTTAAGAATCTATATATATCAATGTTGATATATATCAACTTAACATTCGATCAATTGAAAGCCGAGGTTCGAGGGTTTGATTCCAACGAAAACAAGTCATCCGAGGTGACGATTCGAGCCAAGTTGAGGAGCTTAACTGGTAGAACAGCTCGCGAGGAACACGTAGGTATGTTTAGTTTTAGTGTTTATCAAAGTTTGAATTGGATGTGATTGTAGGAAATCAAAGTAACATGAGTTTTTGTTGTTCCAATTTAGTCCTTCACCTCATATTTGATGTTTCTAAGCTATTGGGAATGAATTTGTGGATGTTGGTGTTGATTTGAAGGTGTTTTGGTGGGATTGGAGTTACAGCAGTACACTGCTGTTGCTAGTCTAGCGCGATTAGCACGCTAGATTAGAAAATTAGTGCGCTAGGTGTGCTGAAAAAGAAGAACAAGGGGTGCAGGCAGGGATTAGCGCGCTAATCCATAACCAGAACAACAACAATGCTATTTTTTCATGAATTTTGAACTAGGGACTTAGGGACGGACTTAGGAGATGTTATTAAATTTTATTAGCCCTATATTAATTATAATTGGTCTATAATAGGTGTTGATTAATTGGGAAAGAGTTAGGGACCCGTGAAGTTAGGAATTTGACGTGACTAGATCGAGGTAAGTACGGATTCGCTTTATTTATCAATGTTGCTTGGCTAATTAGTATATATAGCTCATGTAGTCATTGGAATGAATTGAGGGATTGAGTATACTGTGATGGTTTAAAAAAAAAGGGAAATAGTGTTCATTTTGATTCACGAGGGTAAAATCCTTGAATTGAAATAAGGTGGTATATGGAGATGGGCTAGTGACCCAACCTATACGTAACATCCTACTCAATTTTATGAGGTGGCGTGGGTTACATTTACACTAGAGAGTTTGGGATAAAACCATTGGGCATTAACAGATGTGTTAGAGATCATATCGGCCAATATGTTGCTTTAGCAATCGCGTTAATGACGTAAGTGGGTAATCAGCCCTAGTTTTATAAAATAACTGGGGATTACAGTATACTAATCCAAATTATTTGATTTGCATCTGCTGATATATTCAATTGATATGTTTTCTATATTCTTTTTAGATATTGTTGAAACATATTGTTATGCATGATGTTTTTGTTTACTATATGGAATATTGATGTTTAGTGTGGATCATTACTTACTGAGCAAGTTGGAGCGCTCACACAAATATAATTTTTTCATGTTCGCAACTCGGCGCTTCAACTAAAGGCAAAGAGAATATTTAGGAGTTTTGAATCTTCTCTAAGATGTAATGAACAATTTTGTAACTATATACCTTGTTTGAAAGATTTGATTGTATATGAATAGGATAGGGGTGTTTTATTAATGGTTTTGTGATTTGATAAACTCGGTATTTCCTTATATTTAGTTATATCGAAGATTTTTTAAATTTTCTGCTGCGATATACTTTGAATTATTTATTCGATATGAACATATAGGTTGAGTTTATCAGGTGATGACGGAGAGGCTACTGACTCTAGTTAAGTCTACAGGGTTAGTGGGCTTAATTAGGGTTTCAGGCTGGGCATTTTCCCTGATCGGGATAGGGGATGTCACACTTATGACCGTCAGGAGGGATTTAGGGTGTTCCCTTGACTTGAAATAGCATTTGGAGGGGTTGATCTGGTAACTAAAGTTGGGATTTAGTCAGTGTAAGCCTGTAAGTATATACGTGGTTCTTATTCAATTTTATCGATTACTGGCTGGTTTAGGTCAGAGTCTTCTCGTGATTATACGGTTGTGTACCTATGAATGTTTTATTTTTTGAGCATGTTTGTTGGTATGTGCTGTTTATTTATTTCATGCTACAGATTTTGCTTGTCGTGTGCTGCCTACATTCATAGGAATATGATGTATTAATGGCAGGTGTTAAATTCGCATGTCTTGTAGTTATAAGTTTTATTTCATGAATATTGTGTAGATTTCTCTTGGGATTTTACTTATTGGAATCACTCACTATAATTGTTGGGTGAGTGAGTGCAGATCCTTCGACGAGCAAAGGTAAGGGCAAGGAGGTACTGGGCGATTACCTTTGAGATTGTGGAGCCGGCTCGTATGTGACTACAATATGTACGTATTTATATTTTTATCGGGTTTCAGAGACTATAGAACACCGATTACATATATATATATATATATATATAACTTTTGTTATACTTATCTCGCCTTTATATATACATAGTATGTTTTGCCGAGTTTTCCACTACTTAGGATTGTTAAATATTGCATAAGTTACTCATTAAAAGTCTTCCGCTCAAAAATTGTAGTATAACTTGATAAATAAATTAAATAGCTAACTAAATCATTAATGTATATGTTAAGATTAATTAGCATAACTTGGGTTAGTTGGGAAAGTGTAAGCAATCAGGTAGGTCACGAGGCGTCAAGGATAAGCGGGACATGACGTGGCAAGACTTAGTGACGTGGAATGCAACGTGGCAGGTCCCAAGGCGGCCCGGAATTTGGGGCCGCTACAATTTTGTATTAGAGCGAGGTTTCGAGGAAGCCTCGCGAGTAATTTAATGAAATTGAATAAAACTTAACAAACAAGCCTTAGATGTGGAAACCTGAAGATCCCGACTTAGAATCATAGTTGGGAAGCAAACTCGAGATGGGTAGTGATAAGGTTTATCTACATGTTATGTTTTTATTGTATATATTATATACACGTATATGGAATGTGATCCGGGGCATGTTTTCTATGCAGATCACGGATGGTCAGCCAAATCCACCTACAATAGATGTTGGTTAGACGAGTGATCAGACTAGAGATGAAGGTTTGGATCCGGCAGTAGCCGTACGATTAGCAGCTCATGATAAACAGCTTAAGCTATTAATGGATATGATGCGCGCAGACAACAGCGATTGCATCACTCACTACCGCTAGAGCACAGAGCACGATTAAGACGACAATTACTCTGACAGTTCCATCGACTATCCAGACTATACCGGCGCATGCAGTGGTACCGGAGACTCCTGAAGTAGTTGCTACATCGACAGTGGCACAGGTCGAGACAAAGACTGTTACGCCGGTACAGACAAACATATTGAGACTCTGATTACGACAGAGGTTAAGTTGATGAGGGAGTTTATCAAATTCAATCCTAGATATTTTCATGGAGGCAGAAACCTGGAGGTAGCTGGGAAGTGGCTAATTGCGCATCAGAGGTTACGTAAGCTACTGCAGATTCAAAAGAGCATACATGCCAGGATATCAAGGCATATGTTGAGAGGGGAAGTTGCTTTGTGGTGGAAAACGTATACAAATATTCACCCAGAGTCGACGATATGGGCAGAGTTCAAATAGTTGTTTTATGATCAGTATATAACCATGGAGGTAAGGTTGAGGTTGAAAGAGGATTTTCTGGTTTTGAGACAGGGCAGCAGGTAAGTGTCACAATACATGAATAAATACCAGTACTTGATATAGTTTGCCACGGATGTCTTAGGCACCGAGAGACTACATATATATTACTTCGTCGAGGGTTGATTGAGAACATAGCCAGCGCCATTGTTTCCTCCAGAGCACAGACACTACAGGAGATATATGATAGAGTGCTTACTTATGAGACATATCTGATGCAAAGGGCTGACAGGCGCTCGTCCACCAAGTTAGGGAGATAGATTGGATAGAGTTCTAGGCAAAAGAAGCCGAAAGATCGGGATGACAAAGAGGACAAACAGTATGGTCGAGGCTGTAAGGGTGATGATTAGGCAGCCAGAGCTTATACTGTACCCACATTACCAACGCCACCGCAGAGACAGACTCAGGACTAGGGTGGCAGAGACCGGAGATCTCGGGGTCAGGGCCAGTGGTCAGGGAGTCTGCGGGCAGGACTAGGATTGAGGATCACATGTTGGTGATGTACACAAGAGGGTCACGTCAAGAGGGACAGTTAACGGAGATCGGCGACTCCAAAGGTTGTGACACCGATGCTAACTCGAGAGCCGGTGCATGTGGTGACTGAGCAAGGCCGAGAGACGTCCCAGCGGCTGGTTCAGGGTACGTGGAATTTAAATTCTTAATAATTATAGTTAAGGTTTATGCATGCATGGTGATACGATGGTAGATTATCGTGGTATGACAAGGGATTGTCATAGGTTGTGGCATGGCATGAGATTGTCATAGTGAGTACGGATAGGTCGTGGCATGCATGGGATTGTCATGGTGAGTAAGGACAGTTTGTGGCATGGCATGAGATTGTCATGATATGTTATAGTTGGTTAGGACTATAATGTTGGGATACATGATAGGAGAGGTTTACAGTTATTGGTGTTAGATAATTGGGTTAGGGAAACTTGAACACAGAAATCGAACTGAGAGTAGGTTGTGGAGATTTTGGTAAAGAGCTAGTGATTTTGACCACCTCGGCAACATGTGCCTATGTCTCACGGTAGCATTACGTTCCCTACAATGGGAGTAGTGTGGTGTTCAAATGACTGTAGAAGGGGACTATTAAGGTGTAGGAGTGGTTACACGGGGATAGGATAGTTACACCAGAGTTTACTCGAGATCTAAATTTCGAGGACA
This sequence comes from Stephania cephalantha, assembly GCA_039657325.1. Taxonomy (NCBI): domain Eukaryota; kingdom Viridiplantae; phylum Streptophyta; class Magnoliopsida; order Ranunculales; family Menispermaceae; genus Stephania; species Stephania cephalantha. Next base: position 5,068,593 of record CM077576.1, on the reverse strand, counting down.
AAAATTCTTCTAGTTAGGAAGAATAATAACGACCCAAATTAATTAAACTAGATTAGCGTTAATCTCGTGGATTAACAGTCCTAATTCGGGCATTACATGGACAACTTGGTTTACTCGGACACAAGAATCGAAGGAATATATTATTTGTTGATGGTGGTTGTGTATACGTGGTGTTTAAGATTATTATTATATTACACTGCAGGTGTGTATGTTGCTATCAGGTGAGTTAGTGTCACGGGTGTTCGCCTCGAAAGGCGTGTCTACGCGGATATTGACTAGGCGAACTATGAGTACACTAGGAAACTCAACTAATTCAAGTTAAGATGACTAGTTAATCAATTAAAATGGGTAATGTAACCATAAGTCAAATTAATTAAATTAAAAAATAATATGTTATGGGGTTACGTCGAAATGTGTGTCGTGATGCAGGGCACCGGGTACCGATTTGTCGAAGGTTAGTGAAACCATAAGTTGGTTAAATTAGTCAATTGAAACACTAATCACATGGTATGATAAGGCTTAATGTAAGGTACTTAAATTAATAATGAAAAGACTATAGTTTGAATTAAATAATGAAGATGATATGATGGACCTCAAGATGATCATAACGAGTAGTACTAGGGGATGAGTGTGCTATTGGACTCATTAAGAGGTGTGTTATAGCATGTTTATGAACCACAAGATAATCCTCGGGATACGTACGCATACTCGATCAAGACAAAACATGTAAATAGAAAGTTAGTGGGATTTTATTGAAAACCACTTACAAATCCATGCAAGATCATAGAAAACCAGGGAAGAATAAGGCATTTCAAGCTGGAAATTTGGCACTTAGGATATCAATTCAAGAGATCAAACCAAGGTAATCATAATCTTCATCTTCTACACTTGCAAATGAACCTATTTTTTTGAAATTTAGATGAAATGCAACTTTGAAGGTTAGATCCCTGATTTTTAGTGAAAACTTAATAAATTACATGTTTATAGACCATTTTCATAGAGAATTCATAGTTGGTTTAGCTTGAATTGGTGTTTTGAAGAATTTGGGAAAATAAGTGAATTTATGGGATTTGAAGAATTTGATCAAATTGTTGTTCTGAGGTTGTTCTAATTGTTGTTTTTGGTCAATTTGATATGGAAAGGGTGTTAAATGGGTCTAGGTAGCTAATTGGGGAGTTTGGGACAGAATTCTCGAGTTGAGAATTCTGTCACATAGGGTAATTAGTGTGCTAACTAGACCAAGTAGCATGCTAATAATTTATGGGCACTTAACTATTTTTCAAATGAAGAATAGTAGTGCGCTAACTCTACTTAGCACGCTAGGTAGACTCATTAGCGCGCTAATACTAGATAGAAACTAAATTTAAAGGGCATTTTTGAGATTTTTTACTTAAACACATACTCAAACACCTATAAACATACTAAACATGTATGGTTGGGCTTCAAGAACTTAGGGGATCATAGCTCGGATATCGGGGAGCTAGTCGAGTTAGATTTCGGGAGTCCGGGGAAGTCGGAGCCCAGATTGAGGTGAGTAAACCCATTGGAATGCCTCATAGAATTCATGGTTTATTTTATCGATGTCGGATTATATGTGTGACTGCTGGTGGGCACACTTGGGATTTCACTCCTATTTCGGTTGGCATATATATTGGTTGTGGCTAAATCGATTGCACGCGTTACTTGTGTTTAGTGCTCGTGTCGACGGCAGTCGGATATACTTATGACCATCGGGAAGGATTTAGGGTGTTCCCTTGACTTGAATTAGCGTCTGGAGGGGTTCATCCGGTAACTGAAGTTTGGATTTAGTCACTGTAAGCCTGTAGGTATATACGTGGCACTTATTTGATTTTATCGATTCCTGGTTGATTTAGGTCAGGGTTTTTTCGTGATTATATGGCTATTTACTTATTAATGTTTTATTTTCCGAGCATGTTTAGTTGGTATGTGCTGTTTATTTATTTCATGGTACTGATTTTGCTTTTCGTGTACTGCCTATATTCATGGGAATATGACGTACTATTGCCAGGTGTTATATTCATATGTCTCGTAGTTTTCGGTTTTAGTTCATGAATATTGTGTGGACTTCTCTCGGGATTTTACTTACTGGACTCGTCACTGTATTTGTTAGGTGACTAGTGCAGATCCTTCGACGAGCAAAGGTGGCAAGGAGGTACCGGGCGACTACCTCTGAGATTGTGGAGCCAGCTCGTATGTGACTACAATATGTACGTATTTATATTTTTATCGGGTTTCGGAGACTATAGAACTCCGATTACATATATATATAACTTTCGTTATACTTATCTCGCTTTTATATATACATAGTATCTTTTGCCGAGTTTTCCACTACTTAGAATTGTTAAATATTGCATAAGTTACTCATTAAAAGTCTTTTGCTCAAAAATTGTAGTATAACTTGATAAATAAATTAAATAGCTAACTAAATCATTAATGTATATGTTAAGATTAATTAGCATAACTTGGGTTAGTTGGAAAAGTGTAAGCAATCAGGTAGGTCACGGGGCGTCAAGGATAAGCGGGACATGACGTGGCAAGACTTAGTGACGTGGAATGCAACGTGGCAGGTCCCAAGGCGGCCTGAAGTTTGGGGCCGCTACAGTTTTGTATTAGAGCGAGGTTTCGAGGAAGCCTCGTGAGTAATTTAATGAAATTGAATAAAACTTAACAAACAAACCTTAGATGTGGAAACCTGAAGATCCTGACTTAGAATCATAGTTGGGAAGCAAACTCGAGATGGGTAGTGATAAGGTTTATCTACATGTTATGTTTTTATTGTATATATTATATACACGTATATGGAATGTGATCTGGGGCCCGTTTTCTATGCAGATCACGGATGGTCAGCCAACTCCATCTACAACAGATGTTGGTTAGACTAGTGATCAGACTAGAGATGATGGTTTGGATCCGGCAGTAGCCGTACGATTAGCAGCTCATGATAAACAGTTTAAGCTATTAATGGATATGATGCACGCAGACAACCACTATTGCATCACTCACTGCCGCTAGAGTACAGAGCACGATTAAGACGACAATTGCTCTGACAGTTCCATCGACTATCCAGACTATACCGACGCATGCAGTGGTACCGGAGACTCCGGAAGTAGTTGCTACATCGACAGTGGCACATGTCGAGATGAAGACTGTTTGCAAGCACGACAAACATATTGAGACTCTGATGACGGCAGAGGTTAAGTTGATGAGGGAGTTTATCAAATTCGATCCTAGATATTTTCATGGAGGCAGAAACCCGGAGGTAGCTAGGAAGTGGCTAATTGCGCATCAGAGGTTACATAAGCTAATGAGGATTCAGAAGAGCATACAGGCCAGGATATCAGGGCATATGTTGAGAGGGGATGTTGCTATGTGGTGGACAACGTATACAGATACTCACCTAGAGTCGACGATATGGGCAGAGTTCATAGAGTTGTTTTATGATCAGTATATAACCATGGAGGTAAGGTTGAGGTTGAGAGAGGAGTTTCTGGTTTTGAGACAGGGCAGCAGGTAAGTGTCACAATACATGAATAGATACCAGTACTTGATATAGTTTGCCACGGATGTCATAGGCACCGAGAGACTACAGATATATTACTTCGTCGAGGGTTGATTGAGAACATAGCCAGCGCCATTGTTTCCTCCGGAGCTCAGACACTACAGGAGATATATGATAGAGTGCTTACTCATGATACATATCTGATGCAAAGGGCTGACAGGCGCTCGTTTACCAAGTTAGGGAGATATACTGGATAGAGTTCTAGGCAAAAGAGACCGAAAGATCGGGATGACAAAGAGGACGAACAGTACGGTCGAGGCTGTAAGGATGATGATTGGGCAGCCAGAGCTTATAATGTACCCACACTACCAACGCCACCGCAGAGACAGACTCAGGACTAGGGTGGCAAAGACCGGAGATCTCGGGGTCAGGGCCAGCGGTCAGGGAGTCTGCGGGTAGGACTAGGATTGAGGATTACATGTTGGTGATGTAGGCAAGAGAGTCACGTCAAGAGGGACAGTTAACGAAGATCGGCGACTCCAAAGGTTGTGACACCGATGCTAACTCGAGAGCCGGTGCATGTGGTGACTGATCAAGGCCGAGAGACGTCCTAGCGGCTGGTTCAGGGTACGTGGAATTTAAATTCTTAACAAATATAGTTAAGGTTTATGCATGCATGGTGATACGATGGTAGATTATCGTGGTATGACATGGGATTTTCATAGGTTGTGGCATGACATGAGACTGTCATAATGAGTACGGATAGGTCGTGGCATGCATGGGATTGTCATGGTGAGTAAGGACAGTTTGTGGCATGGCATGAGATTGTCATGATATGTTATAGTTGGTTAGGACTATAATGTTGGGATACATGATAGGAGAGGTTTACAGTTATTGGTGTTAGATAATTGGGTTAGGGAAACTTGAACACAGAAACCGAACTGAGAGTAGGTTGTGGAGATGTTGGTAGAGAGTGACTGATTTTGACCACCTCGGCAACATGTGCCTATGTCTAAGGGTAACACTACGTTCCCTGCAATGGGAGTAGTGCGGTGTTCAAAGGACTGTAGAAGTGGACTATTAAGGTGTAGGATTGGTCACACGGGGATATGATAGTTACACCAGAGTTTACTCGAGATCTAAATTTCGAGGGCGAAATTTCTTCTAGTTAGGAAGAATAATAATGACCCAAATTAATTAAACTATATTAGCGTTAATCTCGTGGATTAACAGTTGTAGTTCGGGTGTTACGTGGACAACTCGGTTTACTCGGACACGAGAATCGAGGAAATATATTATTTGTTGATGGTGGTTGTGTATATGTGGTGTTTAAAATTATTATTATATTACACCACAGGTGTGTATGTTGCTATCGGGTGAGTTAGTGTCACGGGTGTTCGCCTCGAAAGGCGTATCAACACCGATATTGAGTAGGCGAACTATGAGTACACTAGGAAACTCAACTAATTCAAGTTAAGATGATTAGTTAATCAATTAAAATGAGTAATGTAACCATAAGTCAAATTAATTAAATTAAAATATAATATGTTGTGGGGTTACCTCGAAATGTGTGTCGTGATGCAGGGCACCGGGTACCGATTTGTCGAAGGTTAGTGAAACCATAAAGTGGTTAAATTGGTCAATAGAAACACTAATCACATGGTATGATAAGGCTTAATGTAAGGTACATAAATTAATAATGAAAAGCCTATAGTTTGAATTAAATAATGAGGATCATATGATGGACCTCAAGATGATCATAACGAGTAGTACTAGGGGATGAGTGTGCTATTAGAGTCATTAAGGGGTGTGTTACAACATGTTTATGAACCACAAGATAATCCTCGAGATACGTACGCATACTCGATCAAGACAAAACATGTAAATAGAAAGTTAGTGGGATTTCATTGAAAACCACTTACAAATCCATGCAAGATCATAGAAAACCAGGGAAGAATAAGGCATTTCAAGCTGGAAATTTGGCACTTAGGATATTAATTCAAGATATCAAACCAAGGTAATCATGATCTTCATCTTCTACACTTGCTAATGAACCTATTTTTGTTAAATTTTGATGAAATGTAAGTTTGAAGGTTAGATCCCTTATTTTTAGTGAAAACTTAATAAATTACATGTTTATAGACCATTTTCATAGAGAATTCACAGTTGGTTTAGCTTGAATTGGTGTTTTGAAGAATTTGGGAAAATAAGTGAATTTGTGGGATTTGAAGAATTTGATCAAATTGTTGTTCTGAGGTTGTTCTAATTGTTGTTTTTGGTCAATTTGATATGGAAAGGGTGTTAAATGGGTCTAGGTAGCTAATTGGGGAGTTTGGGACAGAATTCTCGAGTTGAGAATTCTGTCACATAGGGTAATTAGTGCGCTAACTAGACCAAGTAACATGCTAATAATTTATGGGCACTTAACTATTTTTCAAATGAATAATAGTAGTGCGCTAACTCTACTTAGCACGCTAGGTAGACTCATTAGCGCGCTAATACTAGATAGAAACTAAATTTAAAGGGCGTTTTTGAGATTTTTTACTTAAACATATACTCAAACACCTATAAACATACTAAACTTGTATGGTTGGGCTTCAAGATCTTAGGGGATCGTAGCTCGGATATCGGGGAGCTAGTCGAGTTAGATTTCGGGAGTCCGGGGAAGTCGGAGCCCATATTGAGGTGAGTAAACCCATTGGAATGCCTCATAGAATTCATGGTTTATTTTATCGATGTCGGATTATATGTGTGACTGCTGGTGGGCACACATGGGATTTCACTCCTATTTCGATTGGCATATATATTGGTTGTGGCTAAATCGCTTGCACGCGTTACTTGTGTTTAGTGCTCGTGTCGACGACAGTTGGATATACTTATGACCATCAAGAAGGATTTAGGGTGTTTGACTTGAATTAGTGTCTGGAGGGGTTCATCCAGTAACTGAAGTTGGGATTTAGTCACTGTAAGCCTGTAGGTATATAAGTGGCTCTTATTTGATTTTATCGATTACTAGTTGGTTTAGGTCAGGGTTTTCTCGTGATTATATGGCTATGTACTTATTAATGTTTTGTTTTCCAAGCATGTTTAGTTGGTATGTACTGTTTATTTATTTCATGGTACTGATTTTTCTTGTCGTGTACTGCCTATATTCATGGGAATATGACGTATTGTTGCCAGGTGTTATATTTATATGTCTCGTAGTTTTCAGTTTTATTTCATGAATATTGTGTGGACTTCTCTTGGGATTTTACTTACTGGACTTGTCACTGTATTTATTGGGTGATTGAATGCAGATCCTTCAACGAGCAAAGGCAAAGGCAAGGAGGTATTGGGCAACTACCTCTGAGATTGTGTAGCCAGCTCGTATGTCACTACAGTATGTACGTATTTATATTTTTATCGGGTTTCGGGGACTGTAGAACATTGATTACATGTATATAAAACTTTCGTTATACTTATCTCGCTTTGATATATACATGGTATCTTTTGCCGGGTTTTCCACTACTTAGGATTATTAAGTATTGCATAGTTACTCATTAAAAAACTTCCGCTGAAAAATTATAGTATAAGTTGATAAATAAATTAAATAGCTAACTAAATCATTAATGCCTGTGTTAAGATTAATTAGTGTAACTAAGGTTAGCTGGAAAATTGTAAGCAATGAAGTAAGTCATGGGGCGTCAAGGATAAGCGGGCGATAGCGTGGCAAGACATGGTGACGTGGAATGTGATGTGGCGGGTCCCAAGGTGGCTCGAAATTTGGGCTGCTAGATCTCATTTGTGCGTAAATCTCAATCCGAGTACTTATAGGAACCTCTGGCTGACATGTCGTCGTCACTGCCTCAAGTAACCTATACTCAAGTGTTATGTGGCATGTAACAGCCTTTGCATCTCTAATCCGTATCCTGCTCAACGCATCTGCGACTACATTGGCTTTTCCTGGGTGATACTCCACTGAAAAGTCGTAGTCCTTCATAAACTCTAACCATCTGCGTTGTTATATACTCAACTTCTTTTGTGTGAAGAAATACTTCAGACTCTTGCGATCCATAAAGAGTGAATTTCTTTCCACGTAGATAATGTCTCCATACCTTCAATGCAAACATTACTGCTGCCAACTCCAAATCATGTATGGGGCAATTATTCTCTTGTACTTTCAACTGTCTTGAGGTGTAAGCTACCGTACCACTGCCATGCATCAAAATGTAAACCATACATATATGAGAAGCATCTGTGTACACCAAGAATCCTCGTTCAGCCTCTGACAATACTAATAATGACGCAATAGTCAAAAATCTCTTCAACTCAACAAACGCCTGCTCACAGGCCTCTTTCCACTAAAAAACGACGTCCTTCTGTATTAATCTGGTAATTGGTGAAGCGATTTTTTAGAAATCATTCACAAATCAGCGATAGTACCCTGCCTAATCGAGAAAACTCTTGATCTCTATCACTGACATCGGTGTCAGCCAATCCATAATGGCATGAGTCTTGGTTGTATCCACTGCTATTCATGTTACTTAAACAACATGCCCTAGAAACTTCATCTTTCAAAGCCAAAATTCACACTTGCCGAACTTGGCCTAGAGTTTGTGCTCCCTCAAGGTCTGCAATGTCTCCTTGATATGCTGCTTGTGATCCTCTGTAGTTCTTGAATATATCAGTATATCATCGATGAAGACTATCACGAAATAGTCAAGAAATGGTCTAAAAACCCGATGCATCAAATCTATAAACACTGCAGGGGCATTAGTTAGCCCAAATGGCATGACCGTAAACTGAAAGTGTCCATATCTAGTGCTAAAAGCTGACTTGGACCTATCTTCATCCTTCATCCTAAGCTGATGATACCCTGATTGCAGGTCTATCTTGGAAAAATATTGTGCTCCTCTTAGTTGATCCAATAAATTGTCGATCCTCGAGAGTGGATACTTGTTCCTGATAGTGACTTTGTTCAATTGTCTGTAGGTTATACACGATTTCAAAGTACCGTCCTTCTTCTTAACAAAAAGGATGGATGCTCCCCATGGCGACATGGAGGATGTGATGAATCCCTTGTATCCCAAATCTTGAAGTTGAGTCTTTACCTCCTCTAACTCTTACAGGGGTCATGCGATATGGCGGTATGAAAATCGATATGTTGCTCGGTACCAATTCAATAATAAAATCAACCTCTAGCAGTGGCGGTAGACCAGGTAAATCCTTTGGAAACATATCTGGAAACTCTATAACTGTCAGACCCCACCTAATTAGGGCATCTGACTGGCCAAGATTACCTTAATCCCTTGATAATTTAGCAGCCTTAACCTCTCCATCAATAAACAATTATGAATAAGATCTTGTAATCTTCAATCATAAAACATTATTAACCATAAAGGATTCTAAACTGTATCTTAAACCTTAAAGTTTCGTAAAAATTAATTATATAATCCTCAAAGTTCATTTAGACGAATTCGATAATCCTTAAGATTTTGTAAAAAGAATTCGACAGCATCTTCTCTATTTTTTAATCCTACACTAAAAATTTCGGCTTTCAAAAATCTTCAACAAAACCTGCTCAGCATTGGTGGAAATGCCGAAGGACTCTCAATCCACCTATAACAATATATATTACATCAACTAAATTATATATTCATTTTAAGTTGATTTGAAGTATCAAAATTTTTAAACTAACATTACCTTAATTCCAAAATTATTTCAATTCATCCTAAAACCGTTCTTGCTATTCCGAAGGAGATCTTAATCACACTCGAACCCATAAACCCATTTATACAATACAATATATTCAAAAACCAATACATACAGAGGGAAAAGAACTAAACAAGTTACAAACAGTCGAAAAGCTTTCCCTTTCCCTTGTCGCCACTAGAACCTGTCATTATCCAATTATAAGAACTCGATAATGTTAAATAAGTAAATCCTCTATTATCCAGGACAATTGTAATAACCAAATGCATAAGAATCCAAGAGATTAAACGAAAAATATAATCAAAGGAATTTAAATACAACTGTGATTCCATCCTATTTTTTTTATCCGACCACAATCAGATAACGTTCTCTGAAAATGGTAAGTAAAAAACAATAAGGACTTATGTGCGGGAAGAATAACCGAATGAGTCTCGTTCCTCGAGTCTATCTAAGTATGATCTAGTTCAACGTGATCTCATGATAATCATGTGGTGCAAAGTATCATTGACTTTAGCCTCTCAAGCATAAGATAGTGTTCTATAACCACGGTATAGTCTACACTATAAGGATACTCGAATCGCCTTATCCTCCAAACCCATGTGAATATATACAACAAAAATGTAATATCAAGGATCAATGCAATTTATACGAAATTCTAATCATACAATGTAAAGGTTACTATAAGATTTATTTAACCTTACTACCGCGATATCGCAACTCCCTTGCACTCTGAGTCGGTAAACTAATCCATACGGGGCTCCAATCATAGTCCTACAATTCATTAATACGTCTTGTAAGCCTCCATAACGACTTCACCATTTTTTCAATTATTTGCAATTTAATTGACCCAATCGCGTCCCGAAACCCCTAAATAACTTCCAAAATAAATTATTCGACGCCCGAATTTCATTTTGACTCAAAATTATTGTTCGGCATCGAAAATTGCGTTGTCCAGGCTTAAATAAAATGTTTCCAATTTCGTATATATTTATTGGTCATTGACCAGAAAATCCTAGAATCCTTCTAAATCAACTCATCGGATGTCTGAATCCCAATTTTTACTCCAAATTGTGATTTGGAATAAAAAATTAACCTAGAGTAGGCTTTAAAACAATTTTTCAAATTTTAGACATTTTCGGGTATCGTAGCACGCTTTACGAGAAAAAATTATGGTATAAATCCTCGAGAAAATCCTGAAATATTCATTTTTCATGAAAATCCCCAATTTCCACTAATTTGGTCAAAAATACCTGAATCAGACCAGTTCGGTTCAGGGATCAAACCCCTTTCCATTGTATTCTTCCTCACGCATAGGACTGATCTATGTTTCTCCATTTTTTAAATTTTTTTATCGATTTAGGGTGACCAACCCCATTGGTGTTGGGCAAGGGAGCTCTCAGCTCCCCCCACCTTCTTCCTCTCTTCTCTATTTCTTCCCCCCTCTCACGGTTCTTCTCTATTTTTTTTATTGTTTATTTCTTTTCAATCCAACTCTCTTTTTCACCTCCACACAATCACAACGTACCCGCCTATCTCTCCCAGCTGGAATTCGAATTAAAACACACATACACACAGTCCCTAAATCGAAACCAATTTCTATTACTCATCTTCCACTGTCATTCAACAACGCCACCCACACAATCCAATAGTCACGACTTCCCTTCAATTCAATTTCAAGTTTGAAAACAGTGGCAAGAAGAAGATGGATTACACTAGAGAGACGAGAGAGAAAGAGGAAGGCAGTGAAGAATGATGATGAGATAAAAGAGAACACTACAGTCGAATTGAGTTTTGGAAGAGGTGATGTTCTGTTGAAAAAGATAAATAAGATATTTCCTCGAGACTCGCATCACATGAATTTCGAGGCAGATCTATTAGTGTTTTTCTCTTTTTTATCTTTCTTGAGATATGTATTACGTATCTCGAGGTCAATCTTATGGCTATTAACAAGATAATCACCACTAACCGCCTTTAACAAAACCAATTGTATTTAATCTCCTCGAGATACATATTGCGTATCTCGAGGCGTAGTCAATGTATACTTAAATTTTTTTAAATTAAACTATAGGATCCATTTATATATTTATATATATAAACTATACTATATATATAAATACATATACACCTATATATTTTCGTGGCTATAAATTCGCAACGCGCGCCAACAATTATCTTCGTGCATGCACGCTAAGGTACATCCCACGCGTGTCACCCTCGACCCCGATTGTCACTAGGCGCCCACCAATTTATTTATTATTTTATTTAATTTCATGATTATCTCTTTAGTTTATACACTAATTAAATTTTGAGAAATACCTAAAAATTACCAAAAATTGGAGAAAATTCCCCAACGTGCTCAGGAACTCATGGACACCACATATACACTTCAACTTTACCCTATTTCGTGTCAAAATAGTATATAATACATTAAATAGGCACACAACACACAAAAAATACTATTAAACTTTATGATCTCCGATCCGTAACACGTGGGTCCTACCTCGGATACATAAATCCTAAATTAAATCTGAAAAATATTTAATTAACTGCCTAATCAAGTTTATAAAATTCTCAGATATCACACTAACAACCGGTATATCCTCAAACCTAGGTCCCCGACTCTATACCACTGTTTATAGCGCAATCAATGCTTCAATCTCCTCTCTAGTATAGGTCGACCTCTCATACCTACTGTCCTCGTTGAACTACCTCTATAGGTGAATAGATGATGCCCTAAGATCTCAAATATCACTGTCTTAGTGAAACAGTCGATATGAACATGGTATGCCGATAACCAGTCCATCCCTAAAATCACGTCGAACTCTATGAACTCGAGGACTCTGAAGTCGGTAGATAACTCTACCCTACCTATCTCGATTGGACATCCCTCAATAAAACTATTAGGGTAAACCCTATCCCAAGCTGTGGTACTCAAAATCAAGTGCACTCTAAGCCTAATAGGTGTTAACCCTGGGATGTCTACCATGTGACCAGCGATGAATGAAACAGTAGAACCAGAACCAAATAATACATAAGCATCTAAAATAGAAATGGAAACTATACCCTCAATGAGATCTTGTGTCGCCCTGGGATTTGGCTGTGCTACCATGTGGATAGTCTGCCGCTGGCTGTGTGCACTCTCTGGACATGTGCCCCACCTGACCACCTCTCCAACACATAATGGGTCCACGCTGGCTAAAATGTTTTCATTGTCCCTGATAATCCTAGATTTTTCCCTATGCCTACCTCTACCCCCGTCTAAAATCTCAGCCTCTACCCTGCTACTGCTGCTGTCGGGGTGCTGGTGGTGTTGGTAATGCTTGCCTGGCAAAAGTGTCATGTGTGGAAACTGGTGGCGGTGCATGTGCCACTGGATGTATATACGTGCCCTATGTTCCGCCTATCTAAAACCGTCTATCTCCTCTCCTCTATCTCTTACCCCTTTGACCTCTCTGCTCATAACCACCTCCTCTATTCAGTAACTCAATACGTCCATCCTCCTCTCTGCCCAACTCATGTCTCATTGGAGAGGGTCCGCTCGTACATCTCTTGAAGAGATCTAGCTTCGGTGCTCACAACTGATTGTGCAATGTCTAGTCAACCCATCTCCGAAGTAGAAGGTGTAATCAGCATCACTCATAACCAAGTCCTCGATAAACTATCTGAGGTAGCCATATCTCTCTATAGCTCATCACTGACTCGCCTAAAGCCTGTTTCGGCGCCATAAACTTCTTCTTCATTCTCTTCAATATACAAGCTGGAAAGTATTGCTTGAAAGACTCTTTCTTGAAATCATCCCACAAGGTAAAACTGCATATACTCACCACTATAGTCCTCCACTAGACATTTGAACCCTTCTCTAGGGTGTAGTAAGAGAGAATGTGTTGTAATCTATCATCGATGCCCAACAGTAAATGTAACTTCTCATGTGAGAGAATCCACCGCTCGATCTTCTCAAAGTCTCGCTCTTCGGCAAAGAACACTGGCTTAAGCCTGATGATTTCCTTCACCTGCTTGGCGTCCCTCAATAGTCATGCAGTCTCAGAAAAAGTAGGTGTACGAGTGGGCGTGTCCTCAGCTGTAGATGTCTCATGTACATTCACTATCAGTAACTCTGGTAGACGTGGTGTTGTGGGGTTTATGTGGCTGTGGCACTAGTGGTGTGGGTGCTCGAGGCCCTAAAGTAGTACTGCGTGGTACAATCTCAGTCTCGACGGTCTGGGGTGTCACCGTAGTAGTATGAGTGGCGAGGGAGAGCTGGTGTGATAACCGCCATATGTTCCTTCATGAAAGTGATGAAATCGACTAGCTGTTGCCCCTAAGCTGTGACATGATCAGACAACCTCTGATAATCATCCACTGAGGTAGTAGAACGCTGACTACCGCTAGCACCAGTGTCTTCGCAATCGCGTATGTTTGCCATCGATGTCTACAGGTAGATAGCGAACGCGAATCAGCTAGTACGTGGCGTAACGTGTATTTATGTACATATAGAATCTAACATGTAAATAAAATACCCCCCCGCTCACTTTCACTCACTCCCCAACTAATAGTTTCTAGGCAAAGATCATATAGTTTTCACATCCAAAGATCTTCTCCTTGCCAGGCCTATTCGTCGACGGCTCTACACCCATCATCATAAAAAAGACGGTGAGTACAAAAAGTAATAGTAATCCTTGTTGACATATTCATTCACATTTCCAAGAGACTAAATGGTATTTAAAATCATAAGTTTAGTAAAGAAAGACTAGTACTAGAAATATGCTAAGAAATACCACCATTAAGCAAACGAAACTGATACAAGGCTAAATAGTTATGATCTAGATCCGGTCAGCCATGACATATGTCAGTGAAGCCTTTTAAAACCACTAAAGGACGTGTGTGCCATCGCACAGTCTAATATCATTATGGACTTTAACCCAGTGTCACCAAAAACTCTAATCTTGGTGTATCGATAACCATAGGGACTCTAACCTCGTGTGTCGTATTATAGTGGCGAGTGCCGACATCCCCATGGATTTTAACAATGTGCCGATCAAATCTAACATAGTTCAATGGACTCTAAATTCTATAACTACTTTATAATTCCAAGAAATTAACTCGTTAAGGACTTCAAGGCTTGGTTGTGCTACAAAGCACAATTCCTAAAAAGTACAAGTCCATAAAGTCACCCACAACTTCACAATTCCTAATAGCGTGCTATTTACACTATATTCACGGTAAAACAGCAAGAAATGATATAAAGCTCATGGATGGATTCGAAGGAAATCAATTCATTATAATGTCATGAAAGTCAAGCTCAAAAAATGAGGAGTGTCAAATAAGTTCATGATATAAGAGTACAATGTTGGACATAGTCAATATAGACTACAACAAACAAGCATAAAGTGGATATGTAATGCAAATAAAACAATCAATAGGTATACTCACATCAAGCAATGTAAAGTCCTAGCTTTACTGGCCTCCCGACACCCTAAATCTCGTATTCGAACTCTTGAGACTCTTCCCTAGGTTCGTAATATCATTTAACATGTTTTTGAATGTGTTTAGACCTTTAACTAGGGTGTTGGACTTGTTTAAATCATTTATGTTGAAATTAGGATACTACTAATTTTTGTATTGTCAAACAAATTAGCGCACTTGATAGCCTATCTAGCGCGCTAATAACCACATTAGCACGTTACCCAGGTCCTCTAGCGTGCTATGCTAAGTTAGAGCGCTAGCTGATGACACATAGCACGCTATGTGCAAAAAAACCCAGAATTCTGCACTTAGAACTTTGAGTTCTCTCCACACATGCCACTCCAACACCTTGGGATCTCTTTTCCACATCTCTAGAGACCTAAGACACCCATTAACAACATATAAACAACTACATCTCATATATTTCATAAATTTTTCAAATTAGCTAAATTTCTTGTATAGGAGAATTACCTAGTTTGAACACCTAGCTTCATTATCACCTCCTTCACTTAATCCTTGCTGATGTCCTCTAGTTCTTCCTCTCAAACAAGCTTCCTTAACTCAAGCTTATGTAATGAAATGTTATGTTTGGTTTGCATGAGTTGATCAATCAATCTTATATATTAAGATAAGGTTGATTGTTAGCTATTGATCTTTATGTGCATACTTATCCCGAGACTAATCTAATGATCTACACCTTGACACATTTTCCACTTGCTTTCTACTAACTTCTTCCAACTAACACCAATATCAAACTCAATTGGTTTCTAGATATGTCAACATGTATCTCGAGAATCATCATATGGCTATTGTTTTAATTTGCAAACTTAATCAACTGTAGCAACAATATTTCAACTATATATGCTACACTAAGCTTAAACCACATGACTCTCTATGTGACGGCCCCTCTCCTAATCTAGGACACCGCCCGGCCTAATCCCGTAATTAAGCCTTAATCATATTCACGCATGACTTAACTACGTTTTAGTCAACCTTTACAACCTAAACGCCTCTTTTCTCGTGTTCAGGATAAGTAATACACTAGTCCTACTAGTTTATAAAATTTAGAGTTAATTAAAACTTTTTATTAAATTAATTACTTAGCGAAAGTCTTATTGGTTATGCGGAAGCAATTAGTAGTTTATGCGGAAGCCATTTATAATCATGCGGAAGCCATTTATAAAATCCTAAGTGTGGAAAACCAGGAAATGACATCACATATATAAAGTCATCAAAATGCAGTGAAACAGTAAAATAGTCTAAGTCAAGTCAGGGAACTAACGCTCAACCCAATATACAACCCCAAATAGTATCTGAAAGACATTTATAACATATACAATCAAAATACCAAAAAAAAAACCTACAATTGATGCAGTGACGCGCTTCGGGCTCTGGGATAATCGCAGATCTTCTCCTTGCTCGGCCTGCTGGTAGGCGACTCTGCACCCACCGTCGTAAAAAGGATGGTGAGCACAAGAATAAAATAGCAATCCCCGATAACAAGTTTAATTTGCATTTCCAAATATTCAAATGGTATTTAAAAGCATATAAATGGGAAAACTGGAAAATAAACCATATGCGAGTAAATAACAGAGTTAAATAAGTGATACTAACACTAGGCTAAGTAGTGGTGATTTAGGTCCGGTCGGCAGTGAAACACGTCACTCCGACTTAATAATCTTATAGCACAAGGGACTCTAACCCAAGTATTATCAGGGACTCTAACCCCCGTGTGTAGACCACCTCAAGGACTTTAATCATGAGTGTCATGCAATGTCAGGTAACATGTGCCGACATCCCCAGGGACTCTAACCCCATGAGTCGTGCACACCTCGATCGAGTACGGGACCTAAATGCGAAAAACTACTTTTTAAATTTCAAGGAATACCAAGTATGGATTGTCAAGGCATAGGCACATCTACACACCTAAACAAATAAGGAACACAAATCCTCTTAAAAATTTGTAAGATATTCACTAGCCTAATAGCATGCTATTTATCATTCAATTTATATTTAAAACAAGAATAAACATAGCATGGGATATAATCAATGAATCAAATCAAATGAATGGATATCATGCACACTAGACTCATCAAGTGAGCATAGACATAAAGAATACGTGATATAAGAATACAAAGGACAAATAGTCAAAATGACTAAGCAAGGACAACAATTAATAGAAACGAAATGTCAAGTAAAGTTTCCATTGGGTATACTCACAACAATAAAGTAAAGTCCTAGCTTTACTAGCCTCTCAATACTCCAAATCTTGTATTCGCTCTCCCGTACCCTTTTCTTAAGTTCCTGAATTTGGTGTCTCATTAGTTCAAATATAGTGGGTTTAAGTTCAATTTAGTGTCTATTAACTCCTAAAATCAATATTTATTTCAAATCTAAAAATTATTAAATAGTCTTTTATCGGGGTAATTTCTCCAAAATATGTTAAAACCACATAAATCTAAGAATTGGTGTGTCAAAAGTTGGTTTGAACTAGCTACATTATTAAAACACATTTTTTTTTTCAAATTTTCGGTGTCCGATTAGCTCGCTAATAGGGCTTATTAGTGCGCTAATCGCGAAACTAAAATCGAGTTTCGGCCCAGAATCATTAGCGCGTTAATTTTCATCATTAGCGTGCTAATTGCCCTTTGTGATAGAATTTTCAACTCGAAAATTATGTCCCAAAGTCCCCAATTAACTAACTAAACCCCATTTAACACCCTTTTCATATCAAATTGACGCAAAACAACAATTAGAACAACCTTAAGACAACAATTTGATAAGTTTTCTCAAATCTCACAAATTCGCTAGTTTTTCCCAAATTATTCAAAAACCCAATTTCGTCAAAACCATTGATTAATCTTTCATTTATTTGTTCATAAGATATGAAATTTGACAAACTAACAACAAAATCAGTGATTTAACCCTTAAATTTGATTTTCCATTAAGACTCCCAAAATGGGTTCATTAGATAGAGGAGATGATGGAGAGATGATTACCCTAATTTGGATCCTCCAATTTGATGTTCTCCCGCTCTAATTCCAGTAGTAAATTTTTCTCTTCTTCTCCAACATGTTCAGGATCAAAAAGTTCCATTTGCATGTGTTTGATCAACCCATTATATATGTATCAATGTGAGGTTAATTCTTGTCCATTCATCCTCACGCAATTACGTATCTCGAGGTTTATCTTGTGGTTCTCATTCACTCCTACTAACCCACTAATTCCAGCTCTATAACACAACATATTGACACACATATCATGGGAGCGTGTGCTAGCGCGTATCCCAAGATAAGTCTAAGTGTTGTAAATTTTTAAACTAAGACTATATGACTTGAATTTGATTTACATTAACAAACACAATCATAGGCTTATAAGTAATTCCTTATTTCATATTAATATTAAATAAGACTTACCAAAATGCTAACTACCTGGTTCCCAAGCTCGCACGCTACTCGAGGCATGTCTCTGCTCTCGTCTCGACGCCTACAACTGTACAGACTGACTTAGTATGTCTACATAATACATAATACTAGGCATACATCAATACAAAAAATACAATATAACTCGGCCACGTGCCTCGATCGGTGCGCGTATCACAGTGTGGGTCCCACGTCACGAGTCGGTGATCCTGATAAAGAAATTAAAACTGGGGTTAGAGATTTGGGCCGTGACACTCTACTTCCGTCTTATGCTGGCACGCATCTCGAGGTGTCTCTACTCACATCTCGACACCTATACACAAGTAGGAGTGACTTGGTAGTCTACACAAATATAATACATTAGACATACACAACAACAAGTCTAACATATACCTCGGCCATTTCGCCTCGATCAGTGCACATATCACGGTTTGGGTCCTATGTCACAGGTCGATAATCCTGATTACAGATAAGAAACGAGATTAGACACTTGGGTCAAGACATGCACATCCGCATATTTTATAATTGTATTAACATGAATATCATTAATTTCAGAATAAATTAGCAAAAATCTATATGCAGAGTTATTATAAGCCAATCCAATAAATACACAATCTATTATTTTAGGACCTAACCTAGCTCTCTTAGTAATAGGGACTTGTACCTTTACTAGACAATCCCACATTTTTAAAATTTTAAAAGTAGGAATTTTACTTTTCCATAATTCTTAAGGAGACTTATTAGTTTTCTTAATTGGAATTCTATTAAGAATATAATGTGTTGTAAGTAGTGCTTCACCCCACATGTTGTGTGGAAGTCCTGAACTGTTTAACATGGAATTTATCATATCTTTGAAACTTCTATTTTTTTCTTTCTGCGACACCATTCTGTTGAGGTGTATATGGTGCCTTAGTTTGATGTATAATTTCATTGCCACTACAAAATTCAGCAAATTCGGTGGATTCGTATTCACCACCCCTATTTGGTCTTATTGCTTTTATTTTTTTGTCTAATTGATTGTCCACTTCTACTTTATATATCTTAAACATATCGAAAGCTTCATTATAGATTTAATCGAGTAGACATAACAATATTTACTATAATCATCAATAAAAGAGATGTAGTAATTCTTCCCACCACGTGTAAGTGTTAATTTATAATTGCAAAAGTCACTATGAATTAATTCCAACAATTCATTTGACCTTCCTTGAATTGATTTAAAAGGTTGTCTAGCAAGTTTCAA